>OU892290.1:361892-984985 GCA_917834065.1 Ceutorhynchus assimilis
AGAGAAGAAAGATGTAACGTAAAGGAACAGAGAAAGACAGCTATTGATTGACACAAACCAAGGATTATAAGCGTCGAGAGGAGTGCCCATTATTGACAAGCGCCGATATTGACACAAACCAATAAGGATTATAAGCGTAAGGAGGATTGCCTATTATTGACAAGCGGTATTGGAAAAATAAAATCATTTCTGGCGAATTTCGAGGTTTTCCTGATATCTCTGGACAGCACTCGGAATTTTTGAAATATCAATGCAGCATAATAATGAGCACAAAGTTGCACTATACTTTCTTCTGATTCAACCGACGTCGGGTCTCTTTCCGTAGGATTCCAATACAGGATTCGAATAGGATTCAAAATAGCTAGTATTCGAATGCTACCCAAGTCTCCCAAAGTACCAAGTGTTATCACAGGAGTCTATTCGAAACATGCCGCATTAGTAATAATTATCAAACTTCAAACTTGTATAACAGGAGACTTTCTCATTGAAATGAAGCATTACGTTGATAGACTTGATACTGTTTACAATCCCAATCCCCATTAAGTATACATGCCCCAGATGTAAGGGTGAAACTGATATACCCAATCGACTTTGTTTGCCTTACGAGTTTTCACAATTTATTGAACAAAAAAGGATACCATCCCATTATTTTGCAAAACCCGAACGTAGAACCTAAATTATGAAATTGTACTAGTAAATTTTCTGTTAAATAAAACTTTTGTTATTATATTTTTCTGCTTTTTATTTATAGCCTCTAGACTAGGTTAGGCTATAATAATTTAAACAAAATTCAACGAGAGCATTGTGCACAACATTCGGATAGGCCATCGAATACTATATTGTTAAGCTTTTTTCAGTCGACACTTTCCGTATGGGGAGCAAAAGAAGGAAGGATACGGTAAAAACAGGTGTGAGATCAGGTGACCATTGACGTACAATCGTAGGGAGTCACACCAACTCATATTGGAGTATCAGCTAGGGGATTCTTATCTTGTCACAAGTCGCTATGGCTCGCTAGCTGTCATTCGATACCTATTTCGATATCGGATGGAGAGTGATTCATATGTATTATTATCGAATTTCGTATCGACATCAAATAGACGGTGGTATGAAAAACGAGAGAAAAATCGACCTTCAAATTTGAATGATAGATGATAGATTATGTTTATCATTTTATAATTTATTTTTCGCTTCAATTCAAACTATTTTTACTTCTAAAGATTCTTTTCGCGTTGAAAATAATTTCAATTTTTAATTATTATGTTGCAACGAAATCTTAAGGCAGCACCGTCAACAGCAAAACCTTCACTTTAGACGCACGACTCGTAGGGTAGGATAAACTTGATTTACATTTTTCGTCTCGTCTCTCAACTCCACACTCCCGTATTCCTTATGTGAGAATGACCGCGTTCACCAGCACTCAACATGTTGAGTGATTAGTCAGCGGCTTTGTTGAAAAAGATGAAATATAACGAAGGATAACATACACAAACGACAAACATAAAACATAAACACAACACATGACGCCACAACTTGTCACTTCAAAATAAAAAAGGATAGCCAATCATTCGAACAAAGATCAGCAAATCGAAAAGCCGAAACGGGACCTCTTACTTACGTCAGAGAGTCGATCCGAACTAGCATAAGAATCAGCAATTCGACATCGAATTGGTCTTAAGAATTCCGCAGGATTATAAATGATGGACTGTATACGCATGCAATTTAATTCATTTTACCTACTCATCAATAACTGATAGACTGTGCCTGACTCATCCATATAATATTATAGGTCCTGCAAAATATTAATGAAACCGAACAAACACACTGCATACATAAAACGTCCATTTTATGTCATATTCACGTTCATACGTCCATATGACCTATTCACTGATCTCGAAAATAAATGGATAAACAAAGAACGCTACTAATGCTGCTAATTCACGAGGTCAAAATCTAAACAAAAACAACTGACTGGGACAGCTGTGAGCATGCGCAGTAGATACATGTATTGTGCGTACACAAAATCTGGCCAATGAAAATGAAGGAATTTCGAAACTTAGAACAGTTGTTCGAAAGATAAGACACTGCGCAGGCGTAAGGCTGTTCCGTTGCACAACTGTTCGTAGAATATTGATCCCAAACTTTCGCACAAATTATGCAAATCAAGCCGTATGAATTGTTTATCCATTTATTTTTTAGATCAGTGGACCTATTCAGAACGTACATAAGACGTACATTTTAGTAAAAACATTCATATTACGTACATTTACATCCACCGTTTTGGTTTTATGTTAAAGTGTAAAATACAAACAGGTCACTGTTTATTTATTTAATTCCTCGTGTCTAAGTTTAACTTTGTTTGAATTTCTGTTAATCCTAGTAATTCAAATCATTGGCTTAGAAAATCGTGTGTTTATTTTAGTGGCAGGCAGACGTAATAATTAAAAATTGATAAAAAAATTTCATGCCTCGACTGGAATTTAAACCCAGGACCCCTGAATTTCCAGTGCAACGCTCTAACCAACTAAGCTACCAGGAGCTGTTTCATTTCTACCTTTTCGAATGTCGATCAAATCTGGAACGCAAAATAAATGGAAAATAGTATAGAAGGACTAACCACACAGCGTTTTTATGGCTAGGGAGTTTAGCGATACCGTGGGAAAAATCTAGATCGACGATGCATTTGATCTGAAATTTCGGGGTTTGACCCGAACCAAACCCAAATTTTTGGGGAGTTTCCCGGAATTCGACCGCAGCTCCTTATCTCATGCTATCATCCTCAAAACACAGTTATCGTCCCGCCATCGAGCGTCATCTTCGTCGTCGTCTCGTCATCGATCGATTGCAAAAATTCTAGCCGGGGAATCGAGTCCTCAGACCATCACACCAAAATCCAGCACTGTAGACAAGGCACTAGATCCTTGAGTAATTATTGATAAAAAATGTTTGTAAGTAAAGTCTATACCAAGTCACTTGGACTAGCATAAAAACTAACTAAATCCCGGCATCCATCAGCTTTTTCTTTGTCAAACATGGACGGCGTAATTTCAAAAAAACAGTACTAAAATTAATAATCAATAGACAGTATGTCAATCAATCATGATCGGCAATGACCAATCAGATCTATTGCGTCCACGGTTACTGGTATCGAACGTGTACATGGAGGATGAAGCCAATCAGATAATATACCTATCCATTCTTACTTGTCTGGCTTCCAACGGGTACGAGGATCAATCAGTATAAATTTTGCTATATTTTTCAATATGTGATGCAGTATATTGACCATACGTTTATTTTAGGCTTGGTCCAAGTAACTTCGTATAGACTATAAAACGTTCTAACTATACAGGTCCAGAGACAATTATAAGTGTGTAGACAGCTATACAGGTCCAGAGACAGGTCCGATTCAGCTTTTCGAGACAGATCTGTCTACACAGACTGCTTTTCGAGACAGCTTTTCGAGACAGGTCTGTCTACATAGACTGCTTTTCGAGACAGGTCTGTCTACACAGACAGCTTTTCGAGACAGGTCTGTCTACACAGGCAGCTTTTCGAGACTGGCCTGTCTACACAGATAGCTTTTCGAGACAGGTTAGTAGTAACGGGGGCACCTGAGCCTGAGAAATTTTTCGATACCGTGGAAAAATCTCTAAATCGGCGGTGCCTTTGATCTGAAACAGCTATACAGGTCTAGAGATAGGGTTGTATACACCTATACAGGGCTAGAGACAGGCCTGTATACAGCAATGGTAAGCAAGGGTTAGTTTGGGTTAGTTATAGGTTAGCATAGGACCCCCCACGTCGTTGGGTCAGTTAGGGAAGATTCGTAACTGACCCAACGACGTGGGGGGGTCCTATGCTAACCTATAACTAACCCAAACTAACCCTTGCTTACCATTGCTGTATACAGGCCTGTCTCTAGCCCTGTATAGGTGTATACAACCCTATCTCTAGACCTGTATAGCTGTTTCAGATCAAAGGCACCGCCGATTTAGAGATTTTTCCACGGTATCGAAAAATTTCTCAGGCTCAGGTGCCCCCGTTACTACTAACCTGTCTCGAAAAGCTATCTGTGTAGACAGGCCAGTCTCGAAAAGCTGCCTGTGTAGACAGACCTGTCTCGAAAAGCTGTCTGTGTAGACAGACCTGTCTCGAAAAGCAGTCTATGTAGACAGACCTGTCTCGAAAAGCTGTCTCGAAAAGCAGTCTGTGTAGACAGATCTGTCTCGAAAAGCTGAATCGGACCTGTCTCTGGACCTGTATAGCTGTCTACACACTTATAATTGTCTCTGGACCTGTATAGTTAGAACGTTTTATAGTCTATACGAAGTTACTTGGACCAAGCCTAAAATAAACGTATGGTCAATATACTGCATCACATATTGAAAAATATAGCAAAATTTATACTGATTGATCCTCGTACCCGTTGGAAGCCAGACAAGTAAGAATGGATAGGTATATTATCTGATTGGCTTCATCCTCCATGTACACGTTCGATACCAGTAACCGTGGACGCAATAGATCTGATTGGTCATTGCCGATCATGATTGATTGACATACTGTCTATTGATTATTAATTTTAGTACTGTTTTTTTGAAATTACGCCGTCCATGTTTGACAAAGAAAAAGCTGATGGATGCCGGGATTTAGTTAGTTTTTATGCTAGTCCAAGTGACTTGGTATAGACTTTACTTACAAACATTTTTTATCAATAATTACTCAAGGATCTAGTGCCTTGTCTACAGTGCTGGATTTTGGTGTGATGGTCTGAGGACTCGATTCCCCGGCTAGAATTTTTGCAATCGATCGATGACGAGACGACGACGAAGATGACGCTCGATGGCGGGACGATAACTGTGTTTTGAGGATGATAGCATGAGATAAGGAGCTGCGGTCGAATTCCGGGAAACTCCCCAAAAATTTGGGTTTGGTTCGGGTCAAACCCCGAAATTTCAGATCAAATGCATCGTCGATCTAGATTTTTCCCACGGTATCGCTAAACTCCCTAGCCATAAAAACGCTGTGTGGTTAGTCCTTCTATACTATTTTCCATTTATTTTGCGTTCCAGATTTGATCGACATTCGAAAAGGTAGAAATGAAACAGCTCCTGGTAGCTTAGTTGGTTAGAGCGTTGCACTGGAAATTCAGGGGTCCTGGGTTTAAATTCCAGTCGAGGCATGAAATTTTTTTATCAATTTTTAATTATTACGTCTGCCTGCCACTAAAATAAACACACGATTTTCTAAGCCAATGATTTGAATTACTAGGATTAACAGAAATTCAAACAAAGTTAAACTTAGACACGAGGAATTAAATAAATAAACAGTGACCTGTTTGTATTTTACACTTTAACATAAAACCAAAACGGTGGATGTAAATGTACGTAATATGAATGTTTTTACTAAAATGTACGTCTTATGTACGTTCTGAATAGGTCCACTGATCTAAAAAATAAATGGATAAACAATTCATACGGCTTGATTTGCATAATTTGTGCGAAAGTTTGGGATCAATATTCTACGAACAGTTGTGCAACGGAACAGCCTTACGCCTGCGCAGTGTCTTATCTTTCGAACAACTGTTCTAAGTTTCGAAATTCCTTCATTTTCATTGGCCAGATTTTGTGTACGCACAATACATGTATCTACTGCGCATGCTCACAGCTGTCCCAGTCAGTTGTTTTTGTTTAGATTTTGACCTCGTGAATTAGCAGCATTAGTAGCGTTCTTTGTTTATCCATTTATTTTCGAGATCAGTGAATAGGTCATATGGACGTATGAACGTGAATATGACATAAAATGGACGTTTTATGTATGCAGTGTGTTTGTTCGGTTTCATTAATATTTTGCAGGACCTATAATATTATATGGATGAGTCAGGCACAGTCTATCAGTTATTGATGAGTAGGTAAAATGAATTAAATTGCATGCGTATACAGTCCATCATTTATAATCCTGCGGAATTCTTAAGACCAATTCGATGTCGAATTGCTGATTCTTATGCTAGTTCGGATCGACTCTCTGACGTAAGTAAGAGGTCCCGTTTCGGCTTTTCGATTTGCTGATCTTTGTTCGAATGATTGGCTATCCTTTTTTATTTTGAAGTGACAAGTTGTGGCGTCATGTGTTGTGTTTATGTTTTATGTTTGTCGTTTGTGTATGTTATCCTTCGTTATATTTCATCTTTTTCAACAAAGCCGCTGACTAATCACTCAACATGTTGAGTGCTGGTGAACGCGGTCATTCTCACATAAGGAATACGGGAGTGTGGAGTTGAGAGACGAGACGAAAAATGTAAATCAAGTTTATCCTACCCTACGAGTCGTGCGTCTAAAGTGAAGGTTTTGCTGTTGACGGTGCTGCCTTAAGATTTCGTTGCAACATAATAATTAAAAATTGAAATTATTTTCAACGCGAAAAGAATCTTTAGAAGTAAAAATAGTTTGAATTGAAGCGAAAAATAAATTATAAAATGATAAACATAATCTATCATCTATCATTCAAATTTGAAGGTCGATTTTTCTCTCGTTTTTCATACCACCGTCTATTTGATGTCGATACGAAATTCGATAATAATACATATGAATCACTCTCCATCCGATATCGAAATAGGTATCGAATGACAGCTAGCGAGCCATAGCGACTTGTGACAAGATAAGAATCCCCTAGCTGATACTCCAATATGAGTTGGTGTGACTCCCTACGATTGTACGTCAATGGTCACCTGATCTCACACCTGTTTTTACCGTATCCTTCCTTCTTTTGCTCCCCATACGGAAAGTGTCGACTGAAAAAAGCTTAACAATATAGTATTCGATGGCCTATCCGAATGTTGTGCACAATGCTCTCGTTGAATTTTGTTTAAATTATTATAGCCTAACCTAGTCTAGAGGCTATAAATAAAAAGCAGAAAAATATAATAACAAAAGTTTTATTTAACAGAAAATTTACTAGTACAATTTCATAATTTAGGTTCTACGTTCGGGTTTTGCAAAATAATGGGATGGTATCCTTTTTTGTTCAATAAATTGTGAAAACTCGTAAGGCAAACAAAGTCGATTGGGTATATCAGTTTCACCCTTACATCTGGGGCATGTATACTTAATGGGGATTGGGATTGTAAACAGTATCAAGTCTATCAACGTAATGCTTCATTTCAATGAGAAAGTCTCCTGTTATACAAGTTTGAAGTTTGATAATTATTACTAATGCGGCATGTTTCGAATAGACTCCTGTGATAACACTTGGTACTTTGGGAGACTTGGGTAGCATTCGAATACTAGCTATTTTGAATCCTATTCGAATCCTGTATTGGAATCCTACGGAAAGAGACCCGACGTCGGTTGAATCAGAAGAAAGTATAGTGCAACTTTGTGCTCATTATTATGCTGCATTGATATTTCAAAAATTCCGAGTGCTGTCCAGAGATATCAGGAAAACCTCGAAATTCGCCAGAAATGATTTTATTTTTCCAATACCGCTTGTCAATAATAGGCAATCCTCCTTACGCTTATAATCCTTATTGGTTTGTGTCAATATCGGCGCTTGTCAATAATGGGCACTCCTCTCGACGCTTATAATCCTTGGTTTGTGTCAATCAATAGCTGTCTTTCTCTGTTCCTTTACGTTACATCTTTCTTCTCTCTCGAGTAACGAAATTTGCCCGTGACGCGTTTTTCAAATCACTCTCCATTGTCGTCCAAATAGCAGAAAGCCGTTTAAGAAGTTTCTTTTCAAAAATTATTGAAATGAAAATAATCTTGATACAATTTTGGAACATAAATAAAAGTTGTATGATATTATGTTAAGTGTGTGCTGGCGCTATTTGACTGTGAGTTGGTGGTATACAGAGATCAATTGTGGCTTCATCTCTGTCATTCTCAGGAGAATAAAACATAGTTTATACTAAAGCTTATTTTTATTCTCAACAATCATTGCCAATATGGTTAATGGGACTGTGAGTGCGACTACCATCTAAATTGTATCAATATTCATAATCATAAAAATGAAATACGTCTTTATCGTCACCCTTGAATATATATTTTTTTTTTTTTCAATAGATATTGAGTATTTAAATAGAAACAGATCCCAAATTTCCGCATACTTTTTTCCTCAACCCATGTTATTTGTGGATGAAATGAATTAAAAATTCCACCACATTGATTGCAGATGTGCGGCAACTCCCATGACGTTACAGGTTATCCTGGTACTGGCAGATATGAATAAGCTTTTAGAGGGTTATGATCCTATTGATACTTATATTTAGAGCTTAAAGTTGTTGTAGCGTCCAGCCTGTAAGAGACATTGTTTAGTATATAACACTGCAATTGAAATGATACACACCGCTTTCTTTTTCCTGGAATTCTGTGAACTTTTTGTTCAGGATGCCTGAAAACCCAAATGACCAAATTTATTTCTGAGCAGGGGGTGGTAGTGGCAACCGGTATCTTTCTAGCACTTTACTGAGGCTATTTGGGCCCCTTATAGGCTACTTCCAGTTTCAACTTGAAAGTGGTTGTGTCATATTTTAGTCCTCTATTATGTTATTCCATAGTTACCGTGATTTGTTAAAGGAAAAACCAGTTCTAAAACCCCTTCTTCTCGTGTACGTGTACGCATGTTTGCTGAATTCGGTGGGTCGGTTGCTCAAGAATGTGCGAAGTTAGTTTTCTCATATCCTTGCGCTATTCAACTGTTTGCTCTAAATTATTTTTTTCGCATACGCATTTTCTGCTATCCTGGTAATTGTGTCCTCCGTCCGTCCTAATACTGGATAGGTATGCCACAGCTAATTTCAAAACGTGCTTCACGCTGATAGGGTCCTGCTTTGATGAAAGCCGCTATGTTTCAATTCGGTTCTTGAAAGATGTTTTGACAAGACTAACGTCTTCCTCCTGCTTCACCAGGTGTTGGCTCGGTGCTAGAGACACCGAAGATGACCAACCCATTGATTTATCGGTGCCTCCAAGTCGCAATCCTCACACCACCGGCATGTGGCTGATATTGAAGGTCCTGAAAATAATTAAATTAGATTTAAAAAATGCGATTAATGTCAACTTACCAGCAAAAGTCTAGCTTGCTTCATCATGGGGGCGGTGGGATCTCCAGCCTTTCGTTTGGAGGCTCTCTTGGAGCTGGGTGTTTTGATGGTGTTGGATAGCCCCCTCTGCTTTAAAAATCCCACCACACTGGTTACAGATCTTGGAAGATGATTAGCAATCCCATGACGTTTCAGGTTATCTCCTTCCTGGTGAACGATTTTGTACATAAAATTAAAAATTCGCTGTTTATGGAGGTTTGTTTTAAAATAAATGAAAAAATAAAACCAGTTTAAATTGGTTAAAGAACCTACCTAAATTTTAGAAAAAGAAATTTGAGTCTTGTGCAAATGTAAGTGTAAAAGTAAATTCAAGTTGCTCCGAAAAAAACTATTGGAATTAAATTAAGAAATAGGTACTCAGGGTTGTCTGTATTTTTAAAAAACAAACAATATGTTTATGTGTTAAGGAAAATAAAAATAATTCAATAATCGAGGTTTGTGTTAATTTAAAATATGTCTCAGGGCATGATTTATCCTACATCACTTAGATATTTAAAAATAGTACTTACAGTTTTTCGAAACCGACACTTATCGCCCAAAAAACTAAACTTTGAAAATCCAGGCTCAAAGTACTGGTACTGGATGCTGCGTTTTTTGTACAAAGAATAAACATTGAATCCTCATATTTTACAGGTAACAATGTATCCACTGAAATTTTGTATTGCATAAGGGTATTTGGCTCATAAAATGTCAACGATGCTAATTTAAATCTATTCTTTTAAATTTTGATAAATTTATTGAATTTGTCACCTTTTTTAAAATAAAAATGGACATATCAAATATCTAACTTAATAATTACGCCTTACACTAAAAAATTATCTTTAAAATGTGTTGTTGTTTTTCTCGGGCGATTTCTGCGAACGGTCCTGATATAATTCAGATAAAAAAACTGCCGAATAAGCGTTTACATTTGACGGTGCTTTTGTATGTGATATCAAAGTTTAAATCGGATTTTATAATAACAAGCTTCTTTCAGTTTGCTCAAACTCGTCACCAGTGAAAAATATAAAATTATTGCACAACAATTATCATTTTAACCAAGTAAGTAAATATCTTATATACTAATATCAATCAACAACAAGACCTGTTTTTTTATAGCAAAGGATTAAAAACACTGAGAAAATTACAAGACCTGAAGCCTGATATAGAGTGAAATTCCCAATATTTTGACAGCGTTTTTTGTATGTTATGTTGTTAATTCGAAGTTTGAATCGGATTTTATAATAACTAAGCTCTTTTAGTCTTGTTTGAAACTCGGTGAACTATAAAATTATTGCACAACAATTATCATTTTAACCAAGTAAGTGAATATCTTATAGACTTACTAATATCGATACAATTATGAATATTTTAGATATGGATTTGAAATCAATCAACAAGACCTGTCTTTTTATAACAAAGGATCAAAAACGCTGAGAAAATTATAAGTCCTCGTAGAAAGTGAGTGTACCCAATATTTTCTACGATACAGACCTCAAAATAATTGCAAATCTTTACTGGAACCAGTAAACTATACAAATTAAGGTAGATCAACAGATGTCAAGCGAAGTTCGAATTAAAAGGGGTGCCCACAGTGTTGTATTCTTTCTCGTCACAGTGAGGATTATAAAATTATTGAGCAACAATTATTATTTTAACCTAGTAAGTAAATATCTTATATACTTAGGTAATCGATACAATTGTGGCATATTTTTAGCTATGGATTTGAAATACTCGTTGAATTTGACGACAACGCAGTGTTTCTCCCAAGACGTACCACCAAAATGATTAGATCATTAAGCAGTTTATTGATGGAAAATATTCGCTTTTTGAAATCGTTGTCTTAAAAAATGTATGTTTTTAATAAAAAAACGAGGCCCCTTCCCCATCAAATGTTGGTTCCAACCAAGGATAATACACACTACTACTACAGGATAGCCTATCCTCATAAGGCCTGTGCGGAACAAATCCACTCTCTCCCCAACGTTAAATCACCAGTTGTGACGTAAGCAGCATGTTATTTCTCGCCTTGACGTAGGTTGTTTAAACAGCTGATGGCTTAGTTATGGCGTCGTAAATGGTAACACACGAGGTCAATAAGCAATCCTGTAGGTGTGTTTCATCCTTGAGTTCGAACACCCTCTACCAGGTACAACATGAAGGTAGCTGCTGGACCCTCATAGTTACGTCACCACCACAGCATCCTGTTATAAGACACATCAAACTTGACACATGTACTCTAAATGGCGCCACGGACGTGACCCAGGTCGCTATGACGTCATCACAGAACCCGAACCATGAATCGAACTTTGCACTATGTACTCTAAATGGCGCCACGGACCCGCACTGACGTAACCCACGTGACCCAGGTCGCTATGACGTCATCACAGAACCATGAAACGAACTTCGCACTATGTACTCTAAATGGCGCCACGAACGTGACCCAGGTCGCTATGACGTCATCACAGAACCTGAACCATGAATCAAACTTTGCACTATGTACTCTAAATGACTCCACGGACGTGACCCAGGTCGCTATGACGTCATCACAGAACCCGAACCCTGAATCAAACTTTGCACTATGTACTCTAAATGACTCCACGGACGTGACCCAGGGCGCTATGACGTCATCACAGAACCAGGAACGACTCAAAACTCCCGCTATGACGTCATGACGTTTGACAGATGACGTTTGACAGGTGACGTTTGACAGATGACGTTTGACAGGTGACGGTTGACAAGATGGCGGGAAAACATTTCCCCCCCCCCCCCCCACCCCTTTTTCTGGTACCCATATTAAAATCCGGGGGCCCCTTTTTGGGGGGCGGAGCCCTGCGGGCCCCCTTTTTGGGGGGCGCAGCCCTACGGGAGCAGGTCCCATGGCGCCATCTGTCGGCAAGATGGGGCCATGGCGGTGCATCCACCTTCGTGTCAACGACGGCGCATCCACCACGTGTCAAGAATGAAAGATTGAGGTTATGGTCGGATTTTTGTAGTCATACCCCTGTTGCTGTACTACTCATGCCAAATAAACAAATTATGTGATTATAGTTAAATACTTACAAATATATTACTCATTATTATAAATAATAACATTTGTTTTATTTAAAATCGAGTGTTTCTCAATCTCAGCATTCAAATAAATTTATCCCTCAGTAAAAAAATAGGTACCCATCTTACCTATAAGATAATTTATGTAAAATTATAATAAATATGTACCTAAACCAAAGTTAACAGCAACAGGTAGGTATACAAAATATTTGGTGGCCTTTTGGGCGGTCATGAAATTTTAACCTTTTAGGAAAAACATTTGGTGGGTCAAAGGTTTTAGAAAACAATTTCTAGAAGTTTAAAAAAAAAAAAAAGTTGGAGTACACCATAATTATTATATAAAATCATAATTTTACCTGAGCAAAAAATTCCTGAGTACCTACCTACATTCTCGAAACTAGAAAATTTATATTCCATAATGAGTTAATAATTATACAGGGTGTCCGTTTTAAGTGATACCACTATTGCTATCTCGGAAACGGTAAGAGATACGAGGTCGGTTAAATTAGAAGAAAGTTGCCTTCTTTGATGCCCATTCAAGACTCGTTTACAGTGTTGCCGAATTCCTTTTAGTTTAGGAAATATAGGGTGATTTCTAAGAAACGCCTAAAACTATTTCATCAAATATTTTGAAAACTATTGATTCTCGGGACACAATTTAAATTTGAATGTTTTATAATTTTTATCGCTTTACAATATGGCATCTTCAAATTTCAAATCCGACGTTTCGTGATCGAGCTACCATCATCAACTTCATTTTTTTAAATACGGACCTGGATTTTTTATGTAATTTTTAGAAAGCTCCCATTATTCCCTTTTTAACGATATACCTCTTAAGTATGATTGGCCGACGTTTCTGCTTTTAAAGGTGATCATCAGTGATTTTTACCAAAATTTACCTTAATTTGGCCCTGCAATTCGTTATTAGTAACAAAGGCGGTCTAACAAGTACTCTTTTCCTATTATTTAGAACACTTAGAATCATCTAATTATGAACAATATCGAAAATAATGATTTAGAAACTAATTATTATTGTAAATATGTACTCAAATTGAAGTCCATTATTCCTTAAGCATCATCTGCAATTTTTCACAATTTTTTTTTTTTAATATTATTTACTATCCAATTAGAGCGTTGTCGATCCAAAAATTGATATTTTGCTTTGTTTTGATTGGGGTAGGATCGGAAAAAAAAAACACCAACGGAAGTTTGTTTTTTTCAAAATTGTCGACGTTTCGCAAAATTTATTTGCATCCTCAGGACACTATAAAAGACGTGCAAAATTTAATAAATAGATAAAAAATAGATAAAATCTAGCACAAGGAAAGAACTAAAATCAAACGTAGTTTATAATATTCCTTGATCCCAATGCAGTAAGAGCTATGTTGGACAGACTGGTAGATACTTACAACAAAGAGTGAAAGAGCACAAGAATGACCAAAAGAACTATCTTTTAAAATCTAATCCAACAGCCTTAGTGGAACATAAGTTACAAACTGGGCATAATTTTGATTTTGACAATGTAACCATCTTACAAACACAATCTAATTATAAAAAAAGATTGATTGCAGAAATGATCGAGATTCAGAAAAATAAAAGTTGCGTAAACAAACGAACTGATGTAGAAAATCTGAGTACGTCATATTTCAATATTATTAATAAAATAAAATAACGTCACTGTAATTTTGGTTGTTTTTTTGTTCTCGTTCTCTTTCTTTCATGAATTCCTGTGTGTTTTTGGGTTTTTTTTCCCTAGCTTATAGTGGCACCATTTCAGTGTAGTTTGGTACCGGCATGCATTGATTATAGGTGCTACCTGATTTTAATTTAAGAAAAAAAAGTAACAACAATAACTTTAGAGTTACCAGTTTTAATATTTCTGTTTTTGTTCTTGATAATTTTAAATGTTATGTCTACAGTGTTTGTCTTTTTATTTTTATTTTTATTTTAACGTGTTACGGCTTGTGTGTTTTTTGAATTCCGTAATTTACATAATATAATGATGATGTTCCAAACACAAAAAAAAAATTTTTTGTAATACCTATAAGATCTGTGATACAATTATTTTAATGACAAGAATAGTTAATTTTTAAATGTAAGTAGTAGTCAGTATGTTCCTAATGTCCACCTTTTAATTATTTATTTATTTATTAAATTTTGCACGTCTTTTATAGTGTCCTGAGGATGCAAATAAATTTTGCGAAACGTCGACAATTTTGAAAAAAACAAACTTCCGTTGGTGTTTTTTTTTCCGATCCTACCCCAATCAAAACAAAGCAAAATATTATTTACTATGTATTGTTTTTCATGCAACCGTCCGCGAAATTCAATTTCGCGGCCGCCGCACCTTATGTGGTGTGTATACCATGACCGCGAAACTTTGCAGCATTTTTGAGACTATCTTGCCTCGGCTGCAAGCAACCAAGGCATTTCGCGGCCTTGGTATACAAATACAGATCGTTTCACCATGATTCATACTTGATCTTGAAACTTGAAAAAAAAAGGGTTGTCGTAGATTAATTATTGATATTATGACATTCAATTTTGACAAATTATGAATGACTTTTGGTTTAAGAACCGACGAACGTTTTTGACGTCATTGATTTCTTTCAGTCCATTTCTATTTGTTGAAAAAAAATTATGTCAAAAGTATGAACCCTGGTGAAGCAAGGTTTACATAACTATTATTTATTCTAGCACATGGCCCTTATCCTCTCTTTGAATTCTTCCAATGTCTCTGGTATTTTCGTAAACTCCATAATGAAAATCACTGTACTGTTATTCATTTAACAATTATTATAAAATGAATAAATAATAAAGAAATGTTTGACATGTTGTACAGGGTGGGCCAATTTGGACACTTTCTTATGGAAACGCCCTTTATTTTTAGAGATAGAAAAAAATGAACCCCCCACTCTGAGGCTCAAATTTCATGAAATTTTGATTGGTGCAAACCGCATTTTGATATCTTCAACCGTTTAGCCGCTAGAGGGCGATTCTCGATTTTGAGCAATAATGTGAAACCATCATAACTTATTTGTTTATGGAAATTATTGATTTCCGTAAAAACTTTCTTGAGGCACTTTTTCAAGCAGAATTCAGTGACGTTCTCAGTTTTTTTCTAGTTGGTCCCAACGTTGAGATATTGACCAAAGTCTGTTTTTTTTCAATAGGACACCCTATATATTAATAGCTCATTAGAAAGCTCTGCTTTTTCCGATTTCAATGATATAAAGTTCGATAGGTTTATCTCTAACAGTTTTCGAGAAAAAAAAATATTTCGGTTTTTGTCATAAGAAACAATGTGTTGGAAAGAGACCTTTCTCAGTTTCCTTACAGATTTAAAGTCCTTTTCTTACACATTGCTTCTTATGAAAAAACCGAAATAATTTTTTTTCTCGAAAACTGTTAGAGATATACCTATTGAACTTTATATCATCGAAATCAGAAAAAGCAGAGTTTTCTAATGAGCTATTAATATATAGGTTGTCCTATTGAAAAAAACCAGACTTTAGTCAATATCTCAGCGTTGGTACCAACTAGAGAAAAAGTGAGAGCCTCGCTGAATTCTGCTTGAAAAAGTGCTTCAAGAAAGTTTTTACGGAAATCAATAATTTTCATAAACAAAAAAGTTATGATGGTTTCACATTATTGCTCAAAATCGAGAATCGCCCTCTAGCGGCTAAACGGTTTAACATATCAAAATGCGGTTTGCACCAATCAAAATTTCATGAAATTTGAGCCCCAGAGTGGGGGGCTCATTTTTTTCTATCTCTAAAAATAAAGGGTGTTTCCATAAGAAAGTGTCCAAATTGGCCCACCCTGTACAGCTGTCAATCTAATTTTTTTCAAGGCATTCTTTGATGAAATTTATTTATATTCCATATCACTGATGCCAACCTGAATTTGTGAAATTACAATAATACGTATGTACGTAATTAGTTTTTAAGTAATTATTTTAATTATTGTTCACAATTAAATAATTTTAAGTGTTCAATCAAAATTATTTTGGTAATTTTGTTCTAAATAATAAAGGAAAATAGTACTTGTTAGACCGTCTTTGTTATAAATGACGAATTCCAGGGCCTAATCAAGGTAAAATTATGGTAAAAATCACTGATGATCACTTTTTCGAGCAGAAACGTTGGCCAATCATACTTAAGAGGTATATCGTTGAAAGAAGAATAAAGTGCTCTTTCTAAAAATGATATAAAAAATCCAGGTCCGTATTTGAAAAAATGAAGTTGTACATGTTGTAATGCGATAAAAGTTATAAAACTTTCAAATTTAAATTGTGTCCCGAAAATCAATACTTTTCGAAATAATTGATGGAATAGTTTTAGGCGTTTTTTAGAAATCACCCTGTATTTCCTAAACTGAAAGGAATTTGGCAACACTGTAAGCGAAACTTGAATGGGCATCAAAAAAGGCAACTTTTTTCTTATTTAACCGACCTCGTATCTTTTACCGTTCCGGAGATAGCAATAGTGGTATCGCTTAAAACGGACACCCTGTATAGGTTACCTGAATTAGAGAATTTTAACCCAAAATAATTTATTGGAATCGCATTCATGCATATACTCACATACTGATAAAATGAATTCATGCTTTTATTAATTAATCATGAGAAGGTATAAAGTGGGTGAAATCCCGCTCGTCTATTGCCTGTCAGACCCCTCGAAGGTTTAGCGCCCGGTTTTATTGCTATATTTCTTCGGTGGCCCGACTATAGCTCGGTCGGTACTCTTAGAACTATTTGGTTATGCGAAGCAAGTCTGCACCCAACATAAATTCTTCTTGACTTTTGACATGGAAAAAGGTGCTCAAGTTCGAAAGGGTTCGTGGTTCCTTTCTTTGTGATGGTGGTTTCAACTGGAAGGTTGCATTCTCCGAAACCGAAACCATAAAAATGTCATTCACCTTTGGCCATTGAGTTGATTTTACCTTATAAATATCAAGCCAGTGAATTGCTCTATCGTGTTAGCGCACACGCTAAATAAAATTGTCGGTAAAATTTGAATATTTAAAAAACACACAATTGTAATTTCGCGCAGGGTACGAAGTTCGCACTTGCCGAAGACAGTACAAAAATTTCGTGAATGGCGGACATGTAAATTCTGTGTCCTCCGGTTGTATCAATTTTGCTTAATCAATCGACCCTATTTGTGACTAAAGACCTATCTTAAAATGTGCTGGTATCACTGAAGAAGTGGTTGTGAAACACGAGAAGTGGTTGTGAAACAGAGAACCCCACAATCCGGAGTTAATCGGTGAGTACCCTGTTTTTTCTACAATAATTGCCGTTGTGTGTTTCGTTATTTTAAACCTATGGATAAATTTCTTTAAACAAATTCAATGTTAGCATTCGCATCTAAACCCAGCGTAGTCCACTGCTAAATCTAAAATCATTGCATAACGTGTGTGTTAACATTATGGTCCTTCTACCCTCATTATTAATAAATTAATTAATATTTTACAATTTCACTAACCATTTCATTTTAAAATAACAGCCAATTTTCGAATCGATCAATTCGATCGAAGGTACGTATCAATCGCCTCAAATCGGGTAGCTTCGCTCTAGAGGCATTTATCAATAATATAAATCGAAGCGCTGCCTAAATCGTCAGCATTAAACTGTTCACCTGGCACCTTGGTGCGCTAGGGGGCCAATTCAAATTTTTATCGTAAAATTCAATATTCGCGCGCTTCATCAAAAGTGTGACGGATTTAGAGCCAACTTACAGATCAAATTAAATTAAAAACGATTAATTATTGCACGGTATCGACTTATCAAGACATACTGCAACTATTGAAGTTATTATTTTAAATTTTATATTTACTTATATCACTTACATAATCGAAAATGAATATGTCAAAGGCAATTCAGAAACGAAATGTTTTTGTACACAGCATTACCGACTGCTACAGATTTGCACAAAATGCAGCTAATGATTTGCGAACAAAGCAGCGGTTTGAGGTCAGGTATATAGATTTAGAGGATAATTATGGAAAATTTAGTAAGTGCCACAATACAGTCATAATGGAAGTTCCTGAGGATTCTGATGATGAGTACAAAACGCAGGATAAAATAAGATCGGATGTTCAGGCATTTTATTATGCCTGTAAAATTGTGCACAATCAACTTTTTCCTCAAAATACCTCAACTGTTGGACAATATGTTCGTCCTGATCCAATACCTCATTTAAAAGAATTAGGTACACCTATTTTTAGGGGTGATAGAAATTTATGGCCAACATTTTTCGATTTATTTAACAATATAATTCATCAAAGTACTAACATTAGCGGTGTTAGAAAACTTCAACATTTACTTTCGTATCTTGAGGGTGAGCCTCTGAGGCTACTTTCTGGGATTCAAATCAGTGAGGATAACTACAAAATTGCTTACGATAAATTAGTGAATCGTTATCAAAACAAAAGGCTTATCGCAAACAATGCACTTGGCTCGATTATGAAAGCCACATTAAAAAACGAACCAGCTAAAGAACTACGCAATTTAATCGATATTTTTTCTGAATCTCTGGAAGTTTTAAAGGCTCTTTCCTTCGATGTTGACAGTTGGGATTACTTACTTTGTTTTATTCTCATAGAAAAACTATATATTTCTACTCGCACTAGTTTCGAAATGTTGAATCAGGTTGAAATCCTCACTTTCCAATCCCTATATCAATTTTTAGAAAATAAATGTAACGCCCTAGAATCCCTACAACATTTACAACCATTTAAACCAAAAAACACCTACCAATCCAGTAACCATCAATTTCCAAAAAATCATAACAAACCATCTCCACCTTTTTCGGCACTGTCCAACACTGAAAGTGCTACAAATTCACGCATCAAATGCTTCCAGTGTGGTCAAGCACGTGTTTTGACCAAGTGTAAAAAATTTCTAGATCTCACACCTTCAGATCGCTTACTATTTATCAAGCAACAAAAACTATGCATTATCTGTATGCACCCATCTCATGGGGTAGATTCTTGTACCTCAAAATATTCCTGTCGTACTTGCTCATCTAAGAGACATCATTCTCTATTACACATTTCTGTAACTAACCAGCCAGAAACAGCAAGTAGCATTTCAAATAATCAAAACAATAATCAACAAAGCAGTTTTCACGTTTCCTTTTCCGGAAATACTTCCTCTGCCTTTTCTGGCACATTTCTCTTAGCTACAGCTATGGTCGAAATTTTAGACGGCTGTGGTAACTACCATCCTGTCCGAATACTTCTAGACTCAGGTTCTCAGACAAGTTTCATAAGGAAAATTATCTTCGCCGCCTTAATCTACCTAGACGTCAATATTCTATAGAAATATATAGGCTTAATCAAATGACTTCTTTCACATCTAAGGGACTTTCACAGTGCCACATCAAACCACAAGGGCAATCCGAACCTTTGATACCCTTTGAAGCAATAGTTGTCCCAAAACTTTGCTCAAATATGTCTTCCTTTTCTCTAGGAAAGAGAAATTGGGAACATTTCGATAAATTGCATTTGGCAGATCCTACCTATTTTAAATTAATCCAGTAGATTTAGACGTAGGCTGCGAAATATTTGCACAAGTATTAAAAGAATGCAGAGCTATAGGAAAACAGGGCCAACCTACTGCAATAGAAACGATCTTTGGTTGGGTTCTTCTAGGAAAAATAGACGACTCTCTTTCTTCACCTCAAACAACTTCCTTTTTTACAAATTTTCAAGTGCCCTTGGAGGTCATTCTTCCCAAATTCTGGGCGCTAGAAAATATCCCGTCAAAGCCCTTAGTGTCGCCTGAAGATCAAAAAGCAGAAAATATATTTTGCAAAAGTGTCAGTAGACTTCCTTCAGGACGTTTTATGGTAGATATTCCCTTCAAGGATTCCGAACCTGACTTAGGCAATACGTACCCCCAAGCCCTTCGACGCTTTCTACTGCTTGAAAATCGACTCACAAAGAATCCTCAGTTATATTCTGATTATTCAGACTTTATGAAAGACTACGTCAATACAAATCATATGTCTCTAGTTTTACCAAATAGTCCAAAACCACCCTTAACGTCTTACCTACCTCACCATTGTGTGCTGAAGCCAGACAGTTTCAGCACAAAATTAAGGTTCGTTTGGGATTTTTCAGCCAAAGGGCCTAAAAATATCAGTCAATCAAACTATCTTGTCAGGACCAAAACTTCAAAAGGACATCGTATCGTTGTTACTTACTTTCCGCTTGGATCCAATAGCTTACATAACCGATATCAAAATGATGTTCCGGCAAGTTCTTATCAGTCCTAATCATCGTCCTTTTCAAAGGATCCTATGGCGATTTTCTTCCCAAGATCCTATTTCAGAATATGAATTGAATACAGTCACTTTCGGTATGACTTGTTCACCTTTCTTGGCAATGCGAACTCTTAACGAACTCGCAGATCGAGAACAGGAACGATTTCCTAATGCTAGTAAAATAGTCAAGTCCTCAATTTATATAGACGATATTTTGGGAACTAGCTCTTCTATTTCCGAGGCACTTGCCACTCAGAAGGAAATCATCAATCTATTCCAGTCGGGAGGGTTTGTGCTAAAAAAGTGGGCAAGTAATTGTTCAGAATTACTAGCTGCATTACCTGATTCTGATCGTCAGATGAATGTTTCCTTTGACAAAGAGGAACCTTACTTTATTAAGATTTTAGGGCTTCAGTGGCAGCCTAAAAGTGACAGTTTTACCTATCAATGCCAAATGAAGAAAAAGCCATGGACCAAACGTTCTATTCTTTCTATCGTTGGGGCTATCTTTGATCCCTTAGGTTTCCTATGTCCAATTTTACTTCAAGCTAAATTTATAATGCAACAATTGTGGACATCAAATCTAGGTTGGGATGAAACTCCGCCTCCCTTTATTATCGATTCCTGGAAAAGTTTACATTCCAAATTTCCTTTATTATCTACTTTCAAATTACCCAGACAGATAATCCTATCAAAAAATAAATCATGCCAAATACACGCATTCAGCGATGCCAGTATTCGTGGTTATGCGGCCGTAGTCTACTTCCGTGTAGAGGAAGAAAACCATGTTTCTATATCACCTATCTGTGCAAAGGCTAGAGTTGCTCCTATCAAAACTCAATCAGTACCTAGACTAGAGCTTCTCGGCGCTATCCTCCTAAGCGATTTAATTCAATTTATTTTGGCAACCTATTCAGACAAAATTCTCTTTACTGATATTTACGCTTGGTGTGACTCTCAAATCGTTCTTTATTGGCTAGCATCATGCCCAACACGCTTAAAGACCTTTGTGGCCAATAGGGTCAATCATATTCAGGAAATCATCCCCTCAACATCTTGGCATTATATTCCGTCTACGCAAAACGCAGCAAACGCTGCTTCTAGAGGGATGACGCCCTCCTCAGCTCATAGCTCACGACATGTGGTGGAATGCACCTTCTTTTTTGTGGTTACCCCAAGAAGAATGGTCAAATTTCGTTAATGCACAACCTCCACTCGACGGTGAAAATCTGGATTTGGAAGAAAAACAAACGGTTTTGAACATAACTGTTGATCCTAACTTTCTGGACACTCTTCCTAATAAATTTTCAGTCCTACCTAGAATCCAACATATCTTCAGTTATGTAATCAGAATTACTACTACCTTTCTGAATCATTCTTTTCAAAAACCCATAACTTTGTCGAATTTACCACTTCTTTTCGAAAAAATTGAAGATCCTACACCTGATGAAATGAACAATTCACTTCTCGTCGTTATCAGACATGTTCAAAAATATATTTTTTCTGAACTCATTCCAGCATTATCCAATAATCGAGCCAATAATAAACCTATTCCTAAGCCTTTTCGAAAACTCAACCCCTTTCTTGACTCCAAAGGAATCATCAGGGTAGGTGGTCGGCTTCAACGATCGGAAATCCTTTCCTACGCAGCGGAACATCCCACGCTGTTACCTAGCAAACATCGTCTAACCACTCTTATCATAGAACACGTTCACAAAGAGCATTTACATCGAGGTCAAAAAACACTTCATCATTTACTTTTACAACAATATTGGATCTTATCATGTCGAAATGCAATTCAGAGAACCTTGTCCCAATGTTTGAGATGTTTTAGATTCAACCCGAAACCTTGTCCACCTCCAATAATGGATTCCTTACCTTTTCATCGAATCAATCAATTAAAGCCATTTTCCCACGTTGCAATTGATTTTTGCGGACCCTTCTTGGTCCTTCCCCATCGATTTCGGGGTTGTAAATCCTTTAAATCGTATGTTTGTGTGTTTGTCTGTATCAGTGTTCGATGTGTGCACTTGGAACTGACTATGGATTTATCCACTGAAGGCTTTATCGCTGCCTTTCGGCGTTTCGTCGCACGACGCGGCAACGTCACTGATTGTTGGAGCGACCAAGGAAGTAATTTCGTTGGTTTCCACAATCAACTTCTCGAGAATGCCAAGGAGGCTGCGAATCAGCTTTCGATTCGTTGGCATTTAGGACCTCCTCTTAGCCCACACTTCAATGGTCTTGCTGAGGCGGGTGTAAAAAGTTTTAAATCCCATTTTGTCATAGTTGTTAGTGAACAAAAACTTACAATTGAGGAAATATGCACCCTCACTTGCCAAATAGAGGCAGTCCTAAATTCACGTCCCCTCACAGCCCAATCATCGGATCCAAACGATCTTCTACCTCTCACCCCAGGGCACTTTCTTATCCTCGAACCTTTAAATTCAGGTATACCTGATCCGGACTTATCTCACTTGCCAATCAATAGGTTATCAAGATGGCAACTTATTCAAAAATTACACGCTGATTTTTGGAAGCGCTATGCGTTGGAATATTTAAATACGCTGCAACAGCGGTTCAAATGGTCAAATCCGTCGCCTGGAATCAGTGTCAACGATCTTGTCCTAGTTTCAAGCGATAATGTCAAGTCACCTTTGAAATGGCCTGTTGGGCGGGTAATAGAGTTGCACCCCGGTGAAGATGGACATGTTCGTGTTGCCAGCGTTAAAATGGCAAACGGTATCTACAAGCGGCCAGTAGTAAAACTGTGTCTCTTGCCAAAGGAAAATTAATTTTTCCCTAATTTCCACACCCATTGATTTTTACTTCAGTGGATATCATTTAGATTAAGTTTTTTTTGTTTTTGAATTTTCAATATTTTCTAAGTTATTTTCTTCTATTTTTTCTCTTCTTTCGCTTAAAGCAAATTTTGTGTGTTTTGGCGGCCAGTAATGTTAGCGCACACGCTAAATAAAATTGTCGGGGATAATACCACGAGAGCTTCAAAATTACCGATAATTTTTCACGATTGCGTGTTTTCTATAATTTCACGAGTCCGTAGGACGAGTGAAATTTGCAGAGAAAACACGCATGAGTGAAAAATTATCTGGTTCATTTTAAAGCTCAAGTGGTATTTAGAGGATTATTTCACGCATGAGAATGCAAAAAATATGGAAATAAATATGTATTAAACGATTTGAACATCTTAACAATCAATACAAATAAATGGTTGCTATCAGGAACCGTTTGTTTGTATCAAAAATTAGCATGACAACCATGTGTACAATAACATGGGAGAATTATCGCTGTAATTCTCTCTAGTTAAACAAATGGGAAAGAGAATTGTCGCTGTAATTCTGAAAATCGTCACTTGTCTTATGGGATTTGTAACACATGAGTGGAATAATCGGTAAAATTTGAATATTTAAAAAACACACAATTGTAATTTCGCGCAGGGTACAAAGTTCGCACTTGCCGAAGACAGTACATAAATTTCATGAATGGCGGACATGTAAATTCTGTGTTCTCCGGTTGTATCAATTTTGCTTAATCAATCGGCCCTATTTGTGACTAAAGACCTATCTTAAAATATGCTGGTATCACTGAATAAGTGGTTGTGAAACACGAGAAGTGGTTGTGAAACAGAGAACCCCACAATCCGGAGTTAATCGGTGAGTACCCAGTTTTTTCTACAATAATTGCCGTTGTGTGTTTCGTTATTTTAAACCTATGGATAAATTTCTTTAAACAAATTTAATGTTAGCATTCGCATCTAAACCCAGCGTAGTCCGCTGCTAAATCTAAAATCATTGCATAACGTGCGTGTTAACATATCGTGTGTGCCAAACAGTTTCCTAGGAAATTGAAGACCAATCGATTTATATTTAATTTCCAATTGTGAAGTTTATCTACGCCGTAGTTTAGACGGGCTGAAAATTCTCCATCCAAAGTCCCCTAAGCGAAATTGGACAGCTTGCTATCACGCTGCTACCCTGAGACTCGCGAGTCTCGCTCTGAGTCGTTCTACAGTCCGTGTAAGCTGCAAGAAGCTGTCTATAGCTTCAATCAAGCCAGGCCTGTAGCAATGATCTACAATCAATATGGTTTCCTCAGTTTGCATAACGCAGAGGCCCAAGGTCCAAGAACTCAAGAGAAGTTCACCAGGCTTGTATAGATACCTTTAAAGATCTTCCTTCATTTCGATTTCCCTATCGTTTTATATGTTTTATCGCCCCTTATCGTTTATCTCTACACAAAAAGCTAATTAACATTTAATTTAGTTTTTTTTTTTTTTAAATTTAATGGTGTAATTATTTTCAGCTCACTCCAACTGTTACACCCACCAATAATCCGGTGTTTGAGCCTTTTTTTTTATTGCGTTATATTAATCTACATCGATTTTTAGGAGACCCGTGTTTTTTTATTTTGTCCAAAAGTTATCACTAACTTAAAAAAAAATATATATTGAAATTCATAGTTTGAATTTTACTGTAAAGGATCGCGTGACGTCATGGACCTCAAGTACCACACAATGCCACTAGATGCCGCACTCTCTCTCTTCTCTCTTTCATAAAGTCTACAGTTTACTGTAGCATTTCGCATCTTTAGGACTCCGTGTCATGTAGAATTCGACATATCGAATGCCGCACAGTGTGCCGAGCCTATAAAAGCCTGTCGATATGTAGAATTCTACATGACACGAAGTCCCTGGGCTCTGTCCTGTCACTGTGAAAACAGCTGTGAATCACGTCATCGTCAACTCAACTTGTTTACATAAAATTAGTGACGACAAAAAAAAACAAAATCAAAATAAATATATACCACAAGCTTTACTGATATACCATCACACTGACTTAACCCTTTAACGGGCAAAATTTTCTCGAGACTATTTTATTCAGAAAATGCTAGTTATGTAGTCTTTTGGAAACAATAAAAGATAATTTGTCACTAGAAATCGAGTTTTCTATTTTTTTCGTTCCTATATTAGGCGGTAAACCATTTTACCAGAGTCCATTTGGGGCTAAATATGTAGGTAGTGTTCTCTGGTACAAACCCTATACCACACCTTCATAAATAATGCAATAATAAAATGAATTTCTGCGGGATCAGAATAAAAAACACAATAGCTTTCAAACAGAGTTATAACAAAAACGAAATAAACAATAACTAAAGAAAAATCACATCAAACTCTATAACAAATGAACATCACCTATCTTACTTCCATATAATCCTAAATAAGGTCCTAAAATTTTCCTAATCATCAGATATTGTGAAAACTGGATTGACAAAATCAAAAACAAATCAGAAAAATATTATAATAACAATTAGTGCTATTTAAAATTGTTCATTATCGTTTTAATCTACGTCGGTGTCATTATGACACATTTAGCATTGTCATTTGAATGTCATTAGGTCCTTCATAATAGCACTAGTGCGTTTAAGAATTCATAATAACACCCAAATTTTGAAATGAAATATATACAAAAAGAAAGTTAGTTGCCAGAAGAACCTTTTCAATAATGCTGTCTCTAGATTCGAAGAGACACTTTCGAACTCAGATTCACCAATAATAATATTATTTTTCACTATAAAATTGAATTTATGGCACAAAAATGGACTTCAATATTGAAGCTGCCAAAGTCAAAATTCTAAAAACCAACAAGCAGGTTCTCGACTAGTACGGGCACCTGCTAAATTTCAAATTTTAATTTGAAAAGTTTTTGCTATTTCAAGGCAAATCAAATCTATTTGGACCATTGTAGATTAAATTTTGAATGATACACGTTCGATATGAACTTTATTAATGAAACTTGTGTAACTAAACCACTCGGCTGACGCCTCGTGGTTTAACGTTACACGCGTTTCATTATGGCGTTCATATCGAACTTGTATCATTAATAACTATTATACCACAAAACATGAAAATAATATTGAAATTGTATACATTCGAAAGAAAATTTGGAAAAATTTTCCTAGCGCAAAAAGAACAGAATGAAAAGTTGATTGATATTTCATGGATACATGTATATGAAGCATGTATCAAAATATGAATCTTGAACTAGGAGTAGAACTTATAGAAAAAATAATTCAAAATGTACACAAAATTCACAAAATAAGTTCCAGGTTGAGAATATGTATAGTTTTTTACTAAATAACTGAGTACAGCATTAGAATTTTGAATTTATATCTATTCAGTATACATATATAGATGATAATTACCTATTTGATTCGTCAAAATTCCTTCCGGATTATAAATATTGATAAAAATATGAATTGAAGTACATAAAACAACATAATTGATGCTTCTCGAGTCCCACTGGTATATATGGTGTACCACTTTCAAAAATGCGACCGCATCCAGAAAAATCTTGTAATAAACTGACGTCGGAGATTAACGTATATTGAATGACGATGTTTTTAGGATGCATTAAAACCAGATTTTCAGGTTATAATAAGGAATAAACAAAGTGGTACTAGGTTTACACCAGAGAACGTTAAAGGGTTAAAAAGAAAAAAAAACAATTTGTTTTAATTTCGTGGGTTAGAGGACAGGACCAAAAAAAAGAAACTATCAAGCTTTCGGCAACGTTTCGGAATATATTTTTCCTTTTTCAAGCCCTGGAAAAGGGAAATACAAGCACTTAGTACAACAATAAATATACTGTTGTGAGTTAATTACAACTTTTCAGCCAAAATAAATAAATAAATTTAACAAAATAAATAAATCGTTTCTTTCAGTACTTACTTAAACTATTGCTTCTGGAGTCCGTTCAGGATGGACAAAAGCACTTCTCATCATATTATTTTAGGGATGCAATCAATTTTTTAAAAAAATCCGTTGTTTTGAATTTGAATTTGAAAGCTAACTGATTTTCACATCTGATTTTGTGAGGTTATATTAGTAGTAGTGATGGGCTAATTAAACATTTTTATCATCGAAATTTCTTTTAGTGATGGGTGATAATTGGGTGATAATTGATGAGACTCCTGAACAGAAACCATTTGAAAGGAAACGTTTACAAATTATTTCAATTAAGAGAGAAATTGTTAATTCGTTTCAGAAAGAAACTTTTGTCATTATTAAAATGTATTGCATAGCATTCAAACTGAATTTAAAATAATAAAATATTATTTTAAATTTAAAACAGTATGTTAAAAAGGAACATACTGTGATATCTTTGTGATTATAATTAATTTTGGCGATTGTTTGTAACTAGTTTTATGCCTTGTTTGTGACAATAGTTTATTTTATTTTATTTTATTCTTTATGTTTGTCTACACAAACTTAGTTTATAACTTATTGTAGGGAATTTTAATCACAATTAGTAGCTTCCGTTTAATTTCAAATTTGTCTGCATGTTTTCCTTGTTAGTACTGGTTACATTGATTTGTTATTTAAGTTTAGTGTTCAGTTATTTTAAAGCTATTTAATTTTATATTTTATTATTTTAAATTCAGTTTGAATGCTATGCAATACATTTTAATAATGACAAAAGTTTCTTTCTGAAACGAATTAAGTATTTCTCTCTTAATTGAAATAATTTGTAAACGTTTCCTTTCAAATGGTTTCTGTGCAGGATTCTCATTAATTATCACCCATCACTAAAAGAAATTTCGATGATAAAAATGTTTTATTAGCCCATCACTATTACTAATATAACCTCACAAAATCAGATGTGAAAATCAGTTAGCTTTCAAATTCAAATTAGGCATTCCAGGTCACATGACTTTTGACAGGTCCCCCATATTAGCTGAGGGGCCAACAAAGCCTATAGATCATTGTTTACAATGTTTTTTGAGTTTGTGCTTTGGAATTTTTGCGTTTTTTGATTTATTCAATAAATTTTAAGTTGTTTTTAGTTTTTGTGAATGAATGGAATGAATTAATGAATCTTTATTTACAGACATGCCACTTTACATTTCAATTCAACAATAGTAAACAAACAATTTATTAACAAAAATAATGCTCAAGAATCTAAATTGTTTAAAAAATAAAAAAGTTTGATACTAACAACCTTACAAATAAACTTTAGCAAAATAAATTTGTGGTAGAATGACTCCTCAAACGTTTTCACTGTTCTGATCAGTGCACAGATCTGGCATGTAGCTTAGCTTACTGGCTTGTTCATTCTGGGCTTCTATCAATCATCGTAGTATATCCTAAATTTGTACTGGGGACCCAATCCGGATTGTTTGTATCCTAAAATTCTGCTGGACTACCTAAAAGGTATTAAAAGTTACCTATATACTTGTAGAAACATAAACAACTTTTTTGATGTACCGAGATGAATTTTTTTTTGTATTTTAACAACAAGACAGTCATAATACTTACCATTAACAAAATGTTTTGAACAAATACGAGCATTTTTCAGAAACGTTTCAGTTAAATCTCTCCTTTTGAGGCATTTAATCCACAGATTTCGTCGTTCCTTTTTTAGCTCGTTTAGACGATTCCCTAGATCTCTTAATGCTGCTGGGATCCTGAAAAACCTTTCTTTATCTCTTTCCGCTCTACTAGAGCACCCAACAACGCAGCAAAAAGAAGGCATCTTCACAAAATAGATTGAAAAATTCTTGGTTTAGCATTGAATCAGGTTATGTTTGGCTTTTGTGTGCCCCCCAAGCTAATATGGCGGATCGGTTATAACATTAACCTGGAATGCCTAATTCAAAACAACGAATTTTTTAAAAAAATTGATTGCATCCCTAAAATAATATGATGAGAAGTGCTTTTGTCCATCCTGAACGGACTCCAGAAGCAATAGTTTAAGTAAGTACTGAAAGAAACGATTTATTTAATTTTTTAAATTTTTTTATTTATTTTGGCTGAAAAGTTGTAATTAACTCACAACAGTATATTTATTGTTGTACTAAGTGCTTGTATTTCCCTTTTCCAGGGCTTGAAAAAGGAAAAATATATTCCGAAACGTTGCCGAAAGCTTGATAGTTTCTTTTTTTTGGTCCTGTCCTCTAACCCACGAAATTAAAACAAATTTTTACAAGGACACGAAATGATCACACAAAAAAAACAATGCTGCTATTGGGTCGCAAAGTGCTGTGTACCTACTTAGTCGACGAAGGGTGGGCGAAGGTATCATTTTCCAGGGTTAAAATCAGTTTTACAGATTTTACGCTGAATGCCCTGAAAATATTGTTCCAATTTGCAGTGACAAATTCCTGGCATTCGTCCAATTAAATCTAGCCAAAAATATTGAAAATCCACCTATTTCTTGGTATATACTTCTAGTAAAATGTTTAGTGAATGATATTTTTGTCATTACATTTTCACGAAATTCAGTGAAAATTGATTCCATTCCTGTAAAAGGATACCTCGACTGCAGACAGGGACAGGCATTTTGGGTCTCCAAATACAGTGCTCTCCAAGCGGCATCTATTGCCTATTGGACTATTATATTTGATAACAAAAAAAAATCCTTCAGTGGCGCCATCTGTTGATGATTCTCTGCACGATCGGGCGGTGACGTCATAATCTTTTGGCGTCTGTTTAAATTGGTGGGTATTAATATCAAAGTTTATTAATTGTTTCTTCTTTAACTGTATCTTTCAGGTAGTTATTTTTTTGTTACAAGGGTTTATTTTGATAGCATACATCGAACAGTGCAATAAGAATAGTTGAATTTAACTATGCTCAAACACGGATTGTACTCAATTCACTTCAACACCTACTTCCATAAATCAATGTGACAGCACCCTCCACCAGTTGGCAAAAAATCGAAACTGAACTGATATTTTCTCCTCCTAGTACCCCTACCGCGACTACTATTCGGAGTAGGATTATCTTTGCTCCTAGTCATACTACTTCTGCTTCTAGTATACCTAGAGTAGAAAAAAGGTCATTACAAGTCACTCAGGATTCTCATCAATTATCACCCATCACTAAAAGAAATTTCGATGATCAAAATGTTTAATTAGCCCATCACTACTACTAATATAACCTCACAAAATCAGATGTGAAAATCAGTTAGCTTTCAAATTCAAATTAGGCATTCCAGGTCACATGACTTTTGACAGGTCCCCCATATTAGCTGAGGGGCCAACAAAGCCTATAGATCATTGTTTACAATGTTTTTTGAGTTTGTGCTTTGGAATTTTTGCGTTTTTTGATTTATTCAATAAATTTTAAGTTGTTTTTAGTTTTTGTGAATGAATGGAATGAATTAATGAATCTTTATTTACAGACATGCCACTTTACATTTCAATTCAACAATAGTAAACAAACAATTTATTAACAAAAATAATGCTCAAGAATCTAAATTGTTTAAAAAATAAAAAAGTTTGATACTAACAACCTTACAAATAAACTTTAGCAAAATAAATGTGTGGTAGAATGACTCCTCAAACGTTTTCACTGTTCTGATCAGTGCACAGATCTGGCATGTAGCTTAGCTTACTGGCTTGTTCATTCTGGGCTTCTATCAATCATCGTAGTATATCCTAAATTTGTACTGGGGACCCAATCCGGATTGTTTGTATCCTAAAATTCTGCTGGACTACCTAAAAGGTATTAAAAGTTACCTATATACTTGTAGAAACATAAACAACTTTTTTGATGTACCGAGATGATTTTTTTTTTGTATTTTAACAACAAGACAGTCATAATACTTACCATTAACAAAATGTTTTGAACAAATACGAGCATTTTTCAGAAACGTTTCAGTTAAATCTCTCCTTTTGAGGCATTTAATCCACAGATTTCGTCGTTCCTTTTTTAGCTCGTTTAGACGATTCCCTAGATCTCTTAATGCTGCTGGGATCCTGAAAAACCTTTCTTTATCTCTTTCCGCTCTACTAGAGCACCCAACAACGCAGCAAAAAGAAGGCATCTTCACAAAATAGATTGAAAAATTCTTGGTTTAGCATTGAATCAGGTTATGTTTGGCTTTTGTGTGCCCCCCAAGCTAATATGGCGGATCGGTTATGACATTAACCTGGAATGCCTAATTCAAAACAACGAATTTTTTAAAAAAATTGATTGCATCCCTAAAATAATATGATGAGAAGTGCTTTTGTCCATCCTGAACGGACTCCAGAAGCAATAGTTTAAGTAAGTACTGAAAGAAACGATTTATTTAATTTTTTAAATTTTTTTATTTATTTTGGCTGAAAAGTTGTAATTAACTCACAACAGTATATTTATTGTTGTACTAAGTGCTTGTATTTCCCTTTTCCAGGGCTTGAAAAAGGAAAAATATATTCCGAAACGTTGCCGAAAGCTTGATAGTTTCTTTTTTTTGGTCCTGTCCTCTAACCCACGAAATTAAAACAAATTTTTACAAGGACACGAAATGATCACACAAAAAAAACAATGCTGCTATTGGGTCGCAAAGTGCTGTGTACCTACTTAGTCGACGAAGGGTGGGCGAAGGTATCATTTTTCAGGGTTAAAATCAGTTTTACAGATTTTACGCTGAATGCCCTGAAAATATTGTTCCAATTTGCAGTGACAAATTCCTGGCATTCGTCCAATTAAATCTAGCCAAAAATATTGAAAATCCACCTATTTCTTGGTATATACTTCTAGTAAAATGTTTAATGAATGATATTTTTGTCATTACATTTTCACGAAATTCAGTGAAAATTGATTCCATTCCTGTAAAAGGATACCTCGACTGCAGACAGGGACAGGCATTTTGGGTCTCCAAATACAGTGATCTCCAAGCGGCATCTATTGCCTATTGGACTATTATATTTGATAACAAAAAAAAAATCCTTCAGTGGCGCCATCTGTTGATGATTCTCTGCACGATCGGGCGGTGACGTCATAATCTTTTGGCGTCTGTTTAAATTGGTGGGTATTAATATCAAAGTTTATTAATTGTTTCTTCTTTAACTGTATCTTTCAGGTAGTTATTTTTTTGTTACAAGGGTTTATTTTGATAGCATACATCGAACAGTGCAATAAGAATAGTTGAATTTAACTATGCTCAAACACGGATTGTACTCAATTCACTTCAACACCTACTTCCATAAATCAATGTGACAGCACCCTCCACCAGTTGGCAAAAAATCGAAACTGAACTGATATTTTCTCCTCCTAGTACCCCTACCGCGACTACTATTCGGAGTAGGATTATCTTTGCTCCTAGTCATACTACTTATAAATAAATAAATAAATAATCGACTTTATTTTCAAATTAAATTATATAAATTTTTTCTTTCTTTTTTCCAAATCCGTCAAACCAACAGGCGAAGTCTAGCCAATGGCTACTCATACTTAACCCACTAATCCGACCTAAATTTAAATAGAAGAAAAACAAATGATTGCACTGGTAAAGTGAAGAGACATACATAAAAAAATACTAAAGATAAATTCCAATTTCATCCTATAAGAAATTTTGCTGTAACTATCCTATTAAAGCAATAAATTTAACAATTTCTTAGAAGTTTTTATAGTCTGTTATATTATAATTTATAATATAAAAAATAAATTTAACCTAGACATTATTCAATTTAATTCGCACTCAGGGGAAGCTGCCGGCAGAGGAACTAGCGATGGGACAGACCGTAATCATGCCTCTGTTTACTAAACAGTTCCGATTTTAACTTAGTTTTATATTTGGTAGTTGTATAGCTTTTCATTTCATTAGGCATAGAATTGTGAAGAATAATTGAATTATATAAAAAACTTTTTTTAAAAAATGCTGTTTTATGGCCAGGAATTATAAATTTGTCTTTGTTTCTAGTATTCAAAGAATGTATGGTATAGTTGGTTTTAATTTTTATTTTGAAAGAATTTGAAATATGCTTTTGTCCGTTAATTATTTCGTTGAAAAAAGAACCTAAATGAAGCAGTCTTCTATTAGACATATTCAACCACTGAATTTCATTAATCTTATGTGATATGCTGTCATATTTTCTTAAGCCACAAATCAAACGAGCACACATATTTTGTATTTTTTGTATTCTATAACAATCAGTTTGTTTCAAACAAAAACCATAAAGAAAATCTGCATAATTAAAATGCGATAATACCAATGATTCACATAATTTTTTTTTCAGATTAAAATCTAGAATGTGACGACTACAATACAATTGTTTTAATGAGGCATATGCTTTTTGTATAAGACTTTTTACATGCCCCTCAAAATTTAACTCATTATCCATGATTACACCCAAATTTCGCGCGGATTCACATATTTCAAGCTTCTGGCCTTGTATATTAATATTGTTTAAAATTGAAAATGAAGTTCTACTTTTTTTCCGACCAAAAAACATTAGTTTTGACTTAGCAGGATTAAGCTGTAAAGCATGTTCTTGAGAAATATCAGATAAACTCTGAAGATCTTTATTTATACTATTCATCGTTAAATTGAGGTCCGACATGTTAAAATGACAGTATACTTGCTTGTCGTCAGCAAATGCCTGCACTTTGCAAAATTTTGGGGATTTTAAAATATCCGATGTATATATAATAAAAAATAGAGGTCCCAAAATCGACCCCTGAGGAACACCTGAAAGCACCTCACATTCTCCTGAACTCTCTTCGCCAAGTCTAATTCGTTGTGTTCTGTGTTCCATATAAGATTTTGTCAATTTTAAAGATTCATTATTGAAGCCGTAATATTCTAGTTTGGCATGCAGAAGCTCATGGTTTATAGTATCGAAAGCTTTAGAATAATCAAGAAGAACAAGGACGCTCTCTAAGCCCTCATCATACGCCTCAATAATATCGCTCATGACCACTGTTAATGCACCAGCTGTTGAGTGAGCCTTTCGAAACCCATTTTGGATATCCGGAATTATATCATTTGAGTTAAAAAAGTCATATATTTGTTTATGCAATATTTTTTCGAAAATTTTGGACAAAGCTGGTAAGATAGATATTATTCGAAGATCATTAAAGGTTTCTGGTTGATTAGTTTTTGGTAGCGGTTTACCTATACTGATTTTCCAACTGTCTGGAAAATAGTTTTGCTCAATACAGGAATTTATTATACAGGGTGGTCCTCCGGGAATGACATCGATTGCTTATGGGAAAACTGTGAAAGGTAAAAATTTGAAAATTTGGCAGCATAGCAATGTCGATGGGGGACATCCAGGTAAAATATTTTCAAGATGGCGGCATTTCCGGTCATACCGGAAGTTGATACCAACTCGGTTATTTTAAATAGAACACCCCGTATAATAATGTATTTTTGGAATCTAAGGAAAATTCTAAATACATTTCATGTACGATGTCCTATACCTAAGTCTAACCGTTTTTGACATATTTAAGTTTTTATGTAAAAAATTACGTTTGCAGACCCTAAAATAATTGTCAATTTTTCCTATAAGGAAGCCTTTATTCTTTGATTGAACCTTGATTCCTTGTTGAAAAGGACCTATTTTATTAGATTTTCATTATGTTTTGATAACTTTTAATACAGGGTGCTTAAAAAATAAGATAAAAAATAAAGTTGAGAAAACTTCCAAAAATCAATTTTTTCAAATGGAAACCCCAAAATTTTATAATTTTATCTTGTTAAGCATTAAAAATAAAGGTAAGTTTGTGTAAGGTTATCTATTCCGAAAATGTTTAGTTTTCGAAATATTGCCAATTTAATATTTTTATATGGCGATTTTGCTCTAAAAATAATAACTGAACGCACCCTTGCGCATGACAGAATGTCAAGCAGAACGTGCATGTCCTTGTCACAAAAATTGAAATAATTTTCGATAATGATCATGCCGGGAAGATTAAATTATACAAATGAAGATTATTTAAATTTATTTATTATTTATGGAGAATGTAATAAAGTTATTTCAAGAACATGTGATACCTTTGCGAACCGATATCCGCAGAAACAGAAGCCAAGTGAAAAAACTGTTAAAAGAATTTTAGAAAACTTCAAGAACTTTGGATCCGTCAAAGCTAAAGTACATAGAAATAAACCAGTTGTTAACAATGAAAATATTGAAATCGCTATTTTGGGATATTTTGCCGTAAATCCAACAATATCTACAAGGCAAGTAGCATTAGAATCAGGATTATCTAAAACATCAGTTCTAAGAATTTTATGGAAACATAAGTTTCATCCATACGCATTATCTACAGTACAACATTTAAAAGAGACTGATTTTCCAAGAAGAGTGGAGTTCTGTGATTTCATGTTAATTCGGTCACAAGAAAATGCGTTTTTTTTGGATAATATTATTTGGTCGGACGAAGCTAAATTCACAAAAAACGGGATGTTCAATCGACACAATTCGCATTATTGGAGCGACTCAAACCTACATCTATTTAGAGAATTAAATTTTCAAGAATTGTGGCAGTTTAACGTTTATTGTGCCATAAGAAATGACGGGGTCGTGGCACTAGAATTCTATCAAGAAAATCTAAATGGTGAGCTATAGTATTACCAAAGTCACTTGGAACAAGGTAAAAATAGATCATAACTGGTGGCAGACTAGTGGCAGTACATTTCTTATGAGAATGTTCAGTGACCAGTCAGCCACCAGTTGTTACCTTGTTCCAAGTGACTTTGGAAAAACTATACCTATTTTTGAAGCCTTCTAGATATAAAATCCATTCTTTCACTTATAGGTGAGCGCTATCTCAACATCATTAGAAATTTTGAAGTCAACTATTTAGACAACTTGCCACTAGCCGACCGTAGAAATTTATTTTATCAACATGATGGGGCGCCTCCACATAATGGTCATTTAATCAACAATAATTTGCAAAACTTGTTTTATGACCAATGGATAGCCAACGATGGGCCACATCTTTGGCCACCTCGCTCCCCCGACCTAACAGTACTCGACTTTTTCATTTGGGGAACAGTCAAAAATAGAGTTTATAACACCGCATTAACCACCATGGAAGACTGCAAGCGGCGAGTCAGAACAGCATTTGAAGGCCTTAATCCTCAGTCAATAAGAAGAGCCACCCATGAAGAATTCCTTCGTAGGTGCGAAAAATGTCTCGAAGTTCAAGGCCATCAATTTGAACATTTATTAAAATAATTTTTGTAACTTTTTTCATTGTTAACAACTTGTTTATTTCTATGTACTTTAGCTTTGACGGATCCAAAGTTCTTGAAGTTTTCTAAAATTCTTTTAACAGTTTTTTCACTTGGTTTCTGTTTCTGCGAATATCGGTTCGCAAATGTATCACATGTTCTTGAAATAACTTTATTACATTCTCCATAAATAATAAATAAATTTAAATAATCTTCATTTGTATAATTTAATCTTCCCGGCATGATTATTATCGAAAATTATTTCAATTTTTGTGACAAGGACATGCACGTTCTGCTTGACATTCTGTCATGCGCAAGGGTGCGTTCAGTTATTATTTTTAGAGCAAAATCGCCATATAAAAATATTAAATTGGCAATATTTCGAAAACTAAACATTTTCGGAATAGATAACCTTACACAAACTTACCTTTATTTTTAATGCTTAACAAGATAAAATTATAAAATTTTGGGGTTTCCATTTGAAAAAATTGATTTTTGGAAGTTTTCTCAACTTTATTTTTTATCTTATTTTTTAAGCACCCTGTATTAAAAGTTATCAAAACATAATGAAAATCTAATAAAATAGGTCCTTTTCAACAAGGAATCAAGGTTCAATCAAAGAATAAAGGCTTCCTTATAGGAAAAATTGACAATTATTTTAGGGTCTGCAAACGTAATTTTTTACATAAAAACTTAAATATGTCAAAAACGGTTAGACTTAGGTATAGGACATCGTACATGAAATGTATTTAGAATTTTCCTTAGATTCCAAAAATACATTAATATACGGGGTGTTCTATTTAAAATAACCGAGTTGGTATCAACTTCCGGTATGACCGAAAATGCGCAGCCATCTTGAAAATATTTTACCTGGATGTCCCCCATCGACATTGCTATGTTGCCAAATTTTCAAATTTTTACCTTTCACAGTTTTCCCATAAGCAATCGATGTCATTCCCGGAGGACCACCCTGTATTCGTGAGATACGGGTCAATAAAGGGGCTACAATATTTAAGCATGGTTGCAGTGATACCATCATTCCCACAAGCATTAGTTTTTATGCTATGAAGCTCCTTGCTAACCTCTGCCAACGTACACATGCGAAAAGAGAATGTGTTGTTATTATACCTATTGCTTCTGTAAAAATTTATTTTATTCGAACAGTCAGATATATTTTGTATATATTGGGCAAAATGCTGATTGATAAGTTCTGGATTAGCAAGTGTATCCGGCAATTGCATGTTTTGTTTTTTTCGAGAATAAACATTTAAGTTACTCAGAGCCCTCCAGGTTTCTTTCGAATTTTTTTGATTTGATATAAAATTAATGTATGCTTTTTTTTCAGACCTAACCATAGCCACTGTATAGTTACGCAATTCCTTGTATTGAGCCCAATCAGTCGTTAGTTTAGAAATTTTATATTTTTGAAGAGCCTTGTCTCTTTCTTTCATAATTAACTTCAAATTTGGGGTCAACCAAGGCGCTTTTGGCTTAGTCACTCTAACTGTTTTTATTGGTGCATGGAAGTTGAACACACTTAAGACATATTCCTCAAAATAATTTAATTTTAAATCGATATTATTTTCATACAAAATATTGTTCCAAGGCAAAGACTGCAAATCAATCAAAAAGTTATTAATTTCAAAATTATCAAAGCAACGGTAAGTTACAAATTTGGGTGCTATCATCTTTGTTTTTAAGTTTAATTCAACATATACCAGCCTATGGTCTGAAAATGTATCAGCTGATTTCGTACCACACGCTAAAACTGCCTCTGAGTCTGAAACAAAAATTGGATCTATTAATTTGCTACTGTGACTGGTAATATGGGTTGCTTCATCTAAAATTTGTGTTAAGTTGTAAGATTCGAAACAGTTCAATGCGGGGTTATTTAAATTAAAAAAGTCCGTGTTTAGATCACCCATGCATATGACACTATCATATTGCATTGTTAAATAACACATAATATTGTCAAAATCTTTAATATGCAAATTTAGGTTTGAGTGTGGGGGTCTGTAAAAGTTTGCTATAGCAATTTTTTTAGATCCTATTTTAAGTGTAAAGCAAATATTTTCCAGCGAATCACTTATATCAAAATCAAATTTAATTATCCCAACATCTAAATTAGTTTTAAAGTAAGCCCCAACCCCACCACCCCTACTATATTTTCTGTTGCAATTAAAAAATTTATATCCTGGTATATTGAAAACATTCACATTTTGATCATCATTTATCCATGTTTCTGTTAACAAAATTATATCAAAATTATTATTATCTATGACCAAAGTCTTGAAATTGTTAAAACCGGCATTAATTGATCGCAAGTTGATATGAGCTATTTGCATTTTAATAATAATTAATAAACAATGCACAATACAGCTAGTACAAGAAGATCAATCCAACCATCTGCCAATCCCTCGCCGACATCCTAACGATTATACATTTATCTCTCGATTTATCTGTATAATCTAAAATGAAAAGAAGCAAAAAAAAAAAAGAAAACAAATAAACAAATAAATAATCAATTAATTCAAACAATATATATAAAAAGTTATATCTTAGAACCCCCGCTCGACACAACCCAAGAGTGCAAATGCAATAGGTACCCACTTAAAAATAAGATAGAGAACAGAAACAACCCAGAATTCAACTAAAAACAATTCTAAAAAATAAATCCCAGTATAAACCCTTGAAGCTAAGCAACTAAATAGTTCACTCAGCACCAGCTCAGCAGCTGCATTATTTATTTATTTACTTTTCGCCCTGAAACGGTAAAACAATAAATTAAAATTAAAATTCAACCCATATACAGAAAAAGTAGGTAGGAACATTACATTAGATACTCGATTAGATAAGTAATAATAATCATTTTCAAATTAGAAGTTAGTACAACCAATAAACAACGAATTCCATATTCTGTGGAAAGAATCATTGTTATTAATATTAAAATATATGATGCCAAAATACTTGTGTTCTTGAAAAATAGAAATTTTAGTAGACATTTTTGACAATGAAAAAGGTATAGAATGTAAACAACTGCAATACTATGAAGAACAAGTTCGGTACCTGAGAATGTTGAGTAAAAAAAAAAAATCCTTGTTAGTTTAGATTATTCAGCTCATCCATCGTCTTTATGTAATTGATTTTTTCACCCCTTTTCACACAAATAACACCATTATAGGACCACACTGATTTATACGTATATTTTTCTATCGCGGCCACTAGAAGTTTCAGACGAGACTGCGTTAGGTCTTCCTTAATTTGGATGTTTGAGGTTTTAATCTTTTTTTTGTTCCTAAGCACAGCTGTACGTACAGTATTACTCGAAAATTTTACAAGTATCGCCGGTGGCTTGTCGCTGGGAATCCTTGAAGAAATTCTAAAACAGTTTACAATTTGTGACTCCGGCACATTGACCTGCATTTTTTTGAAGACATCCATAACTTTCAACTGTAGATCCTCTTCGTTAGTTTTTGGTACCCCAAAGACTCTAATATTAAGATTTCTTGACGTCTGCTCACAATCATCCATTGTTTGTTTACATTTTTTATTATCAATTTTGAGGTTGGCTACTTCGATTTCTAGGCTATTTATGGTTTCTTGTTGTTTCTTCAAATCATCACTGAACTTATTTTCCAACAATCGTGCTACTTTATCTGCAATAGTCTGAAGAAACTGCTCTGTAAATATGCCCTTTATATTGTCCAAGTCACCTCTAGACAACACCATTTTCGCGAGAATATAACCTCACTTTGTGGAAATGCCGAACAATGATCCTATGCGAAATGTGTAACTCCTTCAGAGATTTTTCCCTTTTTTTTACTGTAAAGCACACGCACCACTTGATATAACTGTACAATATTTAGAATTTTTGCACCGTTTTAAAAGGCAAAATTTGCAAAATTACGACTGCAGCAGCTGGAAAGGTGTGCTCACTCCACCAGCGCCATCTTCTGCTTCTAGTATAGCTAGAGTAGAAAAAAGGTCATTACAAGTCACTCAAGATAAACATAATTACACGAAAAGGAGGAAAAATGAAAATTTGATGGATGAAGCATATGGGGAAACAATATTAACATTGAAAAATATTGAGGAAAAATTGGATTATGTTGATCAAAAAATGGGCTCTATGGCAGACTCTTTAAAAATTATAGTTGAGAAGTTGTAATGGATCATAGATCTCCGATAAATATTTTTTATTTTTGTTACCATTTGGCCATATTATATTATAAAACCTATTTTTTCAAGATTAAAAATGATCTTTTATTTTGATTTAAATTGAAGAAACCCAAGAACTATGAAAAAACAATTTGATTCCTGCTTGTTCTTGAGTAACCTAACTTCATGCAAATTTCTATTTTTATATCACATAAAATTGAGACAGCCTGTATGATAAAGTAAAAAAGAAAAATATTTATTCTGTTAAAAAAAATTAACACAAAAAGCAAGAAAATTAATGAAAATAATTAGTGACAATAAAATCCCTTATGAGTTGTCCACCATGCGCAGCATAGGCCTAGTTCACTGGGTTATCTTCTATAAAATCAACCTCTCGATTCTGCCCTGGAAATTCTTCTACAAATTCCACATGTCCATCTATGCACATATTGTGTAGTGCTGCACACTCTCATTAATTTGCGAACAAACTCAGGTTCGTATCTTGATGTGCGTTCCCTTAGCAGGGAAAGGCATAAGTAGATACCCAGAATCGTCCACTAACCAACACCATTCATTTTTAGCCGCCACTTGACTCATGTGATTATTTAACGCCGAATTTCGCCATATGCAGCTATTACGGGTACTGCCTCCAAAATTTGCAACCACACCTAATTTTGAATTGTGAGTCACAAATTACTTAACAATTAATGAAAAAATAACCTTATCGGTTATTGAAGTTGTGTTCTTCAATGAATGGCTTTGAAATAGCTATACGAGAGCAATCGACAGCCCCGATACAACCCGGAGATCCCTATTTCCTCAAAGGTTTTCAAATGATCTCTTTCCTCTTCACTTATGAGAAACACGTTTTTTTGAGGCACTAGATGTTCATTTAGAATTTCCGTAATGAGATGCACATACTCACGAACAGTGCTTTGAGCCATATCAAAATTTTATTTTTCCCTAAACATCTCTGATATGCCCCTGTTGTATAAAAACGCAAACTACATAATATCATATCTTCACGCTTCATGCCGCTAGCCAGTTGTCTTTCATTTAGAGGGGGCCTTACAATCTCAATAAAGTTCCTTGCCAAGTTCTTAGATAACTTAAATTGTAGCATTTTCAATTTCTCTTCAAGTATGCTACTTTGTTTTGCTCTAGTGGATATGATTCCTTGTAGAACTATAAATAAATAAATGAATAAACAACTATCTTTTCTGTGCCCAGATTTTATTACCTTGAGTACTGCCTTCTACTAAGGTGTTTTGGTTCAGGTTTGCAATTGTAGTTAATTGATCTATGAAGGTTTGATTCAGTACGGCAGGGCCCGCTGTTATTGATTAGAATCTTATATAAAGGAGAGAGTATCATCCATCATTTCTGTTCGCAAATTCAGTTAATAAATAATCTGAGGTTATTATAATTGTGTTTACTTTTTTTGATTTTTCAGTTCGATCATGTCATTGAACAGCTGTTTTGTCTAGGCGTTTTTTTTAGACCTGTTCTACTTTTTCATATAGGTTCTATAGGCATTTTTCAACATTCACCAGTCATTTTTACACAACCCACTTTCCAGCTCGTATTTTTGGGGTGAAACTGAACACGCTCTTTTCTATAATTTTTCTCAATGTCAAAATTAGGAGTTTGACAAATGGAAGCCTTCTTCACAAATCGAAATGAAGAATTTGCCCTTTTGATCTTGAGACCTGATATTGAAAGGTCGGTCTCGGGCCTCGGCCCTAATTAATTTTGAGGCGAGACTTTTTGGAATTTTGTGCCAGGGAACACAAGTTTTAGACTAATTTCTAGTTGATAATTGTCTAGAGTCGCCCCTTGGTCATTTTGGATTTTGTTTCGGTAAGTTTTGAGATTTTCTTCAGGAAATATTAACCTACAACACGTGTTCCATTTTTTTAATAGGACTGTTCCGAGCAGCTTTTGGAAGTTTAAGACTTCACCTTTGGTCTAGAGTATCCCTCAGCTTGAGTTAAGATTATTTCTTATATTTGGGGCTCGATCTGTTTTTTTATACTAATATCGTTATAGGGTCCTAGTGCCAGGTTATACTTAGAAGACTCTAGGCTATATCTAGAAAGCTCCTAGGCTGTAATTAGAGAGATTCTAGACTAGATCTGGATTGCTCTTAGTTGGGCTTTGGTAGCCTCCCTTCAGCAACCCTCTTGGTACCACTTTGATTGAACCACATGGAGTCCTACATTAAACAGATATAACGTGGATAGGACTCATGACTAACTTACCATCCCATAGTCTATCTACAGTGAGACCATACATGTAGATAACGTTGCTTTAGGAATTTCTGGATTTACACATACATTTGATGATAAATGACACTGGTATACATGTAAGTTGCACTTTTTACTATTTAGGCAAATCTTATATAAATCACCTGACATTGAATTACGTCAGTACGTGCCCCTTAAAAAAATTCTAGAATTCTACCCTGAGGTTGCCCTAATAATAATTTTTACCTTTCTGGTGTTTAATTTACCTGTTGGTAAGGTGTAACCCATGCTGTATTTTTCTGATCACTCACAAGTGTAAATACCCAACAGTTTTAGTCATGTTTACTTGAAATTCATATTTATCTATCACTATTTACATTCAGTTTTTTTATAATCAAATATTTATAAATTGGTACAAGCCTTAATCTAAACACATTTTTTTAATAACCTCCTGGCCAGTGTTACCAGATGGAAAAAATAAAAAATCGTATATGTCATTCAAAAAAATGGTATTTTACGAATAAAAAATGTTATCTTCAATTCTAAAGGGGAAAGGGGGTCTATTGTTATATTTTGGGTTAGTTTCTTAATAGCGAATAGCGAGTCACCTCCTGGTTGCTTTTAACTCCAGGGTAAATGTGTCCAGTTGCAATGCTTACCCTGGAGTTATGCTTAATCCGGGGATGACTTGCTATCCAGAAACCGGCCCTTTATTATTTTCATTCCTGAAGGTTTGTTCCGATACGTCAAAAACCGTCCCAAGAACCGTTTCGAAACCACTTTGTATACGAAATTAGGATTCTAGCACAAATTTTGGTTTTGCGTAGAATCGTGACGGTACAATGTACGGTTCCCTGCTGTGTTGGAACAAAGCTTATGAATAACCCACGAGTCCCTGTTAGCCTTAAAAACGAAAATTCGGTTAAAATAATGACGTCATGAGGTTAGCTGGAATGATCCTGAGGGCCAGTCCCTTAATAGCGAATCACCCCCGGGAGAAATCACAGCAAAAAGGAAACATAAAAGTCATTCGGTGAAACAACTTGACATCACAGGAACAGAGAGTTATAGTTGAAAATGGGATATGCAAAAAATGGTAGAAAAATGGTAACTGTCATCAAAAAATGGTAGAAAAATGGAAAATGGTATTCTCAAAATTTTCGCAGAAAACCTCTTACACTAAAACAAACATGTGCAGATTTTTAGATTTTTGGTTTCACCCTTTCGAGCCCATACTCTACACTGCAGCCTTTATAGGCTTTTTGTATGTCATTCGTATGGGCTCTACTCCTTCTCATTCATACTTTTCATTCATACAACGTTCATACTTGGAGATCAGATGATTGGCGGCAGCGCGGTCGACCCACCGTCCCGTACTACTGCGGTCACCCATCCAATCTCCAACCCGACACCGCGTTGCTTGGCTTGAGTAGGCCGTCTCTCACGTCCTTGATCAAGAACCAACGTGCCGGGTCAGATGAACTTCTTAAGCTTGATAATTGAGGAAGTCAATAGACCATCAGAATGGATATCCCCAATGGTGCCTGTTCTAAAGGAAAATGGAGATGTCAGAATATGTATCGACATGCGCAAAGCTAACACCGCAATTCAAAGGAAAAATTACCCCCTACCCACAATTGACGCACTTTTAACAAATTTTCGTAAAGCAAAGTTCTTTTCAAGACTAGATATTAAGAACGCATTTCACCAAATTGAAATCGACCCTATATCTAGATACATAACAACATTTATATCCAGCAGAGGGTTATAAAGATATAAACGACTTTTGTTTGGGATAAACGCTGCCCCCGAAATATTTCAAAAAGCCATGGAAAGAATGCTACTTCCTTGCAAGGGAACGGTTAACTTCATAGATGATATTTTGATATATGGCATTTCGGAAGAAGAACATGATAATCGGGTATCTTTCACCTTGGGAGTATTGAAGGAAAATAATGTTCTTTTAAATCAAGAAAAATGTTTGTTCAAAATATCTGAAGTGAAATTTTTGGGACACCTTTTATCCCCTCTAGGAATAAGACCCTTAGATACTTATGTAGGGGTAGTTAAATCATTCAGATCTCCGAGAACTTTAGAAGAGTTACACAGTTTCTTGGGATTAGTTAACTTTATTGGCAAATGGTTACCAAATTTAGCCACGTTGACAGAACCCCTAACAGCTATTCTAAAACTTAAGCTGTCGAAGAACGCTGATATTTCAACCTTCTGGAGGGATAAACAAACCCTAGCGTTTAAAAAGCTAAAAATATGCTTATCCGAAATAAAGACTCTAGGATATTATGACCCAAATGATCGAACTCAAGTCGTAGCAGATGCAAGTCCAGTAGGTTTAGGGTCCGTTCTTATTCAGTTTGACAATAACGGACCTAGAATTATTGCGTAAGGAAACAAAACTCTAACAGAGGTAGAGAAACGATATTGTCAGACTGAAAAAGAAGCCCTTGCCTTAGTTTGGGCAGTTGAACATTTTAAGATGTACTTATATGGTAAGGACCAATTTGAACTAATAACCGACCATAAGCTGCTGGAAACTATTTTTGGTCCTAGATCTCGGCCCTGTGCGCGGATAGAACGTTGGGTTTTGAGGCTTCAATCATTCAATTTCAAGGTAGTATATCGTTCAGGAAAAACGAATATTGCGGATCCGTTATCTCGTCTTTGTGAGGGGCAAATGCATGTTCCATTTGAGAGTCACGACTTTGTACACCAAATTGTGGCACACTCTTGTTCTATTGCTGTGACAGTAAAGGAGATCAAGGAGAATACAGAATCTGACCATGAAATTTTGCAATTGAAAGCAGGTATCGAATAAGATATTTGGAACAACCCGATCAAACACTGTCAAGTATTCAAAGAGGAATTTTGTTTTAGCGATGGGATTCTTTTGAGAGGTACAAGAATTGTTATTCCAGAAAAACTTAGACAACGGGTTTTAGATTCTGCTCATGAAGGTCATCCAGGTATTATTGCCATGAAAAGTAGGCTACGAACAAAAGTTTGGTGCCGAAAATTGACGAACAAGCAGAAAAGATAGTTAAAGCATGTAAGGGTTGCACATTAGTTTCGGCTTCCAACCCTCGATATCTTATGAAAAGGAGACATATCCCATCAGCTCCTTGGATAGACGTGGCCATAGACTTCATGGGTCCACTACCTAAAGGTGAATATCTTTTTGTCATTATTGACTATTTTAGTAGATATAAGGAAATTAAAATTATGAGAACTATAACATTTACAACTACCATTAACGTCCTGAAAGAAATTTTCTCTAGGCTTGGTTTCCCCGGTGTCTATTACTTGTGATAATGGCAAACAATTTACAAGCGAAGAGATAAAAAAAATTTTTAAAGAAAAGAGCATTAAAGTATACCACTCGATTCCACACTGGCCGCAAATGAACGGAGAGGTAGAAAGACAGAATAGGGATATCCTCAAACGGCTAAAGATAAGTCAAGGCCTAATGACTAATTGGCATGAAGAACTTGTAAATTACCTGATGATGTACAACAGCACACCTCACGCAACAACTGAAAAAACTCCCAGCGAACTATTTTACCGACGACAATTCAGGGACAAACTACCTAGCGTCACAGATACCCAACACAGCGTTTTTGACGACTAAACAGTTGATAGAGATCGAGTACAAAAAGAGAAAGGTAGGATAATCGAAAATAGAAAACGAAGGGCAACAGATAATATTGACATAAATATAGGCGATGAGGTTTATGAGAAAAATTTAATCAGACCAAATAAAGTAACTCCAGATTATGATCCTACCCCACACACAGTAATCGGAAAACAAGGGGGAGATGTTACAATTCAAGATTCCCAAACAGGTCAGGAGTTGAGGCGAAATATAGTTCACCTAAAAAAGGTAGAGGGTCAGTGGCAAGTAGCAAATAACGATAGCAATAACTTCAACTAACGATGTAATATAATTTCTTTTCATAAATGCATTATTTACAGATTCTGAGGAACAAAACAATACGTACCTCTTCTAACAGTTGATGGAAGATTAGTAAGTAAGTTAAGTGTTAAGGTATTTATTCAAGTCATAGTTAGGTTTTGCGTAGATTTATCGTGATCAGTGTTAGTTAAGAGTTATTAAATAAATGTTTGTTAATTAGATATATGTTAGAGTCGTAAGAATTTAAAAGAAGAGAATTATATACATATAGGTTATAGGTGTATATATATAAGTATTAATTCTACAGATAATTATGTGTAATTAACTTTAATTAAAAACGAAGGAAGGGATGTGAGGTACCGAATTGTATACAATAATATTATTTGGTGATATAATCTGTTTGTATATATAAAGATGACTAGGCAGGAGAGGGTTGTATTGTGGGCGCGGTAGTCGATCAACGGCGGTTAGCGAGTGTACAAGTAAAGAAATAAATATTTAGTGATTGAACAAAGAAAGTGTTTTATTTTATAGAAATTAGTGAACACCACAAATACCATTCAAATGGTATATCTGGCACCGCTGCTCCTTAATAAATTTAATATTATAATTATTTTGTAATAAAGAAAGCCAGATACATTATTGTACCTAATTAGTTGTTTTATTGGTAAGCTGTCCAATTGCACAGGTTTTGTTATGACATCAATGAGTAATCTTCCTAGTTAAGTCACAATTAACTTGGTGGCGCCCAAAGGTAAGATGTATACAAGGAACCCATGAACACATGGCCTACGAACTGATGTTGACTAGCCGTATGCAGTATAATCAGGCAATTGCCAAATAAGTACGTTATACTTTTTGGCGCCCAACGTGGGCCCGTTGGCGCAACAACGTGGGGCGTGGCTAACTTCTTGACGCCCAAACGTGTGTGGCCCTTGAATACATCTCTATCTTAACAAGACAATTGGAGTAGTGGCTCAATAAATTTTTTTGGAAACTTTGTTTATATTGTATTGTGTTTAATATTTTTAAACTATTTTGATTAGAGTTTGAATTTAAATGGTTCGTGAATCCTACTGATTAGGGTTTTAATTTTTGATTTGATATTAGAATACATGCAATAGAGAATTATTAATTTGATTTATGCTATTGTTGCATTAAAACTATTCTCTATTTGCTGAATTTTCTTAACCAAAGAGTGGTTCTGTTTTTTTGTTACTTTTGTGTGTAGGGACAATTTTTTTGTGAGTTGTTATTTAGGTTGGTTTGTTTGTTTATTTCTCGTTACAATGAAGGAAGCTTTTCGTAGTAATAGTTTGGTGTAATAGTCTCCCCACATCGGACGTATTTTGGAGAATGAAGTTCTTTTAGTTTATGGCTGTCCCCAAATTCTGATTTGTGACAATGGTCCTCAGTTCGTTTCGAAAACTTTTAAAACACTGTGCAAGAATTATGACGTTAAATATTTGGTACAACGCAGCGTATTCTCCACAGTGTAATTTTGTTGAAAGGAATAATCGAACTATAGGTACCGCCATCAGGAGTAATGTCGATAGTCATGTTCAGTGGGATGATCAGAACTCTCACACATACATGTTGGTGATCAAGTGTGGAGGAGAAACCATATTTTGTCAAATGCAGCGAACCAATTTAGTGCAAAATTAGCACCTAAATATATTCTTAGCAGAGTACATAAAAAATACTCAAAATTAGTTTATGGTCTGAAGAATATAGATGGTTCTGATGCTGGCAAAGTATATATTAGGGACCTTAAGGCATATACAGGTATCGATGTAGACCTGGATAGTGGTGCCGAAAGTATTGAGTCAAATGATTCTTGAATCAGTTTTGGCTATTGTATCAATACTCATGTTTTGATATTACTTTGTAAAATTAGTGTGATTTTTTTTTGAGCGTTTGGTTTTGTGAGTGGTCGCGACACCCACTTTGCCATATATTTCTCTAGTTTTTTGGAAATATTTTTGTGAGTTCAGTTTTGAACTCTGGATTTGACCTTGGTGAGCATAAACATAGTATTCCTAATATGATTTGTCCCTGCAGTTTCGAGTATATTGTTTTGCAGTTTGGATTATGTTGTGCTAACGCCAAAAAATTAAACCAAAAATAAACCTATTTAGACTTTATTGCTTTTGATACCCATTCTCGACATTTGTATTTTGCTTTAGGCAAGTACATAATCCGATTTTGACATTTGTATTTTGCTTTAGGCAAGTACATAACCCGATTTTGACCTTTTTTTTCTACCTTCAGTAGAGTTTTTTGATTTTTTTTGTTGTGCCGTTTGTGGTTTGTGGTTAATAAGAAATCTTTCAGCTTTCTTATTTCTTTATGGAAGGGGGTAGTGTAGCATTTTCAATTTCTCTTCAAGTATGCTACTTTGTTTTGCTCTAGTGGATATGATTCCTTATAGAACTATAAAGAAATAAATGAATAAACAACTATCTTTTCTGTGCCCAGATTTTATTACCTTGAATACTGCCTTCTACTAAAGTGTTTTGGTTCAGGTTTGCAATTGTAGTTAATTGATCTATGAAGGTTTGATTCAGTACGGCTGGGCCCGCTGTTATTGATTAGAATCTTATATAAAGGACAGACTATCATCCATCATCTCTGTTCGCAAATTCAATTAATAAATAATCTGAGGTTATGATAATTGTGTTTACTTTTTTTGATTTTTCAGTTCGATCATGTCATTGAACAGCTGTTTTGTCTACGCGTTTTCTTTAGACCTGTTCTACTTTTTCATATAGGTTCTATAGGCATTTTTCAACATTCACCAGTCATTTTTACACAACCCACTTCCCAGTTCGTATTTTTGGGGTGAAACTGAACACGCTCTTTTCTATAATTTTCTTCAATGTCAAAATTAGAAGTTTGACAAATGGAAGCCTTCTTCTCAAATCGAAATGAAGAATCTGCCATTTTGATCTTGAGACCTGATATTGAAAGGTCGGTCTCGGGCCTCGGCCTTAATTAATTTTGGGGCGAGACTTTTTGGAATTTTGTGCCAGAGAACTCAAGTTTTAGACTAATTTCTTGTTGATAATTGTCTAGAGTCGTCCCTTGGTCATTTTGGATTTTGTTTCGGTAAGTTTTGAGATTTTTCTTCAGGAAATATTAACCTACAACACGTGTTCCATTTTTTTAATAGGACTGTTCCGAGCAGCTTTTGGAAATTTAAGACTTCACTTTTGGTCTAGAGTATCCCTCAGTTTGAGGTAAGATTATTTCTTATATTTGTGGCTCGGTCTGTTTTTTTATACGAACATCGTTATAGGCTCCTAGTGCCAGGTTATACTTAGAAGACTCTAGGCTATATCTAGACAGCTCCTAGGCTGTAATTAGAGAGATTCTAGACTAGATCTAGATTGCTCTTAGTTGGGCTTTGGTAGCCTCCCTTCAGCAACCCTCTTGGTACCACTTTGATTGAACCACATGGAGTCCTACATTAAACAGATATAACGTGGATACGACTCATGACTCACTTACCATCCCATAGTTTATCTACAGTGAGACCATACATATAGATAACCTCACTTTAGGAACTTCTGGATTTACACATACATTTGATGATAAATGACACTGGTATACATGTAAGTTGCACTTTTTACTATTTCGGCAAGTCTTATATAAATCACCTGACATTGAATTACGTCAGTACCTACGTGCCCCTTAAATAAAATTCTAGAATTTTACCCTGAGGTTGCCCTAATAATAATTTTTACCTTTCGGGTGGTTAATTTGCCTGTTGGTAAGGTGTAACCCATACTGTATTTTTCTGATCACTCACAAGTGTAAATACCCAACAGTTTTAGTCATGTTTACTTGAAATTTATATTTATCTATCACTATTTACATTCAGTTTTTTTTATAATCAAATATTTATAAATTGGTACAAGACTTAATTTAAACACATTTTTTTAATAACCTCCTGGCTATCCCTATTTAATATTGTAATTATTTTTTAATAAAGAAAGCCAGATACATTATTGTACCTAATTAGTTGTTTTATTGGTAAGCTCTCCAATTGCACAGGTTTTGTTATGACATCATTGAGTAATCTTCCTAGTTAAGTCACAATTAACTTGGAGGCGCCAAAAGGTAAGATGTATACAAGGAACCCATGAACCCATGGCCTCCGAACTGATGCTGAGTAGCCGTATGCAGTATAATCAGGCAATTGCCAAATAAGTACGTTATAAAATAGTTCAATAAATCTTCTTTCAGGCAGTTCAAATGGTTGTTGATTTTTCCTGAGTTCTCCACGTCTACGAAGCATCATGGAATTTTCCTGCCTTGTTTCATATGCAAGAAGCAATCTCAAAAAATCGGCAGGAGAATTATCCAAATATTTTGAAACAATAATTTTCTATCAAACATAAAAAATAGTTATTTATTATACAAGACGGTGAAAAGATGCTCTACCTGTGAGTGGATTAATTTCACGAACAGGTAAAGCTGTTTTGACGTCGTATGTAATATTCTATTTTATTATTGAGCAACTTTTTATTCACTACAATTACTAAAATTTTACAAACATTATGACGATTATGACAAATTAACAAAGTAACAAACTGACAAATTTCTGGAGTTGTCAATCATACGAAATAACTAAAACGAGTTCTGTCCCCAAATCTGTATTAGTTATTTATACACCAAGTGAGTTGAATGAATGTTTATTCACGAGGAGAAAGTTTAACACACGAGCTTTAGCGAGTCGGTTAATTTTCTTCGAATGAATAAACACTTGAACTCACGTGATGTATAAAAATTTTTATTCCATTTTGATCAACATTAAAAAAAAATTAAATTATAGGAATCAAATTATTCAAATAATTCATCTAGTACCATATGAAATTTATAAAAGCGCTAATACTAATAATAAATGAAATTGGTGGTTGCTAGGGTATTACTAGTTGTTTGTTTGTATTCGTATTTGTTTGCAATCTCTATGATTTGCAAGTGTCATAAAAAGAAAAAGAAAAAGACGTCAGAAAAATTCGTGGATAATTTTAAAAATGTTGGGCGATAAATCGAGTTGGAAAAATGGATGTGAAGTTGTAGTTTTTGAATGTATTGAACAGGAAGCCAATGAGGCGGCAGAAAAAATCATTCCGGTAAAGTCGAAAATTTTATATGAAAAAGAATACACGTTGCTTTGTCACTGGAGAAAAAACAAACATACAAAAAAAAATAATTTTGGCATATTTGTATATTGGAACGGTCCAAGAAGGTCAAATCTTCGTCTCTATGGTCTTACTATTCTCAACTTAAAAAAAGTGTTGGCGGTGAAAGAAAATGTAGATATCAGCAGGTATATGTTCTTATTTATATCTATATAGGAGGAATCTTATGTATTCCAACTGTTTTCAAATTTTACCAAGTCATTGCGTTTTTGAAGCAACAGTCCAGAGGATACATAAAAAACAAATCGAAAGTATTTACAAGCGAGGAGTTTTTTTTAGCTCTGCATGCAAAAACAAGAAAAAGCAAGACAAGAACAAGAAATACCTGCAACACTAGGTATTCCTAATGCTGAGGAATACACAGGCCACAGCTTTAGACGTTCTTCTGCAACCCTACTCGCAAATTCTGGTGCAGATTTGAAAGTTTTACAGAGACATGGCGGATGGCGTTCAAGTTCCGTTGCAGAAGGGTATATTGAAGATTTATTGCAGAACGAAGTGAATATTTCTCAGCAGATACTTGGAGAAGAGAAAAAAATCGTACAATATGAGACTTCTTGTACAGAATTTGATATAGCAACTGGGTCTGGTGAGACTGAAACCACATCCTGTAATATTGAATTTAATCGCATTTCTATTCCGATAGCAGGCCAAGGTTTGCAGCTTCATATCAGTAATCTAAAAGGTTGTAAATTTTATCTCAATAATACATGAATAAGTTGAATATGTTAATATGAATATGCGTTTTTTAAAATAAAGTAATGTTGAAGTGTATTAAAGCACATTTTGATACTGGCAGCATGATTAAAAGACCGAGAGTGAGTTAAAAATATATTTTTTTAATTGATAACCTATTTTACTTATTTAAAGTACTCCTTAGCGTATTCAAATCCAACATTCAAAATTCAAAAACTTAATATCCACTCATACTTTATTATACTATAAATTACTCAGGTGATGAACGTCTACTTATCTTTGTTATTATGCGTTCAATAATGTCATTTTTAAACGTCAAAATGGGGTAAAATTATTATAAAGATATTTGAACGAGAAGATATTCTTCGTTTTTTAAGAGAAGCTTCGAATCTTTTTGTGAAGGTGGGTAAAATTGACATATGAGTGGGTAAAAATTGTTCGATTTCACTATTTCAAATAAAGTGCAACTTTGACAACAAGTTTTGAATCGATTATTATAGATTTTTTTTTCGTCTGGCATTTTGAGGACTGAATGTGGCTTGTTCACTGAGATAAAAAGAGAATATAAGTGGTTTGGGGTTTTAATGCCTGCTTTCCGTTCAATCCTATATCAGGGTCTATTAATATATTACATATCAAGTAGGGGAGTGTTTCATTACTGTCGAGAGATTGACTACAAATCTCGAGACAGGAATGGAAACTTTCCTCCAAGGTTTGTATAATATTTTATTTGCAAGCACACCATTAACTGAAAATTGGTTATTCCATTTTTTAATAATAAAAAAATGAAAAAGCATGCCAAAATGTGTCATTCACTGTTTTAACGTTTTTACGTGACATGTTCTCATTGTTGCCAGCAGAGGTAGATAAATTAGAGTGAAGGAAATCTGTGAGGGAAATCGAAGAGGGAAGTAGAGCAGGTAATGTGACACTTCCAAATTTTTGAAGTCAGTAATGTCAAGATTACATATATGTATGCAAATAATAGTATATTATTACATACCGAGTGGGAAAGTTTTTCATTACTGTCGAGAGAATTATATAGCGTCGAGATTGACTATTAATCTTGAGACATAAATGAAAATTTCCTTTCGACGTTTGTATACTATTTCATTTGCAACCACACCATTGATTAAAAATTAGTTACTTGGATATTTAATTTTTTAATAATAAAAAATTAAACATGCCAAAATGTGTTATTTATTGTTTTGACATTTTCACCTGACATATTCTCATTGGTGCCAGCAGAGGTAAATAAATTAGCAAACCTGTCAAGTCGCTGAGATTGTAACGATTGCAATTTTTGTTGGAATAAACATTGGTTTGTTGCTATGACGTATACCTTGGGAATATAAATAACTTCGTCAATTTTGAAGCTGATTTTGAATTTCTTGTCCATTCTTTCAAGATTCTTTCGAGTTTGTGTTTCGAAATAAGTTGAAATGTTGTCGGTTAGTGATAATGAAGATTATACGAATAATTGTACCGCACCAGCACTTAAAGAAGCGCTAAGTGGTATCACCACGTTCCGCTACTGCGCTGGCAGTCCGGTTCCAACAATGAGTAACAGATAGCATGATGGCGCCTCCAGGATCAAAATATTCCGGAGGTAAAATACCCGACCACTCGGATCTCCGGGCGTCGGGTGATCCTGGGGGTCCTTCATGCAAAGATATAAAGAGAAGATCAAAAACTCAACTCAGAATTGATTTTAGCAATATAAGAGGAATAAGTACAAATATGAATTCAGTTCACCAACATCTTGATGAACAAAGACCTGACATCCTTGTTCTCACTGAAACTAAAATCAGTTCTGCAACACCTATTGTGAACTATCTTTATCCCGGCTATGACCTACACCACCGATTTCGACATAATTTTGGGATCTGTGTGTACATTAAAAATGACCTTTCATGTCATCGAGAGGACAAGCTAGAACCAGCGAACCTTGATATCATATGGCTAAAATTCACCTCAAAGTCATCGACCAAGTTTATCTGCTGCCTCTACCGACCGCCAAGTAACACCGATTACCAAAACTTTTTCGCGACATTATCCGAAAGCTGTGACAGTATACAGTCGAACTATCCACAGGCGGAAATTGTCTTTTTAGGCGATTTCAACGTCCACAATATACCCTGGCTGAAACACCACAACAAAACAGATAACGAAGGCAGAGAAGCAGAAGCTTTTGCCATAAGTTGTGGTCTAACGCAGCTTGTCGATGAACCTACCCGTATCTCAGAAAGGGGCGAATTTGCAGCGCTTTTAGACTTGTTCCTAACCACCAATCCTGACTCGTACACAATTCAAGTAGATGCTCCACTTGGTTCGTCCGATCATAAACTTATAATAACAAAGTGCGAAATGCTCATCCCACCAAGCCTACAACCACTTCCTCGTAAAATGTGGCACTATAAATCGGCAAAATGGAATGACCTAAAACAGTATTACCTGGATTTTCCATGGCAAGAGGTTTGCTTTAAAACAGCTGATCCCACTATTTGCTGTAATGAAATAACACAAGTAATCTTATCTGGAATGGACGCATATATCCCACATACAACTAAACGTAGAGCTAATGCAAAACCTTGGTTCAACAGCCAGTGTCAAACGGCTGTACAGAAAAAACACAGAGCATATAACCTTTGGAAACGACAACAAACCGCTCAAAACCACACAGAATTTATAGAAGCCAGAAATAGTTGCAAAATTACTATTGACTCCGCTAAAGAAACATACAATCAAAGAATAAAAAACAGGTTGCTGAATTGTCCAAGTAGTTCTAGGTCCTTTTGGTCTCTTGCAAAAGCTGTTGGATCTAACTTCACCAAGTCATCCATACCACCACTTACAGATAAAAATAATCACTTAGCCACAACATCAGAGGAAAAAGCCAATATGCTTGCCCAAATGTTTTCCTCCAACTCCAACCTAACAGTGCCAAACGGAAAAACTCCACCGTTCATTGAAAGGGTTTCCCATAGTATGCCAGAGGTACCCTTTTGTCACAGAGAAATACGAAAATCCCTAAAAAAGCTGGATACAAACAAAGCAATGGGTCCGGATGGCATTCCCGCAATAGTACTCAAAAATTGCGCCAACGAACTCACCCCAACTTTCGCAAAATTATTGAATTTGTCTTACAGGCAAGGAGTATATCCATCATCATGGAAGTCTGCCGCAGTACAACCCATTCCAAAGAAAGGAAAAAAGACAGATCCGTTAAACTATAGACCAATTGCTCTACTTCCGGTGATATCAAAAGTAATGGAAAGAGTTGTGAACAATCACCTAACCAAGTACTTGGAAAAGTACAAAATTATCAACGATAAGCAATACGGATTTCGAAAATATAGGTCAACTGGCGATTTACTTACATACGTCACTCACTTATGGCAAAAAGCGATTGAGTTGCGGGGTGAAACAAGAACAATTGCCTTAGATATATCTAAAGCATTCGACAAAGTTTGGCATGAAAATCTGCTCAACAAGCTCAAAGCAATGGGATTATCGCCGAAACTTTGCACTTGGTTTGAAAGTTACCTAAAGGACAGATCCATTTATGTTGCACTGGATGGCCAGAACTCCAACTCTTACCAAATAAATGCTGGTGTGCCACAGGGAGCAATCCTTTCGCCAACTCTTGTCCTGATTTACATAAATGACCTCATAGATAAAACAGTAAATCCACTTTATTGCTTTGCAGACGATGGCAATGTAGTCTCCTCACTCATACCACCCACAGGTCTTTCCGCACGTGAATTCCACCATCTTAGACTAACTCAAATATCGCAGATAAATAACGACCTGGAGATAATAGAGGACTGGGGTAACAAAAACCTTGTACAGTTCAACGCGCAGAAAACCCAAGCAGCTCTGTTTTCAAAAAAGACCAGCACCGGTGAGCCAAACATCATGCTATCTGGAAGTGCTGTCACATTACAGAGTCAGTTGAACATCTTGGGGGTTACTGCAGAGACCAACATGTCTTGGCACAGTCACGTGGCAGATATTGCTAAAAGGGCCTCCCAAAAGCTGGGAGTGCTATTTCGTACAAGACATCTGTACACACCAAGCCAATTGCTGACACTCTACAAAGCGCAGATTCGACCAACTATGGAGTACTGCTCACATATATGGAGTGCAGCACCCAAACATACCTTAATGCTTTTGAATACCGTGCAAAAACGAGCTATCAAGCTGATCAATGACCCCGCACTTACTCGTAACTTGGATGGTCTCGAACATCGCAGATCTGTGGGCGATTTATCTCTCTTCTACAGGTACTATCACGGAAAATGCTCTGAAGAGTTGGCACGTATGATTCCACCGAGAGTAGCACCTACCAGGCGAACCCGTCAAACAGACGGTAACCATGAATTTACTGTCAAACTAGAGGCACCAAGAACCTCATTATATCAGAATTCATATCTCTGGAGAACAGCATCGCTGTGGAATAAACTCCCTGCGACGGTTTTCCCTGCAGGTTACAACCTGAACCGTTTCAAGACCAACATACACCGACATTTCCGCGCACTTGCCGCTTCTCGAGCGTGATAGGACATTTCCTTGCGAGTGCGCATATCCGTAAAAAAAAAAAAAAAAAAAAAAGAAGCTGCAGGAAGAGCAGAAGCAACCTTACTTCCAGAGAAAACTAGGGAAAGATATGGAAAGGTATTCAAGGTATATAAAAATTGGTATGCAGAAAAAAATGCAAAAAATATCGCCTCGGACTCAGTCTTGATAGCATATTTAAGTGTCATGGTTAGTCAGAAGAAGCCATCTACTCTTTGGGCTACCTCCAGCATGATCCGGACCACGCTAGAATTAAAAGGGGCGTCAGATAAGAGCCAGCGTGCCATCTTTTGGGCTCTATAACATACATTAATACATTTTTTAATCACAGGTGTTCAAATTCTCTGTAAGTGATTGACTTATTTACAAGTAGATGGCGACATCTTCAATATCAATTCGTTTACACAGTAATTTACAGTGGACTAAATAATTTTATTTGCAACCATATATGTAATCTTGACATTACTCATTTTTTAAAAATTTGGAAGTGTCACTTTACCTGTGTCACTTCGAATTCCCTCACCGATTTCCCTAATTCTAATTTATTTACCTTTGCTGGCAACAATGAGAATATGTCAGGTAAAAACATCAAAACAGTGTGTGACACATTTTGGCATGTTTGTTTTATTTTTTTAATATTAAAAAAATTAAATGACTGATCATAATCAATGGTGTGTTTGCAAATAAAATAGTATACAAACCTCGGAGGAAAGTTTTCATTTCTGTCTCGAGATTAATATATACATATATATATATATATATATATATATATATATATATATATATATATATATATATATATATATATATATATAATTATTCGTATAAATCTCTCGACAGTAATGAAACACTTTCCAACTCGGTATGTAAAATACTATTATTCAGATGCAAATGAAATAATAGTATTTCACATTTTTAGCTAGGTAAAACAGTTTTTACTGGCATTTGAAAGAAGTGACTACCCTTCCCGAACTCGGCGACTTTTTTAAGAGAATCGCTGAACACACGTTTGGTTTGAGTCTCTGCTGAAAATGACAGCAATCACCTGCTTGTTTGGCAGATTTTGATTAATTTTAAACATAAACATTATACATTTTGGGCAATTCTGTAATTTCCATTTATTCCAGCATTTTATGATCTGAATGTTTGGAAATTTATTGTTGCTACTCAAGGTATTCATCCCTTTTTCATTTAAATACAGGACCGAAATTTGAATATTTTTGTCAACAAAATTGTTCTTAATTTTACTATTTAGACTGCGTATATGGAACCAAAAATGCGTCGACTCCTACTCCAATCTATTATTGTTATGAACATAACTTCATTTTACTGAAAAGTGGTCTAAATTTGGAAAAGCATAGAAATTTGTGAAGGTCTGTAAATGACATTTTATTTTAACGCCCTTCTTAAGAAAAAGGATTGATATATCCATATATGTTTAACAAACTCCATCCATTTTTGAAACATCAGAATGTAGGATTTAAATTCAAGAAATCCAGCATCTTTAGGAGGCAAAATATAGTTGGTTTTCTTAACAAAGCAGCTCAAGAACTCCTGCCCATTAAAGTAAGCGTTTCTTTTTAGATGTTTTCTTTTTGTTTTCAATTCTTTTTTCTTATTATTTAAGGTAGCACTTATATTAGGTGTATCTGGAGCATATCATTGAAATTCCAGATGCAAAAACTTAAAAGTACATCGTTTATAATAACTGACAAAAATTGGGTAAAAATAGTGTAAGTATATATGCAGTTACGAAAAGATATCGGAAATGAGAGGTTTTTTGTTTAATATACACTGGGAAAAGTTCGAAATCAACATTTTGGGTACAATTCTTTTTCTAAATTTCCTCACAAAATGGTTTGCTTTTCAAAACTTCCTAAAGCGGAGACGTACACAGGACATGCTTTCAGACGAACGGCGTCTACTTTGCTGGTTAATAGCGGAGCAGACATTCCACAACTGAAGCGCTTATAATACCTCAATGAGTGAGGCACATCATCAGGGCGGCCTCCTCAAAATATCAGTTAAAGCCTACAATCAATCAAATTTGACCATCAATTTCAGCAAATAATAATAAATATTGTATATTGTCCTATTTACTTATTCTTGTTAACCTAAATATAAAAGAGGAATTGTTTAATAAAAATATTACAAAAAAGTTTTGCTTGAGAGCCGTTTTACACGGCAAAGTGTCTTTTTCGTAAGTTTACTTTCCTTGGTGTCGGGTTTTACCTGAGCCGCTTTCCAGAAGCCCGTTGTGTATGAGTTTTAAGCGCTGCATTTCGAGCGCATGTGCTTCGAAAATTTTATGTGAAGTTGGAACGTGCGAATGTGCTTGAGACCATATGGTGGTCGTGGATTTTTATTTTTGCTTTGCTTGCTAACCTAAAAGTTTTTTGTTATTATAAAAAACTTTCTGTGAAATATGGAGGATGAACAAAATACCCAAAACAAATAGGTAACTGTTGTGGTGGAGCACTTATTTGTGCCAATAAAAATGGTGATTATAGTAAACCTATCTATTTTGTAGCCTTGTTTCCTTGCGATACCATTTCTGGTGGTGCTACGAATGCATAATCTGAATCTTCTACTGATGAAGAACCAAAGAAAAAAATTGGCATAATTGTCCAATTTGTTGAAACAACATCTAGGCTATATGACGAGAAGCAGTTCAAATGATATTTCAGAATGAGTAGAGCAATGATATACACTTTAATTGGTAAGATTTATTTTGTTCTTCGATCTCTTTCCTTTCAACGTTTAAAAAAATGATAAACTACATAATAATACCCACCTACTTAAATTTCTAAGAAGATATGGTACATTTACGTTTGCTGCTAAACATGAAGGAGGTGAATCGAGAATAACTGAAGATAAGGCAATTATGTTGGGTATTTAGTATCTTGCCAATAATGAGACATTTCGTCAGATTTGGTGTTAGCATGAGTTCTGGATACAGAGTATTAGCTTTTATTTTAAGCCTATAGCAAGAATATATAGTATGGCCTAATGATGACCAGAAAGAGCAGATATCTCTGAGCTTTAAAACAAAACAGAACATTAAAGATGCTATCGGTGGAAGCCATGTAAAAATTAATCGACCAAAAGATCATGTGGAAACGTATGTAGATAAGAAACAATACCATAGCTTTATATTACGAGTAGTTGTTAATGATAAGAAAATATTAACTGACATTTGCTGTGGTGAACCAGATTCTCTACATGATGCCAGGTTATTGAGGAGATCAAAAGAGCTGATAAAAGAGCTGAAAACCCTGAACTGAACTTAGCGATTCAGCTTACCCAGCACTCAATTGGCTGTTACCTCCATTCCGGGATACAGGAAACTTATCAGCTCGTGAAAAAACTTTTAATTTTAAATTGTCATCGTTGAAAATGGTAGTGGGGTTATTAAAGAGAAGGTTTAGAAAAATATCTAATGAATGTATTGGAACTTGCATAGAAATAATAATGTGTTGTTGTATATTGCATAATATCTGTATAATTCATAAAGACAATACTGAAATTGAAGAAGATCCAGAAAGTGGCTCAAATTGTAATTCCTCATTAGCAAATAATTATGCATATACCCCAAACTTAAATCGTAGAAATCAGATTTCTCAAGAAATGTTTTCAAATTCTTAATTTGTAGGTACTGCTAGCCTGTAGGTGTACCTATATGTTTTACCAAAGAATTTTTACTAAAAAAAAAATGTTATGCGTACATATTCAATAAAAATTTAAACTGAGTTGAGCAGCTTTTCAGAATTCACGAATGGAGAAGGAAACAAAGAAATATTATTAGTTCTTGTTTATTTAATTTTTCTCAGGTAGGTACAAACAAATCAAATAGAAAACGTAGATGAAAAACAGAAAACTTAATACAAATTATATGATCGCAAAGTTAGGAACAAGGTTAGTAACTATAGTTCACATTTTGTCAATTAATTTTACTTTCCTCTCTTCAATTTCTGCTTTTTTCCTTTCTAAATATTTCTAATTTTTCCTCATGCCTCTTTTGCCTTGCTATTTCATGGATATCGCTTGCAGTTTTTCTCTTTCTTTTCTTGTCTTCTTTACTTACTACATCACAACTATTGCTGCTGCTGTCTTCTTTCACTTTCTCCACTGGATTATTGTCATTAGATACCTTTGATTCTGTATATTTTTCTTGAAGTGATTCAATTGCGCGCCTAGAAGTATTCGAGGGCTTTTTGCCTAATATCTCGTCCATTTGCTCAAAGGAATCTGGTAGCACCTGTTCCTGTCTCCAATTTTTTGTCTTTGGTATTCTTATAGCTTCTGAGAAGACTTCGCCACTTGTTGAAACACATTTTTCCACTATAATAGGGAATTTTCATACAAATTTCTCAATTTATTTTATTTAGATACTTCTAGTGATCAGATATTACATAGTTTTCTTTTTTTCCATTTTAATCTATACGTTGTAGGAAAAAAATTAATTGAAATTCAAATTAAAAACTTTGGCGCGAAAACGCGAGGTTTCAATATGAAAGCGCTTGTGACATCAAGATTTTGTGAACAACAAACGCAGCAAATGAACTTCTGCTAACGCAGTGCTGTTTTTGTGTTATTCAAGTGTGCTCAAGTTTGCTTTTTGTGAGAATTGTCGCAATGGATGAAGAATATTGTAAAGGACTGCTTTTGTAAATTTTATTTCACTTGCAAGTTCCCTAACGAGGTTTGTTTACAAAATCTTGACGTCAAAAAAGGTAGCCATCATGGAAGCACTGTTTTGGCGGGAAATTTTTTATTTCAAGTTTAGCATTATTTTTTGTGTAACAAGGACGGTATCAGTTAAATAAAAACTGGTGATATAAATATTATGCAGTGTAAACTATCGATTTAAAACAAATTTGGAAAATTTTAGTTCAGTTGCAAGTTCCCTATTCAACCCCTTGTTCAAGAGGTCATTGCTAATGTGCTCAAACACATATTTTTTTTCTTGGGATGGCTTAAATCCTCAATATGAGTGCTCATTGAAGCAGTCAAAGCCAAAACCGAATCGTATGACCAATGTCTGGTAGATAATGGTGATTCTGAGCGGTGCAGGGTAATTAAGATAAATTTAGGATATAAGTATGGACCAGTTGTTACCTTTGATATGGCGCTGGTTGAATTCCTCCAATCACTGTTGCATAACCGGCCGGTTTATATTGAGGTATAGCACAGGTTTGTTGATAATGCACCGAACAGAACAGTCAATCGGTTGTATAAGTAGTAAATAGTTATTGAGAATCACTCCGAAATAAATTTATTGCGAAACGGGGATCAAAGAGCTAGAACGCGTGATTTTTGGTGTTATCTTTCCGGAGGTTTCTTGCTAAGAGATTTCATTCCCCTCCTCGGCTTCATTTCTTTACGGTTCCTCACATTTTGTAGTAGGAAATAGAATAGGAGTAAATATTTTAGGAGTGGGAAAAAAAAGCGAAACTAGATTTAAATATGTTGCCAAAAATAAGAAGCTGGACCGGTAGTAACTTAATTTTTTTAAATAGTCACGAATAATAAAATAACACCCTAATTTTTTTTCCATTTTCACATTTCTGATAAAATTCTAAGTATTTTTCATGAAACATGTCCTATATTTAAAGTCAACTGTTTTTAAATTACGCGTTGAAAAACTTAATTCGCCTGTATCATAAACATGAACAACAATTCTAATTTAAATCAAAACAGGATATGACCCAATAAAACCCTAGAAAATTTATCACATAGTTTAATTAATTTCATTTTCTCTTCGAACATTAAATAATACATTAATTCTTGCTCGATATTAAACTGATTATTGATACGAATTTCACACGCCCCGTGGATTCCAAACCGGAATCCACGGCCTATCGACCAATCAAATTCTCCATATTTTCGGAATACATGGGCCGCAACGACATAATACAAACAAACATGACTGACGTCTACTGTCAGATCAAAATTCCTTTAAAAAAATATAGGACTTTTGATGATTGTTTTTTTCTACAAAAACTTATGATTTTCTTTCAAAAAGTTCAAAGAGAAAGTACAGTCTTCTACTCGCAAATAATGGCTATTATTATATGCTCGTTGAAGAATATACTATTAACAAATGTTGAAATTGTATTCCATTTGTTTATTGACAGAAATCTAAACGATTAATAAACTCCCCTTGGACTTCCGGTTAAATACGTCCTATTTCTTGCGCAATACGAATTTTTTAGTCGTCCAAATCTGTAGGATTTGTTTCAAAAACTTGCCCTTTAATGTAACCCCACAGCAAAAAATCTAAAAGGGTCAAGTCCGGGGACCTTGGAGGCTATTCAAGCGCACCTCTCCTTCCAATCCACCTATCTGGAAAAATATTATTTAGAAATGCGCGAACGTCTGCATGGTAATGTGATGGGGCGCCGTCCTGTTGGAACCAAGTGCTTGCATTAGGTAAGTTTGGATTTGCTTCTCCCGGAAATAAATTTGAAATAGCGGGAATCAAATCGTACCGCAAAAACCGCAAATACCTGTCACCAGTTTAATTTCCTTAAAAAAAAGGGGTCCTCGAACAGTGTCTCCTGCAATACCAGCCCATAGGTTACTTTTTTTTTAAAAATTTTGAGTATGGCCTTCTCGCATCCAATGCGGATTGACGTCTGATCAATAACGAGTTTTGAGTGTTCACTTTTCTATTCAAATTGAACGTAGACTCGCCTTGAAAACACAATATTTTTCTGGGTGCGTTAAGTTGCCGCCCCCTCCCCCCCCCAGTTTATATATTTTAATCAAAATGCTAGCGCAGCAGGGTTATAGCTAGCACAACCTAGCACAACCAGTGGTTGAGCTAGCACACCCACAGGAATTACGTAATTGTCTCACGAAATCGGGGGAAGCCAACTTAACGCTAGCCCACCCCAGTTAATATTTTTTACCCAAAATGCTAGCACACCAAGTTTATAGATAGCACAACCTAGCACAACCGCTGGTTGAGCTAGCACACCCACAGGAATCACATAATCTTCTCCCGAAATCGGGGGGGGGGGGGGGGGAGAAGCTAACCTAACGCTAGCCCCCCAGTTGATATTTTTCACCGAAAATCCTAGCACACCAAGGTTATACCTAGCACAGCCACTGGTTGACATAGCACACCCACAGGAATCACATAATCGTCTCCCAAAATCGGGAGGGGTCAACTTAAACTAGAGTCTGGGGAACAGAACAGACAGGCGGAGCTCCGTAATTCGTAATAAGTGCTAGCTAGCCTTTGTATATATTTTAAACGAAACTGACCAAATCAAAACTAACCCAAACTAACCCGTCCTCTTGATAACCTTTAAAAGAAAAATGCAAACCCTAAAGAAAAAAAAAACCTAAAAAAAAAAATAAATAATTATTGCCTTCAAAGAGATTCGAACCCGGCACCATAGCTCCAAAATCCGTGCGCCGTGCGTATCCCATTTGCGCCACAGCATACCTGTGAAAATAGTCGTAGAAATCGAAGTAATAAAGGACGCAAAACATTACCCTTCCTAAGCTATAACGATACATTTGGCAACGGAGGGCGTTTTAGCCGATCCTAAACGAACCTATAAGGATTGGTGCAACATTTTGGTGAATTTAGCCACACGCGGAATATCTTTCACCATCCTCCGGAGCTCCGTCTGCCTGCTCCCAGATTCTTTACCAACTAGCTAGCACTCCCCAATTAATATATCCTACCCAACATGGCAACATTGGGAAATCAAAAATAAACGACATTTTACTTTTGGAATTATGGATTGGCAAAAATTAGTAACGAAAAGAATACAAATGGATAATAACTATACCGGGTGGGGCACGGAAAACTTTCCACCCAGGTTTTCTCAGGTGTCAGGTGTTTAATCAAAAATCGCTCAGACACGTCAATTTTTGGTTTTTGGGGGACATATTTTATTGGTATTTTCACCCCCTACCTGTGGACCCCTAAGTGGGGGTAACAGGTACCCCCAGGCATTGTCTCTTATCAAATGTTTGGGTATCTTAGCATAAGTTTGAGAAAGATAGAAACATTCAATGTTGTTATGACGACCCATACTGAAATAATCACGAATCACATTCTGCTTGTCACCTGCCACATCATCGAATATAAATACAGAATTTGGTTTTGCCTCAGATGGTGCAATAATGTTTTCTCCAGTACTACAGGAAAAATATCCAATTCCTTTGATTGGTTTGAAAAGTTCCTCCAAATATAAATATTTTGGTTGATACAAGCTCTTCGAGTATAAAATGTAAAATGTATAAAGCTTTGGTAAAATCACAATTTTTATTTAGTTTTGAATTGTGTGTTGTTGCTCAAACATGAACTACTACGTGAATAATTCCAATCGTTATAGACTGTGAGATAGGGGCTGTTTAGTGGAGTCATTTTTTTTTGTCTGGCATTTTGAGGGCTGAATGTAGCTACTAAGCTGATGAGAATATGGTTGATTTTAATGCCTGCCTCCCGTTCGAAAATTTGCAGAAGAAAAAAATTGATTTACATGAGGAATTTTTTTTTAATGATCTCAAATTTTTTGGCTTCTAAATAAAAGATTGACATTGATAAATAATTCACCCATAAAAAATACCAGATGCTTTTCAATAGCTGAAAAAGTGGGGATGAGTGTCAACTTTCAAGAGAAAAGAAAAGAACCTTCCGCGTTTACTTTTTGTCTGGTAATCGAGAGAATGGAAGATTTTGTTGTGAAAATATCGCTGAAAAATCGCCAGACGGTAATCGCAGTTCGAAGTCGAGTTTTCCGGCGAAACATTCTGTGGATATTTCGAACAGGTGGCAGGCATTTAAACCACCTATATTCTCATCAGCTAACTAGCCACATTCATCCCTCAAAATGCCAGACAAAAAAAAAATTACTCCACTAAACAGGCCCTATCTCAGGGTCTATTATACCGGTGAAGGATTACTAAACAGTGCTATTAATAGATTACCCTTTGAATTGCACTTACCAGGTTACAATTATTGCGGTCCTGGAACAAACCTACAAAAACGTTTGGCTAGAGGTGACAGGGGTGTTAATCAGTTGGATGAGGCATGTAAGGAACATGATATAGCAGATTCAGAGAATGAACATTTGGATGAGCGTCACGAGGCTGATAAGATATTGTTGAGGAAGGCTTTGGAAAGAAAAAACGCAAAAAATGCAGCGTTATCGGAAAAAATAGCAGCTGCAGGAGTAGCTGCAGCGATTCACACAAAAGTTAAATTAGGTATGGGTCTTGATGGTGATGATCATGGTGATAGTGCTAAAAAACCGCGTTCTAAAATCCAGCGAAAATATTTGAATCTAATCCACCGTGGTGTGAAAATGACGCAAAAATATTTGAACTCTTTAGAATGGTTAGAGAAACAAATTAAAAACTCAAAGAAAGCAACAGTAAGAAAAACACAAAAAAATAAAAATGGTAAAAGAAGTGAATTTAAACCAAAAATAAATAAACGTGCAGTAAAACGTAAACTTGTTGATGATGATGCTGATGATGGCGATGTTGATGGATTTAAACCAGAAGAGAAAGAAGTGAAAAAAAGAAAAATAATTAATTCAAAACCACATAAACGTAAACTTGAAAATGATGAATCTATAACACAATTGGATGGGTTCAAAATCAAAAGAAGGAAAATTATAAAATTGTCTAGAAAAAGGAAAATTGATCACACCACTGATGATATTGATATTCCATCAAAATTGTTAAGACTTGAAACAAATCCGTTAGAAAACAGCAATAAAAGGCAATTTAATATTGATGATGATGATGATGATGATGATAAAACTTTCAAAAAACCAAAAAATGATTAGGTAAAAATTCTAATTTAACTATATTTTTCTTAGTCTTGTGTAAGCCTTCAATATAAGTAGATCTAATAATGACTGTGTGTGCTGCTGCTGGTAACAAGAAAAGGTCACGCAAAACAAACAGAAGAAAACAAAGAAAACGTCCACAGTCTCGTGTTAGTAGTAAAAGGAGAAGTCGACAAAATAAAAAGATTAGTTTTAGAAATGTGACCAAAACAGTGAAGGATAGTTTAAAGCGTGAAAAACCGGAAGGTTTGGAAAGTGCAATCAAAGTTGCTTTAAAAAGTATAAACAAATCCAAAGGAAAAATTAGACCAGCTCGAATAATTAGAGTACCTAAAACTGGTGGTATTCTACCATTATTACCAATATTTGCTGGTCTTATCTCATTGGGCGCTTTGAGTGGAGGAGCCGCAGGGATTGTGATGCTAAATCAGCCAATGAACAGTTGAAGGAAAATCAACGTCATAATCAAACGATGGAGTCCATTGCCATGGGTAAAGGATTGTTCTTGAAACCATACAAAACTGGTCTGGGTATTATTTTTTTACACCAAGGAGGATGTCAGAGAAAAATCCATTGACAATGTTGAAAAACGCATTACCTATTCAACTACCAAAACATCGCGCTCTATCCAATATTGATTTGGAAAAATATGCCAAGTTACTGAAACTAAAACATTTTCGCGGCGTATTCATGAAAGATCAGTTACCCACAATGAAAATACACAAAACCGAATCTGGTATTATCAATTTGGATAACAGCTCAGGTGTTGGAACTCATTGGACAGCATATAAAAGAATTGGTAAAAACATCCACTATTTTGACAGTTTTGGCAATTTGCGGAATCGGTCAAGTACTTCAATTCAAATGGCGACTGTAAAATATTTTATAACCAAAATCCTTATCATTCGTATAGTTCTGTAAATTGCGGTCATTTATGTTTAAGTTTTTTATATCATTATAAAACCAAATAATAACTCAGAATGCACCAGTTTGTCTTTTATTAATAAGTAGACTTTCCAATAGTAAACATGTCGTATACGTTCACGTTATCGGGGAGATCAGCGAACCTTTCTGCAAATATTCATCCACCTATAGTGGTCAACGAGTCCGAGCAACTCGATTTGGGTCTCATCAATTTTGAAAGTTACAATTCCATACCAAACATTGACAGTTCAAATAATACTTTACACTATGACATTGATGGTAAGTCATCGATAACAGTTCCAGAAGGCTCCTATGAGATAAAAGACATCAATGACTATTTAAATGCTTACGTAAGAGACAATTATAAAGAAGATGATTTTCAAATAAGTATACTCGCCAATCACAATACATTACAGTGTGAAATTTTGAGTAACAAAGACATTCATTTCAACAAGAAAAACTCTATTGGAAGTTTATTGGGATTCAAACGTCAACAACTTGAAGCAAATAGAAAACACGTGTCAGAAAACCCAGTGGATAATTTCAAGGTCAACGCAATTTGTATCGAGTGTAATTTAGTGATAAATTCCTACAATAACGGTGATCCTGTTCATATACTGCACATGTTCTAACCCACCTCACCACCGGGATTTAAAATTGTTGAGAAACCCTCAAATGTCATTTATTTGCCTATAAGTATGCGATACATTGATGAAATTTTATTGAAAATCACCGATCAGAGTGGAGAAGCCATTAATTTCCGCAGTGAATTGTTAACTATTCGATTGCATTTGAGAAAAGCGTCGAAGTGAAAACAAAAATGGTATTTTTATATAATCATAATTCATTTAGTGCACCTTCTTATAACAGTGATGACGACAACAAGACAACAGAGTCCGGAACACAAAAAGCCTTTAAAAATAAGTCGTTGAAGGATAATCGCTTCAGTGTTGAAAAATCAGTCAAACGTCTAACAGTACAGAATAAAAACTTTTTAATTTCGTTAGGCTTTAAGTTGAAAGTGCAGTAATAATAGCAGTAGTGTAGTGTAGAAAATGCCACGTTAGAGTGTCTGATGATCAAAAATTTCGTCTTTATAAGTATTTTGAGAAAAATTTGGATTTAAATATTGCATTTAGAAGCTGGGAATTGCATGAATATCCTCAACTACAAACGACAACAAATCATACATGGGCTGTTAAGTCCACCAATCAATTGGAAAAACCACGTTTTATCATTATTGGGTTCCAAACAAATAGAAAAAATGTGGCATCAAAAAACATGAGCAGATTTGACCACATAACGTTAACAAAGGACATGGCACGGATTATATGGAAACTGAAGGCCAGTCGATTTTTTTTAAATTTTAATATGTTGTAGAGTGAGGGAAAAGAAACAAAAGTTACCATAGGCCCACTGTGCCCCGACAAATAGGAGACCCATTAAATGAATTTAAAGAGAGCTTGGAAAAAGACCGAAAATTATTGTTTCCTTCTCAGCTAGAAAGTTTCTTTTGAATAAAATATCTAAGGATTTACCCCCAAAAAAAGGAATGGTGAACAAGGCGAGCTCCCGACCCCCATGAGAGACAGGACAGAAAACAGTTCTATAAATTATGTGCCATTATTATTGACTATTGTAACTGTTACCATAACATGGTACCTTTTATTTTAATACAAATCATGTCCTTGCTTATTCACCGTTTTCAAAAAACTCTTGATATTTAGAACCTATAAACCTGTAAGAGTGTGTGGAAATCATTTTCTTTTGTAACAATTAAAATTAGCATGCCTTACAGTCCAGTGAGAATCGGAATATTCGTTGGATTGTTCAGCACACTAATTCGAATTTTTACAAAATAGCTATTTACCTAAAGTCCGTCGATTTTATTCTGATACGCGAAAGGAATGTCAGCTGGTGGCACCCTAGATTAGAACGCCAATGGTTACCTGACGTCACACGTGTTTTTCCCAAGTACTTCACCCCCTCGCTCCTCATACGGAAAGTACATATCAGATAAAAATCGACGAACAATAACAAGTGCGAAAAATGATTTTTTTTCGCACGAACGACGCGTAGTAAATTTCGGTGAAGCAGTCGAGTGCAGAAAAAAATCATTTTCCGCACTTGTTAGGTACATTAGTTTTTCTACAGACGTGCGGACATAAGTATACCTACATAATTCGTAGTTATTTATTAATTTTTTTCCACGGCTGTTGAAAAAAAAAAAAAAACTTCTGCACACTCTCACAGGTTTGTGGATTTCAAGTATCAAACGTTTTTTGAAGACGGTAAATAAACAAGAGCATGATTTGTGTTAAAAGATTTTTAGAATGGAACATGATCTGCCAGATAGAGAGATAAATTAACATGAAAGAATTCTTCGAACAATGAGTTTAAGTGAACAAGAGGAAATTAGTTTTTATACAGCGAAAGCATGTCATATTTGTAAAAAACTCTTCGCCGAATCTGATGTTAGGGTTCGAGATCATTTTCATTTAACTGGAGAGTATAGAGGTGCCGCACACCAGTCCTGTAACAGTAACCATTTTAGATATAAACACATCATACCTGTAATCTTTCATAATCTGTCAGGATATGACAGTCATTTCATCATTGAATCCCTTTGTAGTAAAATCAAAGGAAAATTGACTTACTTCCAATCAATAAAGAAAAATATATCTCCTTCACTAAACATGTTGACTCTTCAAAAATTTGCTTAAGGTTCATAGATTCATTTCGATTTATGTCTAGTAAACTATAAAAATTAGCATCTTATTTGGATGACAATCAAAAAACTATCACAGGAAATTATTATAATAATGATGCTAAATTTAAGTTGGTTACTAGAAAGGGTGTTTTTCCCTATGAGTATATCGACTGTTGGGATAAGTTGCAAGAAATCAGTTTGCCACCAATTCATGAATTTTACAGTAACCTTACAAACTCAACAGTTTCCGAAGACGAATATGAGCATGCTCAAAATGTTTGGACTACTTTTAACAGCAAATGTATTCAAGAATATGCCGAGTTATATTTGAAAACTGATGTCTTTCTTCTTGCCGACGTTTTCGAAAATTTCCGTAAGCTATGTTTGACCACCTATGAATTAGATCCTGTTCATTATTATACTTCACCAGGTTTTGCTTTCGATAGTATGTTAAAAATGATTGACATTTCATTAGATCTTTTGACTGATATAGATATGATTATGTTTATTGAAAAAGGTATTAGAGGTGGCATTTCACAATGCTCAAAAACGATATGGGAAAGCTAATAATAAATATATGGGCAATGCATATGACCCTAACAAACCATCTACATATCTAATGTATTTTGATGTTGCCAACTTGTATGGAGCGGCGATGAGTTATCCCCTGCCTACAGGTAACTTTGAGTGGGTTGGAGACACTTATGAGATATCAAACATTTCTGATATATCTGAAGACAGTGAAGTCGGTTATATCTATGAAGTAGACCTTGAGTATCCTAGAGAATTATTTAATCTACATATGGATCTGCCACTTTGCCCTGAACATATGGTACCACCAAATTCAGCATCTATAATCCCAAAATTACTAACTACCCTTTTCAATAAGAAAAAATATGTTATTCACTATAAAATGCTTCAGTTGGTCTCTAAATTAGGTGTCAAAATTTAAAAAATTCACAGATGTCTTAAATTTAATCAGTCACCTTGGTTAAAAAAATATATTGATTTAAACATTGAATTGCGAAAAGCTAGTTTAAATGAGTTTGATAAAAATCATTACAAGTTGCTGAATAATGCAACCTTTGGTAAAACCATAGAAAATGTTAGAAAGTATAGGGATGTGAAATTGGTTACCAGATGGTCGGGTGAATATGGTGCAAATTATTATATTTCCCAACCCAATTTTAAATGTTGTGAAGTTTTTGGTCAAGATATGGTACTAAACTATATCCATGGAACCAAAAAAGCGGGCCAAAACACTTTCCGTGCGTGATCGAAGCATGATCGGCACGTGGCTTTGCATCTATTGGGCTAAAATGAACAAACCCCTCACGCTGGCCAATTGGATTTACCTGCAATCTGTAGGGGACTTCCAAGGTAGGGGAACTTATTGCTTTTGGCCTAATCGTTACAGGGTCGGAATGGTCATTTACGTTTTAACGATCGGTGGTGTTACATTTTACCGGATATTTAGTAGTGATTTTTTTTATTAGTTTTAAAGTTTTAAATTATTAAAATGTCGGATGAAGAAGCTGCTAATATGTGTTTCAACACTGCACCTCAAAAGAGACCAAAAAAAGTGCTTTTCAATAGTAATGAAAAAAATTTAATTATGAACATTTACAAAAATGAAGTCGAAGCAAATCCCGAATTGTTAGTTGATGAAATCGTGCGAAAAGTAGGAAACATTGCTGGAGTGTCTCCAAGTGGTGTTTATGCCGTTATGAGAGAATCTAAACAAAAGCAATAATTATTTTCGGATTCAAAGCCATACCCCTTACGAAAGAAAATTATTGACAAGGTAGACGATTTTGATAAAAACGCTATCAGAAGGAAAGTACATCAATTTTTTTTCCGGAACCAAATGCCAACAATAGATTCAATTCTCAAAGATGTAAATGATGATCCTGATCTACCAGATTTCAAAAGGTCGACATTCCACAAGTTGTTGAAAGAATTAAGTTTTAAATTTAAAAAAAGAGGGAGAAATAGTTTGTTGCTCGAGAAACCAGAAATTGTATTGTGGAGACGAGATTATTTAACGAAAATACGGGCCTATAGGAGAGAAAATAGGAAAATTTACTACCTGGATGAAACGTGGGTGAACGCAGGCCACACTAAGTCTAAAATTTGGGTTGATGAATCCGTAGGTTCTTCAAGGCAAGCCTTCTTCGATGGCCTCTCAACTGGGTTAAAGAACCCATCAGGTAAGACCTTATTAAATTCTTAACCTTAACGTGTGTGTCTGTGAACAAGATAATTTGTATTTGGATTAGGTATTGATTTAAAATTTGGTATAGTCTATTTCATTGCTGTTGATAGCAAAAATCGAGGATTAGGGCCATAAAGTAATTGTATTCTACTTGGTTTACAATAACTTTATGGCCTAAACCTCGATTTGTAGGTACCAATACCTATTAGTAAGCGATGGTCAAAAAGGGTCTAAAATTACTTGTTAGCTATGAAAAATAGACCCACAGTATGTATCTACCTGTGTATTTTCCAAGAAAGTTTATTATTAATTATTTTCTGTATTCATTAAAATCGTAGAGAATTGGAAGGGTTTCATCTTACCGTTCGATCAATTAGTTAAAATTCAGGTAACAACGAAAATGTGTTGGTATAGTATGAAATTTTAAGTATGTCTTTGGTAACTGGTTTTCGATTATTTGTGTTTGGTTGGACACGATTAAATCAAAAAAATTTTTTGTCTGCCTCGCAGCACATTTTATTCAGGAAATAGTCCAAAAAATATGTTTTATGCATGTAAATATTCTGTTTCAACTTAAACAAAATAAATCTTGTTTCAGGAAAAGGAAAAAGGTTGATGGTGTGTCACATAGGAAGCGAAACCGGGTTTGTACCCGACGCCTTGTGGGCCTTTGAGTCGAAGAAAACGGGCGACTATCATGAGGAAATGGACGGCAAATCGTTTGAAAATTGGTTTGCCAACATAATTCCAAACCTAGAAGAAAATTGTGTAATTGTTTTAGACAACGCCCCATACCATTCAAGAAAAGCTGAACAAATTCCAACTATAGCCACAAAAAAAGCCCTAATTCAAGACTGGTTGCGTTCGAAAAGTATACCATTCGAGGATAGCATGATAAAAGTACAACTTTTGCAGAAAGTGAAGGAACATAAAACCAAATATAATAAATACATTGTCGACGAAATTGCTAAAGCACATAATAGAGTAGTATTACGACTTCCCCCTTATCACTGCGAGCTCAACCCAATAGAGCTTATTTGGGCGGACATAAAAAACTATGTTGCAAACAAAAATGTTACTTTTAAATTTTGCGATCTTAAAAATATTTTCAGTGAAGCTGTTTTGTCTATCACTGCTGAAAAATGGAATAATTGCGTAGGACATGTAAAAGATAAGGTAGAAGTGAAAATGTTAGAATTAGATCACATAGTTGATGAATTAGTTGATAGAAATCCGATAATAATTAATCCTAATGAATCTTCTAGCAGTTCTTCGGATTCTGAGTAACTGAACTAAAATGACAAAAGTATTTATTATTTTATCATTATTTTTTATTATTTTTGCGCTAGTATTAAATAAACATAATTTTGAAATCGAAAACTGTTAACCCGTTTGTCAATTGTCCTCCTAAAATAGAAATGTCCCCATTTTTTTGTACTTCATTAAATGTTATATGTATATACAAAATGGTTTTTGTTTTTCTTTATTAGTTAACCTTTGAGTAATTTTTCCATACCTAGTCGCATATTAGGTATTTAATAAAATTTGATAAAATTTCGATGGTCCCTAAGTGCGAGTGCGACTCTGTACAAGCACATCTGCCCAGGCCTCGCCTGAGGGATCACGTGCACTATGCATGACAATGTTTTGGTGCACTCCGTAGCTTCGTTGGATTTAGTTTAATTGAAATGGATAGACTGAAACTAAAATTCAATAAACCTATTTATGTTGGTATGTTCATTTTGGATATTTCAAAATCGATTTTGTATAATTTTCATTACAACTTCATAAAGGAAAAATTTCATTTAAATTCAAAATTATTATACTGCGACACGGATAGTTTAATTTATCGATTTTCTGATGTTGACATCTATAAATGTATTAGAGATAATATTGAAACGTTTGATACCTCAGACTATCCTGTTGACAATCAATATCAAGTTCCCCTTAAAAACAAAAAAGTATACGGGATAATGAAGGATGAAAATAACGATAAAGTCGTGACCGAATTCGTTGGATTAAGGTCTAAAATGTATTATTTTAAACTTTTAAAAACTCCAGAGCAGGACAATAATAGTAATAATTATGTGAAACAAAGAGCCAAAGGTGTGAAATCAGCCGCATTAAAACTTATCACATTTGATGATTATTATAATTGCCTTTTTCATAATACTTGTGTTGAAGTTCAACAAAATTCAATTATTTCTAAAAAGCATGATATTTTCACAGTAGAACAAATAAAAACAGCTTTGAGTCCTTTTGATGATAAGCGTATTGTAAACTATGTAAATACTGATACTATACCATGGGGATATAATGATTAATTGATTGATTAATTCCCTTCTATTTTTTCTCTTCTTCTTCTTCTGTTTTAAGTATTTCTATCAAAATCTACACTACAAAAAGTTGTTGATGTTAGTCATAGTTGAAATAGTACCCTGAATTTTATGCTAATGAAAATATTTTTTAGACTAGTCAAATTGAAAAAAAGTGGCAGCCAGTATTTGCAGATAATAAGCGATTTAGGAATTTAAGTGGCCTTTCTTAAACAAGACGCAGATGTAAACCAAGAGCCATATTGAAGAATGATAAATATATAAAATTCAATGGAACGTTGTGGTGTGAAAACTGCAACAAATTCTTTTGTTTTTGTTGGAAATCAATTCATATTCACCAAATAACATCTTCTAACATTACAACCAACAGTCCTGTAGATCTCTATTGCGGAGAAAAAATGCCCGATTCCTAAAATGTTTTACTCTTATTTCTAGCCCCGAATCAATATTGACCTTCCAAACAAGCAAGGTCTGTTAAGAATCAAAGATTCGGTGGTAACGTCCCGTGTAGAAGGATGCTTTCAATTATATCAAGCGCAACCTTGGGACGATGCAGGTTGGAAAAAAATGGACAATGATTTTGAGAAAGCTGAATTATGGGACTACACAACGAAAAAATACTGGAATAGGATAAAAGCCGAAACACATTTCAATATACAACATTTCAATCAATATAAATCATCGTGTGGAAATAAAAATAAAAAATTTTAAAGCTACTAGCAAATATTTATTGATTTTTATTTTATTTTATTCTATTTTTTTGTAAAAGAACGTATATTTCTCTGTTAATGAAACTGTCTTCATAAAAAATTTGCTTTTTATTTATTCCTTCTGGGCTATTTCAGGCTGGGCTCGGCCAGGCTAGGCTATTCTGCAAGGATTTAAACAAAATTCGATGAGAGCAATCTGCACAGCATTAGGTGAGGCCAGGCTATCCTCATCACGATTGACGCAATCAATTACTTCTACTACTACTACAACAACCATCATTCAATTATCAGGTTCTATAGTTGTTAGCATTAGCAGTTCTTGATCGAATGGACTACGATAGACACGCGAACTTTTTTTTATTTTTTCCCATTTAAAATTTTAGCCGTTCGCATCATCAGAACAAACATTTTCCTAGTTACATTCAAGGTCTAAGGTAGTCGAGTGGTTATGGCTAGTCGTTCTTGAGCGAATGGTCAACGGTTCGATCCCACACACAGACACTAGACTTTTTTTTAATTTGGAGTTAGACATTTTAGGTCACTGCCGGCACAGGTGACCTGAAGATGACGGGACTTTTTTTTAAGGTGTGAGACATTTCAGGTGACAACTAATTACTTCTTCGGCACAGGTGAGGTGAGGACATCGAGGTGTCCCAGAACCGCCTGCCATCGAGTGTCCCAGTACCGCCTATTCTCTACTACTCACATTGCTTCATGTCAGGTACCAGATTTTCTCCTGAGCCTTCACATTTGAAGTAATTTATTGCTTCACAATCTTCATGTTCCCCAAAAACATGACTAGGTGCGTTTTTGATGTCACCTCTCAGTAATGCAACTTTTCTTTCCAAAATTGTATCTTCTTTAATCCCGAATGCCGCGGTTATGGCACTTCTAAGGCGCATGAATGTCGAAAACACCTTTTTTCTGAGTGCCATTGGAACTGGTAGATTCTTAGAATTGCTGGTTTTCTTGTCTAGATATAAAAAAACACATTATTCCTGATATTTAGAACAAATAAAAAAAATACTGCAAATTTCTCTAATTTTCTTCGCAAAGTTCCGAAGTAAATGATTTTTGCACTCTACTTTTTGCACCAAGGTGTTTCCATACGGCTTAATTTCTAAGAGTTTTCTGAAAACAGAAGAATCTCCATCTCCCACCATTTTCGAATATTTGAGACCATATTGAATGACACTGTTTTTGAAGCTGTCTACTATAATGTCGGTCTCCATAGCCGTAGAAGTACCCGTCTAATTCTTAAAACATCTATGATCAGGAATTTCCTTTTTTTTATTTTCGTACCACGAGCAAAGGGAGCAATATTTATTTCTTACTCCAAGAAATAAAATTCTTCCTGTCTTGTATCCGATAATACATGCCTAAAAAAATTGAATTATTTGTAAATGTGAATATTTTTTGATGTTAGCATGCTGGTTGAAAAGAAAATATACAGTAAGATCAAAAAGATTGGAATACATTTTCAAAAAATCGGGCAGTTATTTTTCAGGTAAACGTCAATTTTTATTTTCAGTTGCACGTTTTCTAGGCTAATTTTCGCTTAAACAGGGTGGCCCAAGAAAAATAAATCACGTGACTTTTTCAAATTGATGCGAATTTTTTTTTCTCTTTTTTTTTTTCATTTTCAGGCTTGTAAATCTGACCATATGTCGTAAATCACACTTTACTTCTGCGTAAGATGAAGACCATAATAAGGGCTAAACATAATGAATTTAACTCAAATCGCTCACTATATAGGTAGGTATATAAATATGAAGAAAATAAAAAAAGGGGCTCACCACTCGAGACATACTATCGTAGTTCACATCATACGATCGTTTCCCCCATGCTCCATCTGTAACAACAGTTATACAAGGTATTCCGTTTTCGTCAATGTCCCGTGAATCTGTCGATAATTTAGCTTCTTCTGCTGCCGCCTCTTCAATTTTTTGCGAAGCTGATGACCTGGTATAATTGGCAACTTGTTCATGATACTTATTGAAAGTACTGAGTGTCATTAGTGGCATATTTAGGGTTGAAGCTAGTTCATTTACTTGGGAGTAATCAATGCCAGTAGATATTGATTCCAAAACAAAAGAAGAATTGACATTCACTTTATCTCGAGTTTCATTATCTGATGTCAAAGTTTTAAGGCAGTTACACATTTCTCATTTTAGAAAAAATGTACAGGAAAGGCCTTTTTTTTTCGCTAACCAACTTCATTTTAATTAGTGAGCAGTCAAATGGTTTTTCTCCATCGCCCTTGGATTTCAGTTTTCCTAAAAATAAGGTCGAGACTTTTCAAAATAATAAAAATATAGGCAATTAGGTGCTATAGGTTTTTTACGTTATATTTAGGATGACGTCAGAGAGCAAGGACTGACAATGTTGTCAATGTCTATTTGTTTTCTTATCATTTACCAGAATGTCATAGTGAATTTGTGAATTATCAAGACCCCGGACAGCTAAAAATAACGAAATGAATCGACACGCGTCATTTATTTGAAAATATTCATTTAAATCATACAACATCGCGCGCCGTTGCCAACCAGAAACATCAAAAAATTCCCCTACTTTAAATGCGTTGAGAAGTACTTTTAGTTCTGTTAGATTTGCAGCAGAAATTTACTAAATGTGGCGTCATCCTAAACATAGCGTGAAAATCCTATAGCTGACGTCTCACATATAACCTTAATGGCATGTTTGTCCCCCTATCGAAAGTCACGTTATGTCATTGGTGACAAGCTAGCGCCCACAGAACATATCACCTATAGAAAAATATCTCAAATGGAAGAATCGCGACAAAGGTTTTTAGTTAGGTTTTCATTCAACGATGGCGACACTGTCGGGAGATAAGAGAAATTTACAGGTATCTGTGGTGTGGACAGTGATTTGTGTTGGTTGGTTTTGTCATTTATTTTGTCATTTTAAAAGTCAAAATTTGAATTTTTAAATTGTGTTGTTGTACCCCACGGCACAGAATGGTTTCCACGTGCGTTAAAGTGAAAATTCAAAAAGTTTTGGTTGAAAAAAAACCTAATTTTTGTTCGTATTTTTTTGTATTTGTTCGTTTGTTTCGTTTCGTTCGTATTTGTATTTATTATTCGTATTTACTTTGCGATCTACCTATAACTGCGTGTCTCTTACTAACTTACTAACTCTTTTTGCACTATGTTCGACATCGGAAACTTCCTGCCAGTCATAGTTTTTAAAAAAATAAGGCGAAAAGAGCTAAGAGGAGTCAGCAAGCCAAATGCAGTTGAACATTAAAAATTATACAAAAATAATAAAAATATATGAAAAAAATCAATTCGCCTTTTTGTCAAGAATACTCGATTAGTTGGGTTTTCAGTCAACGAGGGCGCCGTAATTCATAACCGGTACATACCATTGCAGATACTTTTCTAGAGGTGATATGTTCTGTGCTAGCGCCTGTGTGCATAAATGATCCTTCAAACGCTTTGTTTGTCTCCCTAACGAAAGTGAGGTTATGCATGTGACGTCAGCTAGTGCTTAATTGTTTCTCAATAGCGAATCACCTCCGAGTTGGTTTTAACTCCAGAGTGAGCGTGTCCAGTTGCAATGTTCACCCTGGAGTTATGCTTAACCCGAGGGTGACTTGCTATTGAGAAACCGCCCCTGAATTATTCACTTCTTTATATTATCTAATAAGTATAAGACTGAATCACTTACTGTTGAGAATTTTCTCCAGCGGTCGAAGAGTTGTCAGGTTCAGTTTCTATTTCAGAATTTTCTCCAACAGTCGAATTGTTTTCGGACTCTATTTCTATGTTGAAGACATAGATTCCATTGTCGAGTTATTTCTGAAAGTTGGTAATGAAAACGATCAATAAATAGTATATTATATACCTAGGTAGAGAAGTTGGTCATTATATACCGAAAGCTTTTATAAACCGAGGCGCGCAGCGCCTAGGTTTATAATGCTTGAGGTATATAATGACTTTCTCTACCGAGGATAGAATTTTTTTTACTACTGCTAGTAGAAAATAAAAAAATTGTTTAAAATCTGTGTTCTAAATATTTTTTGTGAACGCCCTCTTGATAGTGCTGCCCTCTATCAACAGCTTATATATCTTCCTATGTACCTACAGAAACCTGTATTTTTTTTCAAATTGACGTATGAAATTGAAATTGAACCAATAGAAACATGACAATATCCTTGCGTCATGACGTCATTTTCATTATTGACCTAGGTATTTTTTCATTATTTTCATTATTAACCTAGGGAGAGAAATTCAATTTTTTCTTAGAAAAATAGATTGAATAATGTCTATTTCTCAGGTTAGTAGTAAAAAAAAAATATTTTTGCTGTTTTTGTAATATTTGCCATATTATTACATTATATAATAACTTACCCTTCAGGTACATCGATCAAATTCACTGGTGTCCTAAGCTCATCAGAAGAGAGCAATGCATTTCTTGATTTTCCAGAACCAGATCTTGGAAATAAATATTTTTTAACAATGGAAAAGACCTCAAATTATTACAATCAAACAAAATAATATCAGGTATACATATTAAAACACGTCGACTATAATTTGAAGGGGGATGAGTTTTTATGCAAAATTAACCTCCCATCTTTCAACCCCCTAGCCCCCAGAGCCACCCCCTAGAAAAACTTAAATGGAAAGAGGGATCAAGTCATACATCATTTTGCAGGGTTTTCAATTCCATACATTTTGGTACCAAATTTCAATACCTGAGTTCAACTATTTTGGAAATATTGACAGTTGAAAATTGACTTTTTTGCAACTTTAACAGGCTGTAAAACCCGAACGGTTAATTTTAGAGAAAAACCGATCTTACATTCTTAGATAAGCTATCATTTGACACCAACTTTGAATTTAATCCATGATCAAAAATCCTGGTTAAAAATTTAATCTCCGGTTATATTTAGATCAAATAAATTCATGAATTGAAATAGAAAATTTAACCAAAATCACGGGACTGAAAAACTGAAAATGCCCTCTCAATGGCTAAAGCCGATATGCGCTTTTTACCACATTGGAAATCCGAAAACACAAAAAAATGACACGCGTTTTAATAGTTATTTGTATACCAAGGCCGCTAAATGTCTTTTTAGCGTACGTAGAGAAAAGTTATCACCGAAGCCGCTTGCGGCCAAGGCAAGATAAACCCGAGGACGCTAAAAAGTTTCGTGGTCATGGTATACACACTATATTTTGTGTAGGGGCGGATGGGGCCCCTCAGACCGACGCGGGAAGTGGATTGAAACGGCACCGCGCCTGTCCAGCAAAAAAAATTGAAAAGCACGAGTGATCGACTTCTGCGCATACCCTCCTGTTGGGTTAAATATAGACAAGACGACAAAATTACTCTTTTTGCTGATAATCGGAGCCGCGCCGCTCGAGGGTCTGTTCTCACAAGTTGCAGAAATTACAAACCAGTCACAGCGTTTTCGATTGGTGCAAATCGCCAACAACCAGCTTTCTGACTACATATTTTCAACCAATGAAATTCGCTCTGACTGGTTTGTAATTTCTGTGAGAGCAGACATAAGCTCTGTTTCCACAGAAATCACAAACCAGTCAGAGCGTTTTTGATTGGTCCAAAAAGCCAACAACCAGTTTACTGACAATCAATCAATCAATCAATCAATCAATCAATGAAATTCGCTCTGACTGGTTTGTGATTTCTGTGGAAACAGAGCGCCAGTGTACGGAGACAAGATTCTCTTGTCGCCCGTCTTTTTCTACTCCATCACCAAAACAATCAAAGAGTGCTTTGATTACGAAAACGTACGTCGCATTATTGTTTCTTTATTGGTCAGGAGTTTTGACATGACATTTGGACATTGATGTTTACTGACAAAATTAATGAAAAATATTGCTAATACATACGTTTGAAAAACCCTAGCAATCTATGATTGCTTTTTTTTGAAGACCCGCTACCTCAAAACGGAACACAGCTAGCACTGTAATTTGCCATGAAACATTAGGAATGGGATGGGCGCCTATAACATGCATACTTATTATTTCCGCAGTTCCAAAGTGGCCAACTGCCAGATAAGTTAATAAATTAGATACCTGAATCTGGCTTTTTTGCTTTTTCAATTATTTTGGAACTTCCCGCGGCGGCGCCATCGGCGCCTGAAGGACCGGCGCACCGGGAAATCTCCCAGCTTCCCGGTGGCATGGAGGTAAGTAACACCTATTTGGCTCACGTTCACAAATTTGAATGTAACACCCGATATCGCAACGGAGACTACGGAGAGTTTCTTTATCGGGTGTTACTTACCCTGGACAGATTTGCATTCACATAATGTTAAAAAGTAATGCTTTTATTAGATACATAGTATAGATATAATATTATTGGTTTTTTATGTTTCAAACTTACTGTATTTTATTAATTCGCTCGTTAATTCTTGCTTATAGGCCCTACTTTTTGTATTTCCTTTTGGTATCATGTACACATGTAGGCCCAAGTAAGAGAAAGAAGTTTGAAAAAATTCAGTACGATGTAATGGCTTTTCGAAAGTATCTATGTTCCTTGTTGACCTGGTATGAATGTCACCAGGCCTCACCAATAGTTCGGAGAGATATTCTGGGCCATTGTTCTAAATAATATTTTGTATCAAAACAGCAAAATGTAAAAATCTTCTTTCCTTCATCTTGAACATTTCAGTGTTAGTAATGTAAAGAGTAACATGTTCTCGTCTATTTATGTTCAATATATTTATATCGTATAATTGTTCTGGACCTTTTGTAGTCTATATCTGTTATGTTCTGTTAGGAAGGGTCCATAAACACAATCTGCATAATAGCAGTGTACCAAGACTAGCGACTCTATTAACATGATTTTGGTATTAGTAGGAAAATGTTTAAATTCATACAACTTCTTTAAGGCAAAACATGTGTTGTGACAAATTGCACTAACATGCCCTGTAAAAGAAAGCAGCCTGTATCTCAAAAACTAGTCAACAACAAAAAAAATTACAGCTCAAAAAAAAAAATCCGTTTCTTTTGAGCCCACCCTATATATTATTAAATTCCTTGTTATTTTACAAAAAAAAAACACAAATAAAAATAGGTCATATATACAGGGTGTCCCACAATCAACGTTACCGGCCATAACTTTCTTATTTTCAAAAATAAAAATTTGAAACAAAAAAAATAATTAAGGGCTAATTAAGCTCTCTTCAAAAATATAAAAAAATTATCCCTTGAAAAAATCATCCCCTATTTACAACCCTTGACTTTTTTTTTTCAAATGGCACCCCTACTATTTTTTTTTATTTTTGAGAAGCTTATGAAATTACAAATTTGTATGGTGTATAAAAAGCTTGTTTTTCCATGTCTCTTGGGGGAAAAAAAATGGGTGTCCCACCCTTAGTCTTATACAGGCAAACACATTTTTGTCTACAAAAATAAAAATATGACAAAAAAAATTTAATTGTGTGCAAATTAACCCCTTTTCAAGAATATTAAAAAAATCTTCCCTAACAATCTCATCCCCTAAAAACAACTCTTGCCTTTTTTTTCAAATAGAACCCCATTATTATTATTTTCATTTTTGATTTTTTTTCCAACGAAACATGGAAAAACAAACTTTTTATACATCATTGAATTTGCAATTTCATGAACTTCTCAAAAATAAAAAAAAAAATTAGGGGTGCCATTTGAAAAAAAAAAGTGAAGGGTTGTAAATAGGGGATGATTTTGTCAGGGGAAGATTTTTTATATTTTTGAAGAGAGCTTAACTAACATTAGCCATTTTTTTTTTCAAATTTTTATTTCTAAAAATAAGAAAGTTATGGCCTGTAACGCTGATTGTGAGACACCCTGTATAGTGTGTTATTTAAAAATGTGGAACGTGGCCTTCTTTTTGGATTTTTTGATGTTCCACAACTATACAAATAGTGAAAAAGATGTTCTCCTAAATTAAAATTAGTGTCTGAGGTTTTTCGAAAAATATTCGCTCTTTTATAGTTTTTATCTGCTAAATTACGAACGCATAGTATAATTTATATTAATATAAGAATATTAATTATATTTTGCACTTATAAACTTATGTTTTGAAATTTCAATGCCCTAAAATAATAATTTACAAGATGGTAATAGTAAATAGGCTCATCTAATACCGAGGGTAAGTAACACCCAATAAAGCGCACATCCCATGCAACCACGGGTGTTACATTTAAAAAACCGAATCGTTGTCGAACGGATTTGCGAATGCAAAACAGGGTGTTCCTTACCTCCATGCTTCCCGGTGGGCCCATCCGCCCCTGATTTTGTGCAACGATAAAAATTATGTAAGAAAAAATACAGAAAAACTGTATGGATTTGACACATTCTGCACTTCAGGTGTGTCGGCCGCGAAAGTGAATAATTTCGCGGACGGTTGCACAAAAAAGTAAGCAGATGTTATTAGAATGACTAACAGAATAAGATAAAAATGTTTTTGAAAAAATGTGAAAGTGGCCTATTAGCAATAAGCAAGCATTTTTTTGAAATTATAATTTTTTATTTAGATTAATTTTGAATTCCAATTGGATTCTAATTTCAACGAATTCTTCTGAATTAGGGATAAAATAAAACCAATGACAAATAATAATATCCCTATTTCTTACCTTGTGTTCCTCGTGACTAATACTTGTAACTGTAACGCGTAACGTGGGTACTTTTACTTGGACAACAATACACACACAATACAACTGATGAAAAATAAATATCATATAAACGTTTTCTCTGAATGCCAAGAATATAATGATCTCTTCTTTCTGGCTAGGGTACTATTTATGTGTGAAAGTACAAAGAAATAAAATAATCAAAACTAGGTTTTAATGAGGGTTTTTTCCCAAAAGGTCCTAAACAATCATGATTTAATTAGTCTAGTACCTACTAACTTTTAATGGGTTTGTCAAATTGTGGACAGCCAAATTGCACTCCAAAAATGAGAGTCAACACAAAATTTTCACTCACTAAAATGATTACCTCTTTTGCCCCAAATAGGCTGGTATAAGCAGAGTGGAGAGGTATTTTGGTCCTGTGGTACTGTGTGAAAGAGAACTGCACTCCTAATGTAAAACCATTGCCAAAAAAAATTAGTGCTATTGTAAAATATAAAGCTGTGCAAAATATATCCGAGAAGTCCAAAACCTCTGTATTATTGATTTTTTTGTGCGACCGTCAACGAAATGAGCTGTCGCGACCGCCACACAGGCAGCGAAATTCCATTTCGCTGCCGCCACACCCTACGTTCAAAATGTGTCAAATCCAAACAATTTTTCTGTAACTTCACATAATCCTTATAGTTGCACAAAAAATTGCGTGAATACCATGACCGCGAATCTTTTTAGCGTTTTCGAGATTATCTTGCCTCCTCGGCGATAACTTTTCTCTACGCACGCTAAAGGGGCATTTCGCGGCCTTGGTATACAAATAACTATCAGGTATGTCTTATCATAAAAATAATTTTTTTTTAAAGGCGCTTTTCATTTTTCCCAATTATTTCTGAGACATGATAAATCCAATCAGTAGAACATTAGGCTTTTTCGGTAAATCAGCAATTCTCCCATGGCTTGTTAAAATTAAATATTCTCCAAGAATTTTTGATCTGCAATTGTGCCACGCATAAACTGGAAAAAAGTGTATACCTACCTGCCTGTTTGGTCCCCAATTTGTCAATCTTGTCCAACATCAGAAAACGAGCAATAGTATATTACAATTCGAGACGGGAAATGCTTCATTGCTGATCAAGATAAACTAAACCTCGAGACAGCAATGAAGTTTTCCGTCGAGGTTTGTATACTATTTTATTTTCAACACTCAATTTCTGAGGCAAAAGATTTTATGATACGAAATAATAGTGTAAATTGGCCTTAGAAAAAATCAGCTTCCATTTTTTTTGTCATCAATTTTGACAAAAAAAAAAACATGCAGGAAAATCGGGATGGAAACGGATATACCTGCCTAGGCAGGCATATACATTGCATTGCAATCCCGATAAAATGTAAAAGTACAGAAATGTGACACTTTGAAGACTTTAAAAAGTCTGTAATGTCAATATTACATATACAGTTGAAAATAAACATACATAAGCTTTCAGTAAGTGTTGGAGCAATAACAGTTTCGGTTAGTGTTTTCCTTATAATTATAAACTGAATAAATGGAATGAATGCTGTACTACTTTGTCGCGGGCGCCGTAGCTTCTATTTTAAACAAAAATGATTTTGGGGAATGAAGATGCAATATTATCGGCAGCTGAAGGTAGTTTTGCGAACCACACCGTTTGCCACAAGCATAGCTACATTTCCGTGGACAGTACATCCAAAGTAATAAAGAAAATGTTTGATGCCAAGTTTGGTTGCGCTAGGACCAAAGCTGTCAGTCAGAGTAAATAATATTTTAGCTCCATGGTGCAAAAAAGTTCTCAAAGAAGTATTAGAAAATAGTAATTTTATAAGCGTATCAATTGACACCAGTAACCACAAGCCAATTAAAATCTTTCCAGTTCTAATCAGATATTTGAGCCCGGAAACTGGTGTACACTTGAAGGTGTTAGAGTTCTCATCAGTTAAATGTGAAACTTCAACTGTTCTTTCAGAACATGTTATGTCTGTGCTGCAAAAATTTAATTTGGTGTCCGAATTTGTATGTTTGTTTGCTGAAGATACCATTTCTATGTTTGGTGGGGCAAAGAGATAAGGGGAAGAAAATGTGTAGAGAAAATTGCAAAAAAATCTAAAAAAACATTGGCCAATGGGTATGGGATGCATGGCACATATTGTTCACAATAGTGTAGAATCAGCAGTTGGGGTGTTGCCTACTGGCGGAAGAAAATATTATATGTAAAATCTACAAGTATTTTCATATCTATACAATTAGAGTCGAGAGATTGAAAGAGTTTTGTGACTTTGTAGATATTTCCTATAATCAGGTTCTGGGGTATAGTAGAACTCGGTGGTTAGCACTGCTTCCTGCTTAAGCGAATATCGAGATCACATTGTCTCTATTCGAGCGGTTCCCACAGTTCGCAACCGAACAAAACTTCACCATTCTGGAAATCTATTAAATAGAAAAAGAACGGTAATTTGGCTTCTACTCTACACTTTACAATCTTTGAAAAACTAGAGAAAGTAGCTAGGTACTTGTTTACCTCAAATAATATCAAAAAACAATAAATAATAAAAAACACCAACTGAAAAGTTCTAGCACAGGAGTCCACAATTAACAATAGAACACTTTCTCACTTTGCGCCTTTTTTTGTTTGTTGAAATATCCCCCCATCGAAAGTGAGGTTATGTGTGAGATGTCTGCTAGCACCTAATTAGGCAATCTCAATCACGTGATTTTTTAATGGCCGTTCAGGTCAAATATTGCGGTGACAAGCCGGTGACGTTCATAAGGAGAGCATTTGAGTTCTGGCCCTTGTTGCTTTCGAAGTGAATTTTATGTGTTTCTACGTATTTTTCATTGGTTTTGGTCATATTGTTGTTTTCATAGTGAATTTTATAGTTTTCACTATTTCTACGTATTTTTTAAATTCTGGCTTTTGCTTTCAAAGTGAATTTTATAGTGTTTATAGTGTTTCTACGTATTTTTTAATTTAATAATAAATTCTGAGATGGAGAGTGAATATCTTAAGGTATTATTATTAAGGGAAAATCGAGCCTCTGTTAGATCCTTTCCTTTAATTGCAGCAATCCATAAAGCCCTGCGTTGTTTTGATAATTCCTTTTTCTAGATCAAAAGCCGATGATTTAAAATAGCAGGAACTGAATAAAATTTCACATTATCCCTGTTACCTCGACTTCCACACCCCAATTACGATGCAGATTGCTGGCATTTCAATTAACACAATACCTAACTAAACACACAAAAAAACACAAAGTCCGATAATTCAAATCTTGACGTTTGTCCAGAATGTGACAGAATCAATGACATACAGAATAAACAACACAGTGCTTGACCCAATGCTTGACCCGAACTTCCATATTGAATTTCGTTTTTGACAGGTCAGTAGATTGCCTAATTTCTTGAGGAAAGAAATTACAACTTGGGAAAATTACTTCGCCAGAGGATTCGGCTAAAATTTTAGAAGTTTATGGTTATAACATGAAGAAAAGAAATGGAGAGGACTTTAAAGAGACTAGTATAAAATCCTTGTGGAATACAGTGGTGTAATAGGGTAAATACACCCTGTATGGCATCTGATGGTGCAAATTGATTAGTTAGCTAATATTATATTATTATATTATTGCCGTTACCTAATTGTTAAGTCAGCAGGTACAATGACCGCTGTTCGCTTATGAAAATGCATTATGATATTAATATACATTATGAAGTAAACCAACATAGTAGTTTTACTGAAGGCCTAAGAACCCCAAATCGTCTCGAGTTATTACATGGCGACCCTGCCAGAGGCCTTAATGTTGGTGAAAAATTCTAAAAGTAAGATATAATTGGGAGAAAATGGGAAAGCAGCAGTCCAAAATTGAGGAAAAAGTGGTAATAGCGCAATCTGGATCTTGCGATGCCACCACTAGAAGTCAAGATAGCCAAGGAATTTCACTTACAGAGGCGCTACTTATAGTTATAGTGGCCGTTGTTTTATTAGCAGTGCTCCATTTTCTCGTCAAAACATATAAGGAAAAAACAAGAAGATCTATTAGAAGGGAGATTATCAAGCACGAGTTAAGACGATCACAAAACAATCTAGTTGATGATGTCCAGGAGCAGTAGTTTCTTTTTTAGGTTTTTTTTTTTTTTTAGGATATGAGACATGCAAGAGTCAAAAAATAATACAGATACATGATACGTTGGCAATAGTGTAGGAACAAAGAAGTATTTCCATTGAATTAAGACTTTATGAGAAAAAAAAAAAGCTATTATTAAGTACTTAAAAGTTATAATTGAAACCATGTAAGTAATTTTATATTTTAGTGTTGTAAGATTGACATTTTTGTGTATTATTATTGATAATTGATAGCCAGTAAGGAAAATATGGACCCTTAAAACAGGTATGCGCGTAAATCTTTTTTTTTGGAAAGTTGATTTTCTTTTTTTTTTGACTTGTTTATTAAATGGGCGATAGTGTTTTAGATAAAAGTTATGTTTCCTTGCAAAAAATAAGAAGTTATATTGTTAAATTAAATTACGAACGGCGCAAAACTCCAATTTTTGACCAAAAACTCAATGAGGCAAAAGCCATTTACTTGGAAGTAAAAAGAGAAGTATCCTCGATTAATCAAAAAATAGACAACTCTGAACTTGATGACTCTGAAATCCGCTTAGTTAACGAATTACTAGTAAAAATTAATAAACTTTATGACGAGATTCTAAATTTTAAAGATAAGCAAACCGAAGCAGCAGAAATGGCTTCATTTGATCTTAAAGTTGCTGTTAGTTTGTTACCAATTATGGATGATACCGAGAATACTACGCAAAAACTTATCGACGCAATAGAACTTTACGATTCTATGCTTAATAATGAAGGTAAACCTTTATTAATTAAATTTGTTCTGAAAACTAGGTTGTCAAACAGTGCAAAGTTGAGACTTAGTACTAGTTATAACTCAGTAAATGATCTATTGGGTGACATTAAAAAGCACTTTTTAACTATTAAATCTGATAGTGCTTTGCAATTGAAGTTATTTCGTTCTAAACAAGGCGATAAATCTATTGAAAGTTTTGGAAAAGATTTGGAGGAGCTATTCGTTAATTTAACAATATCTCAGGCAAAAGGAGATGAAAATGCTTACAACGTATTGAAACCAATAAACGAAAGGTTAGCTTTGAAACAATTTACGGATGGCCTTCGCAATCAGAGACTGAGTACGATAATGGCCTCGCGAAATTTTTCCTATTTAAAAGACGCGATTAGAGCAGCCCAAGATGAGGAAACAACATTTTTTAATAGTAACCCTCAAATTTATACCGCTTCTAGGAGAGCTCAAGGAAGATTTATGAGGAACTCTATGAGAGGTTCTTCTCAAAATAGAGGTTCTTATTCGAATAATAACTATTCCAATAGAAATACAAATTTTGCAAACCGCCCTAATATAAATTTTAATAATGCAAATCCGAGTGCAAATCGGAATAATAATAATGGGAATTTTCAACACAGTCAACGTTTTCAAAGAAATTCTCGTGGCGGGTTCAACAATCGCGGAACCCGTACTAATCGTTTTTCTGGGTCAGATAGGCGACATAACATAAATGTTATTGAGAGTAACTTAGGTAATGGTCAGGATGAAAACTTGCAAGCTAGCACGTCGAGGGCGAATAACCTAATACCTACGACTTCTATGGAGAATAATTTTTTTCGTCCCTAACAGGAAAAATAGAAATGAAATATTTACGTATTCGGATAATTTTACAAACACCGTCAATTTCATTATCTTTAATAAAAACGTAAAAATTTTGGTCGACACAGGAGCTTCATTGTGCGCAATAAAATCAAATGTTTTAAATTCAAATTCACGAGTGTATAATGACAATGTAGAAATAAAAGGAGTCGGAGGAACTATAACCTCACCAGGTTATGTTTATCTAAAATTGAAAGTTGGAAATATATCTTTTAAAGAAAAATTTTACGTTTTTACGTCACTTACTTGTTCTAGCGATGCAATAATTGGCGAGAATTTTTTAAGAAAATATAATGGTATCCTAAACTACGAGGAAAATACATTATCTTTAACAAATTTTGAAGATACCATAATTTTACCTTTTAACTCTAATAGCAATGATAATGTGTTAATGTTATCTCCAAGATGTGAAACAATTTGTCATGTTTCGGTTGGTATAACAGAGGATTGTGTGGTTATACCAAGCGAATTATGCCAAGGTGTTTTTATAGCAGGTATGATTGTAAGACCTGAACAAGGAAAAATACCAGTAAAAATTTTAAATACTCGGGAAACTGATGTTTGCTTGAAAAATTGTATCCCTAAAACAAAAAGGTTAAGCTGTTATGAATTCTATCAATTTTCAAAGTCGGACATATCGGTGGCTCGTGTGAAAACATTATTTGAACTACTAAAATTGAACTATTTAGACCCGAAAGAGCAAAATTCAATCGAAAATATTTGTGCTAAATATGCAGATATTTTTCACATGCCAGACGATAAGTTAACTGTCACTAATATCTATAAAGAATCAATTCAGTTAAAAAAAAAACGCTACACCCTCCTATGTAAAACCATACAGATTGCCTTTTTCGCAAAAATATGAGATACATAAGAAAGTCTCGAAAATGTATGAGGATGACATCATTGAAAGAGCACAGAGTGAATGGTCTTCTCCGGTTCTGTTAGTCCCAAAAAAAGGTTTGACTGAGGATTCAACAAGATTAGTTGTAGATTATAGATTAGTTAATCAACAAATTCGCGACCAAAAATTTCCACTTCCAAATATTACCGATATTTTTGATTCCCTTGCAGGAGCTATATATTTCTCACATTTGGATCTTAGTCAGAGATATTATCAGGTAGAGCTAACTGAAGAAAGTAGAAAGTACACAGCATTTACTACTGATCGGGGCCAATGGCAAATGAAAAGGTTGCCAATGGGATTGAAAATTAGTCCAAGCGCATTCTCGAGGCTTATGACAGTTGCTATGTCGGGACTAAACTACGAAAAATGTTTTGTTTATCTCGACGACTTAATAGTTTTTGGAAGAAATCTCGTAGACCATAATAAAAATTTAATTGCTGTTTTCAACAGGCTTCGTGAAGTCAATTTAAAATTAAATCCCTCAAAATGTGAATTTTTGAAAAAACAAATCCTTTACCTTGGACATGTTATTTCAGAAAATGGAATTTTGCCCGACAATAGTAAAGTTAAAGCTCTTCAAAATTATCCCAGGCCAACAAATGCAAATGAATTAAAGAGATTTGTAGCTTTCGCAAACAAATAAACTTTGTAAAAAATATGCTATTTTTGAATGGACTCATGAATGCGAAAAATCATTTTTATTTCTCAAGAATGCTCTTATTAATCCTCCAGTTCTAGACTACCCAGACTTTTCAGATAAAAGCGAATTCATTCTTCGAACTGATGCTTCTAATATTGCCATCGGAGCTACCTTATCAAATATCAATGAAAAACCAGTTGCATATGCAAGTAGAAGTTTGAATAAAGCGGAAGTTAATTATCCAACAATAGAGAAAGAACTTTTAGCTATTTACTGGGCGATAAAGTATTTCAGACCTTATTTATTTGGGCGACGTTTTAAAATTTTGACTGACCATAGACCTTTAATATACCTATTTAATATGACTGAACCTTCAAGTCGGTTAACAAAGTTTAGGTTAGGCTTAGAATAATATGACTTTTATATTGAGTATGTTAGGGGATCTGAAAATGTGACGGCTGACGCTCTATCTAGAGTCACCTTAACGTCTAATGATTTAAAAAGTATGAATGATAAAGTAATTGCCGTATTGACTAGAGCCCAGTGTGCACGCAATTCCAATGCTAATATACAGGAAGCAGAGGAAACTACAAATGTTTGGCCTGATCAACCAGATATTGTAGAAATACTGAAAAAACCTGAAAATAGTATCGAATTAATGCCAGCCTCAGAAAAAGTAATAAGTCGACTTAAAAATATCGTGTCCGCAAGTTTGGGAGATTTCCATTTTGTTCCTTCGCATGCTGCTATTTATTTTAATCAAAATGCTCGATCAACATTGACGCGAGACGGAATGTTGAGAGATTTGATTATTCTAAGCAATCGATTAAAAATTTGCGAATTAGTTATGTTAAAAGATAAAAATAATAAAGACATTATTGAATGGATATTGAAAGAAATAAAAGATGATAATTGGACCGGTCCCCGTATATATGTTATTAGAGATGTGAAAAGAATTGTTGACAAGGACGAAAAGCGAATAATATTAAATGATTTTCATTTACTGCCCACTAGTGGACACGCGGGAATTAATCGAATGGTGAATAATATTAAAAAGTACTATTATTTGTCAGGAATGTATAAAGACGTTCAAAAATTTGTAAAAAGATGCGACAGTTGCCAAAAAATGAAACATACAAATCATTACATTAAAGAACCCATGGTAATTACAAGTACAGCTAATTTTGCATTTCAAAAGGTATATTTAGATTTGGTAGGACCTCTGCCAACGGATATTAATGAATTTTCTTCTAACTCTTCAGTGCGAATTAACAAAATTCATTGAAGCATATCCATTGAAAACCAAAGATGCATTAACTGTTGCGAAAAGTTTCGTGGATAACTTTATTTTGAGATACGGAATTCCCTCAGAAATAGCTACTGATAGGGGTACCGAATTTATCTCTTCTACTATGGCCGAAATTGCGAAAATCTTGAAAATAAATCATCTTCAATCAACTGCCTATCATCACGAAAGTATAGGCGCACTGGAAAATTCACATAAAGACTTAGGAGCATTCCTCCGAACCCAAGCATCTGATAACAATGCTGCTTGGAGCGAGTGGATTCCATATTGGAGTTTTTCTTACAATACCACAGTGCACTCAGAAACTCGATATACTCCGTTTGAGCTAGTTTTCGGACGAAAATGTCACATTCCAAGTAACTTAACCAATACCATCGATCCTATAAATAATTTTGACAACTACCCTTTAGAGCTGAAATACAGATTACAAAAGGCAAACGATGATGCGAGAAAAAATTTAATTCATTCCAAATTGAAGCGAAAACAAAATTATGATAAAACTTCAAACCCTATTTCTTACAAAAAAGGAGATATGGTCTTAGTTAAAAATGAGACGGGAGATAAGATCTCCAGTCCCTGTTTTTTGGGACCATATTTAGTATTAGAGGATTTGTCCCCTAATGTAAAAATTGTGAAAAATAATAAAGAAATTATCGTTCATAAGAACAGGACAAAAATCTATATTGTGTAGTTAAGAGTTAGGAAATATTATGTAATTGTTAGGTATTTTATTATGGGGCCCCTAGTACCAGTATTGTATGCTTATTAGGTGTATTTTTTTTTAATTTCATTAAGTTTTAAGAAGGATTCTAGAAAATAATTATTTTTAATTAATTGGAAAAAAACAAGGTAAAATTTTTTTTTTTTTAATTTTTTTTTATTGGTTGTATTTTATTGCTGTATTACACATTTTAACATTTTACCTACTTTCTGATAAGAAGAAGAATTTTCATTCAATAGAAAGAAAATTCTTTTATTTATTGGGGGGAGGTGTAATAGGGTAAATACACCCTGTATGGCATCTGATGGTGCAAATTGATTAGTTAGCTAATATTATATTATTATATTATTGCCGTTACCTAATTGTTAAGTCAGCAGGTACAATGACCGCTGTTCGCTTATGAAAATGCATTATGATATTAATATACATTATGAAGTAAACCAACATAGTAGTTTTACTGAAGGCCTAAGAACCCCAAATCGTCTCGAGTTATTACAGTGGCACAAATGGTGCAAGAGAAATATTTCAAATATTTTGGCAAAAAAGTGAACCATTTGAGGACATAATATTTAAATCAGCTCAATTGGCACAAGATACGAAGCGTTGGCAACTTCAAGCAGTGCCAGAAAAAAGAAAAGCGAGTTCAAAAGCATTTACCCCTGAAGATCTTCTGGAATTGGTCAAATGCTGCGACGAGGACAATCCAGACGGATTACAAAAAATGTTTTTCCACATTTACTCCTTTGAACTTGCCTGGCGTGAAAATGAAGCCCCTAATTGTAAAATTCAGAATTTTGAAAAAGAACTGGACCTCAAAGGTAGGTAACTAAATAATTGGTATATTTATTTTGTTTGCATAAAGATTACATTTTTTAGGCAACTTTTCTGGAAGGGTTGAATATAATCCTATATTTTCGAAAACTTCCCAAGGAGGCTTTGAAAGTTTGGCAAATAGTAAATGGCTAGTAAGAAACAAAATCAATGAAAACCTGTGTCTAGTCAGGTTATTTTTAAAATTAATGGAAAAAAGATCAACTAATCATCACTTGACCACAGACCGACTATTTCTAACTATACATCCCAACTGAAGAAAAGGAGTATGGTAAAAAATATGCCTTTGGGTTTAAATACCATATCACAGTGGACAAAACAGTCTGCTGAAAAAATTGGCTTAGATACAAAAAAAATTGAAATTACCAATCATTTCCAATCATTCCCAATCCTTCTGCAATCTCTACTTTAACAAAAAATGGAGTTGTTGATCAAGAAACTATTAAGCTCACAGGACATTCTAGTACCAACTCTTCAAAACCATATCTACAGCTAAACCCAGAGCACCACCTTAATCTAATTAACAATTTTTAAAACGACTGTGTTTTTGATCCTTTTTAATTTTATCAGTATAAGGTATTTTTGGGGTTCTTGGATCAGGAATAATTAAAACCCAATTTTAATATGCCGACGTTTCGAAAAATATATTTTCTTTTTCAAGGCTCTGAAACAACGAGATAGTTCGTATACGAAATAAGTCATTTGAACTATTAAAAATGTTAAAAATATTCAACAATAATGATTTGGACATAATCTTTCATAAAAAGCAGAAAAATTAAATCGATAAAAAACACAAATGAAAACAATAATAAATAAAAAAAAAATGAATCGTAATAAAACCACTTTGACTCAGACATGGACCTATCCTAATCGTTACATACACAAACAAAATAGGATAGCTACAGCCGAAAAAAAAGAAAAAAAAAAAAAAACAAACCAACACTTACAATTAAAGAGGGTCTCATTTGTCACACACGAGGATTTTTTGTAGAACCTTATGAATATAGGTATAAGGACATTTCTTTTTTAAAAAACACTGTATCACGAAAAATTATACAGCCACCAACCACACACAGCAAGGTACACTAGTTTATAGCAGGATCCTGGCATTCTATTAAGTTACAGTTTTTTTTTTATAATGATGACGCTCTCAGGAATGTCAGTGTTTTTGTCTCTGTTCCCTTTAGATACCTATTATTATATTTTTGATATTAGATTGTAGTAACATGTATACAAATTTTCAATGTCTGTTCTTTTGTTAACTGTATTTGAATGCCTTTTAATCTCGATCATTTCGTCCAATAGACGTTTTTTATAAAATTATTAATCAACATATTATGTATTAAAAAAAGCAATAAATTAATAGTGTTGTTAAAACTAAAACAACAGCCTTCTAAAGATGTTGTTTAGAAACCATAAAGATAAGTTTATTTAATAAACTCTCGGTAAATTACGGTAAGTTTAATTATTAATCAACAACATCAAAATGTAGTCAATTAATAATTTCAATACGTTAATTCTCAAGATAAGTTCCGATAAGTACGATAGGTTTAATTATTATAATTAAAAGGTAATTAATTTGCTTGTCGATACGGTAAGTCTTAAATTAGTCTTTTTTTTGACTCGTAAATGAAATAATTCAGAGACATTTTTAAGAAAAGATTTTGATGTTGGCTGGGAAAATGGTTATTTTTTTTTCAATATTATTTCGCCTTTTGCTGTTTAGCCGTGTGTTTCCGAAATGTTTGTAAAGTATTTGGTGTTTAGTGCATATTTTATATAAAATTAGTTTTGATCTGAAGTCATAATGGGCGATGGACTGCTTATAGAGCAAGTTTCACGATTTCTGGCAATATACAACAAAAAAGACCCGCGCGTTAAATCGAAAACAGCGCAGGAGGCCTCTCGGATTACCCTAGGGGAAGTAATGGACGCCATCCATAAGTTAAAGTATGATTAAACACAAATGGAGTAGTAAAAGAATATATTTCTTCTATGACTATTTATTAATAGCATATTTTACATCAACTTTCTATTTATAAATGTAAGTGGTTTCTCATACATACAGTGAGTTTTTTTCAACCAATAAAAATATCTTATGTCATTACTCAACTATTTAAGAACCAATCAGAAAATTCGACAAGTTGCTTAGCAACTGACAGCACTGTTGGAAGTAAGCGTCAACTTCACTTTCACTTTTTGTCGCTGCAGCTTGTAGCATTTTTCTTTCCCACTTATCAAACTTTATGGATAATGCTACGGTTCCTTGTTGGAATTATTTTCATTGTAAATTTTGAGAAACTTCAAACCGCGACCTTATTTGCAGTATGATTCTCATTTGTATGTAATTTAATTTTAAGGTTGAATAGTTCTAGCGTATTCGCCAAATACTTAATAATCGGAACACAAATAGAGTGTCTAAAATGTTTTATTTTTTGATTGAAACTATCGCCAAATAATTAACCAAAGCTTGTAAATAAATTGGTTACACGCCTGCATATAACAAAAGTATTATCATCCTGTTCTCACTTTCACTTTCATTCTGGATAATTGCTTTTTGTTTAATATGATTCTTCAGTCCTATTTGAATATTTACGGCAAATCTTCATCTGGTAATGCATCGGAATCGATCGCGATCTTTCGCCAAGTTTTTAAGTAAGGTGCATTAAGCGCGCAATCAGTCAAGGCTCGAGACATCATTTTTGCTCGACATTTGTATTTTGTATTTTCCAAATTCCCTTTTTCTCGTCTCTCAGTAATTTGGATTTGTGAGAATTTATCAAAAGTAACGATTTCCATGATCTATTGTGCTGCAGTATCCTTGGTACATTTTATGGTGATTTTCTGAGGAACACGTCACGTAAGTTGCACTTGTGTGTGAACCAAATTTTCCATTTTTCCAATAGAAACTTCCATTATTATAGATCCCTCATTAGTTTGGATTGGACTACAACTTGGATGTGGCTGTGTTTTGTGATCGCTGGTGATACTATTTTTGATTATTTTCGTCCTCGTGCGATATAAGAGGGTAAGTCGCATTTTTTATGAAATATAATTAAAAAAGAAAAATGACTAAATAATGTTGTAATCTGCCCAAATTTCCTTCTTTTCTTTTGCAAGTATGAGAATATTTTTCTTTCTCTCAGGGTCCAATTTCTACAAGTATCTCATAGTTAAGCATTGGGTTGGTAACTTTCAAACCCAAAACTATCACCATAGTGTCCCATCAACCCTTGTCCAATCGCCTTAAATTAGGACAAGAGTTTCCAATGTTTTCCCAGTCAAAGTCAGGTTGGAAAATGGTACCGGTAGGAGGCCTCGAATGGCCTTTCCTGCACGAGCCTGCAGGTTTCTTTGACCATGGAATAACCTTGTCTTTATTTGTATATGGTTAGTGCGAGGCAGTAAACTTCCCTTTCAATATTTCTGACATTTTTGACGACTTTGTCGTTTTGCTTTTCGACGATGACGTAATTTGACTTAGAGAACAATAGTTTTTCATTTCACTGTAGGTAACAACAAAAAATGGGTATCAGCAGAAATTTACAAACAAAAATAAACACTTTTTGAGGTTGAAATTCAATTCATAAGCATAGCCATCAGCTGTCAAAATTATGAATATAAAATAAGGTAATAATCTAACACCTACTATGTAGTCTTCCAATAACAGTTATTTTCTTGGAATAGTAGTGCTGATGCACTAATAAAATAACGTAGATCCTTAATAGTGCGAGGCAGTATTTAATAGTTCCAATAACTCTAATAGCACTGCATCAATTTATATCTTATTTTAAAATAATTTTACATTCTTAAAAAATTAAGTTTTTCTAAATTTTCCTAATTCATTAAAATCTGACCGTAAAGAAAATCAAAGGGTTATAAGTAACAATTATGTTCACAATAGAAAAAATTCAGTGGCGCGTCAATTGAGTAATTAAATGAGGGAATTAACAACAGCAATATTCCATATATCATAATAACCCATGCCCAATGCTACCGATGAATAGCTTCCGTGCATTGTGTGGTAATGTTTTTTGAATGAAAAAGAAATTGGTATACATAATTTGGCGCCCAACGTGGGGCCCACGAAAGATTGATTCAAGTTTTTACTGATTTTTTACTTTAAAATATTGATGAAGTTTTCAATAATTTCTATTTTCGATAATGACAGCCATTTTCACTTCCACGCAAAGAACAGGCCGTTTTTTTTTTGTAATTACTTTGAAATTTATTTACCATTACCGACCTTGACATTGCATTTAAAATATCCAATAATAAGAACCTATTTTTTGGCGATTTGATCTTGTTGTTGAGGACAGAAACAAGTTTATGATGGACTTCAATTTTGTCGATCCTTCAATCCATGTATTTAATTTTTGATATAGAAATTGAAATTTATCACTGATTTCTAGCAGAATATTTTCAGTACCTATTCGATCCTTCAGTACACAGTTTACTTATAGGATTTGGGGCGAATTGTTTTTTAACAGAATAAAAGGAAATATTTTTGTGGGTATCAGGATTGATAATATTTATTGACTAATAGTCGGATTTTCGGTTCCAGACTTTAGAACTCCAGAATTAGAATCGTGTTTTGAGTGACATTGTTAGTTTCGGGTCGAATTTCCATAGATATGGAACCACATGGTACCTTTGGTGCCAGTTATTTATTAGAAGCTGAAATCGACTATGAATTGGGTATTGGAAATTGTTTGGTTAAAAAAACAGTTAAGGAGAAAAGATCTATACTATCGCGACTCTTAGCTAAGGAGAGGGAAAATAAAAGGTTATTTCTGGTTAATGGAGCTTATAAATACGAATAGTACACTGAGAAAGGCGCGATTACTAAGTCTATAAATTCGATAACGGACCTTCTTGGGCTTTTTTTTCATGTCCTAATTGCTCAAAAAATTAGTAAAGGGCGTGGACCTCGATGGTCGGGACACAAACTTATACCCAATGACCATTTCGATTAAATAAATAATTATCTTGACCCTATAGATTGGTCTAATTTGAGAAAATATGTTTTTAAGTCTCGCCTTTGTTTATTCCTAATCATTTAGCCGCCCGCATATTTCAGTCAAGCTTTCCGAAAAGGATATTGTGGTTCTTTAAGATTCTGGGGCGACTACTAGTGTTGTGGGTTCCCTAGGTTTCGACATTTTAAAACACTTTGGATTAAAAAACAATCAGTCCTCGCGTAAAAGTATTTGCACTGCGGATGGTTCCCAGCAGAATGTTAAGGGAGTAGTTGATCTACCACTTTGCATAGGTTCTTCGTGTCGTTTAATTAACGATTTTGATAATAATAATAATCAAACGAATGATTATCATACTCTTTTTGCTTCCAGGTTATAGCTTTAATATAAAAAAAACCGGTCCTTCTGTATTACAGAAAAGAAATCTGGGGACAGCGTCTTGAAGACCTAACGGAAATACATCGCTCGACGCCCTCATAATGTGCCGCATAACAAATTCTTCATCAACTATCGATAGAAAAAATGCACTATTCAACATGTGGGAATTAACACCATTAATAAAATTCCACAGAAGCAGCTCAGAGCAGTTGGAGCTGCGAGCACTCAGGACCGCATATTTTTCTCTGGTGGAATCACACATTACTTATGGTATTGCATTTTGGGGCTGCTGCAGTACTGCAAATTTCAACTGCATATTTATTTTGCAAAAAAGAGCCCTTAGGTTTATGCTTAGAATTCCCTTCTGACAATCTTGCAAACCTAGCTTCATTTCTCATAAAATTTTAACTGTGCCATGTTTATACATACTCGAAAGTGTTTGCCTGGTCTATACGAAATACTATGATCAACTTTCTTCGGTGAGGCACTATTCCACTAGGTAAGCTTATAATATTTCACTGCCAATTCCCAGAAGCACCTTGGTGAAGAAGTATTTTGTTTATTTTGCTAAGAAAGCCTTCAATTTTCTACCATTGTCCGTTAGGTCTTTACGTTCGTACAGAAGGTTTAGAAAGGAGGTAAGGGAGTTGCTCTTGACTAAGGCATACTACAATATTGAAGAATTCTTTTGGGACACCTTGTGAGCATACATATTTTATCGTAGGTGAAATTTTGAAATTTATTTTCATAGATATTTTTAATTATAATTATGTAAGTTATATGCTTTGTAAATAAAAAGTTTTTTTCTGGTCAACTTTTTGATTTGATTGATTTTTACATGGTTTTCATGCGGTTGGTATGCTTTCCTAAGCGTAGCAAGAATTCGAGGCTCACTTTACGTCTCTGTATGTATTTTAGTATATTCTAAACAGTTTGTTTTTCGAGTGTGCACATTGTGTGTTTTTTTTTATTGTCCTTTCATATAACTAGTTCTAAGGCTTTTCGTTGATAATAGATTTAAGTTAAGCTTTGTCAATAAGATTGTATCTTTTATAATAAAGCAATTTTTGATTTGATTTGATAGCTGAGTTCCTAAAGTTGTCTAATCCAGAAGCGTATACTGGATATTGTTTTCGGCGTTCTTCGGCTACGAAGATTGCGAATTCTGGCGCAGATTTGGTAAAGGTGAAGCAGTTGGGTGGTTGGTAGTCTTCTTTCGTAGCAGAGACATAAATTGGGGAATCGGTAACCAGGAAGATTGCTATATCAGAATGGATACTTAACAATGTGGATGATCAGACCATTGACTCCAATATATCGATTCCCGTATTGAAGCAGAAGAAATGGTTTTTGTTTTTTTCCACTACATATTTCGGGCAACGTTAATTGCCGCATAAGCATTTTTTTTCCATTATCAACTGTGAAATATTGTATATACGTAATTTAAGTTTGGTTGATAAAATCAAGGCATTTTTTTTTCGAAAATAAAACAAGAAATATTCCAAAAGTGATATTATTTTAATCTCTAGCGTGTACAGGGTGGTCCAATTTAGGCATTTTTAATAGGAAAAGTTTCACAACTTTTTATTAATGAAAATAATTGATTTCCGTGAAAACTTTCTACGAGCACTTTTTCAAGCAGAATCTGATCAGATTCTCAGTTTTTTGGTATTCCGCCAGTATTCCGAGATATTGTCCAAAGTTCGATTTTTCTGAATAGGAAACCCTATATTCTAATAACTCATTGGATAGCCCTGCTTTTGCTGAATTCAATGATATAAAGTTCGATTGGATTATCTTTAGGATTTTTTGAGAAAAAAATCAAAATCTTTGTTTGTCATAAGTACCTTTGTTTTAGAAAAGGACTTATCTGTAAGGAAAATGAAAAAGGTCATTTTCCAACACATTGTTTCTTATGACAAAAAAATATGTATATATTCTTTTTTCTCGAAAACTGTTAGATATTATCGAACTCTATATCATTCTTCTTCTTCAAGTGCCTTGTCCTCTAAGAACGTTGGCAATCATCAGCGCTATCTATACTTTGTCGACTGCTTTTCTGATAGACTTGTCATGGTTTCGACATACCATTGACGCAAATTCTTTAGCCAAGATATTTTTCGACGTACAGGGCCTCTCCTGCCTTCGATTTTTCCCTCGATTATGAGTTTGAGAAGTAGGTATTTGTCATTCCTGAGTATGTTGCTGAAGTACTGTAAGTTTCGCCTTTTAAGCGTAAAGATACCTTCAAGTTCTGTGACATTTTCGTTAGCACTTCTTCATTGCGCACTTTGTTTGTCCAAGAGATTTTCAACATTCGTCTATATGTACACCTTTCAGAAGCCTCTAACTTTTTATACATGGCGTCTGTTAGAGTGCCAATGCCATAATAGAGAATACTGAAGACGTATCAACGTAGTTATCAAGTGCGAACGGAGAGCGGAGAGACCTTACTACACCACACGAACTGCATTTTTACAAACGATAATCTGGCTTGTTCATTCCTGGCATGTACCTCCTACATATTATTCCGGTCTTATCTTAAGAATACCTCCTCCAACCTGGTTCTTACTAATCACCATCCATTTAGTTTTTTTGACGTTCAATTTTAATCCAAATTCAGTAGCCAAATGATCAAGAAATACTTGAAGACCTTCCAGAGAATCAGTAACTAAAACCGTTTCGTCGGCATATCGAAGATTGTTGATGTTCACGTCGTTGATAGAAATTCCCTCAGTGCAGTCTTCTAATACTTTTTCAAATATTTTGTTCGGATAAATATCAAAAAGTAATGGTGAAAGGATGCAACCTGCTGGACACCTTACTCCGTCAGACATTTGTTGGTCTACCTTGATTTGTGCAGTTCGATTCCTGTAGAGATCTGCAATTATCTTAAGTTCCCTATCATCTAGGCCTACATTCTTGACAATTTTCATAAGCTTCTCATGTTGCAGGGTACAATGTCAAACGCTTTCTCATAGTCTACGTAGTATGCGTATACAGGAACAAAAACATCTCTAGATCTTTGATCTAGCACTTGGATACTAAACAGGACCTCGCTTGTACCAAAACCGTTACGAAAACTAAATTGAGATTCGCCCGTGAAGGACTCGCACTTTGCGTATATTCCTTTTTGGATGATCTTTAAAAAAATCTTCAGATAGTGGCTCATTAAGCTAACAAGCTGATAATCGCTACATCTTTTTGCACAGCTTTCCTACGGAAGCGCCACAAATGTTGTCAATGTTGATATAAGCCAGTCAGAGGGAATTATGCCCGATCAGTAAACCATATTGAGAGGCTTCACCAGACGACGTCATTAGTGAGTGGCCAGCACTCAGGCACGCGAGGTTCAAACACCTGGGCAAGTTGTATTGCTTGCCTGATGACGTCAAAAGGATGAAGCCAGGGTGCCTGATTGGCTTTTCTAAGGACATAGGCCTCTGGTAGAGCTCAGTGGGGCACGACGGGTCCACCACAGGAGACCTATGTGCACTACGGTCGCGGCTGCCCACTCTTTCATCGATTCATTCATTCAAGCTGCACCATTGCGTGTAGTGACTCTTAATTTGTTAGGATTTTAATAAGTTCTGTGTAGACACTGTCTGGACCTGTCACTTTTCCGTTTTTGTATAACTGAATGGCGTGTTGGAATTCTTCCTTAGTAGTCATGTCTAGTCCTTCTCGTGAACAGGAATATCCAATCTGTTCTGTGTTCAAATTGGACCACCCTGTACATGCTAGAAATTAAAATAATATCTTTTATATTATTTTTATTTTATCAGCTAAAGTTAAATTGCAATATTTTACCAGTAGATAATAAAAAGAAAACGTTGACCTAATTTTTCAGTATCACCCTGTATTACTACAAGGTCGGTGCAATGAAAGAAAATCCCTATTCCGACTTCTCAAATGATATACTAGAGTTTCAACAAAATCTGTCGGTGTCCGAAGTCCATAAGAAGTGTGAGATGTTCTTTAACAGTTGCTATGGAAAAAAGTAAATGAAATAATTCAGCGACATTTTTAAGAAAAGATTTTGATGTCGGCTCTCAACGTGATAGTGGTAAATGAAAATGGTTGTTGTTACTTTATTATTTTTTCGCTTTTTGCTGTTTAGCCGTGTGTTCTTGAAATTTTTGTAAAGTATTTGCAGCTGTATGCAACTTCTTCTTTTAAAGCGCTTTTTGAAACTGGTCACTTTTAAAAATGTGTAAGTATTTTAAACCATACAAATGTTTAAAGGTACCAGTTCTGAAAAGCGCTTTCAAGTTAAAAGAGGATGCTGCATAAAGCTATTGGTGTCTAGTGCATTTTTTATTTAAAATTAGCTTTGATCTGAAGTCATAATGGACGACGGACTGCTTATAGAGCAAGTTTCACGATTTCCGGCAATATACAACAAAAAAGACCCGCGCTTTATATCGAAGACAGCGCAGGAGGCCTCTTGGATTACCATAGGGTAAGTAATCGACGCCACCCATAAGTTAAAATATGATTTAACACAAGTGGAGTGGTAAAAAAATATATTTTTCTGACTATTTATTAATATGTAAATTTTACATCAACTTTCTATTTATAAATGTAAGTGGTTTCTCATACAGTGATTTTTTTTCAACCATTGAAAGCATCTTGTCATTACTCAACTATTTAAGAACCAATCAGAAAAGTTGACAAGTTGCTCAGCAACTGACAGCACTGTTGGAAACAAGCGTCAACTTCACTTTCACTTTTTGTAGCTCTAGCTGTCAAAATAGTTAATTGTGCGGTGTTAGGTATTTTGTTCTTAATAATTATCATTATCAACAAAAATGAACGAAATTGAGCATTTAAGTGACAATGATTTTGACAACTGTGCGCCTCTCGATATTGAAGCTACAGCAAAGGCTACGGTGGAGAACCTTTTATAGGAAAAATCCAAAAAAAATATGAAACATGCATTTATGGATTGGCATAGCCTGAAAAAAAAAACAATTCTTTCTCGAGAATGTGCTGCTGGCCTGTTTTACAGAATTATCTGAAAAATACAAGCCGTCGTCTCATGGACGCAATATTCAATGCTCAAAATCACTATCAACATCCATCACAATATAAACATTGAAAATTACTCTAAATTCACATAATTTTCAAAACGCAAAACTGAAGGATACCAATTCAACAAGTTTTTACATTGAAACCAAAGCAAATCGAAACATCAATTAATCAAGCCCCCGATGAAATATACTCAGCTACTAAAGTAAGAGGTAAGTACTATCGAAAAAGTGAATTAGATAGTTCTGAATAAATGTACCTAGGTTAGGTTGCGTTAATTATGGGCATAGTGGGTGCTTGTCGTGCACAGGAACTACATTCCATGGCTGTAAAAGATCTACAAGACTTAGGTTCAGCATTTCTAGTAACTATACTAAAGACAAAAGCAAAAGTCGTTCGAAAATTTTCCATTACCGATAATTATTACTAAATCTGCAAAAAATATGCTGACCTGCGCCCAAAAAGATAAGAATCAAAGTTATTTTTTATGAATTATCAGAAAGGAAGATGCACTACCCAAAGATAGGTATCAATAAACTTATAGCAATGGCAAAAGAGATAGCTGAATTTTCAAAGTTGCCACATGCTGACTTCGATACTGGACATTGTTTTCGACGATCATCGGCTACCCTATTGGTTGATCGTGGGTGGAAGTCAACATCAATAGCAGAAGGCTACATCGATGATCGATTACGAAATAAGATGGCCTACAGCAAAAAAGATCTTGAATTCCGTAGAACAGAATTCGACCACAACTAAAACCTATATGGAAAACCAGTTGAGTAGTGAAAATATAACTACTACTGTTGATTGGGATTCAAAAGCTTCTAATAATTTTGAGAACTGTTCTAATTTTACAATTAATTTTATAACAAATAAATGAAATAAAATATTGCATGTACCGTTTATAATATTTAATTAAATAATTATAGAAAAAGAATAGTATTCTACTCGCGGGTGATGGCTATTACTACCTCGGATGATTACCCTACTTCGCCTGCGGCCTAGTGCAAGGTTCATCCTCGTGAGTAAAAGCCATCATTACCCGCTCGTTAAATAATATACTATTGTTGTCACGTGTTGATGAGTTGACGAGTGTAGCGCTCGGTTCATCGTCCTTCGGTCAAAATACACGAAGTTGAGAAAAGAAATCAAGCTGATGCCGTCAGACCCTAATAACACGCGACTGTAAAAGTGCTACAAATATCCCAATGTTTTGGACCTATACGACATGCTAGAGACGTTTTTCATGGGACATTCCTGAAATGTGTTAACTGCGATTTTTTAGAAACATCCTTTTTACCAAAAAATAAATGTTTATAACCTTATGATATTCGGTTGTGAACATTCAATATCTAATTACTTTTTTTTTTAATGCAAATTAAAATAATTGAAATTTTAAGAGTACCTATAACAATGTGGATTGCTATCAAATTGCAACGGTGCCATAGCGATATTGCTTGAAATTTATTTCAGTAGGAAACAAGTATATAATCAATAAAAATTTATTTACTTTCTATTTGAACGAATCCAAATTTCGACAAACTATTAGAAAAAAAAAAATGCGATAGTTTTGAATTTTAGAAGCTATCGAACTTACGACTTTGTTTTCCAGGGCAGACCGCGTTTAGATGTGATTTCTGTGGAAAAAAAGAAATTTGGAAACGTTGCAAGTGGTGACAGCGTGCGCGCGCCCGCCCTCTCGATTCGGCCTTGGTGTGGCCATCATCATGCGCAAGTAAATTTGCGACAGACAAGCACGAGGCGCCATTTTGCCCATCTTTCAACTCGTCTAGCGGTTTTCTGGCCCGCTGTCCTGCTGAATTTTGCTATCTTGTACTTGACCTTTTTACGATTTTCTTATTATTTATTCATAATAATTATTGAATTATGATGTTAAAATAAGGGCTTTCATATGTGATGCTCCTGCTAAATCTTTTTTGAAATGTGTAAAGGGAGTAAAGGGATACAATGGTTATACAGGGTGAGTTTTTCAAAGTGTTACAATGCGATATGTCAAAAACGGCTGCAAATTTTTTTTGAAAGTTTGGTGACATAATAAGTACACGGGGGGACATTTTTTACGATATTTTTGACATTTTTGATATTTTTGTCCCTTCACCCCTAAGAGGAGTAGGGGTCATTTTCTTATTTTAAATGGAAATATATGTTTTTTATTCTAAAATACGATTATCCATACTATATGGAGTCTGTTGGGGTTGTATGGGGTTGTGCTGTATTGATAGTACCTTTCGTCAAGGACGGTCGCACTCAAAGATACTGTCAGTGAGTGGTCGGCGATGACTGGACCTCACAGGACCCAATCCTCACTTATGGCTCCACGTGCCACACCCCGAGCAACTGCATCGACCTGCAGGCAAAACTAAGTTGAAGATAGCCAGATATGGTGAATACCGACAGTGTCGGATCCAGAGTGGGCGGCTGTCAACTGCGTCTGTACCCAAAATGGGCGGCTGAAACCTACCTCACCAACCCGCTTGGCAAGCGTGGTGTTTTAAATGCCATAAACCCCCCTTATAATAAATGAGTAGTAACAAAAACCGAAGTCCCCAGCAGCCGGAAAATTCCCCACAACGGCAGCTCTAGCCAGAATGGAACGGCGGAGGGTGCGAAGAATAACTGGAAGAGATCAGGCTGCCACACAAAGATGAACATTGCTACGTACAATATTAGAATAATGGCGACGGAAGACAGAACTGAAGAACTGGAAGCGAAACTAGAAAAAATCAAATGGGACGTGATTGGCATAAGTGAGACAAGGAAAACAGGCGAAGGCTACACCAAGCTCAAATCAGGTCATAAGCTCTACTACAAAGAACACGAAAACTCCAGTCTTGATGTCGTAGGCATACTGACACACAGGAGACTAACAGACAACGTAAAAATGCTCAAAGCTATATCCGAACGAGTGATATACATAACGTTACAAATGAACAAAGTGAAAACACTGAAGATAATTCAGGCATATGGTCCTACAAGCACCGCCGAAGACAAAGACGTCAGCAAATTCTACGACGATATCTCGGAAGGAATGCGCAGAAATAAAACATCACAAGTTTTAGTGATCGGCGACTTAAACTGCAAGATTGGAGGCCAAGCAGACTCAGAAGAAAAATATGTAGGCAAACACGGGTTAGGCAAGAGAAATCCTAGAGGCTCAAGGATGGCTGACTTTCTGGAAGAAGAACATCTCTACAACGCTAACACCTTTTTCAAAAAAAAAAAAAACGAAACCACAAATGGACCTGGGCAAGCCCAGACGGGAGAGCTTTCAACAAAATCGACTACATTCTAACGAAGAACATCCAAATAGTACAAAACGTCGAGGTATTGAACATATTTAATACTGGAAGCGACCATCGTCTGGTGAGGGCAAGGATAAGCATAAACCAAAAACTAGAGCGTTGCAGAAAAAATCAAAAAATCGATACACAAACATTGACAGAGAGAAACTCCAACACGACCCAAATAAATTCCAAATATACTTGGAAACACATTCAAAGAGCAGAGACCGAGTACCAATGACATAAACGAAGCAAACAAAACGATCACTAGAACCATAAACCAAGCAGCGGAAGCGTACACAGAAACAAAAACTAAAAAGCAAAATAAACTAAGCGCGCAAACACTAAACATGCTAGATGAAAGACGACAACTTATAACAAATAACAAAAGTGAAAAGATCATCAGCAGAATACGCCGAAACGAATGAAATCGCCAAAAAGATAACAAAGGAGGACATCAGAAAACACAATGAGCAAATCGCGCAGAAAGTACTGGAACAACACAAAGGAACGAAAGTGTTCAGAAGACTAACGACGAACACAAAGAAAGAAATTGTCAGAATCAAAGACAAAAAAGGGCAAAGAATCGAGGGAAGATACGAAATTATATATATTAAGGACGGTACAAGAGTTCTATGCAGACCTATACGAGACGAAAGTAACTAGCGACATATCCGAACAAGACCAGGAAGTGAAAGTCATGAACATTACCTCTGAAGACATACCTGAGATTACAAAAGACGAAATCAGACTAGCAACACATCATATGAAAAATGGGAAAGCAGCAGGCGAAGACGGCATACTAACGCAGATGTTAAAGCAAGGCGGAGATATACTAGAGGACCAACTATAAATGCTGTTCAACAAATGTCTGAAAGAGGAGGACATACCACAGGACTGGACGAATGCCCTCGTCTGGAAAAACGCCCTCGTGACAATCATTCACAAAAAGGGAGACACCGAGAACCTAGAAAATTACAGACCGATCAGCCTGCTACCCCAAATATATAAATTATTCTCGAAAATAATAACAAAGTGTCTCACACCAAAGTTAGACTACTACCAGCCAAAAGAGCAGGCTGGGTTTAGGAAGGGCTACAGTACTATAGAACACCTGCAAACGATGAGAACACTAATCGAGAAGGCGGTGGAATACAATATACCTTTATGGCTAGCATTCATTGATTGTAGAAAGGCTTTCGACGCGGTGGAAATATGGGCACTACAGCACGCCCTGAAACACGCCAGAATAGATCAGATACGCAAACATAATCAAACAACATTTACCGTAACGCGACTCTACAAATCCAGCTACACGAAAATACCGACAAATTTGCAATTAAAAGGGGAGTGCGCCAAGGAGACCCTATGTCACCCAAGCTCTTCACATTAGTTCTGGAAGACGCACTGAAAACAATCGACCTCCAAAACAGAGGCATTAATATCAATGGGGAAAAACTCAACCACCTCATGTTTGCCGACGACATAGTAGTGATAGCCGGAAGTAGAGAGGAACTGGCCACACTTATCGAGGACATTTACAGGGCCATGAAGCGCATAGGCCTAGAAATTACTTTGACGAAACGAAGCACATGACATCCAACGTAGACGACGAACGAGAAATTATCCTAGGAGACAACAGAATCGAAAAAGTACCTACATACAAATACCTAAGACAAGCACTAACTACAGGCAAGGCTAACCAAGAACTCGAAATAAACGAGAGAATACGGCAAACCTGGGCGGCATATGCCAAAATAAAAGACATCTTGAATATGGACATACCCCTAAACCTCAAAAATTATACAATCAGTGTATCCTACCAGTAACTACTTACGGGTCACAAACTTGGACCTTTACGAAAGCTATGCTTGACAAACTCAAAGTAAACCTGAGAGCTATTGAGAGGAGAATACTTGGGATCATTAAGGGATAGGAAAACAAATGAATGGATCAGGAGAAAAACAAAGGTGCACGATGTCGTGCAACGCGCCGCCGCTCGGAAATAGGACTTGGCAGGACACGTGGCAAGAGACCAGGATAAGTGGAGTGGTAAACTAATTCGATAGAGACCATGGAGCAACAGAAGGAGCACAGGAAGAGCGCGAATGAGATGGAGCGACGATTTGAAACGAGCGGCAGGACTGAACTGGTACCAGATGGCACAAAACCGCGACAACTGGCAAAATAAGAGGGAGGTTTATACCCAAAGGGTAGAAAACAGCTAGATAAAAAATAAAATAAAAAAATGTTCGCATTTTTTTTTCTAATTGTCCATTGTAGCGGGTATCGAAGGGAACTCCAATACTATGCACTACACATGTTTTTTAATGTTTTTAGAGTCGGCAAAATAATAGCAATAATTACTGATAATTGATAATGAACTTGACAACTTGATCGGGAAAACTGACTGACTGATTGATGACACTTGTCAGACATGTTAGTGGCTATAGCTACGGCAACGGTAGTGGCTATGGCTTTGCAAGTGTGACGTTACATTCTCCCCCTTTGGAACTTGCAGCGTCTCGACAAAGTTCTAACAAAATTAGACATCGTCAAAAAACTTTTTGGGTCTACGAACCCTTGAAGTCCTTCTACCAGGTGGACGACCTCTATATCGAATAGGCCTAACAGGAACTAGATCTTCGTCACCTATGTACTTGCTGAGAGCTGATGAATGGTATGTACCCACCGGTACTGTTGGATATTGGGTGGATGCAATCTGATAGGAGGTTGGCGATACTGTCTTCAGGATTATATAGGGGCCATCTCTTCTAGGGGCAATCTTGGATGTGTAAGACTGCGATCCTTTGCTCAACACATGCGAGTTGATCAAAACCTTTTCTTCTATAGTGAATGGTTCATTACGTCGATGTTTGTCAGCGTACATCTTGGACGCATCCTTTCTCAGTTCATTTGTCTCTCTAACGTTGGACAGGACATTAGCAACAATCTTTAATTTTGGGGTGATCTCAGGAATAAAGTTCTCGTTATTACGATAGCTCGGAGATCACGTTCGACATCATGCGGGGTTCTCAGTTCACGGGCAAAACATAAATAGGCAGGGCTGTAACCAGTAGATAGGTTGTTGGCAGAGTTCATCGCAAATCTCACAGAAGGCAAGGCTTCTTTTCATTTCGTCTGATCCCTTCACACAAGTATTGCTAACTGGGTCTTCAGATCTCTATTTCTTCTCTCTTCAGGATTGGAAGCTGGGTACAACGGTATTAGATTTTGGGCAAAACCGAGGCAGTGAGACACTTGTTGCATGACACCTGTGACAAACTGCATGCCATTGTCACTGATGACCTTTCTGGGAGCTCCATGTCTGAGAATAACTTCATCGACGAGGCATTTTGCACAAGCTTCAGCTGTAGCATTTTCCAGTGCAAATAACTCTATCCATTTGGTGGCAGTACCTTCTATAGCGAAAAGCCACCATTCACCTGTTTCTGTTTCAGGCAGTGGTTCAAATAAATCCATAGCTAAGGTTTCAAATCGCTGAGCCAGAATAGGAGTCTGAGTGAAACCAGAAGGCTTTAGATTCGTTGGTTTGTATCTCTGACATTCTATGCATTTTCGGATGTGTTCAGTAATGTCTTTTCTCATCGTCGGCCAGTAAACCTTTGTGAGATTCGTTTCAAAGTTTTGTCGACGCCGTAGTGTCCTGCAAGTGGAGAATCATGGAGTATGGACCCTACTCGATCTTGAGGAACAACTAATTGGGCTTCGTCAGAATCGGAATCACTGACGTAACGGTGTAAAATCCCCTGAACCATACGGTAGCCTCAATTGGTCCATCTGGCAAAGTCGACAGTATCAGAATCAGCATTCTCGAAACAGTCGATAATGCTCCTAGTGTATGGATCATCTAACTGCTGGGTTCGGGTCTGTGCAGCCAACTTATTAGGTAGCAAAATAGTAACTGTGTCGACCAGTGGCGGCTGGTGAGAGGAAAAGTTGGCGGTGCACACATTCAGGGGGGAAGCCCCAGAAGCGCGCAATTTTTTTTGGACTGACCCAAACTAACCCAAATTTTGATCTAAAAGTTGTAAAAAAAACACGCCTCAGAAAGCTTTTTCACTTATTCTCAAACGTGGGCATTTACCATTTCTACAAAATAATAAATGAAGCACGGGCGGAGTACACTTTTTAGTTCAAGTTACTATAAAAGCGTGTTTTTTAGTTTTTTTAAACTATATTTATTTTTCACTTTTTAGTTCGATGTATTATAAAAGCGTGTCAGCCCCAGAGATTTCCAGACTTTTCCAGACATTATCCAGACTTATTCAGAGCTTTCCAGAGTTTTCCAGATTTCATCCAGATTTAGCCAGACATGTACATACAGACTGATCCGGATTCTGGAAAATGATCCCCAGGTCTTTTGGGACCTTTTCCAGAATTTTTCCGACCCTTTCAAGAAATTTCCAGGCCTTTTCAAGTCGTTTCCAGAAATTTCCAGACATTATCCAGACTTATCCAGAGCCTTCCAGAGTTTTTCAGACTTCATCCAGATTAATCCAGACTTTATCCAGACTTGTTCAGACTGATCCGGATTCTGGAAAATGATCCCTAGGTCTTTTGGGACCTTTTTCAGAATTTTTCCAACCCTTTCCAGAAATTTCCAAGTCTTTTCCAGACGTTTCAAGAGATTTCCAGACTTTTCCAGACAATATCCAGACTTTTCCAGAGTTTTACAAACTTTATCCAGATTTATCCAGACCTTATCTAGACTTGTACAGATTGATCCAGATTCTGGAAAATAATCCCCAGGTCTTTTGGGACCTTTTCCAGAATTTTTCCGACCCTTTCAAGAAATTTGCAGGTCTTTTCCAGACGTTTTCAGAGATTTCCAGACATTATCCAGACTTATCCAGAGCTTTCCAGAGTTTTTCAGACTTCATCCAGATTAATCCGGACTTTATCCAGACTTGTTCAGACTGATCCGGATTCTGGAAAATGATCCCAAGGTCTTTTGGGACCTTTTCCAGAATTTTTCCAACCCTTTCCAGAAATTTCCAAGTCTTTTTCAGACGTTTCAAGAGATTTCCTGACTTTTCCAGACAATATCCAGACTTTTCCAGGGTTTCATAGACTTTATCCAGATTTATCCAGACTTGTACAGACTGATCCGGATTCTGGAAAATGATCCCCAGGTCTTTTGGGACCTTTTCCAGAATTTTACCGACCCTTTCAAGAAAGTTGCAGGCCTTTTCCAGATGTTTTCAGAGATTTCCAGACATTATCCAGACTTATCCAGAGCTTTCCAGAGTTTTTCAGACTTCATCCAGATTAATCGAGACTTTATCCAGACTTCTTCAGACTGATTCGGATTCTGGAAAATGATCCCCAGGTCTTTTGGGACCTTTTTCAGAATTTTTCCAACCCTTTCCAGAAATTTCCAAGTCTTTTACAGACGTTTCCAGAGATTTCCAGACAATATCCAGACTTATCCAGAGTTTTACAGACTTTATCCAGATTTATCCAGACCTTATCCAGACTTGTCCACACTGATCCGGATTCTGGAAAATGATTCCCAGGTCTTTTGGGACCTTTGGCAGAATTTCTCCGACCCTTTCCAGAAATTTCCAGGCTCTTTCCAGACTTTTCCAGAGATTTCCAGACTTCATCCAGATTTATCCAGTCATTTTCCAGACTTGTTCCAGCTCACTTGGCTTGTTCCAGGTTCTTGTTATGTGTTGTGTGTTAACTAAATTGCCGCAAAAACTAATCCGGGCCGTTCGATCAGGTGGCCCCGTTTATACGTATTAAAACAGCTGGTTACAGGAAGCGCGGCGTGACCGTCTCCAACGTAATTGCCGTGTTGCAGCGGGGCCATTGTGAGATGGGCTCGGACGGATAGTCCAGCGAGTTTAGTTTAGTCAGTCGCTTAAATTATTGTCTAGGAAATTTAGGAATAATAATGACAAAAAAATTTCCGTCGGAATCAAATTTTAAAATGATAAGTAATTTGATCTGACGATTGTAATAGCTATTGAACTAAAAAAAAAAATATTTTAAAAGGACCGACATATTTTGCGCCAGTGCCACGGCCCCTTGGCCCCTTAGGGCCAGCCGCCACTGGTGTCGACAGCTATAAGTGACTGGTCATTGTTATCCGAGTCAATGGGTGGTCTTTATAATGTATCTGCGACGACATTCGTACGTCCTGATATTGACTACATATCTTGAGGTCGAAAGCTTGCAGTTGAACTGCCCACCTGGCCAATCTACCAGTTGGTGATTTTAGCCATCGGAGATGTTGATGATCAGTTTTGACATAAACTGGTAAACCTTCTATGTATCGGCGAAACTTGTTGACTGCGTAGACAAGTGCAAGGGCTTCCCGATCAGTACAGCTAAAGTTCTTCTCGGCCGCAGTAAGTAAACGACTTGCGTACTCTACCGGTCTTTCGTTGGGTCTCTCCCCCTGGAGCAAACATGCACCAATAGCATAGGCACTGGCATCAGTCTCAATAATGTATGGCTTAGAAGGATCGGCTTGACGCAAAATAGGTGCTGTAGTCAGGGGAACTTTGAGCTTCTCGAACGATTCTTGTTGTGCTTAATCCCACGACCACGAAACATTCTTCCTTGTCAAGTTACTTAGCGGTCTGGAGACATTGGCAAAGTTTGGAATGAATCTACGGAACCATGAACAAGTCTGAAGAAAACTGAGAACTTGTTTCACGTTCTTGGGTGCGGCAAGATGGGTGATAGCGGCAACCTTTTCCGGATCGGCTTTGATACCATCTCATTCAATAAGATGACCAACATATTTAACTTCTGAAGTGCAGAAAGTGCATTTTTTCTTGTTCACGTTCAACTTGTAAATGCGTAGACGGTTGAAAACATCACTCATGTCTTTGATGTGTCGTTCGAAAGTCGTGGATAAAATTATTAAGTCATCAAGATATCCTAACATCTGGATAAGCGGCAAACCTGAACAAAAACGATTTATTAGCTTTTGGAACGTTGCTGGAGCTGTGGATAGACCAAAAGGCATCGTCTTATATCGATAAAGTACAAATGGCATGACAAAGGCGGTTTTATCACGATCTTCTTCTCTGACACGTACTTGATGATAACCACTCTTCAGGTCTAAGGTGGTTATGTAGTTAGCTTTTCCAGTTGAATGGATAAGGTCATCTTTACGAGGCAACGGGTAACGAACATTTTTGGTGACAGCATTCAGTCGGCGATAATCAACACAAAGACGTGAAGTTCCGTCTTTCTTTGGTACAAGAACGACTGAAAATGCGTACGGCGATTCGCTTTCTTCAATGATATCGCTGGCAAGAAGTTTGTCAAGCTCTTGACGCAAAACTTGGGAAGAGTCGGCAGCGACAAATCATTCCCGTCAACAACAGAGAAAACTGCGTTTTAATCGATAACTTCATCCTGTAATGACAAGGAATTGCTTGGATCATCATTGAAATAGTATATCTTCTTAGGTATATTGAGCACTATATCGAATTGTTATATGAAATCAACACCAAGTAAAGTCTTTCTATCTTTGTAATCTGGAACAGCAATCATTTGCAGTTTTCGTTGTTCATTCATAACTTCGATGGAGCACTGGTACATCTTTGCTTCAAGTTCTCGGGGTATACCATCAGCAAATACCAGTTTTATTGGAGCAGTTTTGAATGGATGCCGAATAGCCTCTAAGTGGCTTAACAACTTTGAACCTGCAATACTGCATCTTGCTCCGGAATCCACAAAAGCAAAACCTGATTTACTTACTCTTTAAGGCGGACCACAAACGTTGATAACAAACTGGAAGGTTCACCGAGATCAGCAGCGAGCATTTCGACAGAGGAAATGGTTGTTGGTGCAGACTTACATTGAGGACAATAATTGGAACGAATATGTCCTGGATTACCGCAACCATAACATGTTACATTTGTGGAGGACGGGTTACTGGATCGGACTGTTAGGGCAGAAGTAGTGGACGAGGCTTTTTCAGCAGACTTGGCTTTAAATTTACTGCAAACAGCTTGAACATGTCCATATGCTTTGCAAAATGCACACCGGTCTTTGGGCATTTCTGCAACGGACGAGGAAGTCACTTTTACGTTGGATTCAGCAAGGCTGGATTCGATTGCTGTGCATTTGTCGATCATCTCCGAAAAGTTTTGAAAACTATGTCGAGGAAGTTTTTCCCTGATTCTATAGTGAAGGAGTCCATAAACCATTTCTAACTTGTGCTCCTCTGGCAAGGGTGTGATTGTTGTCAATTTTGAAAGCAGTGCACGGGCTTGATTCACGAAAAGATCCGTTGGTTCTGTACTGCCTTGTTCTCGAGAAAACAGTTCTCTATAAATCTGATGTGCTGGTTTGTTAACGCCAAAAACATGACGTAGCGCATCTTAAACTTCAGTCCATAAGATGTTTGGCTTTTTGGTGCCTTGCCACCATACTGCAGCAGCGCCATCCAGTAGCATGGGTAAACCTTTTACAGCGTTATCGTCACTGAGGTTCAGACAGTCTTTGTAAATAGTGATGGCATCAATAAAAGCCTCAGCATCTTCGTCTGGCTTTCCAGAAAACCTTGAGCCGCATTAAAAAAAAATGGCAGCTGTACTTTGGTGCGAAGTAGATTGTGGGGTATTCTGAAACATATCTCTCATACCAGCGAGTAATGTTTGTAATTGCTCATTCGTCAGAACAACAGGGTCACCCATTTTGTCTTGATTTTTTTGGGACGATCGAAGATTATAAGGCATATACAGGAAAATCCAGCTTGGAGTAAGCTAAGTGATAGAAATGTAGTGTTGAGAAACAGCAAACTCGGGTAAATCCTGACAAACAGGCGACTGTAATGTAGGAACCCTTTGAACAAACTTGGACGGACACACAGGAAACTGTAAAGTTGGTACAAAATGGAGGACAAACTTGGACACACAGGAAACTCTAATGTCAGCACAAAATGGAGGACAAACTTGAACACACAGGAAACTGTAATGTCGGTTTGTGTGGAACATTCCAGAAATTGTGGGTACAATATCCGAATGTGGCAAAACTTACACAATTCAGTCAATTAATGCACATTGACATACTGATAATGTCTCGCGTTCTATAGTTCATTGATCTACAGTCACAAAATTAGTCCAGAAAGTCATTGGGGTGGTGGTTCACTACAAAAGCCCAGGCACACGTTGGGACGCCAAATATGTAGCAAATATCGAAGGGAACTCCAACACTATGCACTACACATGTTTTTTAATGTTTTTATTTAACAATTTAACAGGAAAAAATTACGGAGCAATAATTACTGATAATTGATAATGAACTTGACAACTTGATTGGGAAAATCAATGAACTATAGTCAAAAACTGGAATGCGCACACATTGCCATATCTGCCAAAAAAATGTAGCCATGAAAGACAGATGCCACAAAGGGGAATGTTGTTTTTTTCTGTTGCTCGCTGACATATGACGTTTTGGAAAGTTTTGTCATATTTACCTTCACATGTTTCATCAATTGGAATACGTGTTGGAAGCAATTTCCGCCATTTAACATAATGAGTGCGACAAAGACAGGTATCCCCTCCGCAGCAGCGGCACTAGGCTTCACGATCGTCAATATGTGTTCGCATTCCAGTTTTTGGTTATATTTCATTGGGGAAAACTGACTGACTGATTGATGACACTTGTCAGACATGGTAGTGGCTATGGCTTCGCAAGTGTGACGTTACACCATTTAAATATGGAATTAGTACCAAATATGTAAGTACAATAAAAAAACTCTTATTGCCTATTTATCAATTATTTATCGTCTAGTATGCCTAAGAAGTTGTTCAAAATGACCGCCTTCGACTTCCAACCTTCGACTTATTCATTCCTGAAATGAATTTCGTACTCGTAACATTGTTGGTGTCACTAATAAACATGCAGGACGAATTCTGTTTTTCATGTTCTCTGGATTCGTAGGAGCAGTAGCCATTACTTTATCCTTTATAAATCTTCATAAAAAAATCAAGGGGGATCAAATCTGGCGAACGAGCAGGCCAGTTAACAAGACCACCTCGACCAATCCACTTGTTTTCAAATATTCTATTTAAACGATTACGGGCCTGTATGGCATAGTGGGGTAGAATCTAATTTAGAATAAAAACCACATCTTTCCATTTAAAATAAGAAAAGACCCCCACCCTGTATTTCTTGTGCCAAATGTGACATTGAAGGCACTTATATAGGTAATCGAAAATGTTTTCCAAATTTCGAGGGTTTTAATTTAAGGACAGACTTGAGTTTCCGAACAAAGAAACGAGAATGCCACTATTTTAGAAAATATTTTAGGGTTAGATATAATAAGATCATTTTCGCTAGATTATATGCACTTAGTGTGTCTGGGTGTGATGAAAAAACTGCTGAACAACCTGTGGCTTTTTGGAAAACCACCATATTGTTTTTTTTCGCAACAATCAGCGTATTTCAAAAGTGATCAATATACAGAGTGGCAAAAAAGTCGCGCATAAGGGTAACTGTAACTTTCTAATTACCTCGTATGCGAAAAAGTGACTTCAATGAAAGTTGCTCAGCAAATTATTTCCACATTTCTACCTAGACGAATTGTTTATGTCACTTCTGGTTTGTTTGCTATCCAGACCAATTTTGTTTCTTTCAAATGGAACACCCTGCATGTGATTCCATATTTGGTTTCTATGTTGAATTCTGAGCAAATTTTGTGTGATATATCCCATACCCAAGTTCACCTGTTTTGGAAATATTGACAGTTGAAAATTAACTTTTTCGCAACTTTGACAGGCTGTTAAACCTAAACGGTTAATTTTATAGGAGAACCGATCTTACATTCTTATCTTAGATTTTCATAAACTATCGTTTGACACGAACTTGGAATCTAATCCATGATTGAAAATTCCACTTAAATTTAATTTTCGGTTTAATTCAAAGTTGGTGTTGAATGATAGTTTGTGATTATCTAAGCTAAGAATGTAAGATAGGTTTTCCTCTAAAATTAACCGCTTAGGTTTTACAGCCTGTCAAAGTTGCAAAAAGTCAATTTTCAACTGTCAATATTTCCAAAACAGTTGAACTTATAGGTATAGGGCAATCCAATGACCTGCCAAAAATGGCGGCTGTCAAAAATCAGCCAGGGCACGCAAATGTTAGAGTACGCAAAAATATTGGTAAAATGCCTGCATTTTGTTCAGGCCATCTTTATGCATGGGCTAGCTGGGCCCTGGCCCAGGGCCCCCTATAATAGGGGGCCCTGGCGCGTCGTTCGTGTAAACGCTGTTGCGTGCAGAAAAGTTTAACTTTCCGCACTTGTTAGGTAAATAACTATTTCAGTTTCTATCTATTTAACTATTTTTTCAGTGCTTTGACAATTATTCTACTTTCTACTTAAGATTACGTTCTCCAAATCTTTGGATCGGAGTTATCATGTCAAAGCGTGCATATCCGACTGGTGCGCTAAAAAGAAAAAAAAAATGCTCATCAGAAGGAGTTTATACATAAGGTCTGTTTCTGCAGAAATCACAAACCAGTCAGAGCGAATTTCATTGGTTGAAAACAGTCAGAAACAGTCAGAAAACTAGTTTCAACCAATGAAATTCGCTCTGACTGGTTTGTGATTTCTGCAGAAACAGACCTATAGTCTACCGAAGCTAACTTCCTTTTTCAAGATCCAAGCAGAGACCGCTGTAGCTGTAAGTACCTAAAGCCTAAAGCTTATTCATATATCATCTACGGCCAGCCCCGTCAATATATTTTCAAAATAGAAAAAAATATTTTCAAAAAAACTTTCGGTAAATCGCCTGCTCGTACGTCAGAAAGTTGGTGAACAAATGAATGAAACCTAATACGTACCATAGAGCGACCGAGTTGAGCGACGAACCGATCGAAGACGACTTGTAATAAATAACTTGTAATGCATTGCTTTCAGGGTCAGAATAGTCAACAAAATGATCATGATGAAGAAGCAAAAAATAATGTTGTCACTCCAAATCCAATTTTAAACTTAAGTTCAGAAAATAACTTTAACAGCTACGATAATCCATCAATAATTGAAGAACTTGGGGCTGAGGAAATGCCACGTCAGCGTCCAAATACATCAGATACTATTTCATTATTTTCAACAGACCCCGGTATTTATTTGACAGTGGCTTTTACAGAAGAAATACGTGAATTGTGGATTCGTAAAGGACCAGAAGCTTCTCCAAACAAAAATTATGACTTCTCAGAAGCTTCTAGAAGTTATAAGGAGTCGAGCGGTAAAATAAAAATAAGAAATTTAAATAAAGGGGTTTTTATTCGTCAACTAGAGAACGGAGAAAGTGTTGAGAGAAAATGGCTTCTATACTCTCCATCAACAAAGTCTGTTTATTGTTATTCCTGTTGTCTTTTTTCCAGTTTTAATACAAGCTTTAGTTCTTCTGGATGTAATGATTGGAAGCATATTAACCATCTTGTTTTTGAGCACGAAAATAGTTTAGCTCATAGACAATCGACAATCACATACATTTATAGAAGCAAGTCTGTTGGCAGAGTGGATAACAATATACTCTCTCAATATAAAGCAGAAGTGGATTACTGGAAGAGTGTGTTGAAACAGGTTGTAGCAGTAGTAAAATTCTAAGCATCAAGAGGACTTCCATTTCGCGGAGACAATGAGATTCTTGGCTCCCAGCAAAACGGAAATTATTTGGGATGTATAGAATTATTGGAGAAATTTGATCCCTTTCTTGCTGAATACTTGAAAAAATATGGAAATCCAGGTAAAGGAAGAACTTCATACTTGTCAGCTAATATTTGCAATGAATTTATTGATATTATGGCAAAGCAAGTCCTTTTGAGAATTGTATGTGAGCTAAAAGCAGCCAAGTATTTCTTAATTAGTATTGATTCGACACCTGATCTATCCCATATAGATCAGTTGACTTTTATTGTTCGATATGTTAGGAACGCAAGTCCAATTGAAAGATTTCTACAATGTATACCTATAACCAAGCGCACAGCGCAATATTTGACTGACACTGTATTGGCTGCTCTTAAAGACTTGGATATTCCAATAAAGGATTATCGAGGTCAAAGCTACGATAATTCAAATTCAAATTCATATTCGAAAATGTTATATTACAATTCAATTCAATTCAATTTATTAATTCCTTTTTTGATTACATAGTAATATAAGTTTGTCACTAAAAAATATAAAATATAAAAAATACAATCAATATAATATAAGCATACACACACATATACATACATACATACATATGCCTATACTAGAGTTCTTTTAAACACAGACAAGAAGAACACAATTTTTCCTAATTGACATTATTTTCTTTAGGTAGGCCATTAAAATCACTCAACATGCAGTTTTAAAATTTGTGGAGAGAATCAACAGTAAGCACAGTTATATCCATATCTGTTTAATTTATTTGTGTGGTCGAAAAATTCATTTACTTCCCGTAAACCTCTAACCTTTTCACCTCACCAGGCACTGCATTATAAATCTTAACACACACATAGTAGTGACTATCTTCATACACTTTGGTCCTATGCAATGGTGTAATAAGGCTCTGATTATTTCTTTTTTCCTTATTTGAGTTTGTGTTATTGTTTTTCAGTAGCCTGTCATAGAAAGCTCGTTCAAAAATTTTTGAGAAAGCAGATGGAACTGCTACAGGTCTATAGTTATTTATATCGGTAGTATTCCTTTTTTTATGTATGGGTATCAGTGGCGGCTGGTGAGAGGAAAAGTTGGCGGTGCACACACTCAGGGGGGAAAAAATTCCTTCCAGTAAATTGATCCAGATTTATCCAGACCTTATCCAGACTTGTACAGACTGATCCGGATTCTAGAAAATGATCCCCAGGTCTTTTGGGACCTTTTCCAGAATTTTTCCGAACCTTTCAAGAAATTTCCAGGCCTCTTCCAGACATTATCCAGACCTATATAGAGCTTTCCAGAGTTTTCCAGACTTCATCCATACTTTATCCAGACTTGTACAGACTGATCCGGATTCTAGAAAATGATCCCCAGGTCTTTTGGGACCTTTTCCAGAATTTTTCCGACCCTTTCAAGAAATTTCCAGGCCTTTTCCAGACGTTTCCAGAGATTTCCAGACATTATCCAGACTTATCCAGAGCTTTCCAGAGTTTTCCGGACTTCATCCAGATTAATCCAGACTTTATCCAGACTTGTTCAGACTGATCCGGATTCTGGAAAATGATCCCCAGGTCTTCTGGGACCTTTTTCAGAATTTTTCCAACCCTTTCCAGAAATTTCCAAGTCTTTTCCAGACGTTTCCAGAGATATCCAGACTTTTCCAGACAATATCCAGACTTATCCAGAGTTTTCCAGAGTTTTACAGACTTTATCCAGACCTTATCCAGACTTGTACAGACTGATCCGGATTTTGGAAAATGATCCCCAGGTCTTTTGGGACCTTTTTCAGAATTTTTTCGACCATTTCCAGAAATTTCCAGGCTCTTTCCAGACGTTTCCAGAGATTTCCAGACTTCATCCAGATTTATCCAGACATTTTCCAGACTTGTTCCAGCTCACTTGGCTTGTTCCAGGTTCTTGTTGTGTGTTGTGTGTTAATATAAGCGTGGTAAAAAAGTGTCGCTTTTTCGTTTCATCGAGTCTCAAATCACTCCCAACGATTCTAAAGAAGTTTTCACTTCAAAAATATCTACTGCACTGTCTTTCCAGACCAAACTGACTTCTGTGCGGAAAGCGCTTCAAAGAAATAAGCCGACAGAGATGCCGCGACGCCGCTAAAAAATACGAATAATGTCCGCGAATCGACTCTCAAATTAAATTGCCGCAAAAACTAATCCGGGCCGTTCGATCAGGTGACCCCGTTTATACGTATAAAAACAGCTGGTACTGGGAGCGCGGCGTGACCTTCTCCAACGTAATTGCCGTGTTGCAGCGGGGCCGTTGTGAGATGGGCTCGGACGGATAGTCCAGCGAGTTTAGTTTAGTCAGTCGCTTAAATTATTGTCTAGGAAATTTAGAAATAAAAACGACAGACATTTTTCCGCCGAGAGCAAAATATAAAATGATAAGAAATTTGATCTGACGATTGTAATAACTATTGAACTAAAAAAAAAAAGAAATTTAAAAAGACCGACATATTTTGCGCCAGTGCCACGGCCCCTTGGCCCCTTAGGGCCAGCCGCCAGTGATGGGTATTACTCTAGTTTTTTTTAAGTATTGTGGGAAAGAGCCCTTCTTGAAAAGATTGATTTATTAAGATACACAGTGGAAGACAAATCTCGTGAGAAACTTTTTTAATATGCTACAAGGCACTTCATCGATGCCTGCAGATTGTTTAGTGCATGTTTTTTTTATAATGTTTAGAACCTCATATATATCAAGTGGCTCAATTTTAAATGATTTTTCAATTGAAGCGGGGATTTTTAAATTGTTTTTTTGAATTTTGTGCATAGCAGGAAGTTCACAAAAATTTTTGTTAAATAATTCACAAAGCTCGCCAGCGTCAGTGACAAGCTGGCCATCATTATTTAGTTCAATGGCAGACATTTTTTTTTGCCGACCTGTCTCCCTCTTTGAAATGTTCCATACACATTTACTTTTGTTTTCAGAATTTGATATTTCTGAATCATAAAGTTTTTTTTTGTTGTTTTTTTTTAATTTGCATTTTATATTCTTTTTTTTTCTGTTTATTTTATGTTCGCTTCCTCACTATTTGTGTATTTTTTAAGCCGATGCAAGTTTTTAAGTTCTTCCGAGAGGCTCATCACCCGTTCATCAAACCATCTTCTTTTCTTCATTCTATTATTAATTTTGTGTGTTAAAAGGTTAAAATAATGCATAAAGGTGTTAAAGAAACACAAAAACATGTCATCTATGGTGGTGAATTGCAATATTTCAGCCCAACTTTCCCTGCATAGTAAAGTGTGAAAATAATCAATATTTTCTGTGGAAAATTTCCTATATATTTTAACATTTTCTTCTGGTTCTGATTCTTGTTTTGTAAAATAAATTTTTAGCTCGAGACCGTCATGTTCCGATAGACCGGTAGTGAAAACCCTCGTGATGAACTTTGTATCAATATTAATAAAAAAATTATCGATAAATCGGTCAGAGGGACAAAATTATAAGAGGAGAAAGTATCTACTAAATTTTCCTTGGACTTACTGTTTTCTCTCAAATTAATGTTGAAATCACCTGAGACAATCACACTATCACAGGGTTTAGTTAAAGTTCCTAACAAATGTTCCAAGTTTAGAAGAAAAATGCTGACATCTGCTTGTGGACTACGATATACAGGGTGTCCACTTAGTGCGATATCGGACGATATCTCCTTACAGGGTGATGCAAGAAAAAAAAATTAAATTACAAAGTTGTTTGATATTCTAATATGCATTAGTTAAATATATTTTTGAATATACAGGGTGCTCCGGTAATGGGGTATGCGACAGAACTTTGTTATTTTAAATAAAACACCCTGTATGTGATTGCATATTTGGATTCTACTTAAAATTCTGAGCAGATTTCATGTGATATACCCTATACCTAAGTTTAACTGTTTTGGAAATATTGACAGTTGAAAATTGACTTTTTGCAACTTTGACAGGCTTTAAAACCTAAACGGTTGATTTTAGACAAAAACCTGTCTTAGATTTTTATAAACTATCATTTGACACCAACTTCGAATTTAATCCATTATTAAAAATTCCAGTTAAATTTAATCTCCGGTTAAATTTAAAGTTGGTGTCAAATGATAGTTTATAAAAATCTAAGATAGGAATGTAAAATCGGTTTTCGTCTAAAATTAACCGTTTAGGCTTTACAGCCTGTCAAAGTTGCAAAAAGTCAATTTTCAACTGTCAATATTTCCAAAACAGTTGAACTTAGCTATAGGGTATATCACATGAAATCTGCTCAGAATTTTACGTGGAATCCAAATATGTAATCACATACAGGGTGTTTCATTTAAAATAACAAGGTTCTGTCGCATACTCCATAAACGGAGCACCCTGTATATTCAAAAATATTTTCAACTAATGCATATTAGAGTATCAAACAACTTTGTAATTTAAAATTTTTTTCTTGCATCACGCTGTAAGGAGATATCGTCCGATATCGCACTAAGTGGACACCCTGTATACTTGCTATAATGATTTTTTTTTTGTTTATCATGAAACTATTTATACAATATTCAAAGAGTTTTTGATTGCTCTGGACATTAATCGTGACTGGTTGTGATGATAGTGTGTTGTTGAATAGCAGTAAAGTACCCCCACCATCAGTGTCATCATCTCGGCAATATGCAGAACCAATCTTGTAGTTTTCTATGTGGATATTCTCCAATTCCCCTTTTTCAGCCAGTGTTCACAGACAGATATTATGCTAGAATGATTTTGATTTACCAGCTGTTGAAATTCATGTACTTTGTTTCGAATGCTCTGGATATTTATTTGGATTATTTTAATATTTACTTCTTCTACCGCTATTGTTACCTCTGCGATTGGTTGACCTTGTTGTTACGTTAAAATTTTGCCCTAACGTAACTTAATATTTCGAATGAATTCAGTAATTAATTCAGTTATTTGTGAGGGTATTTATAAAGCTGTATACCTGAGGATTAATATTTTTCAGTGATAGGTAGGTTGCTCATTGAATTTTGCTAGATTTTTACCTTTTGTTGGATGCAAAACAATATCTGGTTGTTGATTAAAGGTATATTTTTCAAGGTAATAATGAGTGAATTCTTTGTATTTAGAGGACAGGGTAATTTCAGGATAATAAAGCCGTACTGGTAGGATAGGAATTCACTTTATTTAGCTTTCGAAAGTTTTCTAAAAGGCCCTAAATGTCGGTGAAAAGGTATGTTTACTTTCAAATAAATATCAATTGTCAACACTTACGGATCTCGTATTTTCCTTTATTAAAATTTCTGCAACAACACAAATCACTTTAGCACACTCTAAATCGATTTTCCACCCTTATTTCCTTTATTTTTCCCATTTTCAAATGTTTATTTTTCTCAAAAATATAGTGGGGTTATAAGACACTTGTGGATTCGTTTCGGGCAGCACTGTTGCCGACATCCCTTGATCACTGTGGGTAATAGGGTCACTGTAATTGTAATCCCTAAACAGTCACTGGTCGTTTTGATGGTTTTTAGACTGAAGACTAAGTAGATGCTGATTAATAACTTGTATAAGTGATTAATTAGTGTTAATTGGTGTTAGGGGAGAGAATTTGATAACAACTTTGAGTTTTGTTGGTCATCATTGTGGTTTGGAGTGTTCTGTTTCAAGCTGATTGTGTTCCGTGCCAAACTGGGTGTTCCGTCTTCCTGGTCGAGATCGGAAATCTGGCACCAGAGGACATCTTGAAAAAAAAACTGGAATTCTAGAAAATTTTTCATATTGAAGCCTACCTAATAAATCGCTGAAAAGGGATCGTTCTCTTTTAAATTCGCACGTTGAGCAAACAACAAGTTTCTTGGCAGATTTTACCAGCGGTCCTCTTGGCAACGTTCCTTGGAACATCCACCTTTTTGTGGGATTTTGAAGACGCTGGGATTTCAAGTGTTTGCTGGCTTAAATTGGTTTTGGGGTGAAAGCTTTGGATTTGGTCGTACCCGTATTTGTAAGCCAACCACACAGAATTTTCTGGAAACGAACTCTACGCCATTTTGTTGGTTTGTCGTGTCAAGCACTAGAGCACATTTGTTCAACTAGCCCAAATTGTAACCAGGTAATTTTAAACGTTTTTACTATTCTCAAATTTACCTTTTCGTTATCAATATTTAGATTAGCTTATCACATCAGTAATTTTTGTAAATATTTGGGATTCTATAAAAATGGGCAATTTGACCTCCACGAGGCCATGTTCAGACTCATTAATCGTTTAAGGGGCATTAATGGGCTTATTAATTAAGGGGTTTTTTGTTTAAGATAACCTACAGGTTTCAGGGGATTTTGCTATTTAATTCCAATCATTTATATACCATTTGGGGGTTGGGATTTTTCATTTTTTTATAAGTATGAAGGAGTTCTAAGGCTTTTGTACTCTTTCAGGGTTTTTAGGATTGTTTTAGATTCTTTACCATTGGGTTTTCCTTTTTGACGGTTTACTAGTCTCGAAGTTGAGGTGTCAAGAGTACCCACAACACTGAATTCAAACCGTAATGCACATTTTTAGGAAGGGAAGTCAATGAAAGTTATTGGGTCTGTTATAAGGGCTGTGAGGCCGTCAGGAAGCAGTTACGTAAATGGGTGTTTAAACTGCAGGGAGGACAACAAGGGGGTGATGTACCCGTTGATTTATTAACATTTCTTAAATTATTTTATTATTATTATTGATGGTATTTCTGATACTTAATTGGTATATTTCCAAGGTTGTTTTACTGCCTTAATTATTACAAAGGCGTACAGGGTGTCCGAATTTGGATGGTTTTGATAGGAAACATCAATTTCTGAGCAAGATACAAAAAAATGAACCCCCCACTCCGAGGCTCAAATTTCATGAATTTTTGATTGGTGCAAACCGCATTTTGATATCTTCAACCGTTTAGCCGCTAGAGGGCGATTCTCGATTTTGAGCAATAATGTGAAACCATCATAACTTTTTTGTTTATGAAAATTATTGATTTCCGTAAAAACTTTCTAGAAGCACTTTTTCAAGCAGAATTCAGTGACGTTCTCAGTTTTTTTCTAGTTCGTCCCAACTCGAAATATTGACCAAAGTCTGGTTTTTTTCAATAGGACACTCTATATATTAATAGCTCATTAGAAAGCTCGGCTTTTTCTGATTTCAATGATATAAAGTTCGATAGGTTTATCTCTAATAGTTTTCGAGAAAAAAAATTATTTCGGTTTTTGTCATAAGAAGTAATGTGTAAGAAAAGGACTTTATATCTGTAAGGAAACTGAGGAAGGTCTCGTTCTAACTCATTGTTTCTTATGACAAAAGCCGAAACATTTTTTTTCTCAAAAACTGTTAGAGATAAACCTATCGAAATTTGTATCATTGAAATCAGCAAAAGCAGAGCTTTCTAATGAGCTATTAATATATAGGGTGTCCCATTGGAAAAAATCCGATTTTGGTCAATATCTTGAAATCGAGGCCCAATAGAAAAAAACTGAAAACGTTACTGAATTCTGCTTGAAAAAGTGCTTCTAGGAAGTTTTTACGGAAATCAGTTATTTTTATAAACAAAAAAGATATGAAGATTTCACAGTATTGCTCAAAATCGAGAATCGCCCTCTAGCGGCTAAACAGTTAAAGATATCAAAATGCGGTTTGCACCAATCAAAATTTTAAGAAATCCGAGCCTCGGAGTGGGGGGTTCATTTTTTTGTATCTCGCTCAGAAATTGACGTTTCCTATTAAAACCATCCAAATTCGGACACCTGTACAGTACCAATGAATTTTTAATGTACTCTATTTAAGGTGACATTTTTGTACAAACCCGCCCCGGTATACCATGGTATAAGCGTGCACAGGTTTTAATTATTATTATTAACATCTTTAATAACTATTTGTTCTCTTGCACTCTCATTGAACTAAGGTAGTCAAACATTTATTCCATTGGTAAATCTTAAATTTATTGCATTGTCTTTTATAAGGCCACATTGGTCCTTACTACATTTTGGTAATTCTGACATTCACTTTTAATAATAATATATATTGTGGTATTTTATATATTGCCTCCTATTGGCCTTTTGGAATGTCTTTACAGGTTTGAACATATACCCCCCATTTTAATGAATAGATTTTTAATAATTGTTTTTAGATTTGACTTTTATTTTATCCCTACTGACATCAACCAAACCAAGGTAAAATTGTTTTATTTTGAAGGATAGGTACATTGGGTAGGTACATTTTTATAGGAATTTTGGAGATCAGGGACTTTCTGGTTTAAGTCCGCGGATTGTATTTTATAAACCAGTAGCGCCCTATTAAGCTAACTTTTAATATTGAACCTACTCCCACACCACTGAGTAGCCGCGAGCACTTTGTTGCGCTGGCCGCATTCCTTAAGAGTGCCTTACTGTACCTAGGCCTATTGTGGTTTATTAATTTAAATTTAGTATTCAAACAGTTTAAGGGTAATTTTACGCGCAACATTTTGGCGCCCAACGTGGGGCGATTTAATTTGTTTTTTTTTTGTGTTTTATTAAGGGTTGTTTTTGAACCTGTTTGAATTTTTTTTTGAATTTTTTTAAATTTTTTTTTAAAGTTAAATAATGTCATAATTAATAGTTTAATGATTTGGTTGAGTGGCAGATGAGATTATTTCTAAATACAAAACCCTGGTTACATAAAACATTCAATTTATTAAATTTACTAAGTACAAATTTATTTTTTATTTAGTTGAACAAAGCTGGTAGTGATATCGAACTGAGGTATAGTATTTGGTTGGTTTGTTCGATTATCACCATTAGTTTATTTTTTTGGGTTTTATTTTTTTTATTTTATTTTTTTATTTTGTTTTTATTTTTCTGTTTTGTGATATTCATACTGATTGCGTAATTTTGATTGATCTTGGATATTGTTGTTCGTTGTTCTTGGATATTGATCAGTCTCTGAATATTTTGTCGGTCGTTAGGAATCTTGTAACATAGTTGGTACTGGTGATTTTTATTTTATTTTTTTTGTCTTGGAGCAGCTTCATCATGTCGAGGACAATGCAGGTAAATCGGTTGGACAAGGATGAGCTGGTTTATGAGCTTGCCATTAGGGGTATCGCAGGTGGCAATTGTGATGAGATGCGACATAGGTTGGTGATAGCTCGACAATTAGAGAAAAGTGGTGATAGTGTCAGGTTTCCTGAGTATCCTTTTACATTTGAAGAGGATGCAGCAGTAGTTGACAAGAAAATAATTAAGGAGCTCATTTCTCTTATAGGCAAATTTTCAGGTGATCGGAAAAGTGGAGAGTTTCTGAAGTTACAGACTAAATTAAGTCACATCCTTAATCGTTTGGACCATATGGATACTGTTGGAGATCCGGAAAAGCAAAAGTCTAGGTCAGAGTGGGTCGCCATGTCTTTTACGTTGGTCAAAAGTTTAGAGGATGCAGCTTCCAAATACGAGCAGGAAAAGGGTATTCCCCCTAGTCTTTATCTTTTGGAATCGCAGGCTGGTGGTTCTGGTATAGGTCGTGTTACTACCAGTGGTTCTGAGGATGAAGAAGAAGGAAGTTTTCATACCAACATCGGAGAGGCTGTCAATTCCTCTGTTCTTCATCGAACTTCCTCTCCATCGCTTAATAGAATGGTTCTTCCAAGTAAATGGAATATGCAATTTTCCGGTGACAAAAAGGGTCTGTCTCTGAGTGCTTTTCTTGAGAAAGCTGAGGAACTTCGGGTTGCTCGACAGGTCCCTAAGGCTGTACTTTTAGATTCAGGGATTGATCTTTTTGTTGGTAAGGCATACCAATTTTATTTGGCTTACAGGAGTGACGTCACCACTTGGGATGAATTCGTAGACTTATTGCGTGAGGAATACCAACCCTGTAATTATAACGGAAAACTTTTTGATGAGATTTGTAGGAGGACACAGGGTCAGGATGAGAGTATAGGTATCTATTTGGCCGTTATGGCCGGTTATTTTAAAAGGCTTACTTGTCCGGTTTCGGAGGATGCTAAGTTGAAAATTTTGCTTCGTAATTTAGCTCCATTTTACCAGGGTCAGCTGGCTTTAGTTGATGTTTCTTCTGTTAACCAGCCTGATTTGGCCTATGTTCATGAGGTGCCTGAGATTTCTGCTGGTATAGCGACTGTGAATATTTCTGATAAGAGTTCTGAGGATAGAGAGCCTGTGAGGCAGGAAATTATTTGTTTTAGGTGCAAGAAACCTGGTCATCGTGCTGTAGGATGCTCTCTACCCAGGCCGAAATTTTGTTTCCGTTGTAAAAAGGATGGTTTTATCGTCAGAACTTGGCCTAATTGCGAGTCGGGAAACGCGGGCGGGCGCTCCTAAGTCGGCATAATGACTTAGCGAGCGCGAATGATTGTACAGCTATTCTGAATTATGTCCTTGAGCATGCCCAGAATGATGAGAGACCTTATTTGCGTGTAGATATTTTAGGAAGGGAAGTTTTGGGTCTTCTCGATTCAGGGGCGTCTCGTACTGTTATTGGTGGTCCCGGTTGGAAGTTGTTAAAGTTTTTGTCACCTCGTCTCGATCAGAGTCAGTCACCAAGTTGCAGTGTGGCTAATGGTCAAATGTGTCGCAGTATTGGTACTTGTGAGATACCAATGAAGGTGAGGGATCGTACTCGTCTTATTAAGGCTTTAGTTATGCCGGAACTTCCGCATGTTTTGATTTTGGGTACCGATTTCTGGAAGGCTATGGGTGTTGTGCCAGACCTACGGTGTGGTGAGTGGTGTTTTTCGAGTCTGCCTGAAATTGCTTCTGTGGAAGTCGCTGATGAAACCGGTCTGACAGACGACCAGGAGAGTAGGTTGAATGCGTTGTTGGATGACAGTTTTAAGCTTATGGGGGATAAATTGGGTTGCACGGATCAGGTGGAACATGTTATTGTTACTAAGGCCAGGCCTATTAAGCAGCGTTGGTACAGAGTTTCTCCTATAATGCAGCAACACATCGACAGGGAATTGGATGAGATGATAATGCTTGGGGTTGTGGAACTGTCGAAAAGTCCGTGGGCATCACCAGCCGTGATGGTTAAAAAGAAGGATGGTTCGTTTCGCCTTTGTGTGGACTACAGGAAAATCAATGCTGTATGTGAACGCGACAGTTATCCGCTTCCTCAGGTTACTGACACCCTCGATAAACTCTCTCAAAGCAAGTTTTGTTCTACTATGGACATTAAGTCAGCATATTGGCAGGTACCAGTCGCAGAGTCTTCTCGTCCCTACACCGCTTTCACCATCCCTAATCGTGGTCTGTTTCAATTTAAAAGACTTCCATTCGGGTTACATAATTGGTTCTTTGCCAAGATCCAAAGGTGGTAATTGTTTTCTGCTCGTGGTGACAGATTATTTGTCAAAGTTTGTTCTGCTTCATCCGCTTCGTCGCGCTACTGCTGAGGCTGTCACACGTTTTATGGAAAATCATGTGGTTTTGTTATTTGGAGTTCCTTCCACAATTCTGTGTGATAATGGTCCTCAATATCGTAGCTCCCATTTTAAGAAGTTAGCTGAGACTTATAAAGTCCGTCTCAAGTATAATGCCAATTATCATCCGCGTGCAAATCCTACTGAACGGACTAATAGAACTCTTAAGACCATGTTGAGTATGTATCTCTCAGACAACCATAGAGATTGGGATGTCAATCTGGATAAGGTGGGTTGTGCTATTCACACTTCGACTCATGATACCACCCAACTTAACCCCTATTTTGTGAATTTTGGTCGGCGTATGATTTTTCGTGGCGATGATTATAAGAAGGATATTCCACAGTTAGACCAGACTTCTGAAGTTAGTGTACAGCAACATACGGCTGTAATGGATCAGATGTTTGAGGATATTAGGCGTCGTCTGGAGGCTGCTGGAAAAAAGAGTGTTGATCGGTATAATCTTGTCGTCATGTTGAGTACTTACCCAATCAACTTGTTTATCGTAAGAATTATTCTTTGTCCGATGCTAGTAAATTTTATTCGCGAAAGCTAGCACCAGATTATCTTGGGCCTTTTATTGTTCACAAGCGTTTATCACCTTGGACTTATGAGTTGCGTGATGAGTTTGGAAATTCGAAAGGTGTGTGGCATATAAAGGACCTAAAAGAATCACCAGATGCATAGGTGGGATGTTGTTCATTGTCCACAGACTGGTTAGGTTATGAGGTGTATAGTTAGGTTAGAAGTAGTGGTAAGGAAACATTATTTTTTATTTTTTTTGATGACGAAAGGGGAGAAAATGTTACATTAAAATTTTGCCCTAACGTAACTAAATATTTCGAATGAATGCAGTAATTAATTCAGTTATTTGTGAGGGTATTTATAAAGCTGTATACCTGAGGATTATTATTTTTCAGTGATAGGTAGGTTGCTCATTGAATTTTGCTAGATTTTTACCTTTTGTTTGGATGCAAAACAATATCTGGTTGTTGATTAAAGGTATATTTTTCAAGGTAATAATGAGTGAATTCTTTGTATTTAGAGGATAGGGTAGTTTCAGGATAATAAAGCCCTACTGGTAGGATAGGAATTCACTTTATTTAGCTTTCGAAAGTTTTCTAAAAGGCCCTAAATGTCGGTGAAAAGGTTTGTTTACTTTCAAATAAATATCAATTGTCAACACTTACGGATTATTATTATTAACATCTTTAATAACTATTTGTTCTCTTGCACTCTCATTGAACTAAGGTAGTCAAACATTTATTCCATTGGTAAATCTTAAATTTATTGCATTGTCTTTTATAAGGCCACATTGGTCCTTACTACATTTTGGTAATTCTGACATTCACTTTTAATAATAATATATATTGTGGTATTTTATATATTGCCTCCTATTGGCCTTTTGGAATGTCTTTACAGGTTTGAACATATACCCCCCATTTTAATGAATAGATTTTTAATAATTGGTTTTAGATTTGACTCTTATTTTATCCCTACTGACATCAACCAAACCAAGGTAAAATTGTTTTATTTTGAAGGATAGGTACATTGGGTAGGTACATTTATATAGGAATTTTGGAGATCAGGAACTTTCTGGTTTAAGTCCGCGGTTTGTATTTTATAAACCAGTGGCGCCCTATTAAGCTAACTTTTAATATTGAACCTACTCCTACACCACTGAGTAGCCGCGAGCACTTTGTTGCGCTGGCCGCATTCCTTAAGAGTGCCTTACTGTACCTAGGCCTATTGTGGTTTATTAATTTAAATTTAGTATTCAAACAGTTTAAGGGTAATTTTACGCGCAACATTGTTTTGAACAATGGGATGAGCCCTCTGTATCGGGCTTCGTCGGGTGTGAGAAAAATGGTTCACAATAATCTCTTCTCCCCAGATATCTGGGATCATTATTTCGTTTGTTTCAGAGTCTCTTACTTCAATTTTAAATGAGCCTCTGTATCAACTGCTTTTTATTTTCATCTTATAGCACTTTGTATCTACTTGTGTGTTGTGTGCAGAATTTTATGTATTCTTGCAGCTCTTCCTCTTTTACTACTGGTGAGAGCCCACTTAGGAATAAATAAGCCTTTTTTTTTCCGCTACCTGTAGGGTAAAGTTTTTGCATCCTCCTACTACAGGGTTTTCTCTGTGATTGTTGTACACTGTGCGCCATGGAGATTTGGGTGGAATTTCCCCGATTTTCTCACTTTCTATTTTTTTTTTTTTTTACGGATATGCGCACTCGCAAGGAAATGTCCTATCCCGCTCGAGAAGCGGCAAGTGCGCGGAAATGTCGGTGTATGTTGGTCTTGAAACGGTTCAGGTTGTAACCTGCAGGGAAAACCGTCGCAGGGAGTTTATTCCACAGCGATGCTGTTCTCCAGAGATATGAATTCTGATATAATGAGGTTCTTGGTGCCTCTAGTTTGACAGTAAATTCATGGTTACCGTCTGTTTGACGGGTTCGCCTGGTAGGCGCTACTCTCGGTGGAATCATACGTGCCAACTCTTCAGAGCATTTTCCGTGATAGTACCTGTAGAAGAGAGATAAATCGCCCACAGATCTGCGATGTTCGAGACCATCCAAGTTACGAGTAAGTGCGGGGTCATTGATCAGCTTGATAGCTCGTTTTTGCACGGTGTTCAAAAGCATTAGGGTATGTTTGGGTGCTGCACTCCATATATGTAAGCAGTACTCCATAGTTGGTCGAATCTGGGCTTTGTAGAGTCTCAGCAATTGGCTTGGTGTGTACAGATGTCTTGTACGAAATAGCACCCCCAGCTTTTGGGACGCCCTTTTAGCAATATCTGCCACGTGATTGTGCCAAGACATGTTGGTCTCTGCAGTAACCCCCAAGATGTTCAACTGACTCTGTAATGTGAAAGCACTTCCAGATAGCATGATGTTTGGCTCACCGGTGCTGTTCTTTTTTGAAAATAGAGCTGCTTGGGTTTTCTGTGCGTTGAACTGTACAAGGTTTTTGTTACCCCAGTCCTCTATTATCTCCAGGTCGTTATTTATCTGCGATATTTGAGTTAGTCTAAGATGATGGAATTCACGTGCGGAAAGACCTGTGGGTGGTATGAGTGAGGAGACTACATTGCCATCGTCTGCAAAGCAATAAAGTGAATTTACTGTTTTATCTATGAGGTCATTTATGTAAATCAGAAAAAGAGTTGGCGAAAGGATTGCTCCCTGTGGCACACCAGCATTTATTTGGTAAGAGTTGGAGTTCTGGCCATCCAGTGCAACATAAATGGATCTGTCCTTTAGGTAACTTTCAAACCAAGTGCAAAGTTTCGGCGATAATCCCATTGCTTTGAGCTTGTTGAGCAGATTTTCATGCCAAACTTTGTCGAATGCTTTAGATATATCTAAGGCAATTGTTCTTGTTTCACCCCGCAACTCAATCGCTTTTTGCCATAAGTGAGTGACGTATGTAAGTAAATCGCCAGTTGACCTATATTTTCGAAATCCGCATTGCTTATCGTTGATAATTTTGTACTTTTCCAAGTACTTGGTTAGGTGATTGTTCACAACTCTTTCCATTACTTTTGATATCACCGGAAGTAGAGCAATTGGTCTATAGTTTAACGGATCTGTCTTTTTTCCTTTCTTTGGAATGGGTTGTACTGCGGCAGACTTCCATGATGATGGATATACTCCTTGCCTGTAAGACAAATTGAATAATTTTGCGAAAGTTGGGGTGAGTTCGTTGGCGCAATTTTTGAGTACTATTGCGGGAATGCCATCCGGACCCATTGCTTTGTTTGTATCTAGCTTTTTAAGGGATTTTCGTATTTCTCTGTGACAAAAGGGTACCTCTGGCATACTATGGGAAACCCTTTCAATGAACGGTGGAGTTTTTCCATTTGGCACTGTTAGGTTGGAGTTGGAGGAAAACATTTGGGCCAGCATATTGGCTTTTTCCTCTGATGTTGTGGCTAAGTGATTATTTTTATCTGTAAGTGGTATGGCATGGATGACTTGGTGAAGTTAGATCCAACAGCTTTTGCAACAGACCAAAAGGACCTAGAACTACTTGGACAATTCAGCAACCTGTTTTTTATTCTTTGATTGTATGTTTCTTTAGCGGAGTCAATAGTAATTTTGCAACTATTCTGGCTTCTATAAATTCTGTGTGGTTTTGAGCGGTTTGTTGTCGTTTCCAAAGGTTATATGCTCTGTGTTTTTTCTGTACAGCCGTTTGACACTGGCTGTTGAACCAAGGTTTTGCATTAGCTCTACGTTTAGTTGTATGTGGGATATATGCATCCATTCCAGATAAGATTACTTGTGTTATTTCATTACAGTAAATAGTGGGATCAGCTGTTTTAAAGCAAACCTCCTGCCATGGAAAATCCAGGTAAAACTGTTTTAGGTCATTCCATTTTGCCGATTTATAGTGCCACATTTTACGAGGAAGTGGTTGTTGGCTTGGTGGGATGAGCATTTCGCACTTTGTTATTATAAGTTTATGATCGGACGAACCAAGTGGAGCATCTACTTGAATTGTGTACGAGTCAGGATTTGTGGTTAGGAACAAGTCTAAAAGCGCTGCAAATTCGCCCCTTTCTGAGATACGGGTAGGTTCATCGACAAGCTGCGTTAGACCACAACTTATGGCAAAAGCTTCTGCTTCTCTGCCTTCGTTATCTGTCTTGTTGTGGTGTTTCAGCCAGGGTATATTGTGGACGTTGAAATCGCCTAAAAAGACAATTTCCGCCTGTGGATAGTTTGACTGTATACTATCACAGCTTTCGGATAATGTCGCGAAAAAGTTTTGGTACTCGGTGTTAGATGGCGGTCGGTAGAGGCAGCAGATAAACTTGGTCGATGATTTTGAGGTGAATTTTAGCCATATGATATCAAGGTTCGCTGGTTCTAGCTTCTCCTCTCGATGACATGAAAGGTCATTTTTAATGTACACACAGATCCCAAAATTATGTCGAAATCGGTGGTGTAGGTCATAGCCGGGATAAAGATAGTTCACAATAGGTGTTGCAGAACTGATTTTAGTTTCAGTGAGAACAAGGATGTCAGGTCATTGTTCTTCAAGATGTTGGTGAACTGAATTCATATTTGTACTTATTCCTCTTATATTGCTAAAATCAATTCTGACTTGAGTTTTTGATCTTCTCTTTATATCTTTGCATGAAGGACCCCCAGGATCACCCGACGCCCGGAGATCCGAGTGGTCGGGTATTTTACCTCCGGAATATTTTGATCCTGGAGGCGCCATCAAGCTATCTGTTACTCATTGTTGGAACCGGACTGCCAGCGCAGTAGCGGAACGTGGTGATACCACTTAGCGCTACTCAATTCTGGCATGGTGGTATCTCACCGGTCGACGCCCAATGAGTAAAAAGCGTCTACCATGTCCTCTTTGTTTGAATTTGCGATGACTTTTCCTGCCAATTTGTTTTAGTTTTTTTCGTGCCCTGCTGCGTTTTCTTGCGTCTCTGTCATTGTTGTCATTTGGTTGTCTGTGGTCAGATCTACTATGTTCACTGTAGTTGTACGAGCTGTTGCTGAACTGCTTTTGACTGGTTGTAGTGTGCGTTCACCAACAAATGCACCGACTGCACCGTCCTGTTCTGCGATTTTTTCGTTGACCTGTGGCAAACCGGCAACGTCGCTACTTGTCTTTCTATTTTTCGGCGGGTTTGTTAATGGCGGGAAATCTGGCATGCCACTAACCTCACTTTTGGATATTTTTCGCTTTTTCTCCATTTTTTGCATTTTCTCACCCATTGAACGGTTGTTGTCCTGTAGTACTTGATTTTTCCCTTCTAATAGTTTGATGATCATCTCATAGAGATGTTTTTCATGCGTCCAGGCGTCTTCTATAGCGTATTCTGGGACATGACGGCATTTTGCGGATTTTCTTGTTGCTGCCTGTATCATGCACGAAGAATGGTAATTTTTCTTACATTTATCGCATTTTTGACAGTAATGTGATACATAACTGCATTCAAAATTGAGTGGTAAAGTGCCACTTTACCTCGATAGCAACACTTTACCACATAGCAACGTCAGTGATAGCAACCATTTTGTAAATCAACTTTCATTTGTTAAGCCTTATTCACAGTGTGCGAAATTGCAGCATTTCGCAATTTCACGCCAATCAAATAAATTAAAAATAGGAAATAGTTATTTTATTTCTGGTTATTATAAAAATTGATAATATAATTATTAACTTCTATTTTTTGCGTCTGGATAGACGAATCGGAATGTTGATCCAGGACAACTCCGCCTGAAACAATAAAAAGCGAACGTTCTTTAAAGTGTCATGTAGAAGAACCTTAAACCTTGACAATGTCAATGTCATGAAAACTAAATTTGTATTTCAAATTTCTATCAAAATTTAGGAAAAAATATCTTATGAACACAGGATTTGAAACAGTTATATTTAATTGATTTACCTTTTCATAAAAAAAAGCCAACATGAGGTCCTCATTTGGCTCTTCTTCCACGTTATTCATTAATTTCCATTGACGGAATTGGTCATATTCTTTCTCATACTTTGATTTTGATTCCTCAGGCAGCAGCCTTGCTGTACCAGCACGAGCTGCTTCCAAAATGTTCGGATTTATTTCACTGGACGCCATAGACTGGACGCGGTTCCGAAAATTCTTTCTGATTTTTTGTTTGAATAATGTCACTGGTTTCTAAGTTACCGAAAAGAAAAACCAGCCAGGCATGGGCCACCAGGCACAGGTCTGTTATGATTTCAAAAATTATGTTGTCTTGTCAAAAATAAGAACATTTCTCAATTATTTGAAGACAAAATGCGATAAAATAGTATAAGCAACACATTTGCAAAGGGTTTTACCAATATCGTGAGGCCTTAGAGCACTCGCTCGCTTCTCTCGCTCGTACACAAAACTGGCCAGACTCAATTGGTAAAACCTCACTTTACTAAACTTGTTGCTTAATATACTATTTCCACACTCTATGGTGTTGCTTGACTTTTTCCCACATGCTACACAGGCTGCACTAGATTTTTCACTTAAATTTTCACTATTTTTATCGCCCGATGCTTTTTCTATATCTTTATCGTCAGCCATCTTGAAAAAACATTAAGTACAATTTTTTCCCTACAGTATTGCACCTAAGCTCTACATAAAGCTTGTCGGCGCATTTTTGTGATTAATGTTAAACAGTTATTTTTGTTGTCGAGTCTATCCTGTTATAATTATATAAATTTAAATATTACCAGGTTTTTTTATTTTTTACTTGATAATGAATAAATAACACTTAAAATAATAAAGTTTTTGATAATTGGTTTATGCTATTACAGATTTAAATTTTTCGATATTGACTTGAATATGACTTTTGGATGCTTTTTTAAAATGCCCAAAGGTTTTTTGATCTTTCACACTAGAAGGAAGCAGGTTGTGGAGTTTTATTCCCACTAAGTCAACAAACCTTGAATACGAAGTGTTACCTGGTTTCTTTGTTTGAATGTTCATGCTGGTTACCGCTCTGGTATTGTGACCGTGGCTAATACGTTGCCTTAAGTCTTGATTCTTATAAACAAAATTTTCTGACGCTATAATGTAAATAGTATCAAAATCCATAAGTGGGGTATTCCGAAAAATTAATTCCGTTGAGTAAGATTTTGGCTTATTCAATATAACTTTGATAATATATTTCTGAATTATTTTCAATGGGCGAAGGTGCTTTTTATACGCACCACCCCAGATAGGGACAGCATAATTTAATATTGATTCCACCAGTGACACATAAACACACTCCAACGCCCTTGCATCCATAAACATTATCAACTGATAAATTTACATAAAGTACCTCTAAGTCTTTCAACCAGCAAATCTATGTGACAGTCCCATTTTAAGAAAGAGTCCATTTGTATGCCCAAATATCTTATATCATTATCTTTGGAAATAAGTGCATTACATGTACCAGTGCAATTTGTAACTTCTCTGCAGGTGTGAACTGTTAGCGTTTGAAATTGTGGTTGTCCAGCCCTATTTAAAGAAAATGCCATAAATTTAGTCTCTCATATTCAAGGACAAAAAATTGGAGTTTAACCAGCTCAAAATAACAATCAACCCCTTCTCGCCTTCAACTTTTGCCTCCTCCCAAGTATCATTTTTAACAACTTAAACTGTATCATCGGCATAGGATATTACAGAACCTGGAAATCTTAAGTCCAGCATATCATTTAGATACAATTTGAACAAGACCGGACCAATAACTGTACCCTGCGGAATTCCCATTGTAACAGTCCTCTCAGTCCCCTTATTTGAGTTGATAGAAACGCTTTGTAAACGACCCATTAAATAATCCCTAAATAAATCAGCACACACTCCCCTAAATCCATAAAAGTACAGCTTGTTAATTAATAATTGATGTGAGACTGTATCGAAAGCCTTGGCTAAATCCAAATAGATCGCCAGAAGCTTCCGGCACTTGTTGAGTCCACCATGGATACTGGATACCAGAGTATGCACTGCATCAATAGTTGATTTGCCAGCCCTGAAACCAAACTGCAAATTTGACAAAATATTGTGTGCTGCAATATAATGACTAATTCTATTTTTTATACATTTTTCTGCTATTTTAGCCACATTACTTAACAGGGATATCGGTCGATAATTATTCAAATCAGTAGCCTTGCCCTGTTTATGGATTGGAATAACTATCGTCCTTTTAAAAACTTCCGGAAACCTGCCAGTTTGAAACATTGTGTCCTCTATGCGTCTCAGAGGTTTTATTATACAATTCAAAACCAGCTTCAGAGTGCTTTCCAGAATGCCATCCTAACCAGGGCCACGTCCATTTTTCAGGGAGTTTACTATATTTATTATTTCATTGTCTGTTATAGGATATAAAAATATTGAGTTTGGTACTTCCCTGAGGGGGTATTTTTGGAAATTTACTGTATTATTTTTAGTTTTGTCTGCCATCTTAGTACCAACTGAGCAAAAATATGAAATAAATTCGTTACTTATTTGACAGTATGAATTTTTGTTTTCCTTATTAAGCATGTGACTATGTTTCTTAAGTTTGTATACTCTGTTTTTAGGTTCAAGTTATTTTTACTGTTTAAATATCTTTGTTTTAATTTAACTGTTAACTTTATTTGTGCAACCAATTCGTCAGTTATCCAGGGTTTTAATTTTTTTAAGTTCTTGATCTCAATAGTTTTAGTTTTTGTACATGTGTTAATTAGAAATTTAAGTTTATTAATGAATTTGGTCGCGGCAGTGTTCGCGTTAGTTTCATTTATTATGTCGATCCAAGGTTCATTCTGTACCAGTTGTAATAACCTATTCTTGTTCAATAAATTATATTTTTGGTATTAATGACTTCATTACTAGGTTTTTCATTAATTATATATAAAAGAGTGGCGTAATGGTCTGTTACGCTGCATTTCAAGATAAATGGTTGAGGTGTAAGTTTGCTGGTGTTTGAGTTTTTTATAAATATATGGTCTATTATAGAACAAGTTTCCGGGGTGACCCTAGTAGCGCTGTTTAAACCCCTCGTAGCTAGAATATTAAGATACTGCTGAGTAGAATTGTTATTCTGATCTGCTATATCTAGATTTATATCCCCAGTCACAATAACTATTGCACCATTTGGCAATCTCAAGTTTCCTATTATTATATTCAAATCCTGTATGAAAAGATCAGGGTTACTTGATGGAGGGCGATAAATGGCAACTAAAATAAATACCGTCTCTTTTTTTTTTTTCATTTCAAAGATACTGAAAGTGACTTCGTTAAACTTTACTATATCAAAATTATCAATTTCCCATTGGCGCCAGCATAAACTATCACACCATCATTTTGGTTAAAATTCGGATTATTATAAAAAATTCGATAATTCAAAATTTCGATATTTTTGCAATCGTTTTTCCAGGTTTCACTCAATATAATTAAATCATGTGCGACCTTACTCTGTTGTAAGAGCAAGAGTAGTTCGTCAAAATATTCATATGAAACATACCAAAGTTAGTACAATGATGTATTGTATCCAATTCTATAGAATCTAAATATTTTGTCTGCACGTCATCAACACCTTTTATCTGGTCCAAAACATCCAAGGTCCTATTCATGTCTTATTTTTATTATACCCTAACAAAATAGTACCTCTTTGAGAGTAGGAAAAAAGCGTAGCTACTTTTTTTTGAATTTTTTAGTTGATTAAATATAGCTTTAAGCAAATTTGATTTTAAATTTTAAGGAAATTTGAACTAGTGCCAGCAAAAATTGAATATTATTTCTTGAGTTGAAACCCGAATATAGAACTCAAATAAAAATTTAAAAAAAAATAGAAAGACAGAAACAACTTCTCGATGTTACAGAAACATTTTACCAAATTAAGTATGTACCTTAATTACAATCAAAAGGGGTAGTGAATGTGAGTGGCGCAAGTCCAAACTAAAAAAGAAAAAAAAAAAACAATAGTAATTAAATAAGTTCATTAATGTCATCGATACTGTTGATAACATTTTTCTTTTACCAGCAAAAACGAACACCCATCCGCCCTGGGTTCAGACGTTTTTATTTCAAACTGTTCAACTGCCGTCTTTATTAAATCCAATCTTGCCTTAGTTAAATCTTCTCTCATTGTTATACCAGTGCCTTTTAGTTGCTTTTTCTTGTAGAAAACTTCATTTTTGGAACTTTCCTTCATAAATTTCACTACAATTGGTCTGTCACGGTTCTCCAGTTTTTTCCCAATTCTATAAACCTCCCTAATGTCTTTCCTTTTAATTTGTGCCCCTAACTTTTGTGTGAAAAAGGAATAGGTTTCTTCTTCTATATTTTCGTTACGGTTTTCCTTCAATCCATAAATTCTTACATCATTTTTTCTGCTGTATTGTTCCAGCTTATCATTATTCACCTTCAATTGTTCTATATTAGATTTAAGGCTACTTACTTCCTACTCCAGTCTCACTATTTGTTTTTCTTGTTTATCAAACCTCTCCTTGAAACTGGTTTCCACCTTTTCACATATTTTTTTTATTGAGTTTTCCATCCATCTGTCACTAAACTCTTCCATTATTTTTTCTTGAACTATGTTTTCCATTGTTTCTTCTTGTTGTTTATTTGAACGGGTTGGCATTTTGCGATATACCATTTTTTGCCCAAAATATTTGTTTAAAATTTTAAGCACACGCTTTGAATCGACTACTCGCTACGGAGACTCGACATCGAATTAATAATGCCTCAAATATGGCTGGGAAATACTCTGGTGTGCAGGCAAGAACTAAAGAACTATGCGAATTTGCTATTTTTGTACCTTGTGCGGTGCATTCTTTGAACTTGGTCGGTGTTCATGCTGCAGAATGCAACGTCGTTTTTTTCAGCTTGTACAAAAGTTATATAACTTTTTTTCAAATTCCACACACCGATGGAGTATATTAAGTGAATATTTGGGCTCGAACAAGGTATTAAAGTCACTGTTTGAGACCAGGTGGTCTGCGCGCGCTGACGCAGTAGGAGCTTTGCATGTTGGTTACATAAATGTCATAGCAGCTTTGGGAAACATTGCAGAAGACAACAACCAACCATCAGAAACCAGAAGTGAAGCGCTAAGTTTAATGAAAAAATTGGTAACACTGGAGAACATTCTTTCAACCGAAATATGGAGCAATATATTGGAGAGGATAAATAAAACGAATCTGAGTCTCCAAAAGAGTACCCTGACCATGGATGTAGCAGCTAAGTTATTTGCTTCACTTGCTGAGTTTCTGGATGACGTGAGAAATAAATTCGAAATGTATAAATGCTCTGCTCATGCTAAATTCCCGGCGGCCAAATACAAAGACCATTCTCAAAGAAAAATTACGAGAAGCTCTCGAACTAGGTTTTTTGATGGACCTGCAACGCCCGTAAATTTATCTGGCAGAGAAAAATTTGAAATTGAAACGTTTTTCCCGATAATTGACACCTTAACAGCTAATCTAAAACAGAGATCTGAGTCCTATAAAGAGATCTATGAGAGGTTTGGCTTTCTGTTTGAACTACAAACAATTGACTTAAGGGAATTAAATAATAAACGCAAACAGTTCGCTGAAATATACCGTGAGGATTGTAGATTGTAGATTTCGGGGGAGTCGTTTCGGCTTTTCAGCCGCTCGGCACTGCTACCTTTGCAGTGCGTGACTCTACATCTTAATTTGTCTCCAGGAAGCGTAGACTTCTGCCGAAGGAAGCTATTTTCCTGGGTGTCAGTTGGCCCACTTCTTCTGGTGACAGTGTTGCCACCTCGAGGAATTTGAGCCTCTTGCAGAATTGTGCTGATCATTCGCAGAGCAGGTGCTCTGCGGTTTCTATTGCGTCTGAGCAGAATCTGCAGAGATGGAGTTCCGCTCTGCCCATTAACCTTAAATGGTATTTTACTGGGCAGTGTCTTGTGAGCAGTCCCACCACCAATCTGATGTCTGGTCTGCTCATATTTAGGAGCTGTTCAGCTTTTTTTGCTGAAAGGGTAATAAACATTTTTGACTGTCTGAGTCCCGGTGTGTGCCTCCAATATGATAACAGTTGGTCTTTCTTCCATTTGTTGAGTTCTTCCATGATGTGGCTTTTCATTAAGCCACAGTAGGGCTCTGGTCCATGGTATGGTGTTGAGGCCCCTTCCTTTGCGAGGCCATCTGCTTCTTCGTTTCCTTCTATGCCTCGATGACCAGGCAGCTACATCAGCGTTACCTGGTTGTGTCGCTAGTGTTTTTAGGGTCTGTTTACACTCCCAGACTAGTGAGGATATTGATGGAAATGAATTGCAGTCTGAATGCCTTCATCTGAGGGAATATTCAAAGGATCAAACAGATCAAATCAATAAAATCCAAGAAATAACTGTTTTAGAATTGGCTAAGATTGTATGCAAAGAAGATATCGCGGATACATTCCCAAATATCCAAATATCAGTAAGAATTTTCTTATGCTTAATGGTAACAAACTGTAGTGGTGAACGTTCATTTTCCAAGTTGGCCAGGATCAAAAATGAACTCAGAAGTACCATGCTTCAAGACAGGCTAAATAGTTTGTCATCGGAATTGAATCGAAAACCTCCTGATAAAGTTTAACAAAACGAATCATCAAAAATCAGAAGATAACGCTGGTTAAATGCAATCAAACGTGAAGATTTAACTTGCAGTAAATTGAAATATGCTGTAGTTTGTTCGTGATACATGCATATTAGAATTAGTGGCTAGAGAATCACTCCAGACAAAGCTCGACAAAAATATGAGCGATGGAATAGACGACAATGCACAGAAATATACCAACGAAGTCGAAATACTGGATGAGAAGCTAAAGCATCTAGGTGAAAAAATCATACAGAGAAGTATAGAGATGACATCAGGATTGTGAAAAGAGAATTGAAGAAACAGAAAAATACAACAAGAGTCTGAAAGAAATAATTCAATCACTAGAAAAGGAAAACAATCGGCTAAGAGAAGAGCTAAAGCAAAAAAGTATCAATGGCAAAATACCAACAAATACAATCAACAACAGACCTACGGGCAGATAACAGAAAAAAATCCACAAATTCTCCTCCTAGGGGGCCAAAACGACTACAACTATGGCGAGATACTAAAAAAACTATCAAATACCAAATATGACAGAAATTGTGAAAACGCATATACTGACCTGTTTGAGGGAATCATAGAAAACCCTGAAATACTTTCAAAAAAAATGATTAAATCAGACTAAATTAACATATCTTTACACACAAATCTTGTATTTATCGCAACGCCATATGTACCAAATATTTATTTATGAGTTTTGCGGTCTGCAGAGTTTGTATCCACTGGTTTTGGCTAAATGAACGCAATTTGGAGGAGCGAGCCGATTGAAAATATTTTTCTCTTCCCGTCATATCATTTAGTGTTGTTACAGGTATTGAATACAATTTGAGTTTAGATGAATAATAATTGTAGTAACTAACTAATAAGTAAATAGTTGTATATTTCACGATTCCGCTCTAGAAAGTCGAGTAGTGTACTCAGTTGAAAATGCTATTTATCGCAGAGAAATTTGGTAGTAAAATAGTTAGAATTAATAAATTAGGGATGCCAAATTTGTCATTCGACCAACTAATGGCTTTAGACAAAGAACAAATAGAAGAAATAATTCTTTCTGTAGACAATAAACCATGTCAATATCCAAGTCAACTATTAAAGTTCATTTCCGAAAACAAGCTTTTCTTACAAAAAATATTTTTGTTGAAAGACGGTGTCATATAAAACAATGAGACAAGGAATGATTCCGGAAGATATTAGATATCCCAGATCCAAAGCCAATAAATTTTACCTTTCAACGGGTAAGCATTAAAACATTCCACAAAACATCGCTACAAATTTTGTTATACCTCCGTGAACGCCTCAGTCAAATCTAGGTGACAAGGGATCTATTAACAGACGGCACTATATCGCCAATCAGTCAGAAATATCAAATTTATCGCTCTTGTCTCGAAGCATATCGCTGATAAGTAGTAACGCATTAGTAAAGAAAATAGAAACAACCCCAGAAAATATTATCGATTCAATTTTTGCTGGACATTCCACTACTGCAGTAAATAATTTACTTCCAAATTTAGATTTGAATGATACTTCATCATCAATAGGTGCTCCAGAAGTAGGTCATAAATGTTCACCTAAAGAAATTTTACCAACATCCGAAAAAAATGAGGTCCCATCTCAAGTTTTAAATTTATGAGCCAGTGGTGGTAACATTTGTAATTCTCAGATTCCTATTTTTGTTGATTCAGTAAACGTACCATCGATACCAACATCTGATTTCAAAAAATGTACTTACTTTGAAGGATCTATTCATATTGACCAAAAAATACAACAGTTAATAGCGACAAACGGAACTGTAAATACTTATACTTCTTCTTACGTTCTAAAAAACAGAAATAAAAAATATATTGCGAACACATGTATTATTGTAATTAAATATACAAAATATAACAAAAAAATAAGATCGTAACTTTTTAAGCCGCTTGTAAACACAAAAACTGCAAAAAAATTGAAATTATCTTGAAAGATTCTGAGCTAATCGTTTATGGTTTATCTTTAAATTTTTGTCATTTAGAATCCTGCACGTCAATAGTTAAGGGAATCGAAAGAGACATTCTAAAACAAAAACTGATGAAAATTAAGCCCTCAGCCTATAAATGGCAATCTCTTTTAAAAGATCAAAAAAATATTGCGAAGTCTGGAAACCTTCAAGGTATCAAATCTGATGACAGGATCAGGAAAATAAAATCGGAAGCTGTTGGTTGCCTTGATCGAGATAAAGACTACATCTTTGACTTAATAAAAATGCAACGCGAGCGTCAAGAATATATCCAAGAAGTTACCATACCCTTTACGGTAAAACTCTATAGTATAGAACAAATTTTAATTTAGTTTGAAGTATTTGTTTGCTTCGAGTGGATGGGTGGTATTATTATTGAGCTTGATTGGGAGCTGAGACTCCGAAAGACTAAATATCTTCATCTCTTCTCTCTTCATATCTTCAAAAAAGAAGTGCCATTTGGTTATATTCTGATACAATTTCCAATGAAAAAACTGAGTGTATTATTTGTAAAAACATTTATTCCTACAAAAATGGCGGTGTAACAAATTAACGACAGCATAATACGCATAATTGTGGACATCTTGTGTTAAATTTTTGTATAATGAAAATCAATATAAATAAAATAATATTCTTCAATTTTATCAAGTACATGGAATTCCATTCAGAACATTGATTTGCCGATATGGGGGCTAGCAAAGAAAAGCATGAGATAGAAATACCTACAGGATCTTACGAGATAGCCGATAAAGAATATTATATTCAAAAACGAATAAGTGAGAAAATAGAAAGCAGACTACAGTTTTCACTTTAAAACCAAATAACAATGCAATAAAGTGCGAGATAAAGAGCATCTACGATAATAATTTTACTCCTGAAAATAGCATTAGGCATTTATTAGGATTTTCCTCGAGGGTTCTTAAGGCTAACATACTACACTCATCCAGTCTACCTGTAAACTTTATTAAAGTGCTCACTATATGAATTGAGTGCAATATTGTGTCGGGCAGTGATGTAAAAAAAGTACCTAGCCAATACCCACAGTATCGAATCCTTGTTGTTTAAAATACTCGATACTTTAATACCTATAGGTCGATTCTCATTGTGCGCTATATTATGGCGAAAATTAGAGTCACTCTAGCGAAAATAGCAATATGACTGCCGAACTCAGTGAACAAGAAAGCCAATTTGTTGAGGTTCGTTGGTGTTAAATTGTGTTTTGTGGCGTTTATGTGATTTATATAACAGAAACTATACCTACATTAAAGGAATAATATTCTGTAGAAAATTTGTTCTTCACTGTAGAAAATTTGTAGTCATGAGTACCAAAGTTTATCACAGATCTCGCCTACTTCAGGAACTCTAGCGAGCGGCCTTTATTTAGCCTCTTCCCTTATTATTCCGTTTTTGGCACTTCTCTATGATATTGAAACAAGTTAAAGGACATCTCCGCACAGTGCAATATTTGATTATTTTATTATTTGGTTTTTTCCTTTCTGATTTCATTGTTTTTTCGTAGAAAGGTGTTTATGTAAAATTATAGGTAAGTATACAGTGCATTACAAAAATTAAATAAATGTCCAACAAGTTAAAGAATATTTTGAGGAATATTTACAAAAAATAAATGATTTTTGTATACCTATAAGATGTATAAATATGGATTAATATTTTTATTTTTAGAAATGAGTAGTAATTCTAAAAAAAATTATTCTGGAGCTCAATTTAAAAAACGGCGGATGAAAATGGAGGCAGAAAGGGAAAAGTTAAGTTCTACTCCTCAACCGTCCCGATCAAGTGTAGAGTTTCATCGAGAGATGTTGGTTCATAATAATCATCAGCCAAACAGCAGCATTCTGGTAAGCAATGACCAAGGAGAAGAAGATGCAATGGTTGATAATCAGGAGCCAGACAGCCACATTTTGGTGAGGAAGGACCACGATGCGATAATTGTAATCAGCAGCCAGACAGCAACATTCCGGTGAGCAACTATCAAGAAACGATAGTTGCTTTATCACCTTTCACAGTCACAGATGTTGATATTGCCGACCCATCTACGTGGCCTAATTTACTAAGCAACAATTCGTCATGAAAGGTACTGTGCGGATTATAGAAGATTTTCCACCTAATGAAACGGGAAGAACATTTTTATCCATCCAATATACGAGGAAATTAGCTAATAGCGAAAAAGTTCATAGGGATTGGCTAGTCTATTCTAAAACAAGTAACGCCGTATTTTGTATTTTTTGTGAGGTTTTAAATTCGATGTCTCATCAATTAATTTCTGATTAATCTGGTTAGAGACACCTATCGACCAATATTTCCCATCTCGAAAATAGTATAGATCATATTATGAGAAGTGCTCAAAAATGGTGCGAGTTGAAATTACGGTTGGATAGTTGAACTATTGATAAAGAGCAGCAGAAACAATACGAGATTGAAAAAGAAATGGTAGCGTGCAATTATCAAAAGTATGATTTGCATAGTGCATTATTAAGCTGGTCAAAATCTAGCATTCAGAGGAGAAAGCCCAATCCTTTATCAACAGAACAATGCCCAATGGCAATATTTTAAAATTAGTTGAGATGGTTGCTAAGTTTGATCCAATTATAATGAAGCATGTGAATAATATCCACAAATCTGAAAGCTTAAATGAACATATGCCTCATTATTTAGGTAATCATTTTCAAAATGAATTAATTATTTGTTGTCAAAAAATATTCAGAAAGAGATTTTATTGTGTCTGAATACAGCAAAGTATTACTCAATAATAACTTCCAATGCTAGTCATATTGAACAGCTCACTGTTATATTTCGATTTGTTCATTGTGCCCTTGGAGCAGTAGAAATAAGGGAACATTTTTTATGCTTTTTTATGGCCGTTTGCACCGACCATGCTAAGGAAGGCTTAGCGATAAGTATTCCTTGAAATTACATTTTTGCATGGAGAAATGTCACTTTAAGGAATACTTATAGCTAAGGCTTCCTTAAAATGGTCGGTGCAAACGGCCATTGAAGTTTTGAATACTACAGAGAAAGGGCTTTTCAATTATTTGAAAAATGAAATTTTGTCAAAATTTGAAATCGATTTAAATGATATGAGAGGACAGGGATATGACAACGGCGCAAATATGTTTGGCAAGCATATTGGTCTCCAAGCTCAAATTAAAACTGTAAATTCCAGAGCAATGTTTCTGCCTCGTTCAGCTCACACATTAAACCTGACTGTTAATGACCCTGCCAAAATTTCTTTTGAGACTGTTGTTTTTTTTCGATCATTCAAGAACTGTACATTTTTTTTTCTGTTCCTCCTTACAGATGGGATATTTTGAAGAAGAATGTCTCTAATTTAACATTGAAATCAGTAAGTGAAAAAAGGTGGGATAGCAGAATCAAAGCAATTCGTCCTCTTAGATATCAGTTAGTAGAAATTTGTAATAGCCTACAATAGGGAACTCGCACATTGAATTAAATATGGAATGAATAATAAAAAGAAAAAAGAAAAAAGAGAAAAAAGAAGAAAAAAGTGGAAGCAGTTGAAATGGATGCTATTAGAAGATCCATGCGAATCTCACGAAGAGACAGAATAAGGAACGACAATATAAAACAACAAATGGGTATAGAAAGTACGATAGTTCAGGACATTGAGAAGAAACAACTTACCTGGTACGGACACGTAGAACGAATGCCAAATGATAGGTGGCCCAGAAAAATGCTGCATTGGCAACCGACAGGTAGAAGAAAACGAGGCAGACCAAAACTGGAATGGCAGAAGACCATACGAAAGTCCATGAGTGAAATAAATATCTCATCAGAGGATTGCGGCGATAGAAGAGGGTGGAAATTAGGTGTCGGACAACGAAGAAAGACGTTCTAAAACGACATGTATATATATAAATAAATAATAAAACACAATAACAATCACCCTAATAAATGATGCACTTAGGAAGACAATATAATATCTTATCTCTGGTGTCCAAAATCTTCAATTGAAATTTACCAAATAATTCGAAATTCATGACGCGATCAAAAACGTGTTTCTATGGGTCCTGACGTCACAAGGCAGTAATAATCTTAATCTACCTGCTCAAAGTTCGAAGTGCTCGTCACTGTCATCGGAATTTTGTTGCCGAGTGACGTCACACTAATCGGTCGTTTCAAATGGCGATGTTTCGAGTGTAACTTCAAATATTTATAAAAAATTAACGGCTGATTTTTAATGCTTGATATTTGGCATGTCTATGTTTTTAGTGTAATAGAACACATTTTTGAAATAAAAAAAAAATATTTGCAAATTCCCTATTCTTGACAGAAGATACATCACGGGACATAAATACTAAATATAGTGCACAATCTTTATTGGATAAAATCAAGACTTAAATTTATTTGTTCGATTTTAATCTGGCATGATATTTTAGGGAAAATTAATATACCAAGTAAAATTCTGCAAGATCCGAATACAAACTGAAATGACTGCCATAAAGAAATTGAAAATTTGGTTGTCTATTTTAACCTTCGTCTTCCCAGGTGGGTTGCAAATGTACCCCAGAAAACAATTTTTCTAGAATATTTTCCAAAAAAGTGCACATTTTTTGTGACTAATTTTATTTTGTGTCAGTAAGGGCTTTGCACATAATTAGTGATTATCGAAAATTTTCTATTTATTTATTTTTTAGAAATAATAATTTATGCATAGCGTGGGGCATGACCAATGACGTATCCCACGTAGGGATCTGTGGCTACTCTATCAAGTAGTCGCCTTGCAGGAAATTTGCAGGTTGGAAATAGATTTCCAAGCTGCAAAATTTAGAAATCACGATAATAAAGCTGATCAAGAAGTATCTGTGGAGCAGGAAGAGAAAGAAATTTTACGGGAAGTAGAAGGCGGAAAAATTATTTATAAATCGAAAGATGGCACGCATTGGTCGAAAATACCATTTCCTAATTATTTTTTTTTCGCTAACTGTACTCTATAGGTTGATTTTATCTATTATAACTGTTTAGTATAAATAAAATCATGTTTAATTATCAGAAGTATCATTTTTATCATGGGGTACAAATGTACCCCACGTGGGAATCTACGTATTTTTTTCTGACGTGGGAAGACGAAGGTTAAGGAAAAACGGTCATCAGACAAAAATTTTGATTTGCTGATGTAGAGCAGGTATTCCCAATAGTACGGCAACGGAAAATTAGGCAACAATTTTGGGTATTCTCATATAGGCGACAACCAGCGATAGCTACACAATAGGTACTACAAGCTTTTCCAAAGCAGTTCGCAGTTGAAAATTGGCCGTCGAGTGTGTCGTTTTCTTTAAAATGTCTAGTTCTTTGTCGAGTAGGTACCGATGATGATGTATTTGATTGATGTTTTCCTTCATTTGCTGATTACTGTAGTTTTTATTCTGTAATTCGTAAATTTCTCTATATTTAGCCACAACAACGATAAATTGATCTGCCTTTTCATCATACATGGCATGTGCAGTGTAGGTGAGAATCTATTCATTTGAACCAATGAAATATTTATCTAGCGATAATTTGCATCGCGGCGTTCGTCGTGTCGCGTCGCCAAGCTGAGTGAAGCGTAGCCTTTTTTATGCACGCGTTTTTTGTCACTTGTCGCGGTAAAAAACACGACGTTTTCTAAAAGCACGTTATTAAATGTGCGCTATGCATCAACGTCAATAAGCCGCTTGCCGCCTGTCTCGCGGCGTAATCAAATTCTGTCGCGTGGAATCACAAAACGCGTCGCGACAGGCGTTTTTAAAGTACATTGATTTCAATTGGTGCTTTTATGCAGCGCGTTTATTATCGCTGCCGCCAAATATTTGTCGTGTTTATTTTGCTCAGTCAGTTGGCAGAGTTGTGTTGATGTGTGGAATGGAAAATGGAAAATCTGGACGTTGATTTTTTTATTGACGCAGTAAAAGAAAAAACATGTTTGTCGGATTCTTCATCAGAAGATTAACGCTGGGATAAATGTGAAGACGGAGATGTAACATTGAGAATTACAGACCAGTTGCTAAAACATCAATTTTTTCAAAAGTTTTCGACGCAATTATTACTTATAAGATCACACCTCTATTCAAGAATATCATCATAACAGAGCAACATGGATTTGTCAGTGGAAAATCCACACTTTCAAACCTGTTGCAAAACAATGGAGAAGTGGTTCTTGTTATTATAATATAGTGATCCTCTATGTGCCGGCGCGATTATTCTGCCGGCGCGATTATTCTGCCGGCGCGATTATTCTGCAATGCTTGCCATCAACTGCACCAATACAGTGTAGAAAATTGGTACGATCGTTAAAATCCTGGGCAATTTCATGCCAATGCTGCTCAGTTAGTGCAGAAAAGCACTCTTCCTGTAATGTATGCCATAGGGCAACGGAAATTCTTGGAACTATAAGGCTTGCTGTTGTAATTCCCACTCGGTAGATGTAATGCAAATCTGTGTATGTACATCCTGTAGCCAAATATCTATAAAAATAAATAAATAAATTAGGTTCATTAAAATAAAATCCGTTAATTAGATTCACTTTTGAAGCTAATTTTAAAATTAATTAGTTCTTTTTTTTTTTGTTTTTAGGTAAAGCAGTTCAACTTTAGTATAAAAATTTAAGAGACGCTTTTGTTCGTCATAGACGTCAGAAGTCACAAAAATCTGGAGACGGAGCTAAACCTGCAAAAACATACATCTATGCTGAACAATTAGAGTTTGTAAGGAAGGTGACTGATTCTTGTCAGACAGAAACTTCACTACCAAACACATTACAAGAGAGCCAAGATGATCTCGATCTATCACAAGACCATGCTGATACGCAAGATAGACAATTAGTAGATGTCAACGGGAAACCCCAAACCCAAGTTACTCCTAGTAGAAGTACTCAGTTTAGAAGAAATAAATCTGCTTTAGAAAGTAAATAATAACCTATATGGACTCTCAGATCAAGCAACCATCACCAGTGATACAAAACCAACCAAAAGAAACCGATGACTTGGCCTTCTTTAGATCATTACAAACGAGTTTAGATACACTCACTCCGAATTAAAAATTGAACTTCCGAAAAGATGCGATGCAATTATTAACTCGCTACACAAACAGAAAACCAAACCAAGATACACCTAATTTTCCAAATTTTATCCCGGCTTATCAACAGCCACAGCAATATCTAGTTATGGCCAATTTTTCATATATAATTTTCAATACGCCAATGCCTTCACAAACATCATATTCTATAGTATCACCTGGGCCGTCACGTACGCCATATTCTGCAGTACCACCTGGGTCCTCACACACATCATGTCCTACAGTATCACCGGAGCTCACATTTCCTCCATTCAATAGAAGTCGCAGTACTCGCAGTTACAGTAATGCTGTAGAGAGTGTGGCCATAATAGAAAGTTATCCGATAGAATCAGAGGATTCCATTATGTCCAAAGCAGAATCGATATTATCATTGATTTAAATAAATGTGTATCTACACTCTACACTGTTATACTTATTTTCTCAATAATGGTATTTTGTTTGTACTTACCTTAACGTCATTGATAACATTTCCCCTGGTTCAAACGCAAATCCCCGTATCAACTCCACATTTATAATAAAAATGCTTTTTAGCTTTTCAGATAATAATTAAAGAGTTTCTCCCTGTCGAGTCTTAATTCTTCATGAAGTGTATAATATGCGCCTCTGAGAAGTCTTGCACTATTATTTGGATGCACATCGCAACGTCTCTGGCGTCTTTTTTCAATGAAATTTTCATATATCAAATACGTAAAAACACACGGATCCATTTTTAATCACTGCCGTTGTGTGGTCCACTTGCAACAGATCAAATATGAAAGCCGCACGCGACAAGAAACGCTTGGATCCTTGTTCATAAAAAAAGCGCCGCGTATTTTGTCGCCCCGCGACAAGCGACAAAAAACACGTGCATAAAAGAGAAAAAGACAGAAGCGTCCGCAGCGACTCTGACGGCGCGTCTGCCAAAATAGTAGTCTAGCCGCTCAAACGGCGCGAAAAATTATAAATACCTATTTACTATTTGTGTTACCCCTAGTTTCTCTTCTGGACTTATTGGATGTTTAACTAGTCCACATGAGTGCTTTGTTAGGTCATTCTCAATCAAGGCTAATGCGAAATTTGCTTTCGTCTAGCAATAGATGTCGACGAACTAACATATACCCTCTTCTCCTCGGGTACAAAAAATATCATAATTGCTGCTTCGCAAAGAATCCGCAAATATTAATAATAAAAGTTCTTTATTTTCTTCTTCATCCTCTTAATCACACAACAAGGCCACTTCTTCCTCCATGCTAGTTCAATAAGTGGTTCAATACCAACTGAAAAATACAGCTAAAGTGACCGAAATCACGCCATTGACACTCGTATAGGCCGCTGCAGACGTACAGCAAAAGTCGCGCGTTTGCAGCAGTGCGGCTTTAGCCGCTGCAGTCGCCTGATTGCCACTCCACCTTTAAAGTCTATTCTCACTTAAAAAAAAGCGGCGACGTGACGACGCGGATCAGCACAATAAAGAGCGAAGCCGCTTGCCGAAAGCAGTGGCGGTTTTTTTGATGTTTGCATTATTTATTTTCTTATATTTGCAATTGTGAAAAAAAAACACCTCCATCCTCTGTAGCCCCCCAAAATAATTTTTTTTGACTTTTTTCACTCTCAATCGTTTGATAGTGTATCATATACAGGGTCTTCCACGGTGGATGGCGTATTAGACGTTTATGGAGAACTAAAAAGCAGATCATTTTGAAAATTTGGCAACCAGGATAAACGACCATAATCTACACTTTAAAAATATTTTTGTTTATGCGGTGTTGCCGCTTCTACTCTAAACCAGTGGCACCATCGCTATTTTAAATTGAACACTGTATGTGAGTGCATATTTGGATTCTACGCTTAATTCTGCGCAGATTTCATGGGAGATACCATATAGCTGAGTGCAACTGTTTTGGAAATATCGACAGTTGAAAATTTACTTTTTGCAACTTTGACAGGCTGTAAAACCTCAACGGTTAATTTTAGAGGAAAACCGATTTCACATTCCTATCTTAGATTTTCATAAACTATCATTTGACACCAACTTTGAATATAACCGGAGATTAAATTTAATTGGAAATTTTAATCATGGATTAAATTCACAGTTGGTGTCAAATGATAGTTTATAAAAATCTAAGATAGGAATGTAAAATCGGTTTTCCTCTAAAATTAACCGTTCAGGCTTTACAGCCTGCCAAAGTTGCAAAAAGTCAATTTTCAACTGTCAATAGGTCTGTTATCCTCCACTAGTGCACAATAATTTACACTTTTCTGCACTGAGGCGTTTGTTATGGGGTTAGTGCAAATAGTGTAAGGCGTTTGTTATCTCAGTGTAGGGTGCCCAATCTTGCACTACCTACACCTGCTCAAGAGGAGGTGTAATAAGTGCAGAATATGGAGGGGTCAATGTTGTTGTTTTGTTTTGTTTGTTGCTCCTAAGCTAAAACCTCAAAATAAGCTAAATAATGCAGATTTAATAATAGAAAACAAATTGAATCTTAAATGAAATATATTGATATGATCCAAAAAAATGAGCTGTGAAAGTACAAATACAAAATTGCAATTACTCGATCTAGAATCAGATGTAACAAGCTGTCGTCAGAGCTGGAAGATGGGGAATCTGGGGAATCTTCTTCACCTTCCTCTCTCTATAATTTCGGACACTAAAACCTTGTAAATTTAATTTTTTTCATTGATGTTAGGCATTTTTTCTCGGAGTTTCCACTTCAATTTACCATATTATGCCTAAATAATAATTTTTTTGAGGTTAGCTATCCGCTTATATCGCTGCACGAACTGCACTGTCTGCACTAACGCGTTTGGGAGTTTTCCTTTACCCTGGTTGCCATAAGCTACACCAGCAGCCTGCACTGACCTACCCTACACCGGAATAATAAACACAACTAATATTTCCAAAACAGTTGAACTTAGGTATAGGGTATATCACATGAAATCTGCTCAGAATTTTATGTAGAATCCAAATATGCAATCACATACAGGATGTTCTATTTGAAATAGCGATGTTGCCACTGGTTTAGAGAAGAAGCGGCAACACCGCATAAACAAAAATATTTTTAAAGTGTAGGTTATGGTCGTTTATCCCGGTAGCCAGATTTTCAAAATGATCTGTTTTTTAGTTCTCCATAAACGTCTAATACGCCATCCACCGTGGGACATCCTGCATAATACCACAAGAGAAAAAAATTTGTTGGCAAAATTTTCGACTGGTATGGAAGTTTGTTGCTTGGCAATTTCGCGAATAACATTTTTGTCCAAAAATTTCATGAGCGAAATTACCAAAAAGCAACAAACTTGAATCAAACCAAGAGAATAATTTTGCCTACATAATTTTTTCTTGAGTGGTATTCGGCTGGACTATTTCACGAGAAAAACAAGCCATATTTTCATTTGGGAAATTTATTTTCTTTAGGTGACACTTGTCAAACTCAATAGTTTTTTACTCTAACCACACAAAATTTTGTCATACATAATATCACAAGAGAAAAAAATTTGTCGGCAAAATTTTCGAAAGGTCTGAAAGTTCGTTGCTTGGTAATTTCGCGAATGACATTTTTTACAAAATCACAAGCCGTCAGGCGAGTGATTTTATCAAAAATGTCATGAGCGAAATTGCCGAAAAGCAACAAACTTGAATAAAACCTTGAGAACAATTTTGCCTACACAATTTTTTCTCGAGTGGTATTCGTCATGACTATTTCACCAAAGGGAGCTTCAGCCTATATCCTTCTGATGAGTCCTAACAAGGACGAAACGCGTTAAGGACTCGCATGGGAATGCGGGATCCACTACTCAGTGGGTCGATTCCCAAACAGGGTCTCTTATGTCCTTGATTTCACGTTGGTCATTACCTGAAAAAACTTTCTAACAACACTCTAGTGAAATAGTCATCAATAAATTTTTTAGGTGTATTGTCAGCCCCCCCCCCTTTTTGTCAAAAATTACTATTTTTTCTTCCAAATGATTCGTCACGACTGTGCGAGGTTTGATAGTTTAATATCAACGTTTGATAGTTGAATTTTCATTTATATTTCATCAAACAATTTCTCTTTTTGATGTTCTTAGCTCCCCCACTTTTTCAAAAATTATTATTATTATTATTATTATTAAATGATTCGTCACGACTGTGCGAGGTTTGATAGTTTAATATCAACGTTTGTTAGTTGGTCTTGAATCATTATTCCTTATTATTATAAAGGTAATTTTTAATAATTGCATTTTTTCTACATTCAATTAATTATACGGAGAGCCTCGGGGAAAGCTCGAGAGACCGTTGCCAAATGTATCGTAATGAGTGCTTTTCTTTGTAAATGGGTATTTTACACGAAAAGAGCTAATCCAAACTAACCCGTCTTTATAATAAGTTGCTTAATCAACATAAAATTTGAATTACACATTTCGAAATTTCAACATAAAATTTAATTAAGTCTGAAATTTCTACATATTATAAAATCCACAATTTGTTATAAATTTGGCAAGGTAATCAAAGTATGTATCACAAACCTTGTCCTAATTTACTAAAAAACCACGCTTTATCATTTACGGCGTCAGTCACCTTAATTTCCGTAATGATACAGTGTAGCGCCAATGTTTTAGATACCTGCCTAAACAAGGTCAACACATAGTTCATTGTTATTAGTTATGATAAATATTATAAGGTTCAAGTTGAAATGTACAATATAAATAGGAACCAATTTGATTAATAAAACCAGTATTGAACAATTTTAGTTGGGTACTCATTTAATTACGCAAATTAATCATTTGTGATAATTATCCACAAAGTCCGTTTCAAGAGCTTTGTACTCGTTATCTTGATTAAAGGTAACTAGTGATCTTCAGGGAATTATTCCTGAACGTCACGCCCAGATATACGGACCTTGGAGGCCTTACAACCCTCTAGTGAACTACAACAAAGGTCCCAACTCTGTTCAAAGTTCTAGTCCTTTTATTAGCACTTATTATGAGGGCGGGTTAGTTTAGATCAATTTGGATTCACTTTTTTCATCCAAAATACCGACATATAAAGACAAGCACTCATTACGATACACTTGGCAACGGTCTCTTGAGCTCTCCCCGAGGCTCTCCCTGTAATTAATTAAATGTAGAAAAAATTATATTATTGAAAATTACCTTGATAATAATAATAAATGATGATTCAAGACCAACTATGAAGCATTTATATTAAACTATCAAACCTCGCACAATCGCTGTTTAATTCATTACGAGGACGGGTTAGTTTGGATGAGCCTTTTCCGTCTAAAATAGCCTTAAACAACTTTGTTTGTTTGTATTTTAGACGGAAAAGGCTAATCCAAACTAACCTGTCCTCGTAATGAATGCTAGTCTTTATGTGTCGGTATTTTAGACGAAAAAAGCTAATCCAAATTAACTCAAACTAACCCGCCCTCATTATAAGTGCTAGGCTTATGTTGGCATTTTGGACGAAAAGAGCTAATCCAAACTAACCCGTCCTCATAACAAATGCCAGTCTTTGCCAATGACATCGTCTTTGCATGTTGATATTTTAGTCGAAAAAAGCTCTTCTAAACTAATCGGTCATTGTAATGGCATGAACGCTAGTTTTTAAATGTTGATATTTTAGACTAAAAGGCCTAATCCAAACTAACCAAATCTAATCCGTCCTCCTGATAATCTTTGAAAAGAAAACATAAAATCCCTTAAAGAGAACAATAATTGACAAAGTGAGGGGCACAGCATTGAAAAAAATTGCTTCATAAAAAATAAATGAAAAAACTGAACTCTCAAACGCAAATAAAAATTGTTCGATAAAAAATAGATAAAAACCCAACGTTCAAACGTTGATATTAAACTATTAAACCTTGCACAGTCGTGACGAATCAATAAAAAAATAATAATTCTTTTTGACAAAGTCGGGGGGCTAAAAACACTATCAAACGATTGAGAGTTAAAAAAGTATGAAAAAGTATGAAATTTGGGGGGGCTTAGTCTACAGAGGTCCATTTTCAATTATTATATCAGACCGTGGATTTCAAAAGCTGGTAAATGAATTGGAGCCATCATATTATGTATTACCCAGCAGGCCTACTTTCAGCAAGTCTCTTATGCATGTAAAATACGACGAAAAATGTCAAAAACTGAAAAAAAGTGCTGGAAACTGCTGAACATATTATGATAGGCACTGATGGCTGGCCCTCTATCAAGATGGAAGGCTACGTGGCTGTTACGGCGCATTTTATAACGGAAAATTGGAAGTTTTATGGATGTTTACTTTCGTGTTCTAACTATAATGAAAGACATACTGCGGAAAATATTGCTCAAGAACTAAAACGACTGACAGATGAATGGAATATCTCATCGAAAATATATGCCATCAGTACAGACAATGCAGCAAATGTTGTGGCAGCGATCAGATTAACCTCATGGGCTCACATTCCCTATTTCGCCTATACGACAAATTTTATTGTTAGGGAGGCATTAAAAAACATAGAAGACTTTCAAAAAAAAATCAAAAGAATAGCAGATTTGTTCCATCGAATTTCACAAGCAACAACTAAACTAACAACTACTCAAAATCAAATGAAACCCGAATTCCTTTAAAGTTGATAAACGATGTGGCCACAAGGTGGAACTCCACATACTGTTTGATAGTCTAGTCAGATTATCGGAACCTTTGGCTGCAACAGTTGGTCTTTTGCTGAACCCTATCAATCTTCCAACTGAGGATGAATGGACAATTTTAAGAGAACTTTGCCATATTTTGAATCCTTTTGAAGCAGTTTCTTTAGAAATGAGCGCAGAGAAGCAAGTAACCCCTCTCCAAAGTTATACTTATCATAAAAGGATTACATTCGTCTCTGGAACGAACTAAAGTTAAAATACTTAGTCAAGTAGGAAAAACTGTATCAAATTCTCTGCTTGCCTCTATGATTTATCGATTTGGAAATCCTGAAAACAATCTTATAACGGGCAAAGCCTCTTTCTTGGATCCGAGGTTCAAAACAAAGACATTCAGCAATGAAGAAAATTTGAAAAGAGAGTGGAATTAATTCCACTCCCAAAAAGACAGAAAAAGGCAAACATTCGGAAGCTTATACAACAACGAACATCATTATCCGCTCTAAATATCTACTGTTCGAACACCGTTCTAACAGTAGATATTTAGGGCGGATAATGAAAAAGGCGGCGGATGATTCACAAGCAGTTAAAGACAGTGAGCTACTTTGAAGATGACTTAAAAGTAGATATTGGAAATGGAAAATTTCGTTTACTTCTGGATGAGCCTACGGATATAACTGTGGTAAAATATCTTGGCATGTATATTACAGCACAAAATCTAAGAAAATAATAGTATATTATGGTATAAGTGTATAAGAGGGCCTTTAAAGCACGCGCGACATAGTTATTTGAAAACACGACGCGCTGCGGAGTGTTTTGTAAGTCGGAAGGGCTTTAAAGGCCCTCTTATACACGCATAACATATGCTATTTTTTATAACAAATGCATCATAATGTCAAAAATGTTTTAAATGTGTGAATTAATTTTGATAAATAGTGATTTACAGGGCAAGTAAATATCAAGGTAACAATGGTAGATCAAACGTTTCTATAGCAAACCTTTGAAAAGGTAGGCGCATCATAAACATCATTTTTTCTACTGACATTTCATAATACGCTATTAAACGATTAAAATCTGTATTATAATGAACTTCATTACGATACAGATTTTCATTATAATACTCATTTTTAATATTATACAATGTTGATAGATGGCAGCACTAGTTAAGATATTAAACATTTTTAACGGTAATTTTGCGTAAAACAATTATTTTGATAACTATAAAAAATACTTCGAATTGTTTAAAAGTTACCTAAAGTTTGGGACAAAGAATAATTATTATGGAAATAATTGGTGATAAGGAAGAATTTTTACTTTTGTCATTATTATACATCGTCAATAGATGGCGCCACCAGTTAAGAAATTTTGATTTTTTTTTTTTTGAATGATGACAGCACTCTGTTTATGGCTTTTCCATGGTAATTTAGCAAAAAACAATAATTTCATGAAAAAAATACTTCTAATTGTTATTAAAAGTTACCTAATGTTTGGGATAAGGCATTATTATGGAAATATTGAGTGATAACGAAGAATTTTCACTAACACCTCCAGAAATTACAGAAAGGGCGACAAATAATAATAATAATAATAATAATAATAAATAAATATATTACGTAATTGAGTTACATATTACAATTAACAAAAGAAAGAATATTAATCTAGATAGGCACTCGATATTATGTAGATATATTTGGGGTTATGCGTCTAAAGATCTTCAGATCTTGTGCGCACCCAAGTAAAATCACAATCATAATCATAATCGTGCAGCAAAACGAAAATAAAAATAGGAATTCGATAAAAGTTAGCGAACATAATAATAGGGAAGAAATCCTATATTTTAAATATAATTATAATTAGTGCATGAATCTATATCTAACCTAATAACTAATAAATTAATAACTAATAGACAGCGAGTAAATGTATGGTAAATGTATGAAAATTTTCTGAAACGTTTGCCACTCTTGTGGCTGTATTTGTTCAAAAGTTTAAGGGCGAGAATGTGAGAAGAACATAGCTAATAGGTATACTGCGGTGGTATATAAACATTTACCTATTTAGTATTTGGTACAAGAAGTGCGTTTATAGGCTAGCATAGCAGAAGATTGCAACCATGAGCTTTGCGTATTTGCATAAATTAAATCGAATTTTTACTAGTTAATATTATTCATAGTATACATTCTTCATGTCAACCAATCTATGTGCTTGCACTCTACCAATATGTGTCAGCCAGTCCTTTATCTTTTTTTTAAATAAGTTTTTTGAATTCAATAATTTTATTTCATTAGGTATAACATTGTATAAACGGGGGCCCAGAAAAAAAAAGCTTCTTTGAGTAATTGTTTTCAATGCTTTAGGAATGCGAGAGTTATTGTCCCTATGTCGTGTTTCATAACAGTGGTCAATAGGAGTCAGTGTTGATTTCTGGTTATGCTGTTTAACTAAAATTGACAAGCAGAATTGCTGCCTGATATCAAGAATGTTTGCCTCTGCGAACAATAAGTTAGTTGGATAGAGAATGCTTTTCCCCAGTATTATTTTTAATAGCCATTTTTGAGATTTCTCAATCATCTGCATAAAATTATTTGTTATGCCTCCCCACGCCAAAATTCCATATTTAAGATGTGGGTCAGCCAACCCGTAATAAAACATTTTCAGATAGTGGAGTGGAAAGATCATTTTCAAAAGTTTGAATTTAGTAAATAAAGATCTAATTTTTTTCATTACATATAAAATATGTTTATCCCACTTAAGATGCGTGTCAATAATTACGCCAAGATACTTACCATTTGATTGTAATTTAATACATAATTTGGGGCATAAGCAATCACTAGAAATAGTGAGGGTTTCATAATGTGGCAGATTTGAATTGTAGGAAGTGAATGGGATGAAATATGTCTTGTCAATGTTAACAGTTAGCAGCCTGTGGTTGAAAAAATGAAATACTTTAGAAAGTTCTTTCTCTGCTGTGAGCTTTAGCTCAGTCCAGGATTTTCCCCTAAATAAAATAACTGTATCATCTGATCTGATGATTATTTCTCCATCAATGTTTAATCCAAATAGCTGGTTGAGATATACATTAAATAATACTGGTCCGAGGACCGTGCCTTGTGGCACGCCATACTCTATTACTCGTTCCTCACTAAAGGTATTATTTATTTTTACACGCTGAGTCCTATTCGAGAGATAATCCTTCATTAGATTCAATGGAATTCCCCTAAATCCAATACATTCCAAAGTTGCCAGGAGTTGTTTGTGATCTACCGTATCAAATGCTTTTGATAGGTCTATAAAAACGGCTAGAGATGGTTCATTTTTATCTAGTGCTTTGTAAATATGAGTTGTAAGATCTATCATTGCATCTTCGGTCGATATATTTTTTCTAAAGCCGTATTGTTTTTTTGAAAGGATATTATGTTTATCAAGAAAGTTTATGATACGATCGCTTAAAATTTTTTCAAAGACCTTAGAAAATCCACTTATAAGAGAGATTGGTCGATAATTACTAACATCGAGCTTGTCTCGATTTTTGAAAATAGGTCTAATTATGGTTTTTTTGAATATTTCCGGAAAAACCCCATTTGTGAATGATTTGTTTATTACGGAGGCTAGGGGTCCAGCTATGGAATTAGAAAATCTTTTAAGAGTGTCATTACTAATATTGTCATAGCCAGGTGCTTTCCCACTTTTAAGTTCATTTATTTTTTGAGTAATTTCATGTTCATCAGTAGGACGCAAAAATAATGTATTATTATTACAATAACCATTCTGTTGCCTGAATAAATTATTATTGTGAGTGCATGGTTTTATTTTATCAGATAAGGATTTTCCCACTGTGGTAAAAAAGTTGACAAAACTATCTGATATTTCTTTGCTATCATTTGACTTCTGTCCATTCTTTGTATAAATTTCGGTTATTTCGTTTTTTGTGCTTTCGGCTGAGATTTCTTTTACAAGGGACCAAATTGCTTTGGAATTTTCTTTAAATCTCGAGATTTTTGCCTTATAGAAGTTATATTTGGTGGATTTTATTAGAGAAGTTAATTTATTTCTATAAAGTTTGTACCTATTAACATTTTCTTGCGATGGGTGCTGTTTCTGTATTTTAAATAACTTGTTTTTTGTTTGGATTGACTTAAGTAGCCCTCCAGTAATCCATGGAGTTTTTTTTGCTGTTTTATTTTTGAGCCTAATGTAAGTGGTGCTCTGTTCCAAGTAGCTATTTATTATGTCAATGAATGAGTTTGCGCATTTATTTGCATTATCTTCATTATATACGAGATTCCAGTTTTCGTCTTCAAGCATATTGTTAAGTTTAGCGTAGTTTAGGTATGCTTTATGGGATGATTCAGTATGAGTAGTATTTTTTGGTTTAATTGGGCTAATGATCTGCAATATTTGCAAATAGTGATCAGTTATGTCATTTTCCAGTATTATTGGTTTATGTTTGGGTTGGAAGGATGCTTTAGTCTTTAAAAAAATATGATCAATGCAAGTTTCTGACATACCTGATACTCTTGTTTTGTTATTTATCGCAGATACAAAACCATACTCGTAAAATGCATTTAAGTAGTCGTTGGTCAATTCATTGTCGGATAACAAATTTATGTTAATGTCCCCGAGAAATATATAAACATCAAAGCCACTCTCACATTGCCTTAAGTAATCTGATAAGTCATGGATAAAAGTATTTGCACATGTGGATGGTGGTCTGTACGCAGCCGTCAGGTGAATCCTTCTGTTAAAGAAATGTATAATAATCTGCAACACTTTTACTGGACCCATATTGATCACTTTATACGAATAATTAAATGAATTTTTGATAAATACCACTACACCATCGTTTTTATTTATGTCGCCTTGACTATACAATAAGTTATATCCGTTTATTTTGTATATGTCAGTGTTAGTTAGTGTCCATGTTTCAGAAAGTACAATGCAATCAAAGGGGGTTTCGACTTCATGCAACAAAGTCAAGAATTCATCAAAGTTTTTATTAATACTACGTATATTTTGGTGGATGATCTTGAAACTTGAGAGCTTCTCTTTATCTAGTTCCCATTTGTATTTACTCACACTATCTAGAGTTAAGGTTTCAATCTGTTTTGTTTCGAACCCCCGTATATAATCATTCATGTCAAGATAATTATTATGCTGCCCAAAAAATCAAAACAAATGCCGCAATGGAACAAAAACTACAACAGAATGATTTTTTCTCAACTAATTCAAATATAAGTAACTTAATAAGGATGAGTAGATACCAAAGATTCAATATTTTAAAAAAAAAAAAAAAAAAATAAAAAGCGTAATAAATGTAATTTCTTCTTTCAATATAAGATGTATGTTATAATCAAACACAAATTGTTTGGATTTATTTATTTATGGATAGGGAAAAGAAAAAATAAGAAAATTAGTAAATTAGAAAATTTGAACAAAAAGGCAGAAAAGGAAAATCATGTGTAAATCTGACATCATAAAGAAACAAGTCAAACCAGATAATCGAATTATTTCTTTTTTTTTGTTCTGGTGTTATGTAATGTAAGTGTTTTTGGGCTAATGTGGTTTAGTTTTCTTTTCACTGAGTTGTTCTCTCGCGCCCTCTGTCCAGACCTCTGTCTGGAATGAAATTCAGTCTCGACTTGATCTTTCTCACTCGAATCGTCTTCGTCTTCACTCTCTTCTGGATTCTCTTCAGGAGAATATTCTAAATCGGCTGCGGTATACCATTTATCTTCAATTTGAATTCTTAGCCCCTGTATTTTGCAAGTTTTGTTGCTTTCCTTAGCAAGTTTAAAATGTTTTCTTAGAATCTTGTGGTCTCTGCGGTCCTCTGGGCACATATCATTCGAAACAGAAATTTTGTGTTTGCGAAGTTCCTTCAATTTTTCTGTGCTCTTGAAAATTTCTAACTTTTTGAGAAATGTAGAGAATTCTATTATAACTGGTGACTTGGGATCCCTGTTTAATTGGTATATATTATTAATATCTGTGAGCTCCAAATTTAATTCAAATAGCGTGTTGATTTTGGCAATCACATAGTTAGCCAACGACTCTTGCTGTTGGTTTTCTAATCCAAAAATTATTACGTTGTTTTTGCGTAATTTTCTTTCCAAAACTATATTTCTCTCTTCCAACTTTAGGATTCTGCTTGTGTTTTCTTCTACTTTGCGATCAATTGGTTTAATTTTCTTATTGAATTCTTCCTTTAGTTCCTTGGTCTGTTTCTGTAGTAAGAGCTTTATGTCCTCCAGTGAAAAATCGCCCATAATTTGCAATAGCGAATTAAATAGTACAATTAGAATTTACTTTATCACTATTTCGCAGGTTTATTAATAAAAAAAAAAAAATTCCAAGTCCTTGTTGTTGAAATACAGGTACTTATGCGTGCATGGTTTTTTGCCGATTCGTATTAAAATTCAAGTTAATACAGTGCAATGCAGGTAATAATATACTACCGGACAAGTCCAAGAAAATTTGCGAAAAATTATATGGACAATTTATGGATTGGAAACACCAAAAACACATCGTCCTTCTCAGAAAATGTTTTGATAGTATATTTTGAAGAATTACAACAAAAAATGAAACCTTCAACTGTATGGATTACTCAATTATAACATCTCCATTCAAAGTTAAGCGTAATGTTGACATATCTAAATATCATCATATCAAGTTTTATCAATGGCAGTAGAAAAAATAGTGTATGCAACTCTCATGTAATGGCCATTAATACACGAGCATGTTGTAGGATACGAAACGAGCCGCAGGCGAGTTTCGTATATAACCTAACCAACCTAAGCAGTTTCTTCAGAACTGTGTAAGCTTGAAACCAGGATGCCTCATGCGAATAAACTTTTAACTTTTAGATTATACATAGACTTTGAGCTGTTCTCACGTATTTTTGCTTTATTATTTTTGAACTTGTAATTTTTAATTAAAGTTAATTTTTTAAAAACGGTTTCTTTATTACCGGAAATATAAAGTGGCGCAGTCGGTAGGATTCTTGAAAGGGCTTTCTCGTCGAAAAACCCTTCGGTCCTAATCGTTAATTCGAGAAACGAACCTTGAACCCGGAAACAAAAACTCTGTTAAACGGACAAGATTATTGTGTAAGACTTGTGTGAAATAGTTGTGAAGAGAGGTGAAGATTGAAGAAGAAAAATGAAGAGCTTCCTGTTGTAAGTCCCATTTTCTTTACATTGTCCTTTACCTGTCTATGTCTATCTCCCCGGATCCATCTGATTCTGAGACGGAAACCAGTGAAAACGGGTCAATTTTAATCGATAATAGTAATTATTCAAGTCAGTTAGATTTAAACACTTCTTTTCATCTAGAAAATTTATTTTCAAATATTTCCATAAGTGAGAGAATCGAAACGATGGCTCCACCACATTTCGAAACTAAACTACTCGAAATAGTGCCAACATTTGATGGCAACCCTTTAGAGTTAGCTTCATTTCTTGAAATAAGTCAAAAACTGATTTCGACTTATTGAAATAGTGAAGATCCTAATTACGTGCAAAATCTCGCAATAATTTATGGAATTTATGCTAAAATAATTGGTAAAGCTAGGGAAGTTTACAGCATTTGCGTATCTAAGGACTGGAAGACAGTCAAAGATGCTTTGATCGCGCATTTTGGTGATCAAAGAAACGAAAATGGCTTATTATTCGATTTAGATCAACTTAGACAATACGCAAACGAACCCCCTTTGCAATTTCATACTAGAGTTATGTCTAATTTAAGTGCTTTACATAATTATATTGATACCCACAATAATTTTAATGATCCAACAAGTATTGTTAAAAAGAATTTATATAATTTACACGCTTTAACAATATTTTTGGCAGGTTTAAGAGAACCACTAGGTTCAACGATCCGTTCGATGAAACCAAAAGATCTAGCCGAAGCTAGACAGTACATCATTTCGGAAAGTAACATAAGACATTTACAAAAACCCCAAAATGATAATTTTGCTAATAAAAATAAACATCAAAATCACCAGAAGCAGAATTTTCATCAAAATAACTTTCCACGTTTCCAAAATTTTCAACAAAATTACACACCAACACAAACGTTTCAACCACCCGGAAATAAATACATTTCCGCGTGCCCCAATAAACGTCAATCCCAGACAGATGCCAACACAAAATTTTTTCACCAACCAACAAGTTTTTGGCTCGCCCAAAAATGTTTGGAAACCAAACCCTCAAGCTGCCCAAAATTTTCCAAAACCAGTACCAATGAGTGGCATATCTAATTTGCAAAAACCAGTACCAATGAGTAGCATATCTCACGGTACCAATAGATTCAATAACCAAAATTTCCAACTACATAATGCAGAAAATGCACCTTATTATCGAATTCCAAATCCTCACTACGCCGAAAATTATAATTATTATTATGATTACCAAGGCTATGGTGATGGTAGTAACGACAATAATTATTCAATGCAAAACGATCAGGTAGACTCCCAAGATTTTTACAATGACCCAAGTAACGGTCAAACCGAAACCAATGAATCTGAAAATTATGATCAAACTCCCATTGAACAAAATTTTCAAGAGGCGGAGCCTCCCGCCGATATGCCGTAGAAATACATTCTATTTATGACAAAAAAGATCTCCCTCATGTCAAAATAGCAAATCCACCCTTAAAGCTATTAATAGACACAGGAGCTTCAAAATCCTTTATCAATCCGGAAATTGCTGAAAAATATTTCGAAAATTTCATAAGAAAAGAGCCATTCACAATTTCCTCTGTTTTTCAAACAACTACTAGAGACCAATGTGCCGAAATTCCAGCTTTTGAAGAATTCAAGTCCGAAAATAAATTTAAATTCTATTTATTCAAATTTCATCATTATTTTGATCGCATTATTGGCTGTGACACTTTAAAAGATCTTAATGTCAAATTGGACTTACAGAATGACTTACTTAAAACACCTAGAGCTCAAATAAAATTGTTACATTATGAAGCAAAGTCAAAACTACTATTTTTTACTCGAATTGAACCCAATACTATAGAAATATTAAACATCCCTGTAAAAATACCAAATGGCGACATTAGTATTTACAAAACCTCGTTGTCTAACTGTATTTTAAAAGAATGCTTAACAACTGCGAGCGACGGCTATGCCCCAGTAGAAATTCATAACAATACTGATAGCGTCCAGGAAATATCTTTATATAATCCAATTCCCGTACAAGCGTTCAATAAAGCCGATGTTGAAATCTATAATTTTTCTATAGAAAACACACCTAATGAATTCCCTAATAGATTCGATATTGTCGATATCATTCGGACCCAACACATGAACGAGGAAGAGAAGTTTCACATAGAAAAATTATGCCAAAAATATTCGGACATATTTCATCTCGAAAACCAACCTTTGACTTTCACTAACCAAGTAAAACATAGGATAAAAACTACTGACGAACTTCCGGTCTATACCAAATCGTATCGATATCCGTGTATACACAAACCTGAAGTAGAAAAACAGATCGCTGACATGCTACAACAAAACATCATTAGACACAGCGATTCTCCGTGGTCCTCACCAATCTGGATCGTACCCAAAAAAGCGGACGCCTCGGGTAAGAGGAAATGGCGTATCGTAGTGGACTACCGGAACGTCAACGCCAAAACCATCGACGACCGTTATCCGACACCTAACATAACGGACATACTCGACAAATTAGGCCGTTGTCAATACTTTTCTACCCTAGACCTCGCGAGCGGATTTCATCAGATAGAGATGCATCCCGAAGACATAAAAAAGACCGCATTCAATGTCGAGAATGGGCACTACGAGTACGTAAGAATGCCCTTCGGTCTCAAAAACGCCCCCGCTACGTTTCAGAGGGTTATGGACGGTGTTTACAAGGGCCTACAAAACCGAATATGCTTCGTGTACATGGACGAAATTATTGTCTACTCGACCTCCTCACAAGAACACATGATGAACCTAAAATCAGTCTTTCAACGACTACGCGACAGACCTAAAAATCCAACCCGATAAATCGGAGTTCCTGAGAAAGGAAGTGGCTTTCCTAGGCCACATCGTGACAACAGAAGGCATAAAACCAAATCCTGACAAAATCAAAGCGAAACTAAAATACCTGATCCCAAAAACAACAAAAGAAATCAAAGGATTTCTCGGACTTCTGGGCTACTATCGTAAATTCATTCCTAATTTCGCCAAAATAACAAAACCGTTTACTAATTGTCTCAAAAAGCAAGCGATCATTAATGTAAATGATCCCACCTACGTAAAAACATTCGAAGACTGTAAAGTATTATTAACTAACGAGCCGTTGTTGCAATATCCCGACTTCTCAAAAGAATTTAAGTTAACTACAGACGCAAGCAACCTTGCCATAGGTTGTGTATTATCACAAGGTCCGATCGGACAAGATAAACCAATAGCCTATGCATCTAGAACATTAAACTCTGCCGAGCAAAATTATTCAGTAATTGAAAAAGAGCTCTTGAGTATTGTCTGGGGAACGCGCTATTTTAGACCATATTTATTTGGTAGAAAATTCAAAATCGTAACCGACCATCGCCTTCTCCAATGGCTAATGAACTTAAAAGAACAAAATTCAGGTTCACGTTTAGTTCGATGGCGTCTGAAACTCGAGGAATTCGACTATCAGATAATTTATAAAAAAGGCAAAAACAATACAAATGCCGACGCGCTATCAAGAGTCGAGATAAACGCAAATGAAGTAAATGATACTTCGCCAACATCACCTGAAAAGAACGACAACAGCCTTGACTCAAATTTACCGCCTGTTTTGCAGTATATGCAAGAATACAACAATAACCCCGTTCTAGACAACCAGCTTCCTAGCACAAGTCACGGACCCAATGATCAAATTACAACAGCTTTTGAAAATAATGAAAACAATCCCGATGCTGCGACCGACAACCAGTCAATTGCTGGCCTAGCTGACCCTGACGAATTTAATGATAATGACACAGTACATACCGATTCTGAAAATCCCATTTTATCTGTTCACATTAGTGAAAAACCAATAAATTATTTCCTGTGTCAAATAGTCATTATAAAAGTCGAAAATACCCCCGAATTGAAATAAAGAAAATTTTCCAAAATCCTGTAAATAGAAACCAATGGTATATTTACGTAACAAACGATTCTTTCCAAGCACAAATTATTCAATACATAAAAGAATACTAAGAACCAAAGAGGCAATACGTCTTTCTTTTTCAAAATGACGAAGACGAAATGCTGTTTAAGCAAATGTGTAAGTTTATACCGCAAACATTTAAATATGCATCTTACAAGTTTTTGAAATCTAATAAAATGCTTTGCGATGTAACTAAAGAAGATAGGCAGAAATATCTCATTAAAAGCCAACATGAAGGTATCACCAATCATAGAGGTATTCACGAAACGATTGACCAACTACGCCTAAAATATTATTGGCCCAAAATAAATGATGATGTCAGAAAATTCATAAATAGTTATTTGCTCAATCTGTCAACAAGTGAAATATGAACGTCACCCACCATTGATAAAATTGCAATTAACACCCACGCCTAACAAACCATTTGAAACCATTCATGTGGATACTTTCAAATTTGAAAAAACGGTTGCATTAACAATTTGTGATAGTTTCTCGAAATTTGGACAAGCCTATGTCCTACCAAGCTTATCTGCTGTACATGTGTATCAATCTCTCTTACAGTTTGTCTCAAATTATAAAATCCCAGAAAATATCGTATCTGATAATGGTACCGAATTCAATCAAAATCTTCTTAAAGAATTCGCCAAACTTTATAAAATCAATTGGCATTACACCTTGCCCTTAAACCCGAATAGCAACTCTATTGTTGAGGGATTTCACTCTACATTATTAGAGCACATGCGGACTCTAGTTTTGTCCAAACCAAACCTAAGTCCATTTGAAAAATTGAACGTTGCTATTATAGGGTATAACAATTCAATCCATTCAGCAACAAAACAGAAACCAATCGATTTAATTTTTGGTCACCTCCAATTAAAGGAACCAATCGATATTGATAACGATACCCAATTAATCAATCACGAACTAAATAAACATAAAGAGATAATCTCTGACATTTATAAAAACATTCATAATAATATGAGCGAGCATAAAGAAAAGGTAATTTCTAAACTAACGAAAAACGAAAAGACTCTGTCGAAATTCAACCCGGAACAATAGGTTATAAAAAACTAACCGACCGCCAGGGCAAAACAAATCCTTTATATAAACCAGAACACGTCTTGCGAAGTAACGACTTAACTGTCACTACAGTAAAGGGGCTAGGACAGAGCTGGCGCAAAATCAGTCATTTTCCCATGTAAATCTCCATAAGAAAATCTAAGGTCCGTTCTGGCAATTTTTGTACCGTTCAAGGTCATCCGTCCAGCCCGCCAGCAGTCGTTGCCGCTAAGCCCCGCCCCCTTTCCAGTGCCCATGTCTTTGATTGGTCGCGTCAGCCGCCGCTGCGTTCAGGGACATGGACCGTGCCCTCGACCGTACCTGACTCCAAGCGGCTCATCGAACACACATAGCACCTCGTGACTTGGTACCTCATTTAAGGTGCATTGTACTGATGATGACGTAACTAACAATAAAAACGTCGTTTCGCCATCGGGTCTGATGATGACGTAACTAACAATAAAAACGTCGTTTCGCCATCGGGTCTAATGATGACGTAACTAATAATAAGAACTTCGTTTCACCATCGGGTCGTCAACGTTTATTGCAACCACAGCGAAACCATAACTTGTTATTTTCCTGTGACCTGCGATAAACAAGCTCTGACTAGTCTAGCCAATCACCAGCTTCGTATCCATCTGCACACGCCAGCGAATTTTTCCTAGAAATATGAGCCATCGTTTCAATTTTATTGTTGCTTATTACGTTGGCATCCTGCGATAAGCAAGTCCTAACAAGTCTCTAACCAATCAGAAGGCTGAGGTCTATCGTCTCAATATAAGAAACCAGCGGCAACAAGCCGGAGATTTTTTTCTATTTTATTATTTACATCATATCAATACACCGTTTTAGCTCGTATTTAGATCAAAATCGCTGCTTGTTCGAGTGACTTTTATTGTCAACCAGACAGACCCATGACTCATTTATACAAATATTTGTCTACAAAAATAATTCCGTCTCAAGTTTTTCCATAAGGATTTTCCTGGAATTTTTGCTTCAATTATTCATTACCTATCATCAATATATTGCTAAATTATATCAACATGTTCACCATCAAACCGAAAAATTAGGCAAACGCATCGCATAGGAAATTACACTGCTTGCTGCTTGAGCCGTTCAGCCGCAATACTTATAAACTATTTTTATTTAGAATAAACAATTAAACCTGCGACAATAATATGAGAGGCGTAACGTCATCAGCGTATATGTGAATATTTTCATCATTGCAGTACCACTTAAATAAAAATGGTATAGTAGTAGTAATGAGGGGACCTAAGCCTGGGAAAATTTTCGATACCGTGGGAAACTCTATGGATCGGCGGCGCCTTTGTGTGAAATTACTGGAATTTGACCCGGAGCCAACCCCAAATTTTTCGACGTCATTATGTTATCGGTGGCGCCATCTAGCGTACATTGTGTGAAGTTCGTTGTGTCCTTTCACAGGATGCCGTAGTGGTAAATAAAGAAAATTCGTGAAACTCAAGGTTGCAGACCATCGATTCGACGTTTAATGTCGGAGCGTTATAAACAAAGGTATCATATTTCAAAGTTTATTTTACTGATAAGCATTTCCGTTCTAGCGAAAATAACAAGCTGGGACTTGCATCTAATATTTTGTTGATGAAAAAAAAGGATATTTTCATTGCCGACTAACTATTTACATATGTATAATAATATATTTAAACAACATTTTAGCCCATAGCCCCATAATACTTTCAGTCAAGTTGGACATTATCTAGTACGAGAAAATATTTGGTTTGATTTTCTATGCTTTTCCATCCATAGACGCGTTTCGACCTAACTACACCATAACTCTTATCAGGCGGGGACAGCGATGCTGCTTTTTCCGGGGTGTGCGCAACCCTAACTATCAAGGGAATGTCTGAAAACCGGATTTTGACCATCTGCGCACATGTCGTTAGGGTCTTATTCTATTTTTTCAATTATTTCGCCTTCTAGCGAACCGATTCAATTCGTCCTTTTACGAAAAATTTTTAAATAATTAGTCGCGTATTTGAAGACCACTTCCACCCGTTTAGCATATGCCAAAAGGGCCGTATTCTATTTTTTCAATCAATTAACGTTCTATCGACTCGATTCGATTTATTTTTTTTTCTAAAAATATTTAAATAATTATTGGCCTATTTAAAGACTTGTTCTACCCGTTTAGCATGTGCCAAAAGGGCCGTATTCTATTTTTTAAATTAATTATCGTTCTATTAATACGATTTTATAATTTTTTTTTACCAAACATTTCTAGATAATTAGTGTGCGTTTTTTAAAACTAGTTCCAACCATTTAGCATACGCCAAAAGGGCTGTATCAGTTTTTTTCGATTAATCCACTTTCTATTGGCCCAATTTAATTTGCTCTTTCACCAAAAACTTCTAAATAATTAGTAGCATCAATGAAGACTAGGTCCAGCCATTTAGCATACGCCAACAGGGCCGTGACCAGTTTTTTCATTCGATCCACTTTCTAATGGTCCAATTTAATTCATTCTTTTACCATACATATATCCACAATATTGTATTGGAATGTCAATATTTCAGTATAGAAAATCCTAAACACAAAATAGCAGACATTTAGATCCAGGATAACATTAAGCCATAGCCTAGATCTGAAAAAAGAGTATGAAAATTTCTGTCAAAAAAATCTAAGAGTTAAGGGACCTCTCCTATTTCTAAACTTTATTTAACATGTAATCTCAACCATACGAGTTTAGATCTGGATCAGCGTCACAAAGCTTATCAACTGGAATATTTGTAACTGTATACAAAAAGCGCTCAAAATAGCTGAAAACCCATATTTGCTTCATGTTTCCAGTGATTCTTATGGAAATCCTTCGCAAGAATCTGATAGTCGGGGTGGGGGGGAGGGTCACTGTCATAAAACCGTTCAGTCCTCCGTCCTCATTCATTAGTTTGCAGTTCCTCAAAGAGTGAAGACGTGCAAAACTAGTTTTCCTATACTGATTAACACGTTTGTGAGAAACAATAGCCATTTTCAGTTAGTTCTATAAAAAATATACCCCAAACAAAACGAAGCGTTCAGATTAAAAGATGTCCCTCTTCGCAGATTTAGTGAAACATATAGCCTCTCTCCTGGGGCTACTCACACCAAAATATAATGATAACATCGCTAAAAATGGCCTGGAGGAATGTACTCGAGGACTAAGAAAACTCAACAAAGCGATCAAACAAGCAGCATCCATGGGTGAAAAGCAGCACTTAGAGTCATGTCTGCGGAATATAAGAAGTATGAAAAATCAGTTCAAGAATATACAAAAGAAAGGCGCAGGACTTTCACCATCACGCCCTGAAGGAGCAAGAGAGCGGGTGCATTGGGATGATTCAAATTCAGCTTTCAGCAGCAGGATAAGAACAGGCGTGATTTCAAATTTAAAACACAAAGATCCCAAGCTGTTTTTGGTAGATTGTGCTGCTTCATTTAAACGCAGGATCCAGAATGCTCTTAAAATGGATGAAGCCATCAAAGCTAATGCAGTATTTTGTGGGGAATTCGAGATCGTCAAAGGTGTGCTAAAAGAATTTAAGTACTTCACATCGTCTAACACGGGCATCTACCGAAATACTAATCTTGAGCAATGGTTCAATGAGAAGGTTACTGAACCCATTATGAACGAGTTGGAAGAATTCCAGGAACGAGATAGTGGTTGGGCGCTGAAGAAAATTATAAATTTGGGCATTAACATAAATAGATTCACACAACAGCTAGGATCCTCCTTCATCAAACTATCAGCACAAATAGCAGCGAGACATGCCTGCGTAAACGTGAAAAACAACGATTAAGCCTGTTTTGCATGGGCTGTAATTTCAGCATTGTTTCCAGTAGAAAAGGATCCACAGCGATTGTGCAAATACCTCGATTATATAAATGTATTAAAGTTGAAAGGCATTCAATTCCCCATGACTTTGAAACAAATTCCCAGTTTCGAGAAACAGAATGGTTTATCTATAAATGTTTACAAACTGGAAAAATCTGAGAAAAACTTCAAAGTCATGCCCATACTCATAACAAGAAACAAACAGGAAAAACATGTTAATCTCCTACTTATCCAGAATAAATATGATAAAGAGGAGGGTGAAGACTCTTTACCTGTAAAGTATCATTATGTGTGGATTAAAAAATTATCAAAATTAGTATCCTCACAATTGAGTAAGCATGATGGGGAAAAACACATCTGCGATCGCTGTCTGCACTATTTCAGATCGCAAGATAAGCTTAATAAACACCTCGAAGATTGTGCAAAGATAAATGAAACTGCTATTAAGATGCCAAAAATTGGGAAAAACATTCTAAAATTCAAAAATTTTAAAAACAAGGAAAGAGCACCCTTTATAGTGTATGCGGATTTGGAGAGCGTTTTGGTCCCAACAAAAGGAGGATCCTAAAAGGACTCAACACCATATTCCAGCTGCTGTAGGATATTACCTTAAGTGCTCCTATGATGACTCATTATCTTTTTACAAGTCATTCCGTGGTGCAGAATGTATGCAACGCTCTTTTGTCGAAACAAAAGAATGTTCATAATTTGTGCTCGACTATTGCTCAGTGGTAGTTTAGCTTGGGGTGGTCCTTGGTGTTGGTACAGTAGAGAGAGGGCGCCACTAGTTTATATAAATTATTTTGATTAGTAAGGAGTAGCCAAACTAGGCACTATTCCATTAATTAGTTATTGTTTATGTTTAAAAAGATAAATTCAAAAAAATCGAAAAAGGTAAAAGAAATCTAAATCCAATAACTATCTGACATTCGACTCATTCAACAAAAACACAAGCTTTGGAATTCTAAACATAATTATTTATTAATTAAATCATTAAAATTTGTGACAATATGGCGAACTTTTTTTATATGTTTCAAAAAAATGTCTAGTATCCAAGTTTTTTTTTTAATAAAAAAAAAATAATCAAGTAGCTTTCTAAAAGCAAAACTCAATTAAAATAAGTTTGGTAGGATTGAAATTCAAAAACAATTAATCGATACCTATGAAGAAATCTACCTAAATATAAATGATGAAGTCACTATATCATTAATCTTCAATTTTTGACTTAAATCAACCAAATCAATAAAATCAAATTTATAAATGCATAATAGCTATTTATACAATAAGTTACGAAATGAGCGTCTTTTAGGCACGCGACGTGAAAATTGTCCAACGAGGCAAAGCCGAGTTGGACAACACGTCGAGTGACTAAAAGACATCGTTTCGTAACGTATTGTATACAAGATTTTTTCTACTGGCATTTTATAATAAAAAAACACAATTTTATTCCATGTGAATAAGTCGATTACACCCAAAATCTTTGTTACCTGCTTTTACTTGACACCTGACACTTTTCATGCGATTTTCTTTTCAAAATTCGACATCAATAATTAAAATCCTAGAAAGTAGGTAATAACACAAACTTCTGTTTTGAGTAACCCAAACGTTCAATTCAGTAATTCCATTTTCAATATTCATAATAAATACAAAACAAAATTCAAATATGTGTTAAGTGTGTTTTTTATTTCTGAATAATGAATGACACTTTTAGGCACTAGTGCTTAAAAATTACTTTTACGCACTCATAAGTCACTTTTACGCATTCAAAAGTCACTTTTACGCACTGAGTGCCTAAAAGTAACTTTCACGCACTCAGTGCCTAAAAGAATGTTGTTTCAAAACTGAAATGACAATCGAAAAGTTGCTATTATGAAACGTCAGTAGAAAAAGGTATTAAGTAATCCCCAGGGAGTTATAAATGCCAGAACCTATAATTAAAAGTATCCGGGAGAGCTCTACCTTTTACCTGTAATTAAAATTCAAAATAGGTAACCATGAAACTCAAATCCAACTACCTAAAGATTTTACATTGATTAAAATATCTTGCAGAATTACCACTTTATTGATTTAAAGCCAAAGGTTAGATTTACCTCTAGAAGTTAATGAATCCCAGAAATATATTTGGAATAATTACAGTAATCCATAATCATTGGATACCAGTTAAAAATATTGGAAACGATAATAATAGTAGTTATCTGATTACGATAATGATTAATAATTAATCGATAAAAATTACATTAAACTGTAGTTAGCCATTTTAGCTAGATACCACAATAATGTAAATAGGTCGGTAAATGATTTTATAGTTAATAATTAGCTAATTAAGATAACCGATAGTGAACGATAAGAAAATAATAATAATAATTAACAGTAATTAATATTATAAAGATAATAATTAGCCAATAAAGGCAATCGACAGTGGGCGGCAAAAAAAAAGGTAATTATAATTAACAGTAATTAATATTTATAACGGTATTAATTAGCTAATAAAGCTAATTGATAGGGAGCAGTAGAAGAGAGATAATGAGTAACGGTAATTAATAAGGCACATTTACGGGACCCATAGGTAAGTAATTATACAAGCCTGGACGGAATCCGTGGAAATTTTCTTGAATTTGAGATCCAGGAGCACCAAACTGACGGAAGGCAATCATCCAATGGTCGGGGATCAATCTCTTACAAGACACAACCTTCCTTGTAGAGGGGGTCCAGATTTGATTTGGAAATGCAGTACCGCATGGTCTCAAATTCGTCAAGTTTTCACCCAGAAGTGTAGGCGTGGATTTTTAAGACTCTCCCAAATTGCCTGAACGGAATGAAGAAATATAGGGACTCATTTATCAAAGGGAAAAAAGGGTTTACATACCTCAACGGCCGATAATAACCTCACTTTCAGAAATTTACACAAAAATCAACAATCGGTCGATTCTTCAGGAAACGTTCCAGCTGGCACAACTACTCACTCCTCTGGCTACTTAAATTTATAGACTTTTGGGCTCGATGGCCAAGAATGGAAACCAAAATTTTCGGATTTCCTCAGACGACCTGTTCGGTCTAACTCTCAAATGGAAAAAATAAATAAAATCAAAAGTATCAAACTGTCGTTGTGTCTTTCTCCTTCTGTCAAGCCTGTCGAAATTATAAAATTGACAGTGCTACGGGTTTTCAAAAAAATAACCCTAGTTAGGTTCGGAGTTAGAGTGGAGTGAACAAAAGTAACCCTAATATGGTAAAAAGCAGTACCCGAACAGCTGGAGAGCGAATGAAGTCACTCGAAGTGAACGCAGTGAGCAAACCGAAACCACCTTTCGATAATATAATTTTCGGTATTAAGTCAGGAAACTAGTCAAAGGAATCATAGATGTCGCCAGGTGTACGAAATAGAATTTTTAAATGAGTTCAAATATAAGAAATTAATTAAGAACAATTAAAAATGTTCTTGTGACATTTCAAATGTTACACTGCCCCCTTTCGAGAAAAGAAAAAAAAATATAAGTATATATTTTTTTTTTACAAGGAATACAAGTACCAACAACGAAAACAAGGAAGAGAAGGAAATTATAAAAGGGAAAGATAAATTGTAGAATTATATGGTGAATTTCTATCAAGAATTTCTTTAGCCTGATAACTAACGTGTATCATCCGTCTTTATGAAAGAAGTCATAATTGGTAGGTCACAATTGGGAAAAAGCTCAAATTGGTAAGTCAGAAGTAAGGTAGGGGTCTGCTAAAGAACTCGACAAGAATACAACCAAAAATTGTAAACAAAAGAAATAATAATAAAAAAAGGAAGGAAACCATGAGGGATAGACTGTATTTTGCCTTGCTGTCCTGTGAACTAAAACTAAGGAAAAGAAAAAGAGACGGTACAGAAGAGAAAAACTGTCAGGAAAGACCCAACAGTAAAAAGATTTAAACGCCAATTTATACCTCCACGGTATTTCGTTCTGGGCGGAGTTCCCGGAGAGGAAGTAAGAGAGACCCTTCATCCCTTGCATATGATCGGTGTCAGCCGCCATACACAAGTTATCCGTAAAAAGGCCCAATCAAGAGTGGATAGAAAAAGAAATCAGTGTGCGGACGAACACACCTATTTATGAAATTATCCTAATTAACCGCTATTCTCAAAGAACCGCCAGACTCTAACTCCTGCCACCAAGCCTGTGTCAATAAGGTGGTACACAGAAGCCTGTCCAATTAATTTCCCCCAACGGACAAGGAAAATTACTTGAAACAGAAGTTGAGGCAGCTCATATAAGAAAACATTCAGGATAACCCCATAACAGAGCGGGCTCGCGGTAAATCAATAAATGGTGTTGTTGTATTTCTCTTAGTGAAGGAAATTACTTTCCTTACTAAAGAAATAGCGCTCAATCCTTTCATACTCTCATTCATCCATCCCACAACAGGCAGCAATAGCAAAAGGCAGTCCACCAACATGGTCAGGGAGGGAAGTAAAAAAAAATATATACTAAAGAAAAGTAGACAAAATTACAGTGAGCCAGAAGTCTGACACTTCACCGCAACAAGACGAACCGTAATTATTATTTGCAATAAGCAAATCAAAACGGTAAGAAACTACGTACCCTTGTAACACTACAAGGTACGATACAAAAAGTAGTTATAATTACCATCCGGTAAAATCAACGGAAAGGTAAAATTTATTTTTAACAGATAAAAATTAATTCAGAGACAGATCCGAATTAGAGCCAATGTAAGGTTTCAGGTCCTTAACGTGCCAGTTACCCACACTCTTCCCAGTAGAATCCATTAGAGCATAGACTACTCGAGAAATTCGCTTCTTAACGGTACATAAGATAAATTTAGGAGCAAGCTTCGCGGAAAACTTCTTAGAAGCATCTGAGAGAACCTTATTACGTTTCCAGACTTTATCCCCAACGTTAAATACAGCATCTCGTCTTCTGAGATTATAGGTATGTGCATTTCGTTGATACGCAGCCTGTAATCTCTTCCGAACTTCAGAAAAAATTACTGGTAAATTTTTAATGTCCTTGGCATAAGTGTCAGGATCACCAGGAGAAACGTCTTCAGAAGAAGGAATGTCACCGTAATAACGTCCAGAAAAAGGAAAATGACGCGCAAAATTTAAAAATGCAGGGGTATAGCCGGTAACTTCATGTTTGGCGGTATTTAAGGCATGTTGAAGCTTAGGTTATTCCTTGTCCCAATGTTGATGGTGATCTTTGACATAGCAACGTATGGCTGTGCCTATTGTTCGGTTTGAACGCTCGACAAAATTAACCTGAGGTGAGTAGAAAGCAGTATACCAAACCTTTTGAACCTGATAGGTAGCAGCTAAATCTTTAAATACGTTAGCCACAAGATTTGAGCCATTGTCACAAATAATGAACTGAGGAACACCAAACTTCAGAAAAACTTCATTCTCGATAAATTTAACGATACAGTTTGCGGTAGCTACACGCAGAGGATGCAAAAGACAATATTTTGTGAGCCAATCACAGACTACAAGAAGGTAACAATTGTTTTTGGATGATCTAGGAAATGGTCCCATTAAATCTACGGCTATAGTTTGCCAGGGAAATTGCACAGATTTTTCACCACCCATTAAACCAAGAGGAGGAAGATTAGAAGCTTTTTGGCTACTACAGATATGGCAAGTACGAACGTAAGATAAGATATGCTTGCGCATTCTAGGCCAGTAGAAATTTTCTTGAACTCTGGCTAGAGTTTTGAAGAAACCTAAATGAGCGGCAGTGGGGGGATTGTGACAATCGTCAATGATTTGTTTTTGAAGATAATTTGGAACCAGGATTTTCCACTCTCTAGTATTGGATTTTACAGGAGCATAAGATAAGACCAGCTTATAAACAGCATCATTTTCCACCTTAAAATGAGGGTAACTCTCGGGAGACTGAAGATTTTTTTGTTTTAAAGAAATGTACCAGTTGTCAAGCTTTTCAGGAATAATATCAATTAAGGAAATCTCTGGAAAACATTCCGGGATACGAGATAAGGCATCTGGAACGATATTGTTGGTACCTTTGCGGTGAACCAAGTCAAAAGTATGGGTTCGGAGCTTCATAGCCCAACGAGCAAGTTTACCGGTAGGATTTTTAAGATTGTTTAACCACAATAAAGCTTGACAGTCAGTAACAACTGTGAATTTTACACCTTCTATATAGCCTCGGAAACGATCTATATTGAATAATAGAGCCAGACATTCCTTTTGGGTAGCACTGAGGTTTCTCTCAGTCTTTGTCAAGGACCTACTAGCATAAGCTATAACTTTCTCAACTCTATCAATAACTTGAGTGAGTACTCCTCCGAGTCCGACGTCACTGGCATCAATTTGAATGGTGAAAGGTAATGAAAAATCTGGTTGGCTCAAGACCGGGGTGGAAACAAGGGCTTGCTTAATTTGAAGGAAAGCCTTTTCAGCTTCGGTAGTCCACTTAATGGCTTCATTATTTTTCTTCCCCTTCAAGAGATCATGAATGGGAGACATTACTGAAGAATAATTCTTCAAGAATCTTCGGTACCAACCACACAAACCAGAAAATCTTTTGATTTGGGTTGTATTTACAGGCCTGGGATAATTAATCATGGCAGAAATCTTCTCTGGGTCTGTTCTCAATCCATCTGATCCGACAATATAACCTAGGAATTTAAGGGACGTTTTGAAAAATTCACATTTGTTGACGTTAATAGTAAGATTCGCATCTTGCAAGATTTTCTTGACCTCAGAGAGTAATTTGACGTGTTCGTCAAATGTTGAAGAAATTATGACAATATCATCCAGATAGCAAAATATATTTAGCTCGAAACGAGGACCAAATAAACTGTCTACCAGTCGCTGTTGAATTTGAGCACTGTTACATAAACCAAAAGGAACGGAGGTGAATTGAAAAAGTCCACGACCCATTATAGAAAAAGCAGTTTTCTCACGAGAATCCTGGTCAAGAGGGATTTGCCAAAAAGCTTTACGAAGATCCACCGAAGAGATATAATTAGCGCCACGAAGCATGCTGAGAATACGCTCGATATTAGGCAAGGGTTGGTTTGCTCATTTAGAAATCTACCATCGAAACAAAACCTCATTTCACCATTGGATTTTTTCACCAGAAGGACAGGCGAGGAATAAGGACTTTGAGAGGGTTCTACAACACCTAATTTGATCATTTCATCGAGTTCTTGATTTAAAATCTTCAGCATATAAGGAGACATTGGGTATTGCTTCCTTTTAAAAGGCTTAGCGTCGCCAGTATCAATGTGCATTGATATTTTGTTGGTCCTGCCGATGTAAGTATCACTGGAAATTTCTCCGAAAGAATCGATTACTGATTGAGCAAGAACACGTTGGTGATCTTGTAAATCATTGAAAGTAAAAAGGGAGTTACTATCGGAATTAAAATTCTGAAATTCTAAATCAGAAGTATTTTGAGCAAACCAGGTATTTTTATTGAAATCCACAACTAGTGAAAATTGTCTAGCAAAATCACTACCAAAAATGAAATTGTGCACTAGAGAAGGAACTACCAAAGCTGATACCTGCCAGGTTTTGAAACCTGGCAGGTATCGTTAATGTATATTGGTAAGTCGATTACACCTTTGACTTTCTGTTGTGCTCCATTGGCAACGGCAATGTGTTTAACTGGCGAAGAGTTAACGGTAATGTTGAAATTTTCAAGGAATTTTAATCCGTCTGAACCAACAATTGAGATTGTGGCTCCACTATCAAAAAGTCCAACAACTTCGGAATCAAAAATGTGAACCTTAATGTAAGGCCGGTTATCGAGAGTTTGAGGGACAAAGACTGGAGCTAGTTCAACAGATTGTTGTACGGATTGAGTAGACATTAATTGAAAAGACATAAGATAGTCTTTCAAACTTTTAAGATAAAGAGATTGTTCTGGAGAGGGATATTTAGGAATATTTACAGAAAAAAGAGAAGGCACAAGATGATTTTTAAAATATTTAAGATATTGGAATTGTTCTCTAGACGGATATTTATGGAAGTTAGCCGCCGCAAGAGAGGATACATGATGGCCAAGTCGTGCATCATCACAAGTTAGTTTTTTGGATTGCAGGTTGTGCAAGTTTTGACAGTAAAATCTGCTTTACCACAGCGGAAACAAAACTTCTTTTTCTGGCTACGGCAATCGAAATAAAAGTGACCTGTACGTCCACAATTCCAACATTTACGTTCGGGATTAGCACTGCGAGAAGTAACTGGAGTTTGACGAGAGTTGGGAGTGTTTTGGGATGAAGAAAAATTATTACGGAAACCTGAAGACGTGTTTCGAGAATTATTATTGGGTTTAGAAGGACCATCTTGAACAAAATGCTCATGAGCAGATACTTGATTACGCGAAAATTGCTTGTGTCTTATTAAATTAGCCTCTTCTAATTTTTTAACCAAGGTAATTTATTCGGGAACGGAATTAACGTCATGTAAAGTCAGGGCAGAAAAATATTCAGGAATTAAATTTTGCTTCAGATATTTAATCTTGGTATGCTCACTTGCTGGGCGAGATAACCGAAGAAACAAACTTTCCAGTTGAGAGGCAAAAATGTTAACACTTTCAAATTTCTTTTGTCGTCTAGACTTAATTTGCTCCCAAATTTCGACATCACAGTTAGGTGGGAGGAAATCTTTTTTAATTTGTTGGGCTAGTTCATCCCAGGTAGAAACCGAATGTTTAATATTACGGAACCACACTAAACCGTCTCCAGAAAATAAAAGGGTAGCAGACTTAAAAAGTTGCTCTTCAGCAACTTCATAAGCTGCTGCAAGTTCAGATACCCTTTCAAGAAAATCATAAACTTTTCTTGAATCACCAGAAAATTTTAAATTCCATTCTGGAATGAAATTTTTATTACTTGAGCAAGTAAGTGGGATGGTTGACACGGTAAGGGGCTGAGTATTGGCTAGGGTTGAATTGAAGTTAATTGGAGCTTGGGCTTGAGAAGTTTGGAACTGATCCACCCTTTCATGCACATCAGCATCTAGAATTAGGCATTCGGAATAGTTTTCGTGCTTGAATTTCACAATCTCATCATAAGTAAAATCTTCAGGAGCGGGAACTTCAATTCGTTGGATACGGGTCATAACATGACTCAAACGGGACTTAAGTCTGAGAAAAAGAGAATCTGACGGATTGCCGTCATAATCAGAAACTAAAAGTTTCAAATTGGTTATAGTCGCCTCTATCTCCTGAGATTCAGTCTGGAATTCGAAAGTAAACTTTTCTATACCGATAGAGTGGAATGGTCAATGTCAGATTTTTGAAGATAGTTGAAGATAGTTTACTCTAAACTGTCCAAGAATTTAAGCTAAGTTAAGCGTTGTTCAAAGGCCCCTTAAGTTGAGGCGCCAATTTATTTAACGCTCTTTTGTAGAAACAAAAGAATGTTCATAATTTGTGCTCGACTATTGCTCAGTGGTAGTTTAGCTTGGGGTGGTCCTTGGTGTTGAGACAGTAGAGAGAGGGCGCCACTAGTTTATATAAATTATTTTGATTAGTAAGGAGTAGCCAAACTAGGCACTATTCCATTAATTAGTTATTGTTTATGTTTAAAAAGATAAATTCAAAAAATCTAAAAAGGTAAAAGAAATCTAAAATCCAATAACTATCTGACATTCGACTCATTCAACAAAAACACAAGCTTTGGAATTCTAAACATAATTATTTATTAATTAAATCATTAAAATTTGTGACAATATGGCGAACCTTTTTTTATATGGTTCAAAAAAAATGTCTAGTATCAAAGTTTTTTTTTTTAGTAGAAAAAAAATAATCAAGTAGCTTTCTAAAAGCAAAACTCAATTAAAATAAGTTTGGTAGGATTGAAATTCAAAAACAATTAATCGATACCTATGAAGAAATCTACCTAAATATAAATATAAAGTCACTATATCATTAATCTTCAATTTTTGACTTAAATCAACCAAATCAATAAAATCAAATTTATAAATGCATAAAGGTTTTAAGTAATCCCCAGGGAGTTATAAATGCCAGAACCTGTTACGGGATGATTTTTCCCGCACCAAAATAAAAGGAAATAAGCCTATTCACCTCTCTGAATAGCATACCTTCCTCAAGCCACTGTTTTCTATCCAATAGTTGTAGCCAATTTTCTTCATCAAACTTTTTATTTTTTTCCCAGAATCATTAAGTTAGAGGTTGATTAATGGAATTGATTTCCTGTTAGTAGGGTTAAAATAAATAGTCAACTAATAAATTAACAAACAAAATTACAATATTTACAATTAGAACAGCTGATGTCTGATCGGAGTAGATTGACTAGATTGACAGCGCTCCAAATAGAGTCAATGACCGGTACTAACTTAATTTGAATAAGTACCATGCCCCAACTACCATCAAAATTCCCCAGTACCTTCCACCTTGGAGTTTTGACAGAACCATTTTAAAGGACATGGCAGGGACAATCAGAGGTCATTCAGGTCGAGGACTTTTCACGATTAAGTGTTCGGGAAAATTCCTCAGGCACATTTTGCCGATTTTCTGAGTTGTCTAGTTTTCGCTCATAGATCTAGGGTGGCTAATCGTTATTTTAGCACCCAATCGCCTTGTGCGGATTTTATTTGTGAGTCGAGAAAAAGCAACGTGACCAATTGTTTGTTCCTAAAGGTCAAAGTATTTTGGCCTTTAATCTTCACCTTTGGAAGTTACGCTTTAATCTTTACCCTTAGATGTCCCCTTGTATTCGTCACGCTTCAGTCCCTAACTTTCAGTAAAGAGTTATACGTTATACGTTAAGCTTACTGTATACTTCGAGTAGGACCTACAATCTTCAGCCTCCTTTAGACAATTGGAAGCCTTAGTGCCCAGGGCCAGTTGCTTCTTGTTGCGGCCTTGATCCAGTCCCAGGCCATTGGAAACACTGGAAGATATTGATCTCACCTGTCAGAGAGTCCAAGAGATTAGGGACTACTCAGGTTTGATAAGTGTGTTGTATTGTCCTAGTATCAAACCTTGCCAACCCCTTGTTAGAGTAAAACACCACAACAACGCAGATTTACCACCTTGAAAATTATCCTTTAGATTATGCGTTGCTATTTCAATTTTTAATTAATTATATCTATATCACCTTTTTTTTTTATGAAACTTGCCTTCCAGGTTATGTATGGTTAGGTACTGCAATTTTATTAGGTATCTAGGTATCTATACTACCTATATTGTTACATAATATTAAAGCCCTTCAGGTTACGTATTGTTACTTCCACTTTGATTATTGCTGCACTGAATACAGGTAAATACTTGTACACTGGGGTTAAATGGCCATTTACGAAGGTACTGCATTTAGTGAGCTTGTATTTTGATCATTTATATTTCAGGTATTATTGCTGTTGTACGGTACTCTTTACTTTAAGGGACTCGAGTTAATTTTTCTTGTATTTACTATTTTTAAAGTATATAGGTTAGGTACTCCTAGTCTAGGCGATTTCTTTACTTCTTTGAACCTGTTCTAGAGTCAACCTGTTCTGGTTCTAATTAAAACCCGTACCTGATTGTATTTAGCAAAGCGTTTCACTTTTGTTTTTGTCCTCCCTTCTTGTTTACGTTTATATTTCAGGTTGTGCTGCTATAGTTCCGTAGAAGTTTCCTGCTTTCGTTATATCGGTTGATTTCGTGTACTGCAGGGAAAAAGTAGGTGGCGCTCTATATTTAGTTAATTAATTAACCCACACCACTCTCCGTATTGGAAGCTAGTCGGCAACCCTATACACGAAATCACGTTTCTAGATTTCAGCCACCAACCAACCCTTTCTACTTTCTTTCTATTCTTTCTCTTTTTAGCTACCCATTCACTATCCCACTTCCTTCAAGTTTCATTAGTTACTTCTCCCTCCCGTTTTGTGCCACGTAACAAATTGGTACCTAACAAACCTATAATTAAAAGTATCCGGGAGAGCTCTACCTTTTACCTGTATTTAAAATTCAAAATAGGTAACCATGAAACTCAAATCCAACTACCTAAAGATTTTACATTGATTAAAATACCTTGCAGAATTACCATTTTATTGATTTGAAGCCAAAAGTTAGATTTACCTCTAGAAGTTTATGAATCCCAGAAATATATTTGGAATAATTACAGTAATCCATAATCATTGGATACCAGATAAAAATATTGGAAACGATAATAATAGTAGTTATCTGATTACGATAATGATTAATAATTAATCGATAAAAATTACATTAAACTGTAGTTAGCCATTTTAGCTAGATACCACAAAAATGTAAATAGGTCGGTAAATGATTTTATAGTTAATAATTAGCTAATTAAGCTAACCGATAGTGAACGATAAGAAAATAATAATAATAATAATTAACAGTAATTAATATTATAAAGATAATAATTAGCCAATAAAGGCAATCGACAGTGGGCGGCAAAAAAAAAGGTAATTATAATTAACAGTAATTAATATTTATAACGGTATTAATTAGCTAATAAAGCTAATTGATAGGGAGCAGTAGAAGAGAGATAATGAGTAACGGTAATTAATAAGGCACATTTACGGGGCCCATAGGTAAGTAATTATACAAGCTTGGACGGAATCCGTGGAAATTTTCTTGAATTTGAGATCCAGGAGCACCAAACTGACGGAAGGCAATCATCCAATGGTCGGGGATCAATCTCTTACAAGACACAACCTTCCTTGTAGAGGGTGTCCAGATTTGATTTGGAAATGCAGTACCGCATGGTCTCAAATTCGTCAAGTTTTCACCCAGAAGTGTAGGCGTGGATTTTTAAGACTCTCCCAAATTGCCTGCCACTCCTCTGGCTACTTAAATTTATAGACTTTTGGGCTCGATGGCCAAGAATGGAAACCAAAATTTTCGGATTTCCTCAGACGACCTGTTCGGTCTAACTCTCAAATGGAAAAAAAAAAAAAATCAAAAGTATCAAACTGTCGTTGTGTCTTTCTCCTTCTGTCAAGCCTGTCGAAATTATAAAATTGACAGTGCTACGGGTTTTCAAAAAAAATAACCCTAGTTAGGTTCGGAGTTGGAGTGGAGTGAACAAAAGTAACCCTAATATGGTAAAAAGCAGTACCCGAACAGCGAATGAAGTCACTCGAAGTGCACGGAGTGAGCAAACCGAAACCACCTTTCGATAATATAATTTTCGGTATTAGGTCAGGAAACTAGTCAAAGGAATCATAGATGTCTCCAGGTGTACGAAATAGAATTTTTAAATGAGTTCAAATATAAGAAATTAATTAAGAACAATTAAAAATATTCTTGTGACATTTCAAATGTTACAAGTGGTTCGCTGATGAGATGGCTCAGTTAGCAGAAAATATCGCAACTGTATTCTGGTGTCCCTACGACATTGATATTACCAAAGCCGAAGAATCAGAGTTTCAGAAAGCTACACATTGTTACATTTGCGAGCACCCGTTCAATTCGCAAAGTTCGAGATCACAACCACTTGATTCCTAACAACAACTACCGAGGTGCTGCCGATTCGTCGACATGTAACATTAATCAACAAGATTCACACGTGATATCTGTGGTGTTTCATAACTTGAGCGGCTACGATGTCCATTTCATCATTGCAGACATAGCTAACAAAATGAAAGGATATATTGATTTGTTGCCACTAACAAAGGAAAAACACATCTCATTCGCCAAACACATTGATGATTACCCAATCCAGTTTCGCTTTATAGATAGTTTCCGATTTATGAATTCTTTGTTGGATAAACTGGCATCAAATTTACCTGAACATCCCAACCTAAAGTCACAGTTCACCGGGCTAGACGTAGATAAGTTTAAACTTCTTAGAAAAAAGGGGGTGATGCCCTATGATTACATTGACTCGTTTGATCGTTTTAATGAAGCCTGTTTGCCGCCAATAGAAGCATTCTACAACACACTGAATGATGCACCATGTCCTCAAAGATTATATCACAGAGCTAAACAGGTGTGGAACAACTTCGATTGCCAAGATTTAGGTGATTATATCGATCTATATATGAAGACTGATATTTTATTGCTCGCCGATGTATTTGAACAATTTCGCTCGAGTTGTCTCAAAACATATGATTTAGACCCCGCTCACTATTTCACGCTACCAGGTTTTACTTGGGACGCAATGATGAAATATACCAGGCAGGAAATTGAGCCTCTTACCGATCAAGACATGTTTCTCTTTGTGGAACGAGGTATTCGAGGCGGATTGAGCCAAGTTTGCACAAACCGATATTCCGAGGCTAATAATAAATACATACCAACCTATAATCCCATGGAACCATCAAAATATTTAATGTACTTCGATATCAACAATCAGTATGGCCGGGCAATGTCACAATATCTTCCCTATGGAGGATTCGAATGGGCTCATGCCAACATTGATGTAACCCAAGTGTCAGATGATGCCGATACTGGCTATATGCTAGAAGTCGACTTAGAATATCCTAGGGAACTACACGATGCCCATAAAGATATTCCCTTCTGTCCAGAGCATATTAATCCGAAAACTGGAAAACCTCCAAAATCAGCAAGAGAGCTAACAAAGCTAATGGCAACACTGCACAGGAAAGAGAAATATGTAATTCATTATCGAGCCTTGAAGCAAGCCTTAGAGCATGGCTTAAAAATTAAAAAAATACACAGAGTTTTAAAATTCAAACAATCACCTTGGCTCAAATCATACATTGATCTGAATACTACATTGAGAAAAGAAGCTTTTCTGAAATAAATACTCAAAGTGAAACAAAAGTATTAGTACCTAGAGAAACTTTTTTATTAAATCAATGCAAGATAGGTTCATGCAGCCATATTCAGGGTCTTATTAAAAATTAAACTATAAAAAGTTTAAGTTACTTAGTCACCTGAGTCAGTTATCTAAACACGCAATTTAAATAGGGGCATAATGAAAAACAAAACTATAAAGAGGTGAAGTTCTATAATAGTTGCTATAACTAGCTAAGAGCCCGTTCAGACTGGAAGATTTCTGACCTGCGCGTTAGGTCCCCCGATCTCCAAACGGATACAGGACTGATTTTAGACTAGTCTGTATACAGCTATACAGGTCTAGAGACAGGTCCGTATACAGCTGCTATACAGGTCTATAGACAGACCTGTCTCGAAGAGCTGTCTCTATAGACAGAGGTGTCTCGAAAAGCTGTCTCTATGGACAGACCTGTCTCGAAAAACTGTCTCTATAGACAGAGCTGTCTCGAAAAGCTGTCTCTATAGACAGACCTGTCTCGAAAAGCTGTCTCTATAGATAAAGCTGTCTTGAAATGCTGTCTCTATAGACAGAGCTAAGGTAATATACATATCGTCGGGCAGCTATGATTGACATGGCCTGGTACGCTCAAGTGTACATCAATCATATACAGGGTGACAAAAATAGCTAACAGGTTACATATCTAAGATCTTCCTAATAGTATTTTTTGTCTAAGAAATATTCCTGTTAGCTATTTTTGTCACCCTGTTCTAGTGGTTTGTTTTAGTTCATAGATACAAAGCCTTGCAAACTTGGTTAGGAGGTTTACTTGTCACACCTTGAGCCAGCCACCCTTTAGCCTTCAGGAATTTTCATAAAAATGGCTTCCTTCAATGTCCCATCCGGGAAAGCTGTTTTTACATCCATATGATGTATTAAAAGGGTAAACTGATTTAAAAGGTTATTAAAAACCAGAAACCTACGATTCTTGCCACCTGTGCAAAGGTTTCATTATAATCTACCAAGTAATGTTGACTAAAACCACGAGCAACTAAGTAAGCTTTGTATCTAAATGGTTTTCCAATTTCATCATTTTCAATGGAAAATATTCATTTACAATCCACTATATTTTTATATTCGGGTCTTGATACTAACGACTACGTTTTATTTACCAATAATGAGTGAATCAATATCATTTGGCAGATCTGTTTTAATCACAGATTTACTATACTCATTATTTAGTTTAATGAGTTTATTAGGGTTAACATTGACCTACTTTCTTGAATTGTTACTCATCTGATTTAGCTATATCAGATTTATTAACCAAACCACCGATCTTGACAAACTGCCACTTTTAGGGGAAAGGTTTTATTAGACTATCCAAGATGCTGTCGAACTCAAATTAAAATGTCCGCCAAGAGGCACACAAACCCTTTGTTTGCTTGTCGAAGTCACGTGTTTTGGATAGGCTAATTACCAAAGTGTTACATTCATTTTTGACACTTTTTCAGTTCAGTTCAGTTCAGTTTATTAATAACTACTGATCTTGACAAACAATCAGAGGAAACAGCTTTATCATCAAAGTGTTTTACATTCACTTTTTCATAATCACTATTAACTACTAATATTGACTTACTCGAAACTCTGATTGAAAATCACTGAATAGTTTATTTCTATGTACCTATAAACTCAACAAGTTGCATATACACCATTTTCTGCAAAATTTTGTCAATAGTGCAAAACAAATTTATTGGATGCAATTCACTGGAGGATTTTAATTTAACTACATTGGGAATCGTGATTATAGTGGAAACTGAATGAATATCATTTGGCAGATCTGTTTTAACCACAGATTTACTATAATCATTCATTATATAGTTTGATAAGTTTGTGGGTTAACAGTTAGCTACTTTCTTGGTTGGTCATCTGATTTTGCTTTATCAGATTTATTAACCAGCAATCTTGGCAAACTGTCAAAGAAATCAGTTTCATCACCAAAGTGTTATGCATTCACTTTTTCGAACTTATCATTAACTAACCACTGATATTGACAAAGAGTCAGTAAAATTGGCTCTATGTCTAGAAAAGTTAAACATTTACTTTTCAAGTTTATTAGTAACTACTGATCTTGACAAACAGTCAGAGAAATCAGCTTTTACAATTAAAGTGTTCTATATTCACTTTTTCAAGCTTGTTAGTAATTACTGTTCTTGACAAATAGTCAGAGGAATCAGCTTTATGACCATAAGTGTTCTGCATTTACTTTTTCAAGCTTATGATTAACTACTGTTCTTGACAAATAGAGAGGAATCAGCTTTATAATCAAAAATGTTCTACATTCACTTTTTCAAGCTTATTATTAACTACTGTTCTTGACAAATAGTCAGAGGAATCAGCTTTATGACCATAAGTGTTCTGCATTTACTTTTTCAAGCTTATGATTAACTACTGTTCTTGACAAATAGAGGAATCAGCTTTATAATCAAAAGTGTTCTACATTCACTTTTTCAAGCTTATTATTAACTACTGATCTTAACAAATAGTCAGAGGAATCAGCTTTATGCAGATTGAAAGGCGTGGAGGACAAACACAAACTTGTCATATCTACAATAATATCCTTGACTACAACAAACTTATGACTAACCACATCCCACACTTCATATTCATTTGGTTCATAACCAACCAGTACAGCTTTCCAGGATTTGATATCAAATTTTGTTTTCCTGGTTTTTATGTACCTATAAACGGTATTATGGAACCAAACACATGAATATTTTACTTGAGGCTTTTTACTACGCCACATTTCGTATGGTGTTTCAAATTCTTTTAAAGTTTTAGTAGGGGTCAAATTAAGTGAGAATGTGGCAGTTAAAACTGCCTCCAACTTTTTTTTTTTTGATAGCTGCATCATTTAATTTGTGGGGTTTATGGAATTTTCAAATGATGACTTATCTTTTTGCATACCAAAAATCTCTCATTTCTGTAGCTAGATATTCACCTTTATTGTCACAGAATACATTGAAAATCTGTAAATTGAAATGTGCCCCACTTTCAGCAACTGAATCTTGAAACATACAAAATACATATGACTTATGACTCATCAAATATGTTACACAATAGTAAGTAAATTCATGCACAAACAGTACAATGTTTTTGAAATGGAAGTCGCGCTTGTTTATGCACGCTCCACATAAATACTCATTGTATAACCTTATCTATTTGCGCCCTAAGTCCTCGATCTCTATTTTTTTTTTTGGTATAATAATTTAATAATTGAAACCTCACCAATGTGGACCAAACGTTCAAACCACAATTGATAATTTTTTATTTAATCGTCACTATTTGCTTGAATAATAGTGTTTTCTTTTTTTTAATTTCCAATAACAGTGAGTTCAAGAGCAATTATTATTAAAGTGTTCAAAGACTTACCCATAAATTATAAGCTTACCGCCTTTGTAAATACTAACACTTTTTTTTTAGCAATAGTCATACTAGCCCTTTGCATTTTTCTTACAGACAGCAAATTGTAAGGAACCTCTCTGGACAGTCCAGCCTATACTAAAGACTTTCCTGTATGCCCATATTACTGGGAATACTATTTAGATAAAAACGCGATAGGTTTCCATCCTTGGGAGGACACCATACCTATAGTAATCATAGTAAATAAGTAATTGAAAAAAAAAATGTATAAATTTAGCTGGAGTTATTATTCTTATACAAAATGTAATTTTTATAATGTTTACCTTAGTCACTTTAACGTAATACTTACACCATTGTAATTGTACTAATAAAGTAGCAAAAAAAATAAATGTAATTTTGATAATAATTTAAATAAAAAATATTTTCTAAAAACAATGCTTTACTCATTTTTCACAAACACCACCGAATGCGTGTGAAAATTCTGTTGGATAAACTGATATTCATATCAGTGAAACAAAAATTAATAAATTAAACTTTGATTATTAGCCTATACTTTGCTAATTTATATCGCAGCTATGGATGACTGAATGTGTTTATAATAGTTTTTATATGTAAGGTAAACAGATGAGGAATTGTTTACTTAAGAAAGGGTTTGTAATTCTATGTCTTGATGTTGAGTCAGTTCGTATAGTTATTTCTATGAGTTCACACGCTCTGCTTTCCGCTGTGTTCGATATAATAAATATGTATATTGAATATTGATAATTAATTAACAAGTTCTCTTATTTCTTAGTCCATTTCCCAACAGATTATGGGACCAGTGTACGTGTATTCATTGCGGTTGTGAAAACCGGGAGTGTTTAATGTGATAATGGAAAATTTTAAACTAAAGAGAAACAAAAGGCTTCATGCTAACAGAGCTTGAACTTAGATAAGAACATCAGAGCTCAGCAATTTAGAAATAATTATCGTTGAGGATATTTTAAAATCGATTTTAAAAGACGCAATTTCGAAAAAAAAAAACAAGTCTCTAAAACACAATAAAAAAAGTGAAACAAAACAATTCCATCAATAAAAAAAAAATGGAACCCTTATAACAGCAACCAAAAAGGCACAATTTATTATAAGAATTACATTTTGTGCAGGAGTATTAATTACAGCTAAACTATAAATTTTACATCACTATCTATGGGTATTGGTGACCTCCGCGGATGGATATCGTGTTTTTTTTATCTAAATTATTATAAAAAATTACATTTTTTGTACAGGAAAAATAATAAAAAATCATAACACTGCATTAATATCTATGACTATGTATAGAAAATATTTACAATGACTAAACTATTTAAACTTCAAAAATATTGAAAGTGAAAAGTGTAAAAATAAAATAATACTACACTAATATCTATGGCTATGTATATAAAATATTTACATTGTCACAACAACAACAACTTAAAGCTAAAACTTGGAAAGTATTACAAGTGAAAATTATTAGACACATTGATGTTGAGTGACATTCAATCCTAGGATTCATTCTTAATTGAGTAATGTCCCCAAGGAAGAGTGTTGTAACTATTGAAACGTTTATCATCAAATGGGCTTAAGGCAATCTTTTCTTGGGTTATTGAATATACTACATGCTTCTGTGCTTGTATCAAATTTTGCGTAATATGTTTTTCGCTATAGGTTTTTAAGCATTCTATGTAGTCATCAAACGTTATCCTAGTTTGAACAACTTGTGACTTAACTCCCTTTGCTTTTTTTGAAACCCCATAATTCGATAAAATAAGTTCAATTTCATCTTCATCGAATTCTTCATCATGTAATTCTTTTTTCCTCTTCTCTATATCTCCTTCTGTTATCATAACTTTAGTTGCATACAATTTTGATCGGAGGTCGACATAATTCGTCATTGGAATGCCATTGTTTTCGTCTTTCATAAGACCAAGAACTTTTTTGTTGACCAAAGGTATACTGTATTGATTATTTTTTGGATAGTCCGATGTATCAAAACATTTGTAGCAGTCCCGCCGGATAATTTCATATGGATCTTTTTCAGTTATCTCATAAATGAGACTATCGGTGTCGGTGTATAGAACTGAACAATTGTCTTCGAATTCTTTTTTCATGTAGCCGTAATGAAAATCGTAGATGGTGATTTTTGCAAGATCTAGAATTGCTTGGCCGACGTATATTGGCTTGTTTAAGTATATCTCGAGCTTTCTTAACTCTACTGCCACTAGATTTTCATTGAATATGGTGCTGGTCTTGAATTCTGGCTTCGATATATAAGCCTCAGCTCCATATCTTCCCGACCATTTTGTCAGAAGCCCGACATTTACTCTTTTCCGAATATTCTCCATTGTCTTCCCAAATACTGCATTATTCATTAGCTTGAAGAGATTCTTTTCAAACTCATTTTTAGCTTCTTTTCTCAATGTAGTATTCAGATCAATGTATGATTTGAGCCAAGGTGATTGTTTGAATTTTAAAACTCTGTGTATTTTTTTAATTTTTAAGCCATGCTCTAAGACTTGCTTCAAGGCTCGATAATGAATTACATATTTCTCTTTCCTGTGCAGTGTTGCCATTAGCTTTGTTAGCTCTCTTGCTGATTTTGGAGGTTTTCCAGTTTTCGGATTAATATGCTCTGGACAGAAGGGAATATCTTTATGGGCATCGTGTAGTTCCCTAGGATATTCTAAGTCGACTTCTAGCATATAGCCAGTATCGGCATCATCTGACACTTGGGTTACATCAATGTTGGCATGAGCCCATTCGAATCCTCCATAGGGAAGATATTGTGACATTGCCCGGCCATACTGATTGTTGATATCGAAGTACATTAAATATTTTGATGGTTCCATGGGATTATAGGTTGGTATGTATTTATTATTAGCCTCGGAATATCGGTTTGTGCAAACTTGGCTCAATCCGCCTCGAATACCTCGTTCCACAAAGAGAAACATGTCTTGATCGGTAAGAAGCTCAATTTCCTGCCTGGTATATTTCATCATTGCGTCCCAAGTAAAACCTGGTAGCGTGAAATAGTGAGCGGGGTCTAAATCATATGTTTTGAGACAACTCGAGCGAAATTGTTCAAATACATCGGCGAGCAATAAAATATCAGTCTTCATATATAGATCGATATAATCACCTAAATCTTGGCAATCGAAGTTGTTCCACACCTGTTTAGCTCTGAGATATAATCTTTGAGGACATGGTGCATCATTCAGTGTGTTGTAGAATGCTTCTATTGGCGGCAAACAGGCTTCATTAAAACGATCAAACGAGTCAATGTAATCATAGGGCATCACCCCCTTTTTTGTAAGAAGTTTAAACTTATCTACGTCTAGCCCGGTGAACTGTGACTTTAGGTTGGGATGTTCAGGTAAATTTGATGCCAGTTTATCCAACGAAGAATTCATAAATCGGAAACTATCTATAAAGCGAAACTGGATTGGGTAATCATCAATGTTTTTGGTGAATGAGATGTATTTTTCCTTTGTTATTGGCAACAAATCAATAGATCCTTTCATTTTGTTAGCTATGTCTGAAATGATGAAATGGGCATCGTAGCCGCTCAAGTTATGAAACACCACAGATATCACGTGGGAATCTTGTTGATTAATGTTACATGACGAAGAATGGGCAGCACCTCGGTAGTTGTTGTTAGGAATCAAGTGGTTGTGATCTCGAACTTTATCACTGTGGCAAATGTAACAATGTGTAGCTTTCTGAAACTCTGATTCTTCGGCTTTGGTAATATCAATGTCGTAGGGACACCAGAATACAGTTGCGACATTTTCTGCTAACTGAGCCATCTCATCAGCGAACCACTGCATACATTCTGCACCACGGAATGACTTGTAAAAGGATAATGAGTCATCATAGGAGCACTTTAGGTAATATCCTACAGCAGCTGGAATATGGTGTTGAGTCCTTTTAGTATCCTCCTTTGTTGGGACCAAAACGCTCTCCAAATCCGCATACACTATAAAGGGTGCTCTTTCCTTGTTTTTAAAATTTTTGAATTTTAGAATGTTTTTCCCAATTTCTGGCATCTTAATAGCAGTTTCATTTACCTTTGCACAATCTTCGAGGTGTTTGTTAAGCTTATCTTGCGATCTGAAATAGTGCAGACAGCGATCGCAGATGTGTTTTTCCCCATCATGCTTACTCAATTGTGAGGATACTAATTTTGATAAATTTTTAATCCACACATAATGATACTTTACAGGTAAAAAGTCTTCACCCTCCTCTTTATCATATTTATTCTGGATGAATAGGAGATTAACATGTTTTTCCTGTTTGTTTCTTGTTATGAGTATGGGCATGACTTTGAAGTTTTTCTCAGATTTTTCCAGTTTGTAAACATTTATAGATAAACCATTCTGTTTCTCGAAACTGGGAATTTGTTTCAAAGTCATGGGGAATTGAATGCCTTTCAACTCTAATACATTTATATAATCGGGGTAGTTGCACAATCGCTGTCGATCCTTTTCTACTGGAAACAATGCTGAAATTACAGCCCATGCACAACAGGCTTGATCGTTGTTTTTCACGTTTACGCAGGCATGTCTCGCTGCTATTTGTGCTGATAGTTTGATGAAGGAGGATCCTAGCTGTTGTGTGAATATATTTATGTTATGCCCAAATTTATAATTTTCTTCAGCGCCCAACCACTATCTCGTTCCTGGAATTCTTCCAACTCGTTCATAATGGGTTCGGTAACCTTCTCATTAAACCATTGCTCAAGATTAGTATTTCGGTAGATGCCCGTGTTAGACGTTGTGAAGTACTTAAATTCTTTTAGCACCTTTGACGATCTCGAATTCCCCACAAAATACTGCATTAGCTTTGATGGCTTCATCCATTTTAAGAGCATTCTGGATCTTGCTTTTAAATGAAGCTGCACAATCTACCAAAAACAGCTTGGGCTCTTTGTGTTTTAAATTTGAAATCACGCCTGTTCTTATCCTGCAGCTGAAAGCTGAATTTGAATCATCCCAATGCACCCGCTCACTTGCTCTTTCAGGGCGTGATGGTGAAAGTCCTGCGCCTTTCTTTTGCATATTCTTGAACTGATTCCTCATACTTCTTATATTCCGCAGACATGACTCTAAGTGCTGCTTTTCACCCATGGATGCTGCTTGTTTGATCGCTTTGTTGAGTTTTCTTAGTCCTCGAGTACATTCCTCCAGGCCTTCTTTAGCGAAGTTATCATTATATTTTGGTGTGAGTAGCCCCAGGAGAGAGGCTATATGTTTCACTAAATCTGCGAAGAGGGACATCTTTTAATCTGAACGCTTCGTTTTGTTTGGGATATAGTTTTGCACGTCTTCACTCTTTGAGGAACTGCAAACTAATGAATGAGGACGGAGGACTGAACGGTTTTATGACAGTGACCCCCCCCCCCCCCCACTCTCTGTTCGACCGCCGAGCAGGGACCAGCTTTCGTAGGACTGGCACATTTCCTACCGCTTTTATTTAAACTCTATACAACAATCAATACGGGTACAGTGCGCTCACCTCCTGAAACGGTTCAACCCAGAAAAAGGATGATTGAGGACGAGGAGGACGACGCCTTATCAATCACCTCCCACGCCAGCACCAAAACGACCGTTTTCACGCTCAGGGACAAAATAAAGCAGGTGAGAGCCAAACTGGCTATACTCCACGGCAAATGCACAGAGTGTGACGACCTCTCAAAAGAGCTTAAAGCCCTATCACCGAGCTCCACCAGCAAAAACCTAGCGGTTGACGTCTTAACGCTAAACGCCGCCATTGAACACCTAAAGGAAACGCACAAGATGTACGAGCGCAAAAAACGGCAAAAAGCCAACACGCCACCGAAGCCGCATTCCATTGATTCGGAAGGAGCAAAAAACATAACAACAATAACAAACCAGCCGCCGCTCAAACACACAACAAAAAACGCAACAACAAATGCAAATAAAAATTCCAATCCAACAAAAACACCTATAACCACCGGAATCACTCATGAGCCCACCCCTAGCTCCAGCACCACAAACTTGGGGGATGGCTTCAAGGTCCCCATGAAGACCCTTGGCTTCAATAAAATGATCCAAATCCGCCAACTGGACTTTGGAGTACCGATCCCCACAAGTAACAGATTTAAAAACCTCGAAACCGAGGAAACAGACGCCAATGATGACGTAAGCGTCACCTCAAACGAAAGCGCCTTTAGTCACAGGGAGCAGATACAACAAAAGGCCCGTCAAGCCGCCCCCAAAAAACCTAAAACCCCAACCGCACCAAAAAACGAGAAACCACCGCCAATAGTTGTAAAGGGAAAATTCCAAAACCACAGGGCGCTTAACGAACTCTTCCTCAAGCTCGGTATCACTAAATACACGGTCAGATATGCCCGCAACTCCACGATAATCCACTGCGATCAAACGCACGATTGGCAGACTCTGCTTCGAAACTTTGAAGCAGAGGAAATGGAACATCATACCTATGCTGAAAAATCGACCAAGGGGCATGCCTTTGTGCTTAGGGGGCTAGACGGAGACATCAGCATCACCGAGCTCACCGACGACCTGAAACTAAGATATCAGATTAAACCCAAAAACGTCTTCAGAATGAAGACAAAGTTCGAGGCAATGTACCTAGTAATACTTGACGCGTCAACAACCTGAAATTCCTCAACCAACACGCAAAAATCATTCTGAACATCAGGGTAAATTGGAAAAACAGGAAGTCGGAAAAGCCGGTGATGCAATGCAAAAAATGTCAAGGGCTAGGACACGCGGCTACCTATTGCAAAAGGGCAACAAGATGCAGTAGATGTGCGGGAAATCATGAAATTACATCATGCACAAATAATGAAGCCAAATGCGCAAACTGCGGGGGTGCGCATAGAAGCATTGAGGAAAACTGCCCTATCTACCAATACAAGATCAGGCAACTAGAGCCCAGGAGGAGGTTTTTTCCTGCACCTCCACCGAAAACCCCAGCCTGGCAGTCGAGGGCGGAGCCAAGAGCACAAACCCAAACAGCTCCGCCCACAACAGGCCTGATACCTCGGCCGCAGCCCGAGAGGTATGATATTGACTTCCCAGAACGGCGACCCAAACCAAGCGCACACTTTAATCGGCAGCAATCAAACAACGGAGCGGTAAGTGGCGGACAGGCTGACTTTTTCAAAATAAATGACGCAATGAACGAGCTTAACTCTTTAGTCAACATCGCTGAGCTGTTAAAAGCCCTAAATAGGTACATTTCCCTACTGAAGGATTGCAACGGTGACAAAACACTCATCCTACAGTCAACAATGCAATTCTTCAGCCAGGAAATTCACAGTTTCAACTTTTGATGTGGGAAATACTCAGTTGGAACTGTAATGGGGTCAAATCAAAACAAGAAGACCTATTCCAAGCCATTAACCATTACGGGCCCAAACTGGTATTTCTCAACGAAACGAAACTACAAGCAACAGATATTTTCAAACACAAAAACTACAGGATCGAAAGACAGGACAGACCCAACAGCACAGGAGGGGGCGTTGCCTGCCTAATACACAAATCAATAGACTACAAAAGGCTAACTAGCCGCCGAACAAACATCGAGCATATAACGCTAGAAATAGAGAAAAATCTCTGGATTTCCGGAGGCTACGCTCCACCAGGAGCCATTAAGGGTGTGAATGACATTAAGGCCTTCTTCCCAAGAAATGGGAGGAGCCTACTGATTGGAGACCTTAATGCCAAACACACCTCATGGCTAAACCAAGACAATAATAGGGCAGGCAACGTACTCAACAACTACCTAAACAACAACCCTAACATTACACTACACCACCCCAACAACTACACACACTACCCCAGCTCAGGGCGACACCCATCAACTCTGGATGTAGCCCTGTCAAAGGGACTCACTAACATAGACATTAAAACAAAAGACATACTCGGATCGGACCACCTTCCGATCTTCTTGCAATGGAAAAACCACCCTCCAGCGCACGAACTTCGGAAGGTATTCTCATACAAAAACTTCAAATGGCAACAATACAAACAAAGACTCAACAACCTCACAACAATACCAACCAGCATAACCACCATCAACGAACTAGAAAAACAAGTCGCAACACTCACGAATAATATACAGACAACCAGAAATCAACTAGCACCCAAAATAACAATAAAAGACAGAACAGACAACTTACCAGGATCCATCATAGACCTTATCAAAGAACGCGTGGCAAAGGCGCCCAAACCGACTCGACACTGACATACTAAAAACCATGAACAAAGAAATAGAGAGAGACATACGGACTCACAGGAACAGATCCTGGATGCAGTATGTCTCTTCTCTAGAAACGCAGGACAATTCCTTGTGGAAGCTGGCCAAAAGTCTAAGAAGACCCACCGCGCAACAAACCGCACTTACAGCAAACGGAATCAGCTTCTACAAGGAAAGCGACAAGGCAGAACTACTGGCCGAATACTTTGGCTCAGTATTTGACGAATCACCTAACATAACAAACACACAACAACACATTACAAACATCACGGACGTCTTTGTCGCGCAAAAATACCCAATCCCGCCCACCGTTCTACAAAGGATCCTGGTAACGCCCACCGAACTAATTAAGACTATAAAACAACTCAAGAACAACAAAACCCCCGGACCAGACACAATAGGCAACAACCTTATTAAAAACCTACCGAGGAAAACTATTATGCAGCTGCTTCACATAATCAACGCAATCATAACACTACAGCACTTCCCTAAACCGTGGAAGCAAGCTGACATAATAGTTTTCCCCAAACCCGGAAAAGACCTCACCCTACCACAATCCTACCGACCTATATCACTACTGGACTCACTCGGCAAATTAGCCGAAAGACTAATACAGCACAGAATTACAGAAACAATAGACAAACTTCACTGCCTTCCGAAAGAGCAATTCGGATTTCGACGCAACCACAACACTACACTAGCAGTAGCAAAGGTCGCGCAAGACGCTTCAACAGCGTTCAACAATCATGAAAGCACCTTTTTGCTACTGCTAGACATCGAAAAAGCCTTCGACAAGGTATGGCACAAAGGACTAATATTCAAACTACTTACAATACACAACTTTCCCTTACACTACATAACCCTGATCGCGTCATACCTACAAGACAGAAACTTCCGAATCAAGACCGAACATACTCACTCGAAACCCAAACCTATCAGGGCCGGTATTCTGGTTCTCAAAAACGCTCACCGCTTTCTAGTCGCTCGGCACTTTAAATGCAAATTTACATTGAAAGTGCCGAGTGACTGAAAAGCGGTGAGCGTTTTCGAGAACGAGAATACCGGCCCAGAGCCGGTGTCCCACAGGGCACCGTGCTCTCACCGACACTATTTAACCTATACATAGCGGACTTACCTAAGACAAGAAACACCAACATAATGATGTACGCAGACGACACGGCACTATATACCAGCGCCTTCTTTGCAGAAGACGCAAGAAGAGCGCTGGTAGACCACCTCAACTTAATTACACCCTACCTAAACAAGTGGAAAATTAAACTTAACGCAACAAAAACTGAACTACTAACTATAACCAGGAAACGGACAAACAACATCATTGAACCACCACTAACAATAAACAACATTGACATCACAGCAAAGACATCCGTGAAATACCTGGGGGTAGTCCTTGATAAAACACTCAGGGGCCTCCCTCAGGTAGAAAACACACTAAGGAAGGCAAATGGGGCCGGGCGACTCCTCGCACCCATAATGAAACCGAGATCCTTCCTTAGCCCACAAAACAAACTACACATATATAAAACTATCATCAGACCGACACTACTATATGCAGCCCCAGCATGGAGCTACATAAGTAACACTCAAAAACTAAAACTACAACGGTACCAGAACAAAATACTAAAAACTGCACTCTCACTGCCCATGGACACACGGACAGTGGAAGTGCACAAACTAGCTAACATCAACACAATCCTGGAATACTTCGAAGAAGTTTCGACGAAGTTTTTCAGGAAGACCCTACATGGACCAACACTCACTAGAGACATCTCGACACAAAAACACGACCCCCAAAACCCAGTAACACACCGCCCAATACACCATAGACTACCACTTTACTTTGAACCGCCCTAATCAGATTGGTGGCGCAACTAAGGAATAAACTCCAGACAAACCAGGAAAATTAAATAACCCATCCGTAACCAGCGCTACCAACCTGATAAGGGCACAACGCCACTGACAAATACCAAAGAAACGAGAAGAAGGGTTTTTTAGCGACTTTTCCCTTCACAACGCACGACAATTACGGAATGATTCACTGGACCATGACCATACTTGACTAAATTGAAGGTTGAAACTGAAAAATGACCTATAAGGGGCCAAACAGCCTCAGCAAAGCGTCACAAGCCAGCCCTAACGCCGCTAACGCACCCAGTTTGGTTGAGTGGATCAAAGTTAATTAGAATTGCGCCCGAACACCTGGCCCCGCCCCTCGGGGCGGCAACAATTCCTAGTTGACTTTGCTATACTGATGATAAATCCTAATGATAAAGTATGCGCATTTACTTGGGATTTCATTAGTGTGAAATTTTTAGGATGTTCTTGTTCTTGTTAATTAGATCTACTTTAGTTAAGAATTAGGTTAAGTTAGCGTTAAGAAAATTATGTAATTTTGAAAATAAACGTTTACTACTACTACTACCCCCCCCCCCACCTCGACTATCAGATTCTTGCGAAGGATTTCCATAAGAATCACTGGAAACATGAAGCAAATATGGGTTTTCAGCTATTTTGAGCGCTTTTTGTATACAGTTACAAATATTCCAGTTGATAAGCTTTGTGACGCTGATCCAGATCTAAACTCGTATGGTTGAGATTACATGTTAAATAAAGTTTAGAAATAGGAGAGGTCCCTCAACTCTTAGATTTTTTTGACAAAAATTTTCATACTCTTTTTACAGATCTAGGCTATGGCTAAATGTTATCCTGGATCTAAATTTCTGCTATTTTGTGTTTAGGATTTTCTATACTAAAATATTGACATTCCAATACAATATTGTGGATATATGTATGGTAAAATAATGAATCAAATTGGACCACTACAAAATATTAGATGCAAGTCCCAGCTTGTTATTTTCGCTAGAACGGAAATGCTTATCAGTAAAATAAACTGTGAAATATGATACCTTTGTTTATAACGCTCCGACATTAAACGTCGACTCGATGGTCTGCAACCTTGAGTTTCACGATTTTTCTTTATTTACCGCTACGGCATCCTGTAAAAGGACACAACGAACTTCACACAATGTACGCTAGATGGCGCCACCGATAACATAATGACGGCGAAAAATTTGGGGTTGGCTCCGGGTCAAATCCCAGTAATTTCACATCAAAGGCGCCGCCGATCTATAGATTTTCCCACGGTATCGAAAATTTTCCCAGGCTCAGGTCACCTCATTACGACTATACCATTTTTATTTAAGTGGTACTGCAATGATGAAAATATTCACATATACGCTGATGACGTTACGCCTCTCATATTATTGTCGCAGGTTTAATTGTTTATTCTAAATAAAAATTGTTTATCAGTATTGCGGCTGAACGGCTCAAGCAGCAAGCAGTGTAATTTCCTATGCGATGCGTTTGCCTAATTTTTCGGTTTGATGGTGAACATGTTGATATAATTTAGCAATATATTGATGATAGGTAATGAATAATTGAAGCAAAAATTCCAGGAAAATACCTTATGGAAAAACTTGAGACGGAATTATTTTTGTAGAAAAATATTTGTATAAATGAGTTATGGGTCTGTCATGTTGACAATAAAAGTCACTCGAACAAGCGGCGATTTTGATCTAAATACGAGCTAAAACGGTGTATTGATATGATGTAAATAATAAAATAGAAAAAAATCTCCGGCTTGTTGCCGCTGGTTTCTTATATTGAGACGATAGACCTCAGCCTTCTGATTGGTTAGAGACTTGTTAGGACTTGCTTATCGCAGGATGCCAACGTAATAAGCAACAATAAAATTGAAACGATGGCTCATATTTCTAGGAAAAGTTCGCTCGCGTGTGCCGATGGATACGAAGCTGGTGATTGGCTAGACTAGTCAGAGCTTGTTTATCGCAGGTCACAGGAAAATAACAAGTTATGGTTTCGCTGTGGTTGCAATAAACGTTCAGACCCGATGGATTTTTTGCCAGAACGGACCTTAGATTATCTTATGGAGATTTACATGGGAAAATGACTGATTTTGCGCCAGCTCTGTCCTAGCCCCTTTACTCACTACCATCCAAAATACAAATACAAACAAGTATTCAGAAACACACGAAAATTTACTGACCAAACCCTTTTACAGGTTGATGACACTACTTCACCTGACGAGGGCACAGAAAGTTCAAATACAGAATCTTGACCACAATCCTGGCATACTTCCCTTCAAACTAGGAGCTGCCAAGATGAAAATAGCTACCCACACATTCTTACATTACATCGATTTGACATCTTTGCAAAGCAAATTGATTCTATAACCTATCAATATGAAAAGCTAGGAAACATCATTAATTCCTCTTTAATTGCGCACAGACTTCCTTTACTTGAAACTTATAAACACTTAAGCTACGAAGTAAACGTAGTCAATCAGAAATTAAAATCAGTAAGTCCAGGGCATAGATAGAAAAGAGGCCTAATCAACCCTTCAGGTTCACTAGTAAAATATATTACTGGTAATCTGGACCAAGAAGACGCAAAGGAAATACATGATAAAATTCTGGAACTTGAAAGTAAACAAAACAAAATAATTGAAAAAGTAAACAAATATCTTTAACCTCTAACCTAATGACAAGTATCAATCAAACAATGAGTGTAGTTTCGAAAAATCAAAAGCAATCGAAAATAAAATTAATGACATTGCTAGTGATTTACAACAAACAAAATCCAATTACGTGCATTACCTAGAAATTCACGAAATAATGGACCAACTTAAGTTAAATTTGGACTCTGTGCTTAATTTTCCAAACGATATAGAAAATGCCATAAGCTTTGCTAGATTAAAAACCTTACATCATAGCATAATTCCACAAAAAGAATTAAAAGAAATCGTCAAAGAATTTCATAATTCTCACCACCACGCACAATTGTTATTTTCACAAAACGAATACATGAATTATTACGAAGTCATAGAAATTAATGTTTTTGCGATAGAAAATAAAATCGTGTTTTCACTGGATTTCCCTCTTGTGCACTCAAATATTTTCGATTATTACCACCTCTTCTCCGTACCTAATAAGAATCAATCCATCATAATACCACCTTCGCCCTACCTCACCCTAAGAACAGACCTCTACCAATACCAAAATGAAGAATGCATTGACCTCAAGCCAAACTATTTCTGCAAACACAATCGACTTCCACCTATAAAGAAAATCCTGCTTGTATCACGTCACTGCTGACATTAAGCAACAATTTGAACCAATGTCAACAAGTACCAGTACATATCCAAAAAGCCATGATGGAAGAAATCGATTCCGCCCACTACATTGGAATCTTTCCAGAAGAACAAAGAATTCAAACAGACTGCGTAGAAAGCGAAATAACTTCAATAAAGGGAACCCGCCTTCTCACAGTCCCGCCAAAATGTTCAATAAAGATGCCGAAATATGTGTACAAAAATGAAAAAGACATATTTCACGGTCATCCAGTCACCCTCAACGAAATAAAATCAGTTCAAATTCCAGTGTCAAAGACCGAGAAGATCAAATTAGAGAAAATCCCTTTGGACAAACTACATGAACTTCAACTTCGGAGTTCAACAGAAAATTTTCTGGAATTTACCAAACTTCACCAAAGTACATACATGAATTGGCTTTCATGGATCCTAATAACCGCAATATTGATTTGCGGCATATATTTCGCAATCAAGAACAACAAAATGAAAATTTCAAGAATCCTGAGAAAACCTCCCGCAACTGAGACAATTGACGAAACACGAGTGATTCCACCCTCGAGTTCCTTCTATGGATGGAGGAGTTATGTGTGCCATTCGTGGGAACATGCTGACCATTGCATCGCCGACCTAAGCAGTTTCTTGAGAACTCTGTAAGCTTGAAACCAGGATGCCCCATGCGAATAAACTTTTAACTTTTAGATTAGACATAGACTTTGAGCTGTTCACACGTATTTTTGCTTTATTATTTTTGAACTTGTAATTTTTAATTAAAGTTAATTTTTTAAAAACGGTTTCTTTATTACCGGAAACATAAAGACATAAAAAAAAGAGTCATGCTAAAGGTATCCATGTACCAATAAGCATCATCCTTGAAACTTAAAGTTTTAGCCGTAAAATATTGAAATCTTCATGTTGTAGGTATGTACTTGTTATCACTATGGCAAACAATTTTTAAATGTGTGTGTAGTTAGACATCAACTAAGTTAAAATAAATTTTCCACGAGAACTTAACAAGTTCCAGTTTGGCGTGGAATCTCTGTTGAGGAAAAATACGGAAATAACATCTGTAAATAAGTGGTTTAAATTAATACAATTAAATAGAGTCAAACACTTATAAACTTAATAATAATTAAATTTTGACACTTAACATTTATAGTAGATTATACCACGAGTCAATAATGATAGCTATTATTCCCGAGGAATATTTACGAACTGAGCCGCGTTAGCGGCGAGGGAGTAACATTCCGAGGGAATAATAGCCATTATTGCGAGTAGTATACTCTACTTTATTCACGACAAATGAATTTATTTGAGATTTTTAATGAACAAATTTCATCCATCACAATTTTCAATAGAAATCCACAAGCACTACACGTTCGACACTGACACTTTTGAGAAATAATGACCATTAATTCTGCTACTCGTCATTATTCCCGGGGAGAATCACATATGTCATGATACTGCCAAAATCACAAGTATAATTCTTACATTATACATTAGTCGTAAATAAACAATATCATTAAATAGCGCGATTTAATTTTTTTTAACTATGTTTTTTAAACTGGATTCTTATTGCACTAGGTCTACAAATTCTTAGTAGTATTTATGTCACCCGCAGGGAATAATGACGAGTAGCGGGATTAATGGTCATTATTGCTCAAAAGTGTCAGTATCAAACGGGTAGTGCTTGTGGATTTGTAGTGAAATGGATGAAATTTTCTATTAAAAATCTCAAATAAAATAATTTGTCGTAAATAAAGTACAGTATACTACTCGCAATAATGACTATTATTCCCTCGGAATGTTACTCCCTCGCCGCTAACGCGGCTCAGTTCGTAAATATTCCTATAATAGCTATCATTATTGACTCGTGGTATAATCTACTATTTTTTATCAATTTTCACCTGATAAACATCACAATGATAAAAATATTTCAAAATTAGTTTTAGTTTCGTAGAAAAAATAGTTATTTTTGTATCTAGTGCGCGAAATGCTACTTTGGTCGTCGAGATCACCAAAGTATTTCGCGCCCGAGTTGCAAACAATATTTTTTCTACAACTTCATTTAATTATCGATCATTTAAATTTTAATTATTTTTAGTTTCCTGACAGGTATGTGTCACCATGACACCAGTGTGCGAACTAGCTATTTCGCGCACGGCGTCATGGGAACGTTAAAAAATCAATACCTGGGAAAAAAAGTGTCACTTCGCAAACTGTCATGAGTGTGCGAACCTCATCATTTTTTGACAGTTGTAAAAAAATCCATTTTTTCAAAAAATTAACAGAAACTATACATTTTTTACTCATTTGCGGAATGGCGACGTGGTTTTTTCGCTGCTCTCCTATATTCTGCTTCTGGAACATCTCGACAAACAGTCCAGCAATAATCCGCCAACATGGCAACATTTCACTTGCCCTGATATCATTTTTCCATGATTGCCATGTCCTTATGGAAGCGTTCTCCATCGTCACTCAATGCCCCACAGTTGTCTGGAAAGAAGTCTAAATGTGAATGTAAAGAGTGGATTTTCAGGGACATGTTGCAACCTAGTTCTTGATACGATTGTAACATCTTTCCGATTAGTTCAGCATAGTTGTCGGTCCTCTTATTTCCTAAGAAGTTTTTTGCCACAAGACGAAAGTGTTTCCAGGCTTTTTTTCTGTAGCTTCCAAAACACAGTCAAAATTATTATCTTTAAATAGTGTTCTAATTGGAGGACCGATAAATATACCTTCCTTGATCTTCGCTTCACTTAATCTTGGAAATTTCTGACGAAGGTACTGAAAAGCAGCTCCATTTTTGTTCATTGCTTTTACGAAATTTGTCATAAGCCCTAGTTTAATATGCAACGGTGGCAACTAAAGGGTCATTTTTTTGCCCAGGTTGAAGTGACTGACGATGGCGCCAGACCTTTTTTATGTAATGCACATTTCTATCTCGACTATCTCATTCGCAGATAAAACAACAACATTTCGTGTAGCCCATTTGTAGACCAAGCAGAAGAGTTACGACTTTCAAATCTCCACAGATTTGCCATCGATGTTCATCATACTTAATCTGCAACAAAAGGCTTTTCATATTTTCATAAGACTCTTTCATATGGACTGCGTGACCAATAGGAATCGACGGTAAAATATTTCCGTTATGTAGCAAAACAGCTTTTAAACTTAGCTTACAGCTATCTATGGAGAGTCTCCATTCGTTTTGTACATAGAAAATATTAAGTGCTCTCATCAAACCACTGACATCTTCAGAAAAAACTAAAGTGTCCACCATAGCAAAATATTGCATCAACTCTTTTTGTCTAGTACGGAAAGAAGTTACGGCCTAGAAATCCTGTTTTGCTCTTTGGCAATGTTTAGTCCCTTACGAGATCGTTTAACTCAGCTTGCGTTATCTTGTGTGGCTATGATGATGTACTAGGTGCTTTGAAATCTGACATTGATAAAGTTAATGGTGAACTGTCTGTGCTTTCATCTTCTTCGTCTTTGCCAATGTTAGGACGCTCCGAGATTGAGTGAATATTGCTGTTCGGCAGAGGACGAGTAGCCGTTGGTACATATGGATATACGGTACTATGGCTAGGGATGGCAGTGTTTGCCAAAGTGATAGCAAGTACAGTACATACCTACAACATGAAGCTGCCATGCTTATGCTAAAATACCAGGATTTAGATTTCAATTTTTTACGGCTAAAACTTTAAGTTTCAAGGGTGATGTTTATTGGTACATGGATACCTTTAGCATGACTCTTTTTTTTGACGTTGTGATATACAGGGTGTTGTATTAAAGATCTGGGAGAATTTCGATGTTGAAAAACGGATTTTTTCTACTCACCCTGTATGAGAGGCAAGAAAATTTGTGACCTACGAAAAATAACTTTAGGCCAGGAGAAGTCGAATGGCGCCAACCGCAGGTCGCTAGCACAACTAGTTTAGAAGTTATAAGCATTTCAAGTGGGTCACTCTCGGCTGGGACACCCTGTATGTGACAAAATTTGATAGTGCTGCCAGAATTGTGCTGTCAAATAAATCTTCTGCCTATTTGAATTTTGAATACACTAGAGCTGCTCTAACGCTTTCATGAATATCAGCTATTATCAGTATTGTTTACCATAAATCAACTTGTCATTATTCCAGCGTCTGCCAAAAAAAAGCTGCCGTCTGTTTCGTCTGCCGATATATTTTCTGAGAGTACGTTAGTAAAGGAATCGATTTGCAAAAAAACAAAATTTGATAAATGTCGTTCACTAAAACTTGAAAATAACAAATTTGACAGGCGTCTGCCGAAGTAATGCTGTCAAACAAATCGTCTGCCTGTGTAATATTAATAAGTCCTCAAACTGTTAATTCGTTTCCGAAAATTTCGATCTTGATCAATATCGTTCACCAAAATGGAAATTCATCCCTTTTTAAAATTCAACCCCCGATTAAAGCTGCCACCCTGAAACGGCAGACGGTCAGTTTTGGTATGTCCAGGTAACCCTCAATCATGATTAATTAATAAAAATTTTGATCAATATCGTTCACCGAAAAACCTGCCAGCTCCTATACTATTATGTCAGATTATCAAGTTATACTTTCCTTATTAGTGAATTTTTCTGATAGTCTTTTTTAAGAAAAAAATACATAAAAGGTTATCAGATTTTAAGTTTTTTCTTCGATATTTCCGCCAAATATCAAAAATTCTGTCAACATGTTATACATCAATTAAAAGGCCTTTTCAAGTACTATCGTATGACATAAAAATCCAAAATAGCGATTATAAGAAAAAATTAAGTTATGAAAACAAAAGAATATCGATGATTTCAAACATTATCAAAAAATTCCTCTTAAAAATGTGTCCTAATAATGTCAAAGTTTGACAGATGTCAAATTAATAGTTTTTGAGATATGAACAAAATTTTTCGATCATTTCAAAAACAAATAATTTTTACTAAGACTCGAAAGCCGATTCTGGATCGGCATAAAATTCTCTAAAACTTTCCCAATTCAACTGACTGTCTATCTCTTATAATAACCAAAATCCCAATAGTGAGGATCTAAATTGGGACACACTGTATATAGTTGGGTTTTATATAAGCCTAGTATGTTTCATTTCAAATAATATCATGATAACCAATGAAGTTATCACAATAGAGAGTTATTGTGCTATTAAATACTGCCTCGCAGTATTAAGGATCTACGTTATTTTATTAGTGCATCAGCACTATTTTTCCAAGAAAAAAATAGTTATCGGAAGACTTTAGTAGGTGCTAGCGTATTACCTTATTTTGTATTCATAATTTCGACAGCTGATACCTATGTTTAAAAATTTCAGCCTCAAAAAGTGTTTATTTTTGTTTGTGATTTTCTACAGAAGCCAGACGCATGCCCTGGTGGAACGAGAATCCTTGCAAATTTAAGGAGAAAAGCTAGAATAGAATTCAACAAAGCCAAAAGAACCAGCTAGTGGGATACATAATAGAACCACGTTGAACAGGTTCAAGAAAGAGCTGAGAGGATTCAAGAAGAGGTCTTGGAGGAAATTGAATAAAAGTAGATCGCAGGTGTACTTACCTTTTATGAATGCCCTTGCAGGAGAATCGGCTATAAAACATCGAATTTTAATACTGATTTTCTCTCCATTTTCTAGCTGAATGTCATCTCTAGATACTTTTTTGAATTCTTCGACAAATGGGTTTAGAAACAGTTCAACGCTTGATGGTTTGCTTTTACCTTGGAAAATTCCAATAACCATCGGCTTTATTTCTCGATGATTATGAATGTTAAATAAAATTGGCCAAAATTCATCTTTGCTACTTTTATAGATCGGGATCCCATCCATATTTATATTAATCTAAATGGTTTTCCCGATATTGTTTTTTAAATTGCAGTACGTTTTAATGCAATACTCTAAGCCTTGATGCCAGTAGAATTGTCCGTCAGCTATTTCCACAATATTTGTTTTATTTGGTGTTTCTAATAAAGTTCTAGGGTCTTTTGGAAGGGTGTTTGGCCAATAATTATCACAACTGGAAAAAGGACCTTTAATGAACTTTGGCTTATATTTGAGGAAACGGCTCATCTCAAATCAGTTTTTAACATTTTTTTTTTCTCAATAGGCAGTTCGTAATTGTTATCTTCAGTAATTACCTCATTGGAACTTTGGTCATCGACTAATTCATTTAACCAATTTTCCCTTGTGTCAACACATTCTTTCTCTAACTGTACTTCGTTCCTATCTTCATCGCGTTGTTCATCGATGATAGTTACATCAGAGGTACTTGCCAATGTAATATTCTCTTGACGAATATCTGAATTTTGGTCTATTGGATTATTTGATGGAGTTTTGGACGATTTATTGTCTGATGGTGCACTTCGCAAGATACTTTCACGGGTTTTAGCACACTTTCTATAAAAGCTGCTGCTATATTTAATTTTTTGCCAATCTTTGTTAGCTTGCGACATTTTTATATTTGAGAACAATAAATAATAATAATGAATATCATAACCTCATAAAGCGGCCTCATCTCCTTCTACATAAAGAAGTTGTTACTGTGCCTCTAAGTTTTATACCATTCTTTAAGTTTATTAGTTGCTGTAGAATATTTATTAGCTGCTTAGGATTTATAAAAATTTTACGGAGTATGCTATAAAACCCCGAAAGTAACAGTTCTATAATAGAGTTTTTAAGAACGCTATAAAACCTTGTCAAAAAACCCGAAGTAACCATTACTAAAGGTTTTACAGAAAAAGTAACAGAAACGTTTTGGTTGCAATATTATAAAACTCAAAGTATTCTGGTATTTATGGAACGTCTTACAAAACCTGTTACACCAATGGTTTTCTTATAGAACTTTTAAAACCATTATAAAAGTAAAAGTTCCCTATAAACCTCTTATAAATCTTCGTTACCCTATAATAAAACCTCAAGCTGCGAAAGATGTTAGTTGGGTTTCCCCCATCAAAAGTCGGCGTCGTGATGATTCACGATTTTTTTTTTATTTAGCACTACGGCATCCTGTAATACGAACTTCACACTATGTACACTAGATGGCGCCACCGATAACGGCATGATGTGGCGACGCCATTGTTGACGCTTGCGCAGACGTCAGGGAGGCGTCGGAGGATGCAGAACGCTGATACTATATCTACTTGACTTATCCCATAATATTCGAAAAACGTTGGAATAAACAATCATTTTCATTCTTCTATTTTGTAATACGCTTATTAAAGGATTAAAATATGTTTCCTAATGAACTTCATTATGATACAGATTTTCATTATGATACTGATTTCTCAGCCACTAGAATCGAGTTATTTTGAACATGAACAATGTTTATATAAAAATAACAGACTTTTTTTGGATTGTTTCTATTGGTATTTACAAAAAGAAACAACACAGAATTAATAAATCGAGTGCGAAATGTATGCCCAAATGACGTCTAGATCTTAATTTTTTAAATTGTCAATAGATGGCACCACCATTTGAGTAGTTTCCTATTCTTATAAAATAAATATATTTTTCGTTTATTAATGCAAGTAGAAAAAATAGTGTATGCAACTCTCATGTAATGGCCATTGATACACTCGTTATATACGAAACTCGCCTGCAGCTCTTTTCGTATCCTACACCATTCTCTTGTATTAATGGCTATCATTACATGATCATTGAATAATATAGTATTTCAGAACTTCAGAAAAGAGGAACTTTAAAAACGTCATCAGGAGGAGAAATTGATGCGTAGCGTAGCCTATATAGCATCCACGTGTTCTAGTGGGAACGACCCGTGAGATAAACGGCAAGGGAGAGGTAAGCCCATGGAAGAAAAAACAAATGATAAAATCACCGTGATGACAGTGGAATTACAAAAAAAAAATTGTATTAAGTATATTTTCAATAAAATGGCTTGCTCAAACTATTCCTTACTTTTCGGGAAGCTATAATTTTATCAGCCAATAAGCAAAAATTAATTGAATATCCAGTGAAACATAAAGCAATCATGGAATTTATAAAGTGCTCAAAATGTGTGACGGAAATGCAGATCTGGACATAAATAGCTTGAATTATCGTAGCGGAAAAGTGAACTATGTAGATCGGCTTCAACAGAAAAAGTGAAAAACAGAAAACTTTTTTGCAATTTTAAAAAATCTGCCAGAAACGGAAACCTGGTTCCAAAAATCAAAGATGAAAATCGCATGTAATTTTTATTTTTGTGTGATGTGGTTATTAATAACCCATCCAAGACAAAATTTTATCACAAAAGGATTAAAAGCAGTAGCGGAACCGCCGTAAGCTGGGCATCTTTCTGTCTGTGCCTAAATTAGGCACAATATTCGAAAAAAATTGGAGGCGAAGGCAAAGTGGTGGAAATTGATGAAGCCAAATTTGGAAAAAGAAAATATAAAAGAGGACGGGTTATACAAAGAGAATGGGTATTTGGAGGCTTGGAGAAGGGCACAAATCACACCTTTCTGATACCATATCAAATAGGAATACTGAAACACTGTTAGAAGTCATCAAAGAATGGATATTACCAGGAACTTCTATTATATCAGACTTTTAGAAAGCATACGACGGTTTGGAATATGAGGGCTTTATCATTTGAAAATTATTTATTCCCTAAGTTGTATCGATCCTAACGACCTCATAATAAACCCACACAACATTTCAAGAAAGTGGAAATATACCAAGAGATGGACGCAAAGAACACGATTTTGTAGGATATCTTGCAGAATACCAATTTAAAACCCTCGGGCGGGCGCGCATTTGAAAATCACGCTGCGGCACTGCGTGCCCCCAGTAGAAAAATGTACGAAATAATTCAAAATATCAAAATTTATCTTCAAATAAAGTAAAAAAATTGAATAAATTGTAATTCTAGGCAACTAAATGAAATCCTTGATACTAATTTCGCAAAAACACAAAAATAATATTCATAATATTTGTATTATTCCCTTTCAATTTTACTTACATGACCAGGTGCGCTGGCGACACGGAATGCCGAAAACTCAACACCTGCAAGTTCAAGAACTCATCGACATCTGAACAAGCGCTCTAAGGTCGTAAATTGTGCGTAGTAGGTTTGCTAATATAGTCATTTGAGCATAGCTAGACGGACAATATGATAAAATCCAAAATAATTGCGAAGTCCTTGAATTGGTAAAAAGCCGTCATAAAAGACCAATAGCGCGCCTGCCCGAGGGTTAAGAAATATTTTGAGAGAGATGCTTACCTTTTCTACATGTTAAGTTAATAATAATATATTGATAATATTTTTTTTTTAGGAGTGTGCGTGAAACTCTACTTTTCCGTGCAGTATTTAGGCAATGAAAGTATCAATTTTCCGCACTAGTGCGGCTAAGTGAAAGTACCTTAAATTGGTAGGTAGATATACAGGTGCAAATATACTTGCGGAAAAATACTTTGAAATTGGAGAATATATGTATAGGCAAAAATATTAACCTCCATCTCGTACACGGAAAAAAATAAGTTTATTCTAATAGTTTGTAAATAAATTCTAGTGTTTGCTATTAAAATTATTATATTGCTTATAAGCATATTTTAGTATCAGTGACTAAAAATTTATAATAATTGAAAAATATTGAATATATAATACGATCTACTATAATACTTAGTATAATTTCTCGCCAAACCGTTAACATGTTATTGTTAAATATAATTTATAATAATAGATATTTATGTTATAAGGATCATAATGATTGTTTATGATCCGAATTTCATACAATATTTTATATTCCGGCGAAGGCTAATCTTAGTAATGTGCTTCACTGCTTGACAACTAGTAACAACGGAATTGTTTGTTTGTCTTGCCATATTGTCAAAGTTAAATTCACTGAAAAACAATGTGCGAAAATTTCGACACCTAGTCCAAGATCAGTTTATCGAATTGTAAAGATTTTGTAATTAATTTTAATTGTTAAATTTTGTTGTTTCCAATAGATGTTCCATATTTGTGCCTGCTATACCCATATATTTTTTTTCTCATTATAGTACTTAGTACTATAATGAAATCATTATAGTACTCAGGACTAAAATGAAATCATTATAGTACTCGATCCAATAAGGTATGTCATTTTGACACTTAAATGAAGTCCATAATATTGCCATTTTGACACGCCAGAATATAAAATCTACTTAGAATCCTATTTTACATTATTTTACAATATTTTTTATTAAGATTTGTCCTACATTTATTTTAAAAGTAACTTTTAATATCAGAAGATTTTAGAGGATACTCTATCCATCTATAATAAAAGTGCTTTTTTAAAATATTCACATTGTACAAGCTAGGAAATAAAAATGTTATTGTTTACTATTTTTATTTTAGCTTGTACGCCAAAGACAGACATTTTATTTTCAGTGATACTTGGGATTCATTTAGTTGCCGGTTAGTGAGTGAGTCACACCTCGCCACCCTGTTCTACGCTTGATCGATGTTTACGTTTTTCAATATTTATCATTTAGTGTGTTTGTGGTGCAATATGAATAGTATCAACGATAGTATTAAAGAAATTTTGAAAAATTTTGAGCTGAGTGAACTCCTGGACTCCTTTGAAGGTAAGTTTTGATCAACTCTCACATACGCATAAAACGGAAGCGCAAAATATTTCAATGTGGGCCAAAATTAATTTAATTTATAATTCTGCAGAGTGGAGGAAGGGGACATCAAAAAAATGATTTTTTTTTGGGTTATTTTCTTTTACATTTCATTCGTATATACTATGGAATAAACCCTCCTATTTAAATTGTTTTACTTTTTTTTTTCAGCTAACGATATAGACTTGGAAGCAATGACATCTCATCCGGATTTAATAAAAGAAATTATCCCTAGTGTTGGGAAGAGATTGAAATTTATTGCTAAGTACAATAAATATATAACAGAGGTGACTTCAAAAATATTTTGTGTGGGTACGTAATAAAGGGTTGTTTCAGATTATTATTCCCGAAACCCAGAAATCAACATCACCATCACCAGTCACGCCAGTCATAGTCAATGAAATCCAAATTCAGTCACCGTCAAGTGCCTCTACAACAACTGTAGAAAAGTTAGAAGAATACCTTGAGGTACCAGCTGACACGATCATTTTTTTAAGCCTGTATTGGAGACTATGTAACATTGCCATGATGAGAGTTTACTAAGAACATCTATTTTTCCTGAGGTAATGAAATAATAAAATTAGAAATTTATTTGATATTTGTTGACTTTTTAAAAATTGTTTATTTTAGAGTCTTGAAAAATACCTTGATGACAACACTGAAGGGAAATTACTCTTATTATCACATGAACTTTTAAGTCCCCACAATAAAGAAGTTGATGAGATTGATCATCGAATTTTTGATGAAAAAGTACAAAGAAAAGTAATAATTACTACAATATTTAATTGAATTGTAAGTATTATTATCAACTAAAATAATTTTGTTTCACGATTCCACAGATTACATTCCAACAAGTAGCAAAGGAAATTACTACAGTCTTCAAAAAAGAGTCGGAGGAAATTTATTTTCGCCCGTACAAGAACATTTCACAAAAAAGTAGTGGAAAGTTTTGGTCAAGATAAATCAATATGAAAAAAACATTTAATGTGCTGAGAAAGTGTTCCTCAAAAACAACAAGTAAGTAATATCACGCCATAGTGTAATTTTAACTGTTGTCAATTGCCACTTGACTTATAAAACGTTGAAATAGATCCAATTTTACCCTCAACAATGGATTATTCAAGATGTCCTTAGCTACTGCTTTTTTTCAGCTTTTCCAGACAAAAATGACAATTTAGATGATGAACCTAATCAGCAAGAACAGTATGCAATTGAATTTTGCAAATACAATATTTCTCCAATGGACAAAATTGAAAATAATTGGAACATTTCCTTCAATGCAACGAACATGATCAAAAAGGGAATATGCGTGATGGAATATTTTGAAGCATTTCCAGTTCTAAAATAACCACAAGGTTCCATTTTACTTTTGAACGACTTTCAAAAAAATTATCCCACAAAGTGTGATGGTTTATACATAAATTGGACTGAATGCTATCCTACCATCATGAATGTAGGTACCTATGATGTATGTATATGGAAAAAAATTATCAGAGCGAATTTCATTGGTTGGAAACAGTCAGGAAACTAGTTTCAACCAATGAAATTCACTCCTTCTGGTTTGGGATTTCTGTGCGAAGAGACCTTAAATCAACTTATTAACGCCTTTAATTTGACACATCATTCAGGGAAAAACTTGATAGGTGTCAAAGCTAAGACCGCGGGCCCTTGCCCCAATAAGCTGCCCTGCCACCCTTTTCCGGCAAGTTCTCAAGAGGCAGGATCGACTTTTTAGATAGGGGACATCGAGACCTTCAATCTGATACCCTACTTACGTTTTTTTCAATTTGTTAATAATTTGTTAAATGATATTTCCGGCAGCATTTGCTCTCAGGCAGGAATACTGGTTAATAGATGCACATAATACTATATATTGATAATAGTGTCGACACATAACTCGATCGGGGTAGGAAAAATGCGGTCGTCTCCCTAACTATATTCAACATAAAATATAGTGAAACATAATGAATATTTTATTGACAAATTATTATGAAAATGTTGTAAATGGTACTAAACTGGGTATTCGTCCTATATGTTATTATAAAATCTTGTATGCCGTAATGTTTTTCTAATAAACCGTACTAAATGTTTTTTCTCCGTGTAGAAAAAATAGCTTTTTAACTCGTACGGAAAGTTCCTTTTCCTCCCTTGATTGCTTTGCCTAACGTTTAGACCCAGACTGTTACGTTTCTTGTTTTCTAGTGCTTAATCGAGTTTTGTTCGAGTAAATTAGTGAAAAACAATATTTTACGTTTAGATCGGGGAGATTAGTTATGAAGAATGGTTTGTGTTATCGCAAAAATGTGTGACTCTCCGTGTTTTTAGAAGAAATGACCAGTCGCGGCTCATCAGGGAAGGCAGTGCCTCCCCTGTAAAAATGCTACAAAATGTCATTTTATATATTCCCCGTTCATCACGTAGTTAAATGTCGCTTGAAACATTGACAGCCGGAAGCAGCAACGCGAAATTTTGTGCGGAACCATTAAACTTTCCTATTGAAATTATATTTTCAGATATGAATGAACTTAATTTTTTTTTGATTTCCTAAAAGTAAGCAATTTTCAAAATTTTTCAACTTTATTTCCGCAGGAATTATTGGATAGTTTATTGAAAAACTTTTTGACTCTATACAGTTGAAAAATGAACTTTTCGCTTTATACAGTGATGCAATTTTGCAGAATTCTAACAGCCGTATTCATAGTCAATCGCCAGCGACTCGCCGTATTTGGCCCAGCACACGGCGACTCCCTGGCGAGTCGCTGGCAATTGACTATGAATATGGCTGTAAGACTCCTTTAGAAATGTTGGAATATATGACCAACTGCGAACTCAATCTTTGTATGCCCGAATTATACAAACTAATTTGCTTAATTCTTGAAATTCCAGTTACCTGCGCTTCAGTCGAGAGAAGTTTTTCTGGTCTGGAACGAATTTAAAAAAAAAAAAAAAACAAGCTGGGTACGCATATGAGCATGAACGCGAATGAGGCAGCCCGAGGACGCATGAGCATACGTACCTATGTGTACGTCTTAACGAGGCGTGCAAATTTGTTTGAACCCGCATGCATTTGGCCTCGACCCGATCCAACTGTTGGCGGTACATCAAAGTGATGCATCTGCTCGTGCGCTGCTCATATATGCTCAGCGTGGATGGAAATTTAAAAAAATTCATTTCGAGGTCGAGGCAGTCCACGTGTTGTTGTAAAGTAGTAGTTGTGTACATGTCTTTTATTATTAATAATATTAGTTTTTTGAAATAAAATGGAATGGTCTCAGCAAATTGTGTTGATGCTTCTTGAAGAGTATCAAAAAAGGGAGATATTATGGAAACCAAGACACCCATTGTGTCATAATACAATTAAAAAGAAAGACGCATGGCCAGAAGTAGCTTAGATTTTAAATATAGTAGAAGTTATTAAAAAGAAAATCGAAAGTCTTAAGGGCTCTCTCAGACGAGAGAAAAGTAGAGTATAAAAAAGGAACTGGCTTGTTAATTACATTTTTGAAATTTCGCACCTCCGGGGAAACAAAGTCATACCTAACTGCAGATTTTAAAAATTTTGTGGATTCGACTTTCCAATTTTCAAAACCAAACTCATTCATACCAAATAAAGTCAACATCTGTGAATATTAAAAGGCTCTCTAAACATTTTTACACACCTATTACTAGGAAAATTGCAACGTCACATTAATTATTTGCATGAATGAATTTGAAAGACTTTAAAGCCGTTTCCTCAACATTTTTAGAATCTGCAATTATGAATTTGTTTCCCCGGAGGTGCCATTATTTGTAATTAAATATGAATAATTTTTAAATATTGTTAAATAAAAACACTTTTTTTTACAGGTCGTGATCAAATTTATTTTTCGAAATGGTTTGCGTATGAAAGTATGAAATTTTTGGACGACCGGGATGATCCGCAGAAAACTCTCACTGTAGGTATATTTGAATTTTTTAATTTTTATATAGTTAAGTAAATACAACCAATAAAATTAACATGTTTTTATGCATAATTATTTTGCCAAGATACAGCTCCGTTTGTCATAAAATATTGTGCAAACTCATCCCTTGCTTCTTGACAACTAAGTTTAGTTCTGCGCGGGACATTTCTTCAGGGAAGAAAAGAGGATGTGCTTTGTTGTTCTTCGTTTCTCCATACTCCAGATATTATTGTACCATTTTAATTTCTAGACGTTTTGCTTCTTCGTAAAAAGGTATGCAACGACACAATAGCCATTACTACATATTTTGCCTTTTCTGGTTCCAACAGCATAGGTTTTCGCAGCACTCCAAAGACGCTAGATGTAACACCAAATGTGTTTTAGATAATTCGCCTAGCCCTACTTAATCTGTAGTTGAATATTCTTTGTTTAGAACCTTAAGGGTGATAACCAGCATATGGTTTCATAATGTTATCCCTTAAAGGAAATGCTGCAACTGCTACAAACACGTAGGGCACCGACTTTTTTCTTCCATTTAAAGGTGAACAAGGAGGTAATTTTAGCTCCTGTTTGTCTATTTCCTTAGATAATATAGTATTGCCAAGAACTAAAACACCTCCGTCAGAAATACAGCCTTGGCAATCAATATCGACGAAGGTAAAATTGTAATCGGCGTCCGCTGGGTAGCTATCAGAACTATACTAAAATGAGATTTATAATTTATGTATTCACTGCCACTGTTTATTGGTGCTTGTAAAACGACATGCTTGCCGTCAATCGCCCCAAGGCATTTTGGGAAATTCCATTTATTTTCAAATTGCTGCGCAATATGTGCCCACTTTTCTTCAGTTAAAGGCATCTGGAAAAAAAAGATTTTTTTTATTACAGCAAATTTTTTGTTAAATTTCGTTTTTTTATATTTTAGGATGCAATCGACGAAAGTGATGGGGTAGAGTCAGATAACAACACGGAACAATAGCACACGGAACAAAAAAACACAGAAAAAGAACAGACGGAACAAGAGTAGATTGCAGATGACCCTGAGGCGGCACATAATTCAAAAAATGTGAAAATAGAAAGTTAAGTGTTGTCAAGCGACCAAGCAGAAGATACCTTGAAACCAAAAAAACTATTTAAGTCGCCACAGAAACGCTCTTGGTCAAAAACAAAAACAAAGGAAGATCCAGGACTCACTGAGGTATTCAACTATCTTCAAAAGAAATCTGCAGTCTCTGATCGACCTAAAGATGGCTGCCAGCTTTTTGCAGATTATGTGTTGGTAATAAAATAAGAAAATTCAATGACAAATATCGCGCTGCTGCTCAGCATAGTATAAGCAATACTTTGTTCGAACTAGAACAGTTAAATTTTCCTCATGGTCGTCAAAAATATTGTCCTCAACAATGACCGCCAAGGATTTCTACACCACTTAGTACAGCAAGCAGTAGCAGTAGTACTACAGCCTCGACTACAGCAGTATCACCTCATGACAGTAATAGTCTAACCGATTATTTTCAAAGATTTTCAGATGATGACGATTCCTTTCTAAATTTGTGAGCGTTTATTTTATAGATTTGCAGAATCTCACATTTTGTTTTAAAATATGTACTTACATATATTTTCACTTATGTTGTAAATATTTTTTCGACAATCATACTAAATTAGGATAGGTTAGGATAGATTAGTATACGAAGTTAGGAAAATAACAAACAAGTGTGCTATAGGCTATTTTCTTAAGCAGAGTCTAGTGTTATTATATTCATTTTCAAAAGGGTAGTAGGAAAAAGACGTAATTGCACCCTACTGCCACTTTACTGCTGTACGCTTCCGTTAGTTTGTCATTTACATAGATAAATAATTTTATTATTGCCAAGATCACAACAAATAATTTCTTAAAATGTTTACACATTTTAACAAAAAAAATTAATGTATATCTATTTTTGCATTATTGTCGACAAAATACTGTAAACAATTTTGTTTCTTTCAGAATAAACGTTTATTTTTACTGACTCTATTATTACTTACCTGAACATAGTCACTCAAACACTCGATAATTGCTTGACATACTTCTGGTACTATTTCGGAAATTAACTGTTTGGATACCTTGAAAAGATATTGCAAACTTGTAAACGAATCTCCTGTAGCAAGAAACCGAAGAGTCAGTGCTAGCCTTTCTTCTGCTGGAATGGCCTTTCTGTAGTACGTGTCTTGTCGCTCTATTTTTGGTTTTATACAATTTAAAAACAAATAGAAATCTTCTTCAAACATCCTTGTGAAATTTTTAAAAAACCCACTCGTTTTATCGGCCAAGAGATCTTTTAATAAACCGGTGCTATTTTGTGTTAGTTGTCTTTTTCTGTTCAGATATAATTGCGACGATCATCGTTTTGGTTTTTTCTTGTTTTTTATTTTTAATAAACTACTTAAAATTATAAAATACGCAGCGCGTTCAGCATCATCAGAATCTGAATCGGCCATATTTATGAGATGAAAGCGATTAAGAATTTAAATTAATAACAACAAGAATGCTCACCACATATTTATGGATCGATTCCGTATAACGCCTCGTGCGTCCACTATTCAGGTCACCCAAAAATTTATTTCTTCCCAAATCCGAGGCAAATGGTTCAGCCTCGGATTACCTCATTTGTGTTCATGCTCATATGCATACCCAGCTTCGGAAATTCAACATTGGCAAGAGCGACTGTCTAACATGTCAATAGTTCCAATAAACAAAGATCTCGTTCATGTGTTAAATCAAATGGAGCAGTTTCACGATGAAATCTCCGGTACAAACGTACCTGGAAAAATATTCTATTCTGATATTTTCATTGTCCGTATCCGTATGCAACAATTCAATTTATTTTTTGCATTTTATTTGATTCCGAGAGTTTATTTTTCGATTTTGTTATATTTTATCTGAATTTATCCCAATGAAATTCTGAGACTTAGATGTGGGATTTTGTGCAAAGCACTTTTCTCTACGAGCGTGCGGAAAAGTGTACTTTTTCGCACGCATGTTAGGTCATGAAAGTATCACTTTTCCGCACTAGTGCTTTTCCGTACTATTCCGCACTGAGTGCGGAAAAGTAGAATACCTGAAATTTTTAGGTATACAGGTAAGTACCTGTGTACCTGGTAAACAGGTATACTACAGGTACAGGTACAAAAAAGGGATAGAAATATCTCAAATTGATAAATATGTAGGTGAAAATATTACCTTTCATCTCGTAGAAAAAATAGTGTTCCTAACTCGTGCGGAAAGTCTATTGTCCGCACAGTTAGGAAATATGCTATATTTATTCTTTTCATCCTATCCCAGAACAAGAACTCCTGATTGTTTTTGAAAATTTATTTTGTTTCGAGAATCTATTTTATGTTTTTTTTTGAGAAACTTCTTATTTTTTTTAATTAGAATAATTTTTTTTCATTGAGTTTTTTTGGCCTGCCTCCCTTAAAATAAAAGTCACGGGCCTTCACTTGGCGAGTGTACTAAAGTTACTTGGTCGCGAGAACTACGATGAGTGGTCTTCTTTGGCAGTCGAGAAGGTGTTAATGCTGGAAGGTTTAAGAAAATGGATCGGTGGAAGCGAGCATGATACCACATTAATTGCAAAAGCTAGGGCTAGATTGATATAAACCATCAATCAGTCCTTGTTCCCGCATGCCTGATTGTTAATCAAAACTACTTTCGAACGACCTTTTATTTGTGGAATATATCGATGCCACCGGCAAACATCTTGCAATTTCTTTTTTCTTCCTCAAAAAATGAGTTTAATTGTCGAGTGAGCTAAAAAAATATAAAAATAGGGGTGAGTAGTTAAACAAAGCGGGTTCTGCGATATAACGTTATCGTAATGGGAATAGCGTTAGCGTTAGCGTAAGCGTACGCGCCATCTGACTGTAGGCTTGGGTGGTAGGTAGTAGAGGTGGCAATGCTGGCGCCACTTCTACGTCAGTGGCAGGAAAATAAAACATTGTTTTTAATAAAGTTTTTTTTATTCTCAACAACCATTTCCTTTATAAATATTAGGTCTGTTATTACGTCTACCATCTGGATTGTAGCAATATTCATAATCGTAAAAATAATATTTTTTTTCCCTCGAGACATGATTTTTACGGATAAAACAAAATAAAACATAATAGTGACAGCAGAATTGGGATTAGGAAAGTAGCTAATTTAGGAATGCAGCATATTTGCTGACGAACATTTTTATCTTTTTTTCTCTACTGTTCATAAAGGTGAATAAATAAAAAAATAGCAGATTAAACTAAAATTTAGATTTTTATTTTGTGTATTTTTTTAGCATGGTAGTTTACAAAAAGTAGCTATTTTCTGTCGGAAAAACAAATAAAATACAGCAAATAAAACGAGTAAAATGATTGGAATTAAGACATAATAATATGCATTTAGTGGCGCTGGCGGCGATGGCGGTGGTACAACGATGCCCTGATTTTTTTCCTTTTTGATGAATGTCATCCATACGATCGATTTTCATAAACAAATCTGAGCTTATATGTCAATGTGTCTGGTGAATCTTCTGGAGGTGGTGAAGAAGCAGAAGAAGAAGAAGAAGAAGGAGAACCGTTTTCATCAGGAAAAGTGTATACAAATAGACGTCAATAGTGTTTTGTTTTTATTAGAACCAATTGATTCCAATTACTGGGCCAAGTATCGTTTTTCGATCCATCATCTATGCAAATGTACGCTTCTGTTACCCCAGTCGGCACATTGAAATAAACTTTCTGTTGATAAATAGCGCAGAGAATAACGAAACTACTCGCCAAGGGAGCCATTGTTGAAATGAAAATTATTATCAATTTTTTGATTTTATATTACAAAAGCAGCAGTTCCGTTTCGGTGAAGGTGGTCCATCAATGCTATCGGAATAGTGTAGATAGCATGGCAAATTCAACATTAAACTTTCATTTTCCTGATATCTTTTAGGCAATAACTCCCAAACTTGCTCTAATTCGATTGAGAAGACGTAGGTAATTAGATAACATAGCGGAATATACTTCAATTCGTCCGCTGACAAATCTTGTAATGATCCAAGATTTTGCTGATACGCACATATGGCCTCACCAGTTCTCTCTATAATGATGCTGATAATTGGATTTTCTGCCTCCATTTAAAGAGAAATAAAAAATTACAACAAATATTCAATTTTTTCCAGAAACGAATTTATCCTGCTGATAATATTATTAACTTATATGCAAATAATTAACAGTAAGCGGATGTAAATGCAAATTTTTATTGTTTGATTAACAACAAATGTGGGATATATATATATATATATCCTGTGATAAGAACAGCAAATTATGAGAAAAAAATAATGCACATGCATGCATAATCGCAAAATTCAACCATATTTTCAACTTGAATATTTTAGTTTTAAAATTTTGCATGCGGAAAATCCAGGGCGCGCTAGTAGTTGGGAGATCCCTTAGAGTGATAATGAACGCGTTCACTTCAACTGCATTGCAAATAATTTTGAATTAGATCACCTTCTTCCACTTTTCGAAACGGTTGTGTGCTCGCTCCAAGTTTTTTTTTTCTCTGTCTCCCCAAAACAAGTAAGTGATTTTTTTTTAAAATTATTACAATAAATAGTAAGCATTTTCTTATTTTAGATATGGATCTAAATACCAATAATGAGAAATGCCTTTTAGTAGCTGACGAAGAGGAGCAGAAGCCAATAGTAAAACTGCAAGATCTGCAGGTTGGAGAGAAGCAGCCGGTGTTGTCAGCGAAAAAAGTCCACACCAAATACGGATCATCCATACTGATAGAACTGGCGGAGAGTGTGGTCTTTCTTCCAAAAAGGGCAGTGAAGGCGTTAGAATCACACCTGGACCAATTCGTGGAGGGAAAGTATTCTCTGATATACAGAGGAAGCAAAGAAATTGGACAAGAAAATCCGATGTCACTTTTCGAGTTCATCGAAACTTGAAAAGCATACAAACAGTGGGAGAGAGAGAGTAAGTAATTGAAAAATTGAATTATGTTATAATTTAATCAATGTTTTCCCTTATTTATAGAATAAATCAATAACCGAAAAAAAAAACTTCTTCAAGCAGCAGCAGCAACAAGAACAACAAAAACAACAACAGCAGTAGCATCCAAAACTTCATGATTTTCTACTGCTACTACAACTACTGAACAGATTTTTCACTTCATAATAAAAACGTAAGTTTTTTTTCTTTTACTTATTTATATTAGACCAACCATTTTACTTTTATTTTCAATACCTATTTATTTATATCAGACAAACCCTAATTTTTATTATTATTATTTTTTTTTTGCCAAAATGATTTCGAACAAGAAATTGATTCAAAAATCTGAAGAATTGATAAAAAAAATTATAAAATTGCGATAACAATTTTTTTATGATAAATTCACTCTTAGAGATGCAAAAATTTGGGGCTAACGAATGCAACGACAAATTGCTGCAGTAAATTACTACGTGAAAAGGGAAAGGGTTTATCCATTGGTTTAAGAAAAAAAATGCAAACCTATACATATATTCAATCTTAAATCAATAAAAAGAATAATTCGTGATTCTCATACTCATACAGGGTCAGGTTATTCAGAGCCGCTAATTAAAAATCGTGTTAAGTGGGAAAATGTAACTTCAAGTTTTAAAGGGAGAGTTAGAACGGGTATTATTATAAACTTGTGGCATAAAGATGTGGATAAATTTTTCAAAGATTCTTTTATCATTTTAGAAAAGAAAATAAACGTAATTTTCAAAAAAGGTTTAAGAGCACTAAAAATAAATACAAATTTTTGTGGGGAATTCATAAAAAATTTTGAGTCCAAAGAAAATGAAATAGTTGATTTAAAATATTTCAATACAAAAAATGTTGTCATTTATATGGGAACTGATTTACAAAGTTGGTTTCGTGATCATGTATATGATAAAATATTAAATAAATTATCTGAATTTCAAGAACGTGACTCAGGTTTTGCTTTGCGTAGAATCATTTATTTGGAAATTAATATCAACAAATTTGAAATGGGTAATGGTTCATCTTTCATTCAACTTCCTGAATCAATCATGAAAAAACATGCTTGTGTTAACGTTAAAAATAACGATCAAGCATGTTTCTACTGGGCCATTGTTAGTGCCCTTTATCCAGCTAACTCAAATATAAATAGAGTAGAATCATATCCAAATTATAGTGAAGTTCTAGTTACGGAAGATTTGCAAATTCCATTGCAACTTAATCAAATTACAAAATTTGAGAAAGTCAATAGTAATAAAAATATTTCCGTAAACGTTTATGCTTTAGAATTGAATGATAAATACTATACAGTGGTTCCAGCCAGGTTAACTAAAAAAAAGTTTGAGAATCACATAAATTTACTTTTAGTGCAAAATATTTACTTTCAAAAATTAAATGATTATGACCCTCTGCCTGTATCAGATGTTGATGTATGTGTTGAAATTGAATATCATTATTGTTGGATTAGAAGCCTTTCTCGTCTGGTATCTGCTCAGCTTAATAAAAGTAAAAATAAAAAATTTATTTGTGACAGATGCTTGAATTATTTTTCATCTGCATCAAAATTAAAAGATCATGAAAATCTATGTACCCAACTAAATTACTCCAAAATAACTTTTCCTAAGTATACGTCAGTTTATTTCAAAAATCACATTTACAAACAAACCACACCTTTCGTAATTTATGCAGATTTTGAAAGTCAGGTGTTACCAGTTCAAAAAAATATAACAATACTAACAAGAAAGTATCAAAAGCATGAAGTTTCCAGTGCTGGATACTATTTGAAATGCGCTTATGATGATTCTTTGTCTTTTTTCAATAGTTACAGAGGGAAAGATTGTATGAATTGGTTCATAAATGAAATGACTAAACTATCACATCTCATATATTCAAAAATAAAAACTATCATACCAATTATAGAAATACCTGATTTATTAAGCGCAACATATTGTCATATATGTGAGAAAAATTTTACTCCTGAAGATATAATTGTTCGGGATCATGATCATTTCACCGATGAGCCCAGAGGAATAGCCCACCAGGCTTGTAACATAAATTATATGAAGTTATTCGTTGTACCAATTATCTTTCATAATCTCTCCGGATATGATTCTCAGTTTATCATTAAAGATCTTGCAAAACATGGAAGGGTGAGTGTCCTCCCAACCAATAAAGAAAGGTATATCTCCTTCCCTCATTTCGTTGCCGCAAACTCTATCAAATTTAGATATATTGACTCGTATAGATTTATGGGTACCTCATTAGATGAGCTAGCATCATCTATACCAAAAAATTAAATGAAAATATTACGAAAAGAGTTTCTTGATCTTGCTGAAGAAAAATTTAATCTGTTGACCAAAAAAGGAGTTTTTGTGCTACGATTATATAGACAGTTTGGAAAAATTGAATGAAAAATCACTTCCTCCAATTGAAAAATTTAATAATAAGTTGAATGATGAGCATATTGATCAGCAAAAATATATTCATGCGCAAAATGTTTGGTCTGCATTTGAAATAAAAAATTTGGGAGAATATTATATTTAAAGACTGATATACTTAAAGACTGATATATTGCTTCTAGCAGATGTCTTTGAAAACTTTCGAAAAAGTTCCATTTCATCTCATACTCTAGATCCTACTTGGTACTATACTATGCCGGGGTACACATGGGATTGTATGCTTAAATTATGTAAATGTGAATTAGAGTTATTACGTGATATTGATAAAATTATGTTTATTGAAGAGGGAATCCGCGGTGGAATTTCGGTGTGCGTCAATCGATATTCGGAAGCTAATAATAAATACATGGCAGCATACAATTCTTCCTATGAATCTAAATACCTTATCTATCTTGATGTGAATAACCTTTATGGTAAAGCTATGACAGATCCTCTCCCCTATGGAGGTTTTGAATGGGTAGATAACGTCACAAATTTTAATGTGTAAGGAGTTCCAGATGATTCACCTGTAGGATACATATTACAAGTAGATCTTGAATATCCTGAGAAATTGCATGAATTGCATAAAGATTTTCCCTTTTGCTGTGAATCTCGTACACCACCTGGTTCCAAATTACCGAAATTAATGACTACATTATTCAATAAAGATAAATATATATTACATTATCGTAATTTAAAACAAGCTTTGAAAAATGGATTATTATTAAAAAAAATACACAGAATTTTGAAATTCAAACAGTCACCATGGTTGAAACCGTATATTGAACTAAACAATCAGTTAAGAATCCTAGCTGTGACACAGTTTGGTAAAAATCTATTCAAATTGTATAATAACGCGGTGTTCGGGAAAACGATGGAAAACATAAGAAAACATAGAGTCCTGAAATTAGTATCATCATGGGAGGGTCGTTATGGAGCAAAAAATCTTATAGCTAGTCATAGGTTTCAAAGTAGAACGGTTTATGATGAAAATCTAATGGCCATTGAACTTGAAAAATCTCAAATAATATTCAATAAACCACTGTATATAGGTATGGCAATACTTGATATCTCAAAAATTACTATGTATGATTTTCACTATAATTACATGCTACCTAAAATGAGCCCCAAAAATTGTAAACTTATGTATACAGATACAGATAGCTTCATATACGAGTTAAAATGTGAAGATATTTATAATGAAGTTATAAAACCTGATTTAGAAAAATTTGATACCTCCGACTACCCAGCTAATAATCAATATGGCATACCATTAGTCAACAAAAAAGTTCTAGGTTTAATGAAAGATGAAACGAATGGAGAAATTATCACACATTTTGTAGGTCTAAAATCAAAAATGTATAGTTACAAGGTTCAGGGTAGAAAAGTAATTAAAAAATCTAAAGGGGTTAAATATAATATTGTTCGGAACAAAATAACATTTAATGATTACATAGACTGTTTGAAAAATTTTAGGAAAATATCCGCATCCCAACGTTGCATTCGTTCCTATGCTCACGATGTTTTTAGTATAGATCAAACAAAAGTGGCATTGAGTCCCTATGATGATAAACGGTATCTATTACCAGATACTTATGACACCCTTCCTTGGGGTCATTTCACTATCAAATAGTTTCAGTTTTTTTTTATTTGTTATAGATGTCAACATTAAGTGGTTTATGCATTAAAGCCATTTGCGAAAATGTAACTAATGCAGCAGAATTTCTAAAATCCTGCTCACTAAAAGAGTCACTAACAAAGGAAATCATGAAAATTTTTTGTATAAATGGGATTATCTAAACGAAATCGCCCAAAATGATGCATCGAGATACCTCGAATGCTTAGAATTTATACATTGTAACAGAATAATACCGCTCTCATTAAGAAATGCAGTACTTGCTACTTATGGATGGGGAGAAGAAGTTTTTGAGGAGTAGGATAGATACTGCGTGTGAGTTAACTGTTATATCATTAAAGCGTTCAATTTAATTATTTGCAAATCATGTTATAATGAAATTAAAAATACTCAAAATATATTCAAGAAAAGCATGTTGATTCATAATGATCATTATCATGATACTATTTCAACTAAAGATATCGTGGAAGAGTTGTACCAAAATAAGTTTTATTGGTGTCAAGCTGCTTTTCAGAAGTACTTTTTGAGCTGAAAGATAATTCTAGTTGTAACGCAGCATTGCATCCACATACTGCTAAAAGAATTCGATTCAAAGATGTGTATGATAGTGATACTGATATTGATCATTTTAAATGTGACTGGTAGAAAAAAAAATAATAAAAATTCACTTAAAAATTATCCTTGTAAAATCTGAGAATGCAGAATGATTCTGAACCTCACAATGAAAATTTTGAGTATTTTCCTATGTTTACTCATGTATTTTACTGCTGATTGGTCTAATATAAGTAAAAGAAAAAAAAAATGTAAAGGTCTTTAGGTCACCACTTTGTAGGTATGAATCAAGCGCCGCAAGCATCATTCAACGTTTAACGGGAAAACTAAGGATTTTATTAACCAAACACATTGACGATTATCCAATCCAGTTCCGCTTCATAAATCGAGAGTGATATAATGGTAACCGATAAAATATAGACTCGATTTATTTAGCGAAAATGGATTGGATAATTATCAAATCCTGACTTTTCCCGTTGAATGACAATGGTTGAGTGATGTTTGCACTCACAAAATTCGTACATACACATACAGAATGACCTAAAAACTTTTTTACATTTTTTTGACCCTGATGTGAATCGAACACACAACCTTCTGATTTGGAGTCAGACGCGCTAACCATTGCGCCACAGAGTCCTATATTTTATTGTTGCTAATTCAACTAGATATACTTAATATTGGGTTATGTACAGGTATAAATAGCTAAATGCAAGTTAAATTTTTTATTTCTCTCTCCCTTTATATATTTGTTTTTTCATTTAATATTATGTTAAAATAAAAATAATATTAGGATTCTATTTCTATGTATTCCTCCCTATTTATAAATATTTTCAATTGATAAAGGTTTAAAATAAAAATGACATAAGGATTCTATATTTCTATTAATAAAGGTATGAATAAAAAAAAAAAAAAGTAGTTTGATTCAATATTATTCAATTTTAAAAATGCCTACAATTTATTCATATAAGACAAGAATTTTTGTTAATAATGTCTTCAACTGAGAAAGAAGTCCTTTATTAGGAAACGATATGTCAAATAAATTCCATTTAAATTTTCCTGCAGCAACAACAGATCTTGTGAATTCATTAAATTCATAAAAAGTACTTTGATCAAAAAAGTATAAATGTCCATCCATATAGCGGAAAGCTGACGAAATATTCGGAGGCACTTCTGGGAAGAAATCGTTCACACGTCCTCTATTCAATATAGTTTGATCCTTCTCGTCAACTTCAATAATAATCGCATCATCATACCAAATATAAGTTTTACCTGTATAGGATTGAAATATTGAATATATTTTACTATCAACTGATTCATTAATATTGAGTAATATTCAGTAATAACTAAATTGGGAAACGAAGCTTTATAAAAATAGTTATTTCGATTTATAATTAAATTTCCATTCGAATTTTGGTAGATATGCGACACACCCGCCAGGAGTTCGTTTGGATAATAATTTTTTACTTCTTCAGGTTGGGGTATTTTTTTGGACCTCAAATCAACTTTCCACAGCAAATTTCGATAAACCACGTAGAGCCTGTAACTGAAAAATTGTGGAGCATAGGCCAAAAACATTGTATCAGGCATCGGAATGTCACATAAACTTTTAACTCCACTTCCATCACTAGAATCATCAGTGGTATTTAAAGCAGGTTTTGCATTTATTGCTTTAGAAGTGGTGGTAGTTTCTCTATTCATAGTAGTAGTAGTGATAGGAGTAGTTGATTTTTGAGGTGGAGTTGTTCGCTCTCCATATAGCGCTTTTAAACCATTTATATCATCATCACCCAATCCATCAAAATATGCTTGGTACCATGGATACATGACTGCATAGTTATTGTCAGAATGGCTCAATCCCAAGGCATGCCCAATTTCATGTAATAAAACTGAGAGAAAAAAAATGCTCCCATCTCCCGCAAGGTTTGTTCTATTCAAACTAAAATCCCAGGATTCACTTAAGTCAAAATGAATTTCTACGCATCCATCACCATTAGGGAAGAATGCGTGAGCTAGTTCTACGCCCTTACCATCAAAATTAAAATGCACATTTTCCTCCACCGCGGCAATTTGCACGAAAATCATGCTCTCTATGAACAAACGTTAGAGTAATATCTGGAACCTTTTTTGAAGGTACTAAAAGGACTTCAAATTTTAAATTGGATGCATTTTCCCATATTTCAAAAGCTTTCTTAGCTACTTGAAGATGTTCTCGAGCAGCTTGAGGAAAATACCAAGTTAGCTGAGTTTTTTTCCATTTAGACTTAATGACATAAGAATTTTCTCCCACTGTACATCGTGACTTACTCAATAATTCCACAGTTTTTTCGTTCAATGATCCGGAAACAGGTAAATTATATCGTTCTTGGAATGTGATGAGAGATGTCTGGAAATCTGATAAAGAATCCTCTTTAACATAACCAAACTTTTTTAGATATTTCTGCACATCAGCTTCATTTATCGCACCTATCAAAGGTATTACTATCGAAAATAGGAGCAGTTTCATAGCTGATTATTATAATTAGCTAGCAGGCAGCCTAAAATGAACTGCGGATAAATGTTTGATTGTGGGTTTTATATAGGTATTTGAAATTTAAAAGTCAACATACGTAACATAGTAAAAACCTTTATTCACGATCTATATCATTAAATACGTTCTCTTTATAATAATGCAAATATTCACTTAGAGCTAGAACTAACTGAACATTTCCATTACATGCTTCATATAAGGATTGTACAAGTTTTAAATATGCGCATATTCGAGTGCGATCTTCAGTTTTGAAATGCAAGTTGATTTTATGTATTACATTATGATAAAATAAACAAAAATTTAATTCTTCCAACATTAACACTCTATATTGGACAAGATTGAAATGAATATCAATTAATTTTAATAAATCATCTTCGGTCATGTAAAGGTTGACATCATGTTTTTCAACCTTAAGCTGCTTCAAATTGTTCTGGTTCATTCGAGTTATTTTGGTGTATTCACCGCATGAAATCGTTTTTTGGTCTGCAGGTGCAGCTGGATTATTGAAAAAATCTTCATCTTCCTTTTGCAGTAAGTTCATAAGCATGCTCCATTCGAAAGGGTCAAATGATATTTTTCCATTGTTAGATATTGCAATTCCAGATAATCTAATGGCGGGGCTGAATGTTCTCGCCGGACTTAGGCCGCACTCAACATAAAAACAGTCTCCAACCATATATGATGATGGAAGAAGATAGTACTTTTCAATTTTAGCCGCATTTTCGAACTGCTTCAAATTTTCATCAAGAATTTTGTTGTAACATGGAGGTGATGGTGCTGGAGGTGATGATGATTCACTAATACCACTATTAGCTTCAACTTCACTCATTTTTCAATAATTTTTTGATTTCTTATGTTGCGTGTCGTAAATACTATCTCCTAGATGAAACTGAGCATATTTCAGTATTGTTCGCAAATAATAATAGACTTCTTTAAGATGCATAAAAGCTTTTTTTATTTTATGTCATACCAATACATTATTGTGTTTTTACACCTTAGATACCAGCTACATAATTCATTACTTTATGCCCGTGCGGGCATAAAGTACACATTATGGCCCGCGCTGGCATAAAGACGCAAAAAACAGTTTTCAATTAACTTATTCTTTATTACCAAAATAAAAATTTACGCTTGTAAACATATTATTTTTGTCAAAAAATGATGATGTTTGCACACTGATGACAATTTGCGTAGTGACACTTTTTTCCCAGGTATTTATTATTCACAACCAACTGCTATGACATAAAAGTTTGTATGCACCACGGGTACTAATAGATATATATATATACCCTCGGGCGACTTACGAACCCTCGGGCCAGAGGCCCTCGGCTTTGTAAGACTGCCGTTATGTGATGTATCGAATCCAAGCCATTTTACATACATTTTATTTCCTTTCTTACGTAATACCTGTTCTACAAGAAATACATCAGGTTGATTCGTTTTTTGCAATTCTTTTTCATAAAAGCCACCTAGAACAGGTTGTCCGTGCAAGTCCTCCAACAAATACGTTGTTGGATTTGTAATATTCACTTTAGCTATTTTAAAGAGCTCCGCAGCCCAGTTTGGAGTATATCCTTTTTCGAAAACATGTTTGAACTTGCTTATGCGAACTAAGTCGCCGACCTTGAATTTTTGATTGCCTGCTACTTTGATATGACTATAAGCAGTATTAAGTAGCATTTTTTCATTATTTTTAGTAACCTTGCTTGGTTTCATATTAATTCCTCTATGTGTGCTGTCATTATATGCATCAGTAATTGGTCTCAATAAATCCACCCATTTTTGGTTCCCATTTAACGTAAATTGTCTAAATAATTTTTCTTTTATTGTTCGAATTACCCGTTCTGCTATTGACGCCTTCAAAGGACTGAACGTGCTATAATGGTGTATACCATATTTCTTCTTAGACTCGAAAATTGTGTGTTATAATATTCTTTTCCATTGTCGGAAACAAGTTTTTTGGGAATTCTACCTGAATCTTTCAATACACTCCCGAAAGCTTTAGCAACATCATGTGCAGATTTCGATTTTACAGCCCTAGTCCAGAGATATTTAGAAAAACAGTCAATAACTACGACTATGTACTTGAAACCTCTATTTTCCCTGGAATATTGATCAAGTTGAGCTAAATCCGTAGCGAAAGTATCATCTAAGCCATACTGTATGAATCTTCTCCGAATAAATTTTTTATGTGCAGGTCTATGTAATTCTCTAACTACTTGTTCTCTAGCTGGGGTAACCATAGAGGCTTTATCAATTTTTTTTACTTTCATTGTTATCTATATGGGTAACTAGGATAAAATGATGCAAATTATATGAATTTTGTATATTTATTTAACTTTTTAAACACCGTTATTTTTTTGAAAAAATTCTTTTACTTTTTCATCAATTATTTGAATCACCTGTTCTTTAGGAACCAGATCACCATCATTTATAGCCTTGGCAGCTCTAACTATTCTCTTGTCAGCAATACTTATATATGTAGGCGTTATATTAAACTGTTTATGCTGCTGCTCTAAATCAAATATTCTGCCAATACATTCCCTATTCTTTGTGGCTAAATCTTGCATTCTTTGATTTATTGTAAAATCAATATTATTTCCCAGTGATACATTCTTAGATCTCAAGTTACCAATTTCGATTAGGTTATCTTCGACTTTCTTATTTAATTTATTTATATTGTCATCAAGAGCCTTGACATGTACATTCAATTGATTATCTATATATTCTTTGGTGGCAGCATCATTTTTGTTCATCGGTTCTTTGAGGTTATACAACCTATGGTTTTCCATATCAAAATCGCCATTGTTCGTGCGGGGTAGTGGTGAATCCCACTCATTATGCATAATAGGTTTTCGTTTTCTACCATCACTGACGGACAGAGTCCGACCGAACTTGTCCATGGTTAACATAAAAATGGGGAAACATGAATAGTATAGATTTTTTTATTTAAAATATAATCACTCCCAACTCGCGAAGCTCTTCCAAAATACTCATTATTTCATTTGTGTGATTCACATTACCAGCTACTTGGGATGCATCTAGTTTTATCAATCTATCCACTAGTTCGTTGACGTCATCATAGTAGATATATTGCTTAGGATTTTCATTATACTCCATTAAAGCGCTTCCAGATTTACCTTTTGATCGTGTACTCGGAGAGAATCCGGAGATATTTCTGCTGGAATTGAGCTTAGCTGCTTCAGCCTTTGCTGAAGCAGCAAATATCTTGGAGCTGCAACTCATCGGTTTTGGTTTGACCGCGAGGATTTTTTAAAAATAGTAGATCATATAATCCAGGCGTCCCCTCATAAACCGTATCACCCACTTTGATATTACCATTTGAGAGAAAATCGACTTTTTTTGATCCTATAGTCCATAGATCATTGTTCTTATTGTGTTTAATATAATAATGATCTATTTTGTTTGAATTATTATAGTGCATATCTACATAATCCTGCGCTATTTTGGGGTATTGCTCCAAATAATTCCTATAGCTTTGTGAACGATCTACAATAGATTTTTCAAATTCAAGATCTCTTTCCGTTTCTTGTGCTGATTTAAATACATTATCATATTCATCAGTCATCACTCTCCTTATTAACCTCAAAAACTTCTTCTTTTGGCCTTGAATTGCATGCATATTTCGAGATTTTTCTAATTTTTTTAGGTTTGAAATCAATACCTTCTTGATCCTCTTCCTCCTCCTCCTCATCCTCATTTTTCAACCCTTCATTCTTAATAGCATATTTTTCTGTTTTAATATTTACGTTTGCATTGTTTGTTTTTTCAGCTAACTTGATTAGCGGCTCTTTGATGGGATTGAAAAATTTAGTTATTGCGTCATCTTCTTCGTTCCTTTCCAATTTCAATGATGCGTATTTTCTTTTAATGCTATCAGCAGCAGCAATAATTTTACGTTTTATTCGCTTATCGAATTTACTTAGAGTTTCAGGAGGCATATTTAGACAAAATATATACGTATCCAATCAAATTATCAGGACTGAACAGGTGGCTAACCTATTTTGTACTGTTTGAAACTGCGGTCAGTTACGGGGTTAAATAGACATCAAATTTACTCCTATATCTTCCCTTATTTATATCATCGTCTTTTACAATTACTAAAAAACCATATTTAGTTTTCCAACATTCAGAACAAATTGTTTTAAATATTTCTAGAGGCATATCCGTATTTACATGATCACTATAAACATGCTTCAGGTTCATATCATCCTGCTTAAACACTATAATCATGTTTGCATTATCACGAATCAATTGCTTCGTGTTTAATTAGAACAATTAAACAGTGATTAACCTTCGCCGGCGTAATTTGACCGACTTCGTATATTTATATTTTATTCAATATCACGGTCAGCTTGCTATATGAGATTTTAGTTAGTCACAATGTTTGGGTAATATAAAAATATCCAAAACATTGTAAGTTGCATTCCAGCATGCATTTAAATAATTACGGTCACAATGTTTTATATTTTTGCAGTTTTTGTCACGATTAGTTTATCAAAATTCAATATAAAAAGGGATGTAAGAGTCGAAATAAATGAGTATTCATCTAGCATCAAAAGGTGTTTTACTCAAATCGTTTCCTGTGCCCAAGCCTTCTTGGCCACCGCAAAGAGTGAGGCTGCTCTTTGACAGAAAACGATACAATCGTCCCGCTGCTCAACCAAGCCGAGTTGGGCAAGCGTAATCTGCGAGCTCAGCTTGCACATTGGTCCTTCGAGCCTAAAAACAGTCCAGAAGACTCGCTGTCCGTCCACAACGTCCGTCCATACAGCCAGTCCAGAAGACTCGCCGTCCGTCCATAACGTCCGTCCATACAGCCAGTCCAGAAGACTCGCCGTTCGTCCATACAGCCAGTCCAGAAAACTCGCCGTCCGTCCATAACGTCCGTCCATACAGCCAGTCCAGAAGACTCGCCGTTCGTCCATAACTTCTGTCCATACAGCCAGTCTAGAAGACTCGCCGTCCGTCCACAACGTCCGTCCATACAGCCAGTCCAGAAAATTCGCCATCCTTCCATACAACCATACGTCTGTCCAGAATAAATAGTCATCAAAACAATCCAGTCACCTGTCAAACACAGCCATGGCAGAAAAAGAAGAACTTGACCGTCTCGCACGAGAACAAGAAAAATCAGGAATGCAAATCGTTCAACTACTGAGTAACTGCAAGAAAGACTCAGTCGATAAGAAAACCGAGGCACACGTCCAAAAGCACTTGACCAATTTGGATGCGATACTACAAACAATCCAGAAAAACGAGGCCGCGATGAAAAATATAAAAGGGTACAGCGAACATCAATACTTCACAAAGCAATATACCCAACAATTGTATGCCAAATTCGACGAGTTAAAGACCTACTTGCTAACATGCCCAAAGGCCAAACCTACAACAATCCAATCTGAGCCATCCAACGTCAGCATCCAAGAGAAACGGATTAAAACGCAAAACTTCAAAATACAGCAATTGGAAGACACTCTCGCCCAAATAAGGTCGGAACTGACGCTAGAAAAATCAGAATTCCGCTATAAAAATCTGATGGATTCAAGCAAAAAACAATGGGATGCAATTCAAAACCTGCATGAAGAAATCGCCGTTAGTGAAGATAGCCATCAAGATAAGTACTTCACTATGGATGTGTACAAACAAATCCAGAGCCAATTTGATGATGTCGTTGAAGCGTTAGCGGCAAAAATCCAGCAGAATGTCGTCATTCCACCTCAACAAATACTGGTTAATAAACCACAACAGAACCTGCAGCTACCAAAAGTGCAAATTCCAATTTTCTATGGAGGGTATGAAAACTGGTCTTCATTTTTCGACATCTTCAGAAGGGTCATCCATGAAAATTCAGCGTTGAACAAAGCCGACAAGATGCACTACTTAAAAACTAATACCAGGGGAGAAGCAAGCAAGCTAATCCAACATTTAGAAGCAATTGCGGCCAACTACGATTCAGCATGGGACCTACTACAGAAGCGTTATCAGAACAAAAGGCTTCTAATATTTAAACTCCTAGACAAGCTGATAGACCTACCAGAAGTCTCGATAGAGAACGCCGAGAAGCTAAATCAGCTGCATGACGTCACCAGTGAGTGTCTACAAGCACTAAAAAATCTAGACGTCAAAATTGACACCTGGGGACCCATAGTAATTCGAATGACAATGAGAAAGTGGGACTCCGAAACCAGCCGTCTATAGGAACAAAGTCTTGAGAAGCCTCACGACGTTCCAGAGTTGGAAGAATTTATGAAATTCTTGGAAAGAAGATTCCAGTCACTAGAAACTATTCCAGGATCAGATCGGAAGCCAAGCTCAGAGAGAAAATACACTAACTCAAGCTGTCTCTTCTGCCAAGACCAACACATGACGTACCACTGTCAGAAGTTCAAAGGAATTTCAGCACAGGAAAGAAACAAATATGTTCAAGAAAAACGCATCTGCTACAATTGTCTCAGCCATGACATCAATAAGAGATGTTTCAGCCATGCAAAATGTAGTATCTGCAGTCGTCAACACCATACACATCTACACATGGAAAGACAGCAACAAAATTCCAACAGGCAGGCCAACTACGAAGAAAGACGCACAACTTCCCAACCGCGAAATACTCAACGATACCCACCAACAAGAAGAGCAGAACAATACCCACCAAGAGGCGCAATGTCTAACCACGCCAGTAGAAATGAAGAAAACGTCCTACTCGCTACTGCTCTAGTAGAAGTGAGCACATCAAGTTCCCCTCAAGTCTTGAGGATTCTTATTGATCAAGGGTCACAGATATCCATTATTACTGAAGAAGCTGCAAACCGGCTGGGATTACCACGTCATAGTATCAGAGCACAAATCTCAGGAATTGGTGACGGAGAACCAAAAGTCTCTAAATGGTCTATTGACGCACAGATCAAACCACGATTTATGAGTACGTTCTCCATGGATGTCAATATGATTGTCCTTCCAAAACTTACTCAATCCATGCCAAAACGACACCTACACATTAATAGCATAGATAGTTGGAAGAATGAAGTGCTAGCCGATCCAACATTCATGAGACCAGGTGCAATAGATGGTATATTAGGCGCAAAGGAATACGCCAATATCATTTTAAACGGCATGCAAAAAAGTACAGAAGGCCTATTGAAACAAAACACAGAGTTAGGATGGATCGTTTCTGGCCCAATAGCATCCGGATCTCCCGCAATCCAAGTTGTCAGCATGATCACTTACTATGAAGAAGATAGACAGCTAACCAAGTTCTGGGAAATTGAAGAAATAACCCAAACACAGCCCCTAACAGAAGAAGAGCAAGCATGCGAAGAGATTCGAGACTCTGAGGGTAGATTCATTGTTAGAATCCCATTCAAACAGTCAGCAGATGTATTAGGTCACTCTAAACCAAGAGCCGCAGCAAGATTCAAGAACATTGAGAGAAAGTTACATCAAGATCCCAGTTTACAAGAACAATATTCTGCATTTATGAAAGAATACATAGAGTTGGATCATATGAAGAAAGTCACCCGACATGAAGTGAATCAAGGGAAATATTACATCCCTCATCAAGCAGTCATCAGAGAAGCCAGCACAACAACGCGACTAAGAGTCGTTTTCGACGCATCGTGCAAAAGCTCCACCAACATCAGCCTAAATGACATCATGTACGTCGGCCCAAGACTTCAACAAAACATCGCAGACATACTGCTGCGTTGGAGAAAGCATGAGATTGTATTCTGCGCAGACATAGAGAAAATGTATAGGCAGATCCGAATTCATCCAGACGATCAACAATTCCAGAGAATATTATGGAGGGAGCATCCACAGCAACCAATGTATGAATACGAACTGACCACTGTAACCTACGGTACAGCCTCAGCACCATATCTAGCCATCAAGACACTACAGAAGCTTGCAATCGAAGAATCAAACAAATTTCCGGCAGCAAGCCAAGCAGCATTGAGAGACTTCTACGTCGATGACATATTATCGGGAGCAGCAGATACAGAATCAGCCCTAGAACTACAAAACCAACTACTAAAAATGCTCAGCCTTGCTGGATTCAACCTGAGAAAATGGTCTAGTAACCCACCGGCATTACTCCAATCAATTCCAGAACAGTTCCGAGAACAGAAAATACAAGAACTACCTCAGGAAGATTTCAAGAAATCTCTGGGCGTACTATGGTCACCAGCAGACGATACCTTCAAATTCCAAGTCAAAGTCTCCGAGATACGCGAATTAACAAAACGACAAATTTTGTCAGAAATATCGAAGCTATTCGACCCCTTAGGATGGTTGTCTCCAATCGTAATACAAGCTAAACTCATCATTCAAGACTTATGGCTAAGAAACCTGAGCTGGGATGAGCCGGTAGATGAGGAAATATCCTCAAGATGGATACAGTTTCAGAGCAAAATAAAAGAAGTAGAAAAAATCAAGATTCCGAGGTGGATACATCTGAGAAAAACAAAAATTGAACTCCACGGCTTTTGCGATGCATCAGAAAAAGCCTATGGTGCAGTAATCTACAGTCGGATAGAAAAAGAAGATAAGCGAATTATAACACTGCTGCAAGCAAAATCAAAAGTCGCTCCAGCAAAAAACAGAACAACCCTACCTCGCTTGGAGCTATGTGCAGCAGTCCTACTATCAAAACTAATTCAAAAAACTAAGATAGCACTTCAAATGAGTGATACCCAAACCTTCGCTTGGACCGACTTCATGATCACTCTTGCCTGGATAAAGGGTGACTCTACGAGATGGAAAACCTTTGTGGCAAATAGAGTTTGTGAAATACACAGAAACGCCCCTCAAGTATCCTGGAACCACGTCAAGTCCCAAGAAAACCCAGCAGACATCATATCCAGGGGATTAGACCCAGACAAACTACAATCAGCTGACCTGTGGTGGAAAGGTCCTCATTGGCTAACATTTCTCCATGAAATCCCCATAACAGACAACATTCCCGACATTCAAGAAGAAGTAAAAGCCACATGTCACAAAATTGAAGTTACGATAAGGAGCGATATATGGGAACGCTTCTCAAACTTGACAAGGATGCTCAGGGTATTATCCTACTGCCGTCGATTCATCAAAAAAGAGAAAAGTCTTACTCTATCCGTTCAAGAAGTTCAAAACACTTTCGAAAGAATCATAAAAATAGTCCAACAGCAAGAGTTTACCGAAGAATACAAGTCTTTACAACAGCAGAACGCAGTCGACAAGAAAAGTAAGCTACAGACCCTCAACCCATTTCTCGACAACAAGGGCATAATCCGAGTCGGAGGCAGACTCGAACACTCACCTCTTCCCTACGACCAACGACACCCGATGATTCTTCCATACCATTCTCACATATATCTATGTTGGTGGTGAGAAACGCACACAAGACCACGCTACATGGAGGCAACCAAGCGAAATTGTCGTACATAAGAAGCAGATTCTGGATCATCAACGGTAAGCGGGCCGTCAAAGCAGTTATAAATAAGTGCATTGTATGCATCCGTCACAAAGCCGAGACCGCACAGCAACTCATGGGACAACTTCCGAAATCGAGAGTAACACCAGCACCACCATTTACAAACTCAGGAGTGGACTACGCTGGACCGATTCAAGTCAGAGCAACAAAAGGAAGAGGTCACAAATCGTACAAAGGGTATATCGCAGTATTCGTATGCCTAGCAACCAAAGCCATTCACTGACATGACAACAGAGGAATTCTTAGCAGCACTTCGACGTTTCACAGCCAGAAGGGGACATTGTGCAAATATGTACAGTGATAACGGAACTACATTTGTTGGAGCAGCACGCCTATTCGAAGATGAAATCACAAAATTGTTACAATCACAATCTGTGCAAAATACAATCGTCAACTTAGGAACACAATGGCACTTCATTCCACCTGCAGCCCCTCATTTCGGAGGACTATGGGAGGCAGGTGTAAAATCTATGAAGCACCATCTCAAGAGAGTTATTGGAGAATGCACTTTGACCTATGAAGAATTAACAACGTTGGTGTATCAAATCGAAGCATGTTTGAACTCAAGACCACTCTACCCGCTAACAGAAGACACAGATGATTTCAACATCTTGACCCCAGGACACTTTCTCATAGGAAGAGAACTTCTAGCTCCACCAAACTTAGAATCGACCGAACATTTTAACCTATCTCAACGATGGAGACACGTGCAAAAGTTAAAGAAAAATATTTGGAGCGCATGGTGCACAGAATACCTCACCAGACTGCAGCAAAGATACAAATGGAAGAATCAGACCAACAATATACGAGTAGGAACAATGGTCCTAATCAAAGAAGAAAATATAAACCCAAACCAATGGCCTTTGGGGAGAATTATAGAAACTCACCAGGGTCAAGATGGAGCAATCCGAGTGGTAACAATAAAGAAAGCAGGTGGCTCACCACAAATAAGACCGATCCACAAGTTAATACCATTACCGACAGAAGACATACACAATTTACCAACCACCCAAAACCACTCATCAGAGGTACGGAGAGCAGACCGACTACGGAACGTAGCATCAACATCAGCAAAATCATATCTATTGTTTTTCCTAGCAGCCATAATTATGATGATTACAACCGCCGCTGCAGAAACAGGGTTTAAAATCAACTATCCACAACATGGTTTTTACGTTGAACACCTTGGATCAGCAAAAATTGATAGAGGGATTTTCAGGATAGAGACAACGTATCCTAAGAACAAAACTGAAACGGAATTATCAGAGGTATCCACAGTCGTCAACCAATTCAAAAATATGTGCAACGAATCCAAGAAGCTCACCGATGAAGTCAAATGCACATCTCTCCTACAACACTTAGAAGAAATGGAAAATCACGCCAAATGGATATTTGCTACCATGGCCGACATTCACCACAGAACTAAGAGACGAATATTTGGAAAATTTTTGACTGCGGTTTTTGGAGTGAATGACGAAGTATATCAAGATATCGAGGCAATGAACAACAATCAGGAAGAACTCATCAGAGCATCGAACTACCAAACAAAGTTCATGATCTCGGCCCTCACAAAATTCAACGAAACAGAAGCCAGAATCACGAACAAACTACAACATTTCCAGAAACGACTCAACGAAGGAATAGAAGCTATCAACAGCATGCAGAGTTGGTACAAGCAAATAGACACTAATGCCCTTAACATTCACCTATTGAGTGCATTCCAAGTAGCTACCAACTTCATCAGCGAAACCAATGAGCACTATGATAAATTGCTGAACATCAACTTCAACAGGGGTACGATATATGACCAAGTTTCACCAGCATATATCAACGCCGTCATTCAAAAATCCAATCGGAAGCTCCCAAACAATCTAAAGATTCTTTCGGCAGCAGTGTCCACAAGATTAATCACCAACAACACGCACCTCAAGGTGTGTGGATATTTTCCAATAGTTGACGTGACAGAATTCACCCTATTGAAGGCAACACCGATTCCACTCAGAATTGAGAATGAAACATACTGGGCGTTGGACCTTCACGATGATTACACCGCCGTCGACGACAACAGTCAAACATACTTTCAGCTCCATGAAAGCGACCTCCAACAGTGCATGCAGCCCTACCCACACCAGCTCATCTGTTCTCCAGTTTCTGTTAGAAACATTGAATCTAATCCGTCCTGCGTCATCGACGAAATTTATGAACGACCGCAACCCAGACATTGCCATATACAACAACACAGGCTAAAAGGCATCCTCTGGAAACGACTATGTACAACGAATACATGGATGTTCATCGCAGGATCGTCTACAACAATAGCGGTGATATGCAACGGCGAGCGGGAAGAGGTAGGAATAAACACAACGGGAATAATCCAAATTTCTCAAGATTGCACCATCCAGACAAAACAGAACATTCTAACTCCCATAAGAAGCGCAATCGTTCCAGTGCTAGGCAGCTATGTAAAAGCTGTACCCATAATCTTCAATGGTACTCTCCACAAACATCCACCGTCAGATATAGCCACCGAGCCTGTGTTTAGAGAATCCGATAGTTTTGGAGACTTAGTAAGAGAAGAAGAGGACCTCGGTGATCGACTTCATAACAAAGTATGGCGCAGTATTCATCACCACTCCGCAGCCACTAGCAGCATCACCACCATAGTCATCATTATACTAGTGATTGCAGGATGGCAAACAACAAAACTTATCAACAGAAGGCGTCAAAAGCAGACAAGAGACCAACACCAAGACCAAAAAGAAGAGATAGAGCTAATGTCTCTGCATTCTTCCAGTCTGGAGAGGCGGCAGAATGTTTAATTAGAACAATTAAACAGTGATTAACCTTCGCCGGCGTAATTTGACCGACTTCGTATATTTATATTTTATTCAATATCACGGTCAGCTTGCTATATGAGATTTTAGTTAGTCACAATGTTTGGGTAATATAAAAATATCCAAAACATTGTAAGTTGCATTCCAGCATGCATTTAAATAATTACGGTCACAATGTTTTATATTTTTGCAGTTTTTGTCACGATTAGTTTATCAAAATTCAATATAAAAAGGGATGTAAGAGTCGAAATAAATGAGTATTCATCTAGCATCAAAAGGTGTTTTACTCAAATCGTTTCCTGTGCCCAAGCCTTCTTGGCCACCGCAAAGAGTGAGGCTGCTCTTTGACAGAAAACGATACAATCGTCCCGCTGCTCAACCAAGCCGAGTTGGGCAAGCGTAATCTGCGAGCTCAGCTTGCACATGTATTGTTGTATTTTCGAATAGGTTTGACAGAGATAGAAGGAGTCCACATCATTATGTCTACCCATACAATAGTAATTTCTTATCTTTTCCTGCTTTTCACAAGCTACATCATCAAATATAAATATGGAATTAGGTTGAGCATTTTCAGGATCGATAACTTCATCATTATCACTGTATTTATGAAATTTGACTCCCGTTACTCGACTTATCACTTTTTCTAAAAACATATACTTTTCCTGATAGAGTGATTTGGAGTACACATACACATTTTTAAATTTCAATCCATTTGCATCGATTAGCAAGCTTAACATAAGGTTACTTTTTCCACAATTACTCGGACCACATATTATCGCTCTAACAGTATTTGGTAGAAGTGCACTGTGCCGCCGTTTCCGATTTTCTGGTTTATTTAAATCGAAATTAGAAACATATATGCTGAGTGATTGCTTTTCTGCCCGCATGCTATTTAAGATATGGCTACTCAAACTACACTTCATTAGTAATGAGTAGTTTCAAGGGTGAAGGTCTCTTAAATAGCGTCATTAACAAACTTCCAATTGAACTTCATTTACCTGGCTACTCTTATTGTGGTCCTGGTACAAAACTGAAACAGCGATTGGCACGTGGTGATCCGCCAAAAAACAAATTAGATAGCTATTGCAAAGATCACGATATCGAATATTCGAATTTCATTGTTTCACAAAAAAGACATCAAGCCGATAAAGTTCTGGAAAATAGAGCTTAGGAGCGAGTTAAGTCGAAAGATTCAAGTTTTGGGGAGAAAACTGCAGCCTCGTTTGTAACTAATGCAATTCAAATTCAAATTCAAATCTTTATTCATGTTTTTACATATTCAGTATGTTTACAATCGTCGACAAAGTAGTAAAATGATACATTAAGACAGGCAAAATACAATGTTTACATGAATATATAGTAATCCTACAATCTAATATACAAAACAGACACTAGTTAAAAAACTTGAGAAATAAATTCTTCAAAATTGTAAAAGGCATTACTTATTAAAATTTCCTTAATCCTATTTTTAAAATTTTTATAATCTAAGATTTTTATGTCATCAGGTAACACATTAAAAAATTTTATTGCCCAGTAACCAGGTCCAGTGTGACACCTCTTTAACCTCCAATAGGCAGGAACGAGGTTATCTTTATATCTAGTATTGTAGTCATGCTTGTCTTTGTGGCACTCAAAGGAATCCAGTCTTTGTTTAATATACAAGAGATTCTCAAGAATGTACTGAGATGGCAAAGTTAGAATTCCGAGTGTCTTAAAAGCATGTTTACACTCATCTCTGAAACGAAGTCCAGCTAGGATTCTTACTGCCCTCCGCTGTAGACTAAAGGCTCGACTGGTGTCAGCAGCATGGCCCCACACAAGAGTAGCATAAGAAAGATGCGAGTGAAAGATAGAGAAGTATGCTATTCGCATTATGTCTTGAGTGACACAGTTTTTGAGGTTTCGCAGAACGAAGATGCCTCTACTTAGCTTACTGCATAGCTCATTGATGTGGGGTCCCCACTGTAGTTTTGGATCAAGCTGAACTCCTAGACATCCAACACTGCCTGTCTGATTTATGTCCCCATTATCTCTCATTGAGAATACAATTTGTTGTGTTTTTCCAGTATTAAGCAGCAGTTTATTCATTCTAAACCACTCCTCGGCTCCTTCCCGTGCCTCCCTGGAAACCTCCAAAGCCCTATCAAGAGCGCCCGCAGAGAAAGACAGTGTTGTATCGTCAGCGAATAGTGTGTACTTGGCTTTGTTGTCAATGGCTGGTAGATCATTAATATACACTAGAAACAGTATCGGACCCAGCACTGACCCCTGCGGGACACCGATGTTCATTACTCGTTCCGATGAGTCCACCCCAGAGATTCTCACTACCTGCACTCTGCCTGTAAGATAGGATTGAATTAAGTTGATACTTTCTGGGCAGAAGTTATAGTTTTTAAATTTTTGCAAGAGGATGCTGTGGTCGACACAGTCAAAGGCCTTGCTAAGGTCACATAGCAAGACTGAGGTGAACTCAAGATTATGAAATGAATCTATTATATATGAGACCAGGTCCAGGATGGCCAGCACTGTATTCTTGCCTTCCCTAAAGCCAAATTGGCTTTTCGAAAAGTAGTTATTATTTTCGAAGAAATCAACCACTTGTAGAGACATACATCTTTCAACTACCTTTGAAATTATTGGCAGTAGTGAAATTGGTCTATAGTTTTCAGGTAGTTGAGAGTTACCTTTTTTAAAAACGGGGGTTATAACAGCTCTTTTAAGAACTTGAGGGAATGTATTTTCTTGAAAGCATAAGTTTATCAGTTTAGTAAGAGGGCTTATTATAATATTTTTTACAGATTTAATTAGTTTTACATTCAGTCCATAAAGGTCACGGCTATTTTTATTTTTCAAGTTACTGATGACGTCTCTAACTTGGTTGAAAGTTACTGGAGAAAAAGAAAAGTTATTTCCTGTGGTGGTCAACTTCATATCAGGAAGACGTAAGTTGATTGGTGGAATATCTTTTACTAGATTATTTGCAATTTCTGCAAAATACTGATTAAAGTTATCTGGAGAGATTGTATGATTTTCAGAACTTTTCTTATTTTTTGTAATACCCCGTTTGCAATTTATAATCTCCCAGACAGCACGTGACGGATTACCAGATGTCTGAATGTAATTCTTGTTAGATTGAGCTTTGCTGTCCGTATTTCGGCTTTGTATCTTCTCCTAAGTTCTATATACATTTGAGAAATTTCTTCACTTTGATATTGTATACTGAGGTCATGCAAAAAACACAACTGTTCACGCATTGTTTTCAATTCCTCACTAAACCAATTTATTTTTTGTGGGTTATTTGATTTAGCTTTATAGACTTTTTCTGGAAAAGAGTCCAAGTAAGCTTTCTCAAGTATATTCATGAAATCAGCGAATTTATCATCAACATTCATATTAGTCCCATTTATAAAATCCCAATCTGCCTCATTTATTTTATTGTGGAACTGAAACTTACCCCTTTGTGTTATAGGTCTAGACATTGCATGAAAGCTAAACGTAAGTTTGGAATGGGAAATATCATAAAAAAGGTTGGGAGCAATAAAAAACGGAGGAGGAAAATTCGTAAACGCAAACGCTCCAGTAGATCAAAACCGTTTAATGCATCTATTATAAATGATGTTAAAAAACATTCAAGACCCTTCAGCGGAAATTCCCTTAAAGATAATGTGAAGCTAGCAATGAAGGTTGCACGACAAGCCATAAAAAATGCTGGTGGTAGGAAGAAAATTAAACTTCCTAGAGTTATTCCAGTGCCCAAAGTTGGAAGGTTCCTTCCACTTATCCCAATATTCGCTGGTCTAAGTGCTCGGGGAGCGCTTAGTGGTGGGGCTGCGGGTATTGCGAAGGCTGTAAACGATGCACGCGCTGCAAAAGACAGGCTTGCAGAAGCTACGCGACATAACGAAACTATGGAATCTATCCCCTTGGGAAACAAAGGAGGGGGATTATATCTAGCTAAACATAAGACTGGATATGGTTTTTACTTGAAGAAGATGTCAAAAAACTTCCAATAAAGCTACCCAATCGGCCATTAACAAATATGGATATTGAAACATATGTCAAGCGCTTGAAAATATCTCACTTTAGAGGCGTATTTATGCGAGATACATTACCAATTTTACCTTATAAAAATGAAAGCGCTATAATTAATTTGGATTTAAATGTGGGGCCTGGAACGCATTGGGTAGCTTACAAGAAAAGGGGAAGAAATGTTGTTTATTTCGATAGTTTTGGAAATCTGATTCCACCATTGGAGTTAGTGAAATATTTTAAAAATTGCAAAATTTTATTTAATTATGATCAATATCAAAACTATAATACGCATAATTGTGGACATCTTGTGTTAAATTTTTTGTATAATAAAAATCAATATAAATAAAATAATCGTTTTAATTCGCATCAGTCATGTCTCAAACTTTCACCTTGAAGGGTCGATCTAGTTGTTTGAGTGTAGATATTAATCCTGCCGTAGAGCTTGACTCTAGATTCAGCTATTCCCTTGCTTTCATTTCATTGAGTACATGGAATTCCATTCCGAACATTGAACCTGGCAGTAATAAGTTTTACTTTACCGATACACAGGCTGGCAAAGAAAAGCACGAGATAGAAATACCTACAGGATCTTACGAGATAGCCGATATAGAAGATTATATTCAAAAACGCATGAGTGAGAAAATAGGGAAGCAGACTACAGTTTTCACTTTAAAACCAAATAACAATACATTGAAGTGCGAAATAAAGAGCATCTACGATATTGGTTTTACTCCTGAAGATAGCATTAGGCATTTATTAGGATTTCCCGCGGATGTTCTTAAGGCTAACAAACTACACTCATCCAGTCTACCTGTAAACATTATTAAAGTGCTCACTATACGAATTGAGTGCAATATTGTGTCGGGCACCTATTACGGAAATACACCATCACACATATTATTCGAGTTTTCGCCAATAGTCGATCCAGGATATAGTATTATTGTGGAGCCTCGTAATCTTATTTATTTACCTGTGAACCGAAAAAATATTGATAATATCACGATAAATATATTGGATCAAGAAGCAAGACCGGTAAATTTCAGGGGAGAAGAAATTATAGTTAGATTAGAACTGAGAAGAAATGGGTTTACTTTTTAATTATTATACACCTTATAGGCTGCAGGAACAACAACAACAACATGATCGGAAAGGGTATATATATGATCCCAATCATACACTTAAATCAGTTAAGAAAAAAACATCGACACAGACGCTCACTCAGCGGAATTTTCTCCAGCTCAATTCATTGTCACACAAATATGGTTATCGTGTCGGAAAAACTGCAAATATTTCAATCGGTTGCCGCAGATGAATCGATTGCACGTGAAGAATGGCATACTTATCACCCATTTACTAAATCATTCAACTACAATGACGAGATAGAAATTGTTATCAACCAGCAGGATGTTTTTATGGATATAAGTCAAGCTGAACTTTATATAGAGGCAACGCTAAATCATAACACAGCTCTAGGTCAAACGGGAAAATGCATTTTGACTAATAATGCAGGTGCTTTCCTATTCGAATCAGTAGCATATGAATTAAATGGTAGGGAAATCGAAAAAGTTCGTGATCCTGGCCTCACCAGTACGGTTAAGAGTCTTCTGACCTTGAATGAATATGAGAGCAAAACACTCAATACTGCAGGATGGAACTGGTTCGGTGGACCACCACCATCATTTGATAAAACTACTGATAATGATGGTACTTTCAATTTACTGATACCTCTACATCACTTGTTCGGTGTATTTGCTGATTACAAGAATGTTATTATGGGAAAGCAGAAAATCAAACTAGTGCGTGCTCGAAATGATGAAAATTGCTATATTAACGAAACTGGAGAAAAGAAGGCGGCAATCACAATTTCTTCAATAGAACTAAAAGTTAAACATGTATGATAAAACTAAATGTTTTTGAGGAAATTGCTAAAAATAAGCCTATCTTCATTGCATTTAGAAATTGGGAAATTCATGAATTACCAGCTTTAAGAACTACAAAAAAAGATATTTGGACAGTGAAATCTATATCTGAGAGGGCTCGATATGTAATAGTTTTTTTTCAAAAAAATCGTAAAGATAATGCACAAAAAGACTGTACTTATTTTGATAATTTGAATATTACAGATATTAAACTGTATCTCAATTCGGAAGTTTATCCGTACGAATCCCTAAATCTTAATTTTACTAACAAACAAGTTGCTGAAGCCTATAGAATATATACTGATTTTCAAACGTTTTATTTGGGGAAACCTCGTAGTGAACCGTTACTGGACTTTGACAATTTTTTCAATAGAACGCTATCTGTTATTGATTGTTCTAAACAAAATGAATCCATAAAAAGCAATACCTTTATCAGGCAATGTAAGGAACCTTATTTAAGCATTTATTACTGGACTGCCGTTGCTGCTGCAAAATGAAGTTCCTAGTGCTAGATTGTCAAGGATATTTTACACCTAAATTTGAGGTTAATGATATATGATGGGAAAATTGTAAAATCCTGGCTCTTTAAACCAAATACGCTATATAGAACTTTATCGGAATCTGATAGGAAGGCTGTCAAGTCTGCGTTTCATAACATTCATGGGACTCAATACAATACTGGTAATGTGGATTGTGATAACTTAAATCGGATACTTCTGCTTGAACTGAAGGATATTGATACCATTTATGTTAAAGGACATATCAAAAAAGACTTTTTACTTCAATATTATCCTAAGATAAATTAAACGCCACCGAATATCATCAATTTAGAAAATTCAGAAGGTACAATACCCAATTTACACGAAAATTTACCTAACTGTAGACATCACAAACTGAGTTGGTGTTCATGTAGTATTGTTAATGTTTATAAAATATACAATTATATTGTGAGAGTTTCGTCTAATTAGAATTTTATTGAAATAAAGATATATTTACAGAATTTTACTGGTTATTATTATTACATTCACCCAACAGTTATACAGTCCTAACGAGAAGATGACGACGATGACGCTCCAAATGGATAATAATAACTACGGTTTGAAGATGACACCATGAGATAAGGAGCTGCAGTCAAATTCCGGGAAAGCCCAAAAAAAAAATTTGGGGTTGGCCCGGATCAAACTCCCAAAAAGGCACCGCCGATCTAGAATTTTTTCCCGAGATGTCGAAAAAATTCCCAGGCCCAGGTGCCCCCATGGTGCCCCGTTACTACTGACAGACAGACTATCAGCTTTAGATGGCGCCACCATTGCCACCTCTACTACCTACCACCCAAGCCTACAGTCAGATGGTGCGTACGCTTACGCTAAGGCTTACGCTATTCCCATTACGATAACGTTATATCGCAGAACCCGCTTTGTCTAACTAATGGGGTGGGTGCTGCGTGCATGTAACATACCTACTTAAGTAAAAAGAAGGTTTTGTACTTCGTGCAAAAATATGTTTTCTACTACCGTGCGTAAAGTACTCACTTTACGCACTATTGAAAAGACGTCAAATTACACTTCACGCAACGGTGCGTAAATTAATGTGCGTAAAGTAATGTCAGTGCCTAAATTTTATTGGAAATGGATTGAGCAGCAAGAGAACGAAAGTTTACGGAAAGTAGAAGGCGGAAATCTGATTTATGAATCGAAAGGTGGCCGCAATACTCGAAAATACCATTTCCTGACTATTTTTTCTTTTTCGCTAACTGTACTCTTGTTATAAGATGATTTTATGTATTATAACTGTTTAGTATACCAGGTGTTCCTAGAGGGTGGCTAACCCTTATAACTTTTTTATTTTTCAAGATAAATAAATGAAATTTGGTACGTAGATATTTCGCAAGAATACGGCTTAATTGACGCATGCAATTATTTTCTGTTACTTCCGGTTTAACAGGAAATCACAATAACTTCCTTATTTTAAATGGGTCACCCGATATATTTTTGCTTGGTTCGATAGAAAATGACATTCCGATAGAAAATGACATTCCGAACACAATAACACCCTATTTTAACTTTTTGAGTTTTGACCTTCGATTTATTAATTTTTTTTAAACTCCAATCTAGAGTGTCATGAGCTCGAAAAAACGGAAGATTTTGGATCAAGTAGTCGAGGAAACAAAGATGTGATTCCCCATTACTTTTTATAGCTTCTACAAGCTCGTTTGAAATTTGCAAAATCGTATTTATGGTCTCAACTCATTTTTTTCAAATGGAATGAAGGTAGCTCATTAGTAGAGCTGGAAACAGTATTTTTTACGAACAATTTGATACCACATGATCGATATTTCTTTTATGAATTTTGATAAAAAAGTCCAAAATACAGTACAGTACAAAAGGTATAATAATAAATTATCGAAGGTAAAATCACTAGTGATTCCAATTTTTTCAAAGGAAAAATTAGGCACGAGTGGTATTTGTTAAGGCTATTTTCCGAGTAAGCAATATTAGCTTGAGAAAAACATTAATATATTGCTGATTTCCTTTTTTTGCAGATTTTTTCTTTTTGACGTTTCTTAAAAGTTTTACCGCTTGTAAAAAAATCGAGTAAAACTGTTGAGAGCTGCTGTAAGGCAATTTTTCCACCTGAAAATGATTTTTAACACCAAAATTGTCGTTTCTGATTGGTCAAAATTGACAGGAGGGAAATAGTCAGCTATAATATCTTAGGTCAATGATAATACACGTGATAATTTTATGACAATTGAAAGCACGGTTATTTTAACAGTTTATTTTCGTAACCATGACAATGACTGAGTGCCAAATATCAAAGAATTCTGTATGGAAAAAATTACATAAACATAAATACCGATCTTACAAATATCAGTTACACCAACACCTTCACGAGGCTGATTATGAACGAAGACTTAATTACTGCAACTGGTTTTTGCGAAAATACCAAGAAGATCACGATTTTCCATGTAAAATCCTTTATACAGACGAAAGTTGTTTTACAAATTTACGCGTTTTCAACCGAAATAATAAAACGATATTGGTCCAGAAAAAATGGAATGGAAAAAAGACATTTTCAGGAACGTCTCAGTTTCAATTGCTGGATGGGAATTCTAGGGAACTGGGTGCTAGGCCTCATATTTTTTGAAGGACACTTGACAGGGGAAATATTTTTGCAATTTCTTTCTCACGAAATTGAATATTTCTTAGATGAAATCCCTTTAATAATAAGAAATGGCATATTTTATCAACCGGATGGCGCTCCGCCCCACAACGCGCGAAATGTTACCGAATATTTGAATAATACCTATGGGCAAAATTGCAAATAGCGACACAAATTTAGAAATCTTGTCTATTATTGCTGAATTCACCGGCAGTGTACACGATGCTGCGATTTGGCGAATGAGTCGCATACGCGTCTTTCTGCATCGCAATTTTATTGCCGGAGACCAGCATACATATTTACTTGGGGACACCGGTTATCCATCCCCTTCTACCTTATTTACTCAGTCCTACTCCTCATGCACCACTAGGCAGTCCAGAAGCTAGGTACACATCCAGGCACCAACGAAAAGAGTCTTATCTTATTTATAATATCTTATCAGATTCGCAACTGTATAGGAACAACCAATGGGGTGTTGAAAGTATTTCGCGCACGAGTTGCAAACAATATTTTTCTACAACTCCATTTAAATATCGAGCATTCGAAGCTGAAATTGCATTTACAATCAAAGGCAGGTGAAGTTCAATTATTTTTTGTTTCCTGTCAGGTAACAAATACCTGACCCAGTGTGCGAACTAGGCATTGCGCACACTGGAGAATCATTCCACGCACGGCGTCATAGGAACGTTAAAAACCATACCTGGGAAAAAAAGTGTCACTTCGCAAATTGTCATCAGTGTGCAAACATCAACTTTTTTACCAGTTGTAGAAAATAGTTATTTACCTAACAAGTGCGGAAAAGATATTTTACGCTCGTGTTAGGTACAACATTTTTCCTACGAGCGTGCGGAAATTGACATATTGTTTTTTTTGTTTGTTTTTGGCTCTATTGATAAGAGGAATGGTCAAAAATGTGATTTTTTTTTTTTTTTTTTTTTCTGCTTTCTTGTCAGAAACCACCACTGTGGTTTGTCGACAAAGCCTCGAACATCACACACAAACCAAATCAAACAAACAAACATCCATGCACCTAGCCGGGATTCGAACCCGAGACCCACTGCATGCAAAGCGAAGACACAACCGCTGAGCTGCTTGGGTCTGCAATTAAGTTTAGTAACCCAATGATTTTAACAACAGAACATTAACATTTATTTTAATTATACGTAGAATTGTCGATATTGGTCAGTACAAAAACTTAATAGCTTTCTTGAAGAGAAAAAACGGTGGAGGAAGTTCAAAAAGACCTAAAATTTTTGAGAAGCATGACATAGAAAGAAAAATTGAAAAAAAAAAAACAAAAAAAATCAGTGCGTGAAAAACTTTTCTCGGGCACAGCGTGCGTGAAAAACTTTTTTCGCGCACGCTGTGCGGTAAATTTTTTTTCACGCACGCAGTGCGGAAAAGTGGTACTTTCCGCATGCAAATCAGTGCCTGAAAACGCGTTTTCCGCACGCTCGTAGGAAATAGTTATTTATGATATAAGTGTTAAAAGTACTTATGTGAATTGCAGAATTCGCTTCGCACATTCTACAAACTTTCACATGCGTGCCTTAAAAATACTTTTAACACAAATCAAATATCATACAATATTTTTTCTACAAACGGCAATAAAAAGCAATAACCAGTAATAAATTGGATTTTTGAATGAATAATAAATTGGAAGCATTTTTCCTGCATAAAATTATTGAATTTGACATTTGTCAAAAAATCCAAACAATCAGCACTTTGTTTTACAAGTAATTAAATGTCTTGTCAGTTTCTTGAAAGTCTGTCATGGTCATGCATGTGCAACTCTTATGGCGCAATTTGTTCCGCTAAAAGCTTGCGACTACAGACGGCAGAGGCGCTGTCATCCAATGCTATTGTCAGATTTATACATAAAAAGTCCAGATTATTCTTTATTTGTTTTAAAAAGCTTCCAACAATAGGAAAAAATAGTCGTGTACCTCACTAACATATAATTGCTTGGTACGATTTGAAATTACATTTCTTTTTCAAAACAAATATCCCATGCTTTTGACATGTGGCAGCGTTGCTTCACTTTTACTTTTTCATTATATTTTGAAAAATTTTGACACATTCCATTTTTTTTATTATTAAAACAGAAACAGAGTAAAAATTCATCGAATTCCGAAAAATGATGAACAGGTATGTTTCCCTACATTATACCGAAATCGGGATTTTACCTCCTGTAATTTTACCACTGTAACTTGCTTTCTTTTTAGGTGTTCATTTTATGCCTGCAAAACGTTTACAATCAAAAAATCTTACACATTGTAGGTACCTATTATTGATTGGATTGATGTCATACTGTAGTTAATAAAGTAATTCAAAATTGTTATTTTTGTATTTAATACATGGATTAATTAGCATGTAACTCTTCGGTTTGTCATCAAGAGACTGTTTATAATAATTTTATTTCCACTAGAAACATATTAAATTGTTCAGTGCTAGTGGCAATAAAAAATGATAAACGGATCCTAAAGAAAAAAAAATTAAATTTAAAAAGGATCGCTTCCCATGCTCTCAAGTTGCTGACTACACACGCGAGAGGGCGCTGTAATCAGGAACAAAATGTTTGTATTGAGTTGCCTATCTATATTATAGGTTCGAGAGAGTTTTGTATCCCTTATCTATGGTCATGGTCAGTAATGCCTTTCGCTAAAAATGTAACAAAATACAAAAGAAAAAAAGAGAGTTGCATCGATCCCTTGAAAAATATAGATGAGGAGAACAATCGGGCTACCTCTTTTGTTCAAATTTCACCATTATTATCAATATAAATAACTAAATATACAAACTTTTTTCGACGTTCGCTCTCAAAATTTGATGTTTCATTTTTAACATTAGTGCTATAAAGACTTTATGGCACTAGTGCGATAAAGTAACATTTCTAATGCTACGGGGGGGAGGGGGGTGTTAAAAATTGCATTTGTAACACGTTTGTAGAAAAAGTATTTTTGCACGTTTATTATTAATTATTACCTAATAATTATTAGTGAAAGCAAAGCAAAACAATACTCAACACAAATTCTTTGGTAGGTCAGGAACGTAACGATTATTTTTTGGAACACAAAATAAACGAACTGTGTTAAATTCATACAATTATTCAGAGTCTGATGACTGAACCGCAACTGTATAGTCGGGGTACTGTAATTCCAGTTCCATTGCACATAATTTTAACTTTGCTGCTTCAATTTTACGAAGTTTCTTTAGATCTGTAGATATCTGTTTCAAAATAGTCTTATCCTCCAAAGGTTGGCTGATTATGTCCCTTAAAATTCCCGTAAGTGACCGACGTTTTTTGGTGGGTGGCTCATGCTTCTGAGTATTTTGAGATGAGTAACTGGGAAGATTTTCTTTATCCTTGGCTACCGACTGCTTAATTGGCTCATCTGGAACCTTCCGCTCTTCATCACTTGGGTCAGTTACTTCTGTTAATACCAATCAATTGTCAAGAATTAATACATTTAAATCATATAAAGTACATGCCAAGGCCAATTTGTGAAACGCCACTCATTCCAACAACTTTTCCGGTACTTTCCAGTAGCCTTTCTTCCAAATCTGGTAATGGTTTCGGTGGACCTCCAGCGTTTCCTGGTTCTATCATTGCACATTTTATTTTTCGAGCCTTGCCTCGTACCTAAGTCCTCCAGTCAGTGAAAACCTAAAAGCAAGCACGTCAATACAATACACACTAATTAACCACAACAACTAACCCTTTTTCAGCCGGCAACGTCTCTAATTTGACCCCCTTTTGCATTCAATTTCACAGTTAAGATCAGCTTTGAATGATATTAGAGGTAGATGAGGCGTAAAGAGTACAAATTTTTGACGAATGACCGACATTTCATTAGCGCAACAAAAAATATTTGCAAACACCATAAGGACCATGGAAAAATAAGGATTTGGCCTATCAAGGCGGGAAGTCTTAGCGAAAGTCGGGAGTTTGTTGAAGCGAATGGTTTGAGAACACGGTTCAAGAATGAAATGCCAGGTGAACAGTGAATCCTTAGCTTTAAACGGAGGCATCGGCTGTCGATAAAGAAACCCCAGAACGTTGAGATCGCAAGAAGAAAGTGACAAGAACCATTTATTATTCATGAATATTTTGATTTGCTCAAAGCTACTCTCTTGAAGTCGAAAAGCTGGAGCACATTTGGAACCTTGATGAGTCCAGTTTTTGCGCAGATCCTTCGAAAACGAAAGTGGTCGGGGGCATCGGAATTGCCTCAATACGCACTACCAGCGGTGCAGGCCGTGACAATACAACAGTGCTATGTGCATGTAGTGCCGCTGGCGAAAAAGCAATTCCTTTAATTATCTTCGAAGGGAAGGAGATTTGCGGCGAATGGACTGCCAAAGAACAACATCCCGTTCACCCTACAATATCATATGCTGCAATTAAAAGAGGATGAATGGAGAGTTCAGTTTTCCACAATTATTTCGAAAAGAATTTAGTCAAACAGTTTGGAGAGCGTAGACCGATCTTTCTGATCTACGATGGTCACTCTACTCATGCTTCTCGGTTCGCACCGCAAATTGCCACCATGGCTTAGGTTGGTGTAGGTGTCAATATTTGAATAAACAGTGGTTATTTTTATTCATCAAAAAGAAACAAAATGGTCGATAATTGCAGTTTCTACTGGTAATTTACGAATAACTACCAGTTTTGTTTTTTATTTGACTTAGAAGGTGGGTGCATTCTTTATTCTTTAAGACTTTTTAAAAATATATATTTTTTTTTTTTATTTATTATTATTATTTTAAATAATATTTAAATAATATTTAAATTGAAACATAATTACTTGCGGTCATACATCAATTTTTTAATGTAACACAGGCGCAATTGGTGTTTGAGGCCTTCGCTTGGTTAATGCCCTCGGCTGCGCCTCGCCCTCGTTCTTTAGTTTCCACGCAAACACCCAAATTGCGCCCTTGGTACATAAATGACTATTATGCAACAAGTGTTTATTAGTTACGTTTTTTTCATAATTAAACTGCACTTTACACTCAGTGTATTCTTGCACCCTCTTGTATTTACATATTATACTCTACAATCTGTCATCTGTCTAAACAAAACCTTGCCCCAGAGCAGATACAACCTGCATCCAATCGCAAACTCTAAACGAGTTTTTGTTATTTGGTTCATTTATTCTGGAAATCGAGTCGGTGGGAATGGTGAGATTCCGAGAAATTAAATTCCAGGAATATCGCTGACTGACTGATCCTTTCGTTTTCGACAATAATGTCATTTCTCATTTTTATAAGTTATAATTTCATGTTAAAGTATGAGTGGATATTCAGGTCTTTAAAACACGCTCAATAGTGATGAGCGAGACTGGTCTTGGTCTTGCAGAAAAAACAAGACCAAGACCCTTTATTAGACTGCAAGACCAAGAGGAAGACCGAGCAGTGCAAGACTTATACAGGACCAAGACCTAGCACTGCAAGACTAAAGGCCGGGACACATCTATCATACATTCTTCCGATCCGACTCCGATCATACAATCAAGGTCCTTATTCTTGGAACAGGGGAGAAGCGGAACACTCGTTCTCCTGGGAACGCTGCTCCCTGTTCCAAGAATAAGGACCCTGATTGTATGATCGGAGTCGGATCGGAAGAATGCATGACAGATGTGTCCCGGGCTTTATCCAAGACCAAGACCGAGCGGTCTTGCGATTTTGTTCTATTTTTTTCTGAAGAGTACCAAAATTTAGTATGTATTTGATTTAGTTGTTTGTAGTTGCTGTTGTTAGTTGTAAACTGCATAAGCAAATTATACAAGGTGACAATTTGAAAAGTAGGGGAACATCTCTTAGATAAAAAATACTATCAGGAAGATCTCAAATACGTATCGGGGCATTGGAGGGGGAACCAAAATGAGGTACTTTTTGCGTCACCCCGCCTCACCCCTTAGGAAGTAGCTACCACAACTTATTTTTTTCAAATACGAACCTACCTTGTGTTGCACATCGTTCAATAGCTCGTTGCTATCCCTTTACAGTTATATAGCAAAATATTAAATCGGACGATTAGTTTTTGAGATATAGGCGTTTGAAGTATATTTTGAAAACTTTTGACTATCTCATAGACAAAAAAATTCTGTCATAAGAGTTCCGAAAACATATCGGCGAAACCAAATATTGTGTTTATCGTAATTCTATCTGCTTCTGCACGTCTCTAAAGAAGAATAAATAACCTTTCAGAGGAGCTATCACACAGGGTAGGTTCTCATTTTTGAAAAACTATTAGGAGCGGCTAGCCCCCAAGACAAGGGGGTGGGGGTTAGGCAATAAACACATTTGGTTTCCCTGATGTGTATTTGACACTTTATGACAGAATTCTTCTGTCTGAGAGATAATCAAAATTACTAGTTTTCAAAATATGCTCATTTCTAAACACCGAAAAGTTTCCTATTTAAGATTTTGCTTTATGACTATAAAGGCATAGCAACGAGCTATCCAACGATGTGCAACACAAAGTAGATTCGTATTTAAAAAAAGAGAACCGAATCTCATCTAAATGCTAGTATTTTCGAGGAAATGAAAATGAAGAGAATGAAAGTATTAAGCCATTCAGTTTACGTCGGTATGACTTTTTATGTCAGAATCTGCAGAATCTGTAGAAATAGCAGATTTTGTTGAAAGAATAGAAAAACTGTTTGACCTAATGAACTCATGGCAAACTTTATTTTCGAACAAATACAATGCCGCATATAAAAGGTAACCAAAACAAATTGAATTTTCAATAGATTGTCTAGGTTTTTGTTTTCTCTAAACTTGCAGTAAGAAGCAGAAATAACAAAAATATTACGAAAACAATAAAATTTGTTGAATTCCTCGAGATTTCCATAAATAGTACTATCAATTAATTCAACCATTTACGCACTACTGCCAAGTTTTATTTTCTCTTTAGTAATAAACTTAACGATGATTTAGGGTGAAATAAATATCAGCTTTTTTGGACAGTTTTTTATTAAAAACTCAAATCAAGCAAACGTTTCGACACTGATCTGTGTCATCTTCAGGGCTAACAACAAAAATAAAAAATCAAAGGACATAGTCCAAAAGGGAGGCGTTCCCCAAACGTTCAGTATACAACTACATCAAGATACACAACAACACAAAAATAAAAAATTACATTTACCACCAAAAAAAACAACAAACAATAATGGAATAAATAATATAAGTCGTCAAATGAGACTCACCCAGATTCTTATAGTTTATGTTACGATCTATTTTGAAAAACAGAACGATAGGTGGTGACGTTACTCTCTGCTGTCGCTGCTGCATCGGTACATACTAATTTGCAGTACCAGTAGCCCACAAAACAAAAACGACTACACGAGCGACTACAGTAATGCCTTCCACTCACCAACCGCCCCAAATCAGTTCAAAATAATCTCAAAAATAACCCCAAAACTTGATTGGCAAAACATCATTTTGAGAAAGGGCATACCTTTGATAGACTCCGAAACCAATTGGACAAAGCGGCTTTTTTTGAAAATGTGCCATATTCATAAAACGGTAGATAATGTAAACTTAAACACAGACACACAAAATCTTAATGTGATCTACCATAATATAATAAGTAACTCTTAATTACAGTCAGGGTCAGTTTGAAAAATTATTTTTGAGATTGTTTTGAACTGATTTGAGACGGTTGGTGAGTGGAAGGCATTACTGTAGTCGCTCGTGTAGTCGTTTTTGTTTTGTGGGCTACTGGTACTGCAAATTAGTATGTACCGATGCAGCAGCGACAGCAGAGAGTAACGTCACCACCTATCGTTCTGTTTTCCAAAATAGATCGTAACATAAACTATAAGAATCTGGGTGAGTCTCATTTGATGACTTATATTATTTATATCATACCAATACATTATTGTGTTTTTATACCTTAGATACCATCTACCTAATTCATTACTTTATGCCCGTGCGGGCATAAAGTACACATTATGGCCCGCGCGGGCATAAAGATGCAGAAAACAGTTTTCGATTAACTTATTCTTTATTAACAAAATATAAATTTGCGCTTATAAACATATTATTTTTGTCAAAAAATGATGATGTTTGCACACTGATGACAATTTGCGAAGTGACACTTTTTTCCCAGGTATTTATTATTCACAACCAACTGGTATGACATAAAAGTTTGTCTGCACCACGGGTACTAATAGATATATCTACCCTCAGGCGACTTACGAACCCTCGGGCCAGAGGCCCTCGGCTTTGTAAGACTGTCGCCCTCAGGGCATAATCATCTACTTAGTACCCTTGATACATAAGTAACTATTATTCCATTATTGTTTTTTTTTTTTGGTGGTAAATGTAATTTTTTATTTTTGTGTTGTTGTGTATCTTTATGTAATTGTATACTGAACGTTTGGGGAACGCCTCCCTTTTGGACTATGTCCTGTGATTTTTTATTTTTGTTTTTAGCCCTGAAGATGACACAGATCAGTGTCGAGACGTTGGCTTGATTTGAATTTTTAATAAAAAACTGTCCAAAAAAGCTGATATTTATTTCACCCTAAATCTAAATTGTGGACGAAATCTAGATCATTAAATTTAATAGTACGGGATACGAGGCCTATTTCATCAAATCATTTTACACCGTCTTGCATTGTTATCATCAGTTAGATAACATGGTACTGAAACGCACTTGTGCAGGGAAATAGATAGGAGTGGGGGATTTCGCTGAAAAAAATGTTTCAGAAAATGTCATCATAAACGAGGAAAATATTTAATTATACACCGTCTTGCATTTATTTATTGAGTTAATTTGTACATAAACAAAATTGGATTAACACATGCAAGACATTTTCATGGGGGTTTTGGGGTTGTAATATAAGATGGAAATTGTCAATTTTTGAGAGGGGTGAAATATCATTTTACACCACTCCATTGTTGATTTATATCAAAGCTTGAATGTAGAATAGCCACTGGATACTGATACAAGACGTCCTGTAGAGGGATAACGGGCTGCAAGACGGATGTCAATGTGTTGTCTCATGAGGGAGTGAAAAATTATTTTACACCACTTCATGCTTATGTCCGCCGAAAGAATCTATGTTAAGAAATGGTATTACATCAGTCCAAGACGTTTTTTCTGGGAAAAAAGTTAAAAAATCCATTTTAATTTTTTCACTGAACTGTTGAGTTATTTACTGAACCGTTCAATGTTTATTCTTTTTTAAATCATACAGATGAAAAAGGACAGTTGACATAGCAGCTCAACAGGGGAGTCTGTTGAATACAGGAATTATAATTTTTGTTTACAATTTCAGACAGATCATTTGTTGTGTCATTTTCACATTTTTTTGCTGCTTTAAAATGAAATTCTTCAAATTTAATGCTTACAATCTGTTATGTGCACAAAACATGTTATGTGTCATGGGATATCCACCTCAAAGAGAACCTAAATGATTAAAAGCCGTCAAAAATAAAACAATTTTCAATCTTTTTTTATTTGATGTCCGTAGAAACATTCATATATACATATTATTAGGAGAATTTCGCAAAATAGAATTATTCTACGTGGTGAAGAGCAAAACTATTTAAAATTAATGTGCATAATTTGTAATTTGAAGTAGTATTCACCTTTGTACCTGATAGATTGACCCTTGTCAAAATTAGTCAACTTCATCATCGTCTTGCAGTCCTTTCTTCCCATTTAGAATGTCTTGTATTTTTAAAAATGTTATCAATGTGTTCTATTTTTCCCATAAGTACCAGTGCAAGACGGTGTAAAATGATTTCTCTCTCCCTCATAAGACAACACATTGACCTCTGTCTTGCAGCCCATTATCCCCTCACAGTACGTCTTGCATCAGTATCCAATGGCTATTCTACATACAAGCTTTAATCTAAATCAACAATTGAGTGGTGTGAAATGATATTTCACCCCTCTGAAAAATTGACAATTTCTATCTAATATTACAACCCGAAAACCCCCAGGAAAATGTCTTGCATAGGGTATTCTAATTTTGTTTGTGTACAAATTAACTTAATAAGTAAATGCAAGACGGTGTGAAATTGTATATTTTCCTGGATTATGACGACATTTTCTCAAACATTTTTATCAGCTAAATTCCCCACTCCCATATATTTCACTGCGCAAGTGCGTTTCAGCATCATGTTATCTAACTGATGATAACAATGCAAGACGGTGTAAAATGATTTGATGAAATAGGCCTCGTATCCCGTACTATAACGATGATTGTCATGAAAACCATTTTGGAAAAATTAGAAGGGTAGAAACGATAACTGCGTAAATCCAAATCCTATATAATTTTACAGAACATCAAGGAAGTAAAAATGTGTAAACCTATTCTACTCAGGTACAGAAAACTGCGAGGCACGTTCAGATGCAATGTTGTTAACACTGCAAGATTGTGAAGAACAAACTGTATCTGAGAATCAAGTTACTACGCAACAAAGTGATAATGAAAAACGTATTACCACGGAACACTTCAAAAATGAAAGGCTACCTTCTAGATAAAGGCCTTGAGATTAATTCCTGCGAAATTTGTATAAAATATAGTCATGACCACAAAGAGTTGGATGATACGTCAGTATATTGTGTACATTTGGTAATTTAAAATTGCCCAGTGACGATTTTGTGGAACTAATTTCTAAGAATAAAATTATATTTCAAGAACATCTTGAGTGTGTCATAATCAAAACAATATATATAGGGTGGTCCAAAAAAAAAAACGGAATTTTGTTTATGAGTTGTAACTTTTCTTTTTGCTGACCAATTTCCTTTTGTTTTGGCTTGTTTGAAACAGAATTGAAGAGGCTCACGAATCAAAGTAAAACTTTCGAAATTTGAAGAAAAATTGAAAATGGCGGACTTCAAAAATTACCTAGTTTTGGATAAGAAAAGTTGATATTCGATATTAAAAAAATTTCAATATTATTTCACTTAGTTTTCAACCGATTTTTCCTGTCGAGGTCTTAAAATGGTTAATGATGAATTTTAAGAATTTATAAGAAAAAGTTATACAGGCGGTCACAAAAAAATCCAACGTTTCTTAAAACTAGGTAATTTATTAAGAAATCCGCCATTTTGAATTTTTCACAAATGTCAAAAGTTTCACTTTGATTCGTTAGCCTCTTCATTTCTGTTTCAAACAAGTCAGAACCAAAGGAAATTAGTCAACAACAAAAAAAGTTACGGCTCAAAAACAAAATTCCGGTTTTCTTTAGATCGCCATATACATATGTATTTGCGCAAGCTATTTAGAATTATGTATTAACTTTCCTTTCAATCGCCAAAAAAAATTATATTAAGATTATACTTGAGGGTTAGAATTTATTATAGGTACTTTAAGAAGGATAAATGAAAATATTAGAAAAATTAATACAAGTAAATGATGTACCATCCTAATATATTCCCTGTGTCATATCTAATTTTTACTTTGCATTATAATTTTTAGTTATTCACTTTGTATGTTATATGAGTAATAATAGCTATTTATATAACAAGTACATAAAGTAAGGCTTCATTGTACGAATAATTTTATGGCCGAGTGAGCTTGCGAGCGAGGCTATCAAATAATGAGTCAATAAAACCTGTTTATGTAAGCGTTATATACATGATTTTATATACGATTACGACTGTTTTTTATTAAAAATTAAAAAAATTGTATGAAAAAATTAAAATTCGAGTATACCTGTTTCACCTTGGCAGGTTGTCCGGAAGTCTAGGTAGGCAATAAAGTAGCACTTTATTTTACAGTAAAATAAAGTGCTACTTTATTGACGCAAAACTGTTCTATAAATAGCATATTATTGGTCAATTGGACATAAGAAAGTTTACATTAATTAAACTGCATTGAAGCATCTGATGCAGAAAATGCTTAAAAGCAAATATGTGCTGTCTTCAATAACAATGGCGACCGGCGACTGGAGCGGATTGGCTAACACACTGGGTATAAAAAAATGCAGCTTAGCGATGGGTAGGAACCCAGGAAGTTGTTTGAAGGAAACGTGGGGGACAAAAAAGAGCCAACATTTTAGAGGAACATAAGGAAATAATGACTGGATACTAGAGGAAAATCCTTAAATTACGCTGAAACAATTAAAAGAAAAATTTGAATAAAATCATCAAATATCAGTCTCAACACAAGGCTTAAAAAACATTTGGACGCTTCTCGTTTACCCTAAACGGTATCCGGAGAAGACCTGAGAGGATGAGTAGGGGAGAGAATACAATTGAAATAAGGAATTACGTAAGGCAGCTACGTATTGAACTTTCAGGCTGACAACATGTTCATTATGGAGGGAGTATATGCACGAAAGTAACATTAATTATTTATTCATCTTCAGAAGAAAGGGGCGCTCAAAAAAGGGCAGCCACTGCTCATTTATTGCAGCTGGGAGCCGTGGAGCAAACATTCATGTTATTGGGTGTATAAGCAACATGGGACTAATTCACCATCAGATAAGAACAGGAGCTTTTGAGAAATCAGATGCTCCTGAATTTGTTCGCCAGTGTCTACAGGCTGCAACAGTATTATTTCAAAAAAGTGTTGCCCTTGTAGTTGATAATGCTCTCTGTCATAGTGACCTGGAAGCTGTTTTAGTGGCAGAAGAATCTAATCAACAACAAATCGTATACGGTTAAGTCCTATAGAGCTTGCTTGAACAGCTTTCAAAACTGGTGTTAAACCAAACCAATAGCAACCTGGGCTTAGGGTGCGATCACATGCCAGATTACGAGATTGCAACGGAAGTGCCAGATATTTTTGCAGACGAAGAAAAATTGAATATTGCTCAAGCTGAGATTCATTTGCAACGATTGGAAAATATTATCAATCGCAATATCCCGATATGGCTGATTTGCAAATTTAGTGCTTGCTTTCAATCAACAAAACTACGGCCAGTCCGTCACTGGCCCTGACCCTCGCCAGTCTCTTTTCAAAAAGGCGCAGGCCCTTACAACAAAAGCCGTTCGTCTTTAGCCGAAATCATCCTTAGTGGTCGTTTACTCGACGTCCCAGCTGTTAACCCCCCTATTCAAGAGGTCCAGGCCCTATACGGTGGTATCCTGGGCAGTATTTTCCCCCCCGACGATGACCCCTTTCAGCCTGCCACCCTCACCGAAGAGCAGCGCACAGAGCTCGAGCGGGCGCTCACCCCCGCAGATGTTGTTGCGGCCAAGAACAACTGGTCCCCTTCGGCCTCCGTGCCTGATGGCATCAACGTCATTGACGTTAAACGTCTCCGCAGCCGTGTCCCTTGATACAAATCAGCGAGGCTTCACCGATATTGATGGAACATTGGCCAACTCTGTCATCCTGAACCATTATATAATACCGTTCCAGTGAGCGCGAACCATACAATGTTATCCTGGTTGATTTGCGTAAGGCTTTTGACACGGTCTCTCACCATTCGGTTCGCCGCAGCCTTCTCAGAGTTGGTATTCCCGAAACCATGACAAACTTCCTAATGACTAGCTTAACCGGCTCATCTACGGTTATAAAGCTGGGAGACCAATCCACAGATACTATCAACATCAGCCAGGGTGTGAAACATGGCGACCCCCTCAGTCCCCTTCTTTTCAACCACGTGCTCGACGAGCTCCTTTTCGACCTCATTTTGAACGCTTCAGTAGGAGGCTCAATGGTAGGAGGCTCAATGGTAGAAGGACAATGAAGAGCGCTTCTCGCTGTTGATACAGCGGCTTCATAATTTTTTTACTCGAAGAGGCATGTTCATGATTACGGACAAGACATGCCTCTTATCAGCAGCACTAGTCCCCAGACAGGGTAGGCTAGCTGTAAGAACCAAATAATTTATGAAGCATTTGGGGAAGCAGATCAGGATGGTCAATGGTATTGACCTCTTTAAATATCTTACTTATGATATCCTGAAGGGTATAGATGACAGCAAGCTGACAATACGTCATGATTGATTATTCCAAGTCCTTTGACAGGATTAACCACACCTTATTTTTGGCATTATAAAATAACATACGTTTTTCCAGTGGTGTGGTTGATCTTACTAGGGGTTATCTCTGTAGAAGGAGTCAGTCGACTAGGATTGGACAGTTAACATCCTCTTTCAAGACGCTTGTTTCTGGTGTACCCCAGGGTTCCGTATTGGGTCCACTTTTTTTTACGTTGTACACACCTCAGTTTCCTAAAAGTTTACAGTACACTATTTCACATAATTTCGCCGACGGTGGCCAAGTTTACAAGTCTTTTTTTGAGGAAGATAGAAGAGCTTGGTCAACATATCTTCAAATTATTGCCTTGATATAAATCCTAGTAAATCGCAAGTTATGTTGTTTGGTAGAAAACGTGCTAGAACTAGGTGTAGGGACCAGGTTAGAATTGTTGTAAGTGGTCAGAATCTTGAAGTCGTTGACAAGGCTAAGAATTTGGGAATAATGCTGGATACTCAATTGAAATATGAACATCACATATCTATATTAATTAAGCGGGGGTTTTCAAATTTGAAAAAGATTTACAGCAAGCGAGGGTATTTAAATAGAAATACAAAGATCATTCTTAGCGACTCATTGGTTTCATCACACCTGAATTACGGTGACGCCATATACGATCCTCGTATACGCCAATCTGAGGTGAAACGATTGCAGTTACTTCAAAATGCCTGTGTGAGATTGATTTGCGGACTTAGAAGGAGACACCATATTTCGACACTCCTGTTACAACTTGGGTGGTTGAGCATGAAACAAAGAAGATTCTTGCATTGTTCAATTCTTTATCATTAAATTCTAACTAATAAAGAACCTAGGTATCTTTACGAAAAAATCTCATTTAGGCATAATTTTCATCAAGTTAATACAAGACACAAAAATTTGAATGACATTCCTCTTTGTCGGACAAATTTTTATCACGGGTCATTTAATTATTCTATCGCCAAGGTATACAAAAAAATTTCGGATTCTCACAAATGTTTAAAAAGTATTGCTTCATTCAAGAAAGCAATTAAAAACGATTTATTTTTAGGTAATATTATAATCTAAAACCTCACAAGGTTTATGATATCTAAATTAAAAATTAAAACTATATGCCTGAGACATCTCTTATTAATTTTTTTTTCTTACTGGTGATATTTAGCTCACTTATGACGCTACCCTAATTTTATTATATTGTAATTATTTATGTATTTATTTTTTAGGTAGGTATCTATTTATAGCTGCATTTATAAAAGTGTGTATATTTTTGTTTTTTTCTGAGACCCAAGGTTCTGGAACTTATTTTAGAGGATATATTTGTTTTTTTTTTTTTTTTGTTTATCCGGTCTAAGTGGAAGAGCGCACTTCCTGCTAAGCAATTAGCGAACTATGCGAACTCTGACCTTTGTCACGTACTCATAATTTTTGTTCACTATTATTTTATTTTTATTTTTATTTTTTTAGTTTTTTCTATTTCTTTTTTCTTACTAGTAGTTAGTAATTTATGTATTTGGGCTGAATATGTGAAAATAAAAGCATTAATTATTATTATTATTATTATTGTTTGGGAAACATGCGATTTACGATTCACTATTATTTTGAATTGTTCATGTACGACATTGTGCGGTTGATGACAATCGCTTAAATTAATAATTTCACAATGATTAACTGAATCCAAAAATCAGTTCATCTTAAGGACAAAAATGAGGCAAGAATATCTCTAATAATTTTACATTTCTGGCACCGTCACCAAATAATTTACTATTTAAAATATGCACAGATTTGAATAAATTCCTTATTTTTTGTCGCCCTGTCGGCGATGCGAGCACCGATCCCTTTGAAACAGGAAATCATATACGTCCAAGACACCGGTGCAAGAACATTCGTCGTGCCAATTTTATTGCCTTTGAATTGAAGACACGGTCGGTGAAATTAAGAAAGCTACAGTTGAACGCGAGTGAACAAACCAGTGCCTTAGTGGCATTACGAGGGCGCCCTCCTCAGAATCATTCACGGCGATTCACCACAGGTAAGGAACATTAATTGGAGTTTGTGCATATCGTGGTGTTTAATTGTTCTTATTTCATATTTAACTATAGAAACTTACAGTCCACTATAAATATATCTATCAACAAATATCTTTTCATATTTTCTGCACATTTTTGATCCTTCTACACCGGATTGATTGAATTAATTAATATTCAAATTTTAAATATTTTTTCTCGTTAAGTTCTTGTCATCACCGACGCCATTTTATCCAGTGATTTTCAGCTTATCATTTTGCTTAAGTCATTGCAATTTTTGGCGCATGTACTTGTGACGTATATCTAACCTGACCTTCGACTAGTAACTGCAGCTTGCAGTACGAAGGGATTTCAATAATTTATTTAAATTTATTCTAATCATAAATCGATTTATTTTTATCAGCCTAAAGTAAATAAATGTATTGTCATATTTTGACGATATTTTCTGAAGCAAGTCCTTCACATTTTTCACTTTAATATAATTTATTCAGCATTGATGAAAATAAGTTATTTTAAGGCGCTACATATAGAACTTTATTAGTTGCATATTTTGCGAATCGTTTCCTTCACGGAATAATTTTGTATTGAATTTTCCCTATGCTATGATTCAACAACTAGGGGAATCGGCGATTCGTTTAACATTGCTCCTATCCTATGCTGTGAATGTTTTTTGACTGAATTTCACTATTTCATTAGGACCAACATATTTAATTCTTTGAAACGTAGTGTCAAATATTGATAACTGTGCGATTGGTTTATCTTGGTTGTGTTTTTGGTTGATTTACAGCTGGCTGTTCCGGAAGTTTAATCCCTGAATATTATTCTTTTTATTTTTTTTATTTTTTCTGCACTCTTATACCTGACAAAATTTATTGGAAATATCATTATGGCAGACAAATTAACAAAGGCAACTTTTAAACGTACTGTGGCTCTTAATCGTTTGCAAGAATCACACGAAGCTGGCAAAGCAGCTACCACTGATGATTCTTTAAAGTCTACATTCTTGGCTAGAGCCAGTGAGGCTAACAAGGTATATGATGACTTTCAAGCTGCTCAGAATACGGTCATTTCATGTATTGATGATGATGAATTTAAAATGCATGACGCTATACGAATGCTGGCTGATCAGGCTTACTATGGTACAATGTCAATTAAATGTGATCTGTCAATTAATGATTCAACTTCCATAGCCAATACTAATGTCTGCCCAGCGAGTCTGTGTCTAGGGGGCAACGGTAAGGGGAATGCAGCTGTAAAAAAAAATGGCTGATTTCATTCATAAAAGACCCAGCTGCGTGCGGAACTTTTTGGAAGTGTTATCGTATCACAACTCGTACACGAAAATTGACAATGACCAAACCTCCGCCACTGGATATTTCAATATAAATTGATATTCCAAGATGGGAGGATAAAATTACGTCAGGCCTGGCCAATAGCGAGACATAAGGTGACGTTGGCTCATTGACAACCGTATGGGTTTCCCATGGCAACGGCGATCCTGCCAAAAACTCCACCAATCAGGTTCATCCAGGCCGGATGCTTGCCAAATTGTCAAAAGCGGATGGTATATTCAGAAAATGTTTATTTTTTACAATAGATCAAATTGAAGAAATCAGGAGAAATAAGAATAGATCTAACAACCACGTTAAAATATTTAGCGTTTTATTATTGTTATCAATATTTTGTTATTAAAAAATGGATTTTCAAATGAACTATACTTCATGTCTAATATTTTCGCTTTTTTATAATTAAACGTGGCAATATGGCGCATTTACATCCGAATTCCTGCCGTAGACTCGGATCCACTGGGCAAACAATAGTTTGCCTCAATTTACACCAACCAATACAAGGGTCGCTGCCAATATTCCGAAACTTAACTTGCCAATTTTTGATGGAATCTATAAAAATTGGCCAGGTTTCTTTGACTTATATAACAGTATCATACATAACAATCCTGGTTTTACAAATGTTGAAAAATTCCAATATTTGCTGACGTCAGTAGTCAATGAACCTTTGGCGATGCTCAAAGGGCTTCCAGTCATTGACAATAATTATTCAATAGCATATGAGCTGTTGGAAAAGAGGTACCAAAATAAGCGTATTTTGGCAACTCAATATTACAATGAACTTTATCATGCCCAGTGCATAAATAAACCTAATGCTAAAGAGATTCGATCTCTGTTGAACGTCTTCTCAGAAAACGTGGCTGCATTTCGAGGCCTTCAATTGCCGGTCGATCATTGGGATTTTTCATTATTTAATTTGTTGCTTAATAAACTTGACGGTAAAACTAGGACGGATTTCGAATTGGAAAACAGTTTAAGTGCAGGGTTACCTACCTACCGACAGCTTATCACCTTTCTGGAAAAACAATGTATCGCGTTAGAATCCATTCAATATACTTCATCCATGTTTTCAGAAAGAATCAAGCCCAAGATACCCAATTCTTCGACATACAATTCTAAACGACCCCCATGCAATTTTCACGCGGCGTCGTCTGCAATAAACTCCTCTAACGACCCTAAATGTCTGGAGTGTGCTTCTTCGCATGCCCTTTCTAAATGTAGGCGTTTTCTAAATAGAACTCCTCAGGAGAGATATGCCTTCGCTAAGCAACATAACCTATGCGTTAATTGCTTGGTATCGCCTCATGCGCTGAAAAATTGTGGTTCGACTCACAAGTGTAGAATTTGCAAATCTCCGCACCACACTGTTTTACACTTTAATACAAACAATAATACTTCTCCCGCTAGACCAACTTCAATGTCTAGTTCAGAAGTTCAATCTGGATCTGAATCTGATGTATCAAACTCCCCAGTAACCAATACTCATTGTATTACCAACACCTTATCTATGCCCCAACACACTATTTTATTATCCACGTGTGAAGTAGATATAAAAGATGCTCGCGGGCATTATCAAAAGATAAGAGTACTTCTTGACACTGGGTCAATGGCTAATTTCATATCCGAACAGTGTGCACACAGACTCGGGCTTAGCCGTTCTAAATTGACTGTTCCCATCGAAGGGCTCAACGGAATGTCGACTACTACTACTAACGGTCTGATGCATTGTGTCATAAAACCTCGTGGACAGTCAACTCTGACTTTTTCGCTAGACGCAATTATCATCCCTTCAGTATGTTCCAATCAGCCGAGACTGACAATTAATCGTGCGGAATTAAAGCACATTTACAATCTAAACCTGGCGGATTCGCGCTTTCACATTCCCGGGCCTGTTGATATGCTGATAGGCGCGGAATTATTCCCGTTATTCTTAAAATCTGGTCGCATTTTTGGAGCACCAGACCAGCCCATAGCTTTAGAGACAGTTTTTGTGTACGTTCTTCAAGGAAAAGTGAATTGCCTTTTTTCTTCCACCTATTCAGAACCTCTTCAAACTTTTCATGCTTCCATTAATGAGAATGTTGATCTTCAGCTTCAGAAATTCTGGGAAATTGAGCAGATCTCTGAGCGCCACCTTTTGTCATCTGAGGATAACAAGTGTGAGGATATATATTCATCCTTAACATTTCGCGAGCCTTCTGGACGTTTCTCGGTACCTTTACCTTTTCGCCAGTCAATGCCCGTGTTTGTCGATACCTACTCATTAGCATATCGAAGATATTCTATGCTAGAAGGACGATTCTTGAGAAGTGAAGACCTGTATAAAAAGTATTGTGCCTTTATGCAAAATTATCTGGATAGCGGTCACATGTCCTTAGTGCCCCAATATGAATCTCGTTCGCCTACTGCCTATTATATTGCTCATCATGCAGTTTTTAAAGAACAACTTTCCGGTTCTATGGTAACCTCAAAATTGAGGGTTGTTTTCGACGCTAGTATGCGCGATATTCAAGGATGTTCGTTGAACGACACCCTGCTTGTGGGTTTCAAACTTCAACTAGATATTTTTCACCTATTATTATCCTTTCGATTTTTCGCTTATGTCTTCATTTGTGATATTAAACAAATGTACAGACAAATAAACATTCAACCAGAGTTTTGGAATTATCAGCGAATTTTATGGCGCTTCAAACCCTCTGAACCTGTTCAAGAATATTTTTTAAGAACCGTCACATATGGAGTTTCTTCTTCACCATATTTAGCCTTACAAACCCTTCGAGAACTTGCCAAGCAAGAGGAAGTGACGTTTCCAGAAGCCGCGGACTGCGTTCGTACCCGATTCTACATTGATGACGGCTTGGTCGTCAGTAATGATTTGCCATCGGCGTTATCCTTGCAAGACGACCTTATTAGTATTTTTAAAAGAGGCGGATTCGAACTGGGTAAATGGGCAAGTAATCACCCCGATCTTCTTGCTAAGTTACCTTCCTGTGAAACCCAACAATTGTGTACCTTCGACAAAGAGGAGCCCTCTCTTATTAAAATATTAGCATGAGCCATTTCGTGTCCTTAGTTTGAATGATGGTGGATTTCGTGGGTTATAGGACGGAACAAAAAAGAAACTACCAGATGTGTGGCAACGTTTCGGTTTTAATTAAACCTTTTTCAAGCCCTAGAAATAAAGATAGGCACTTTAATATGGTTTTTAAATATGAAATATGTGGGATGCTTACTCAATCTCCTGTTCCGTAAGTCCGTTAGGGATGGAACAAAGCACCTTCGTCATTGGAAAGCAGTTAAATAAGTATTTTTGAATAATTTTTGTATAATTTTATAATTCGTACTTAGAGGTTATGTCATTCATCTGTCAATGATGGGCTTTCAATTATTTCAGTAGTGTCATATGTTAGGTGTGTTCACTTGTTTTTCCCTAACCGACCATTGAACATCGTACTGTTCGAAGAGAGAGTAGTACCTATAACAAATGGAGTGGTGTTGTAAATAAATAAAATTAAAATATTGATACATTAAAGACAATACAGAAGTTAAAACACAGCACACTTACACTTACACTTGGACCTAAAATTATTTTACAACTTTTCAAAATAAGGAACTTAAATTAATTATCACAGCTCACAACTAAAAGGACTAGATAAGCGTAGGTATACAGAAAATATAAGGAACACCGAGAAAATTTCAAACCAATTGCAAATTACCTAAGCAATAAAAAACAGAGAAAAGGAGGAAAAAAAAAAATTAAAAAAAAAAAACACAAAAAAACAAGATCAACAATATACCAAAATATTCCTATCAGCCACAGTTAAGAAACTTGTGTTTAGTTAATCAGGGTTTCTGACCTTTTTATAAATATTCAGAATGTTATTGTATATTCCGCTTAACCTATCTGTGGTGTCAGTTTTAATGTTAACCGTGTCATTAAAACTTATGTGTATCATCTCACTTACTTTTCTCCTATATATCTGTGGTTCTGAGTCTAATATCTCCACGTCGTCAAACTTGAATCGGTGACCTGTTTGGAAATGATGTTTCGACAATGCAGTTTTGTCTTCATATAGCATTCTGTCATTGCGACAATCATATTTATGTTGCTTGATTCTTTTATCCAAATATTGCATTGTTTCTCCAATATAGCACTTCTGACATTCACATGGTACTTTATACACAATTGAGGTTCTTTTTTCTTGTGGAGTTACATCTTTCAGCGATGTGAACAAAAAGTTTGTTGTTCGTATTTTGTAAAAAGCTAATTGAGCTTCTGTTCTATTGAAGCATCTTCCTATTTTTTGGGAGAGGCCATCAATGTAGGGAAACTTAAAGTATTTGCACAATTGGTTCTCTCTGCGATTGGTTTTAGCTTTGAACCTACTTATGTTCCTATTGACGAAACTTAATGGGTAATTGTTACTCACTAATAGTTTCTTTATTTTCTCCATATTATCTGTGTGGAAATCTGGATGACTCAAATTAACGGCTCTATGCAACAATCCTTGAATGATTCCTATTTTGTTTGACATTGGATGGTTTGATAGGTAATTCAACAGCCGGCCTGAGCTGGTAGGCTTAGAATACCAATTTGTTATGAGAGTTCCATCTGGTTGGTGGTGAATTTCCATGTCCAGAAAGCAAATTTTCTTATCCCTTTCTATCTCCATAGTAAATTGGAGTGATGGGTGAAAGCCATTAAAAGTGTTAAGCAGTGTTTTCAGCTGGTCTTGAGGAGCGGACAAGATTGTGTCGTCAACATATACGTATATAAAAGGAATATCAAAATTTAGTCTTTTCAAAACTTCCGTAATAAGATGGTTCATTACCAAGTTGGCCAGTATTGGTGATGCGGGGTTACCCATGGCTGACCCATCTTTTTGTAGGTATATATTACCTTGGTATGAAAAAAAGCTCGTATCAAAACAGTAGCTAACCAAGTCAATAATGTTTTTTTTAGGAATCTCTGTATAGTTTGATATGAATCCATAATTTTTTGTGATGATATCCAAAACCAATATCTTTGGTATGTTTGTGAAAAGACTGACGATATCTAGCGATATCAATACATGTCCATTTGGTATTGTATGCTGTTTTATAACATCAGCAAGTTGGAAGGAATCTTTAATGTTGTAGTGGAATGTAGTTGTCAAAGGGTTGAGTATTTCGTGTAGGTATTTTGCTATGTTGTATCCTGGAGAATTGATGCAGCTTACTACTGGCCTTAGGTGAAGTCCACTTTTATGAGTTTTCCTCAGGCAATACAGTTTGGGTGGGACAGAGTTGTGTCTCTTTAATTGTTTTTCCTTTTGAATGGATATCAAGTTCTGATTTCTCAACTCGGTTACTATTCTATTTGCATGTGTTTGAAATTTGTTAGTGGGGTCTCGGTTAGCAGGTTGATATATATTAATGTCACCAAGCATTTCTGCTATTTTCTCATGGTATTCCTGTTTGTCCATTATGACAGTAGAGTTCCCTTTGTCTGATCTGCTTACTATTAAATTAGGATTGCCGATAAGAAATTGTTTAGTGGTTTTGATCTTGTGTAGTAGCCCTTTGTGTGTGGTTGGGTTATCTTTCCGGTAAAAGTTTGTAATTATATTTGTAGATTGGGCTCTGAGAATGTCTTTATCTTCATTGGAGATATTTTGGTTGCGGATGCAGTATTCTACATCTTTAATGATTGTAGGTATTGGTATTTCCTTCTTTCTCAGTGGAAGACCAAATTTTGGGCCCAAACTGAGGATTGTCTGTACCTCACTCGGTAATTGAACATTACTGTAATTGTACAAGTAGTTCTCACCCACTTTAATGCATATCGAGCCTTGTGATTCTTCCAAATTCTTTAGTTTTTTTATGTTCGTAGTTTTAATTTTAAGGAATTCTTTGTTATACCTCTTATTGTTTTCATTAGTACAGTATAAGAAAACTTCATCTGGAATTAAGCTTCTTAATTCAAACTTGGTCAATTGTATTGATTTAGTAATAGTTTTCAACTTCCATGGTTATGTCAATCTCAGTGCTCAATAAAGCTTTCTTGAACTTCAACAAGATATTGTCAACCCTTTTGTGGAAGGGGTGGTCCTCTGAGTATAGTGGGTATATGCATTTTATACTTCCACCAAGGTGTTTCGGAAAAATGTCATTGCCTCTACATTTTAACAAAAATATTTTTCTATTTTTTAAGTTGGCATTGAGTAAGCATCCCACATATTTCATATTTAAAAACCATATTAAAGTGTCTATCTTTATTTCTAGGGCTTGAAAAAGGTTTAATTAAAACCGAAACGTTGCCACACATCTGGTAGTTTCTTTTTTGTCCCGTCCTATAACCCACGAAATCCACCATCATTCAAACTAAGGACACGAAATGGCTAATGTTAATGAAGAGGGTTTCTTTGCGAACATCAGAAGCAGGTATGGAGATAGGGCACTGGCACTCATGAAGGCATGGTCGAGGGACACACTTAAGCAGGCCAACTTAAAAAATAGAAAAATATTTTTGGTAAAATGTAGAGGCAATGACATTTTTCCGAAACACCTTGGTGGAAGTATAAAATGCATATACCCACTATACTCAGAGGACCACCCCTTCCACAAAAGGGTTGACAATATCTTGTTGAAGTTCAAGAAAGCTTTATTGAGCACTGAGATTGACATAACCATATGGAAGTTGAAAACTATTACTAAATCAATACAATTGACCAAGTTTGAATTAAGAAGCTTAATTCCAGATGAAGTTTTCTTATACTGTACTAATGAAAACAATAACAGGTATAACAAAGAATTCCTTAAAATTAAAACTACGAACATAAAAAAACTAAAGAATTTGGAAGAATCACAAGGCTCGATATGCATTAAAGTGGGTGAGAACTACTTGTACAATTACAGTAATGTTCAATTACCGAGTGAGGTACAGACAATCCTCAGTTTGGGCCCAAAATTTGGTCTTCCACTGAGAAAGAAGGAAATACCAATACCTACAATCATTAAAGATGTAGAATACTGCATCCGCAACCAAAATATCTCCAATGAAGATAAAGACATTCTCAGAGCCCAATCTACAAATATAATTACAAACTTTTACCGGAAAGATAACCCAACCACACACAAAGGGCTACTACACAAGACCAAAACCACTAAACAATTTCTTATCGACAATCCTAATTTAATAGTAAGCAGATCAGACAAAGGGAACTCTACTGTCATAATGGACAAACAGGAATACCATGAGAAAATAGCAGAAATGCTTGGTGACATTAATATATATCAACCTGCTAACCGAGACCCCACTAACAAATTTCAAACACATGCAAATAGAATAGTAACCGAGTTGAGAAATCAGAACTTGATATCCATTCAAAAGGAAAAACAATTGAAGAGACACAACTCTGTCCCACCCAAACTGTATTGCCTGAGGAAAACTCGTAAAAGTGGACTTCACCTAAGGCCAGTAGTAAGCTGCATCAATTCTCCTGGATACAACATAGCAAAATACCTACACGAAATACTCAACCCTTTGACAACTACATTCCACTACAACATTAAAGATTCCTTCCAACTTGCTGATGTTATAAAACAGCATACAATACCAAATGGACATGTATTGATATCGCTAGATGTCGTCAGTCTTTTCACAAACATACCAAAGATATTGGTTTTGGATATCATCACAAAAAATTATGGATTCATATCAAACTATACAGAGATTCCTAAAAAAAACATTATTGACTTGGTTAGCTACTGTTTTGATACGAGCTTTTTTTCATACCAAGGTAATATATACCTACAAAAAGATGGGTCAGCCATGGGTAACCCCGCATCACCAATACTGGCCAACTTGGTGATGAACCATCTTATTACGGAAGTTTTGAAAATACTAAATTTTGATATTCCTTTTATATACGTATATGTTGACGACACAATCTTGTCCGCTCCTCAAGACCAGCTGAAAACACTGCTTAACACTTTTAATGGCTTTCACCCATCACTCCAATTTACTATGGAGATAGAAAGGGATAAGAAAATTTGCTTTCTGGACATGGAAATTCACCACCAACCAGATGGAACTCTCATAACAAATTGGTATTCTAAGCCTACCAGCTCAGGCCGGCTGTTGAATTACCTATCAAACCATCCAATGTCAAACAAAATAGGAATCATTCAAGGATTGTTGCATAGAGCCGTTAATTTGAGTCATCCAGATTTCCACACAGATAATATGGAGAAAATAAAGAAACTATTAGTAACAATTACCCATTAAGTTTCGTTAATAGGAACATAAGTAGGTTCAAAGCTAAAACCAATCGCAGAGAGAACCAATTGTGCAAATACTTTAAGTTTCCCTACATTGATGGCCTCTCCCAAAAAATAGGAAGATGCTTCAATAGAACAGAAGCTCAATTAGCTTTTTACAATATACGAACAACAAACTTTTTGTTCACATCGCTGAAAGATGTAACTCCACAAGAAAAAAGAAGCTCAATTGTGTATAAAGTACCATGTGAATGTCAGAAGTGCTATATTGGAGAAACAATGCAATATTTGGACAAAAGAATGAAGCAACATAAATATGATTGTCGCAATGACAGAATGCTATATGAAGACAAAACTGCATTGTCGAAACATCATTTCCAAACAGGTCACCGATTCAAGTTTGACGACGTGGAGATATTAGAGTCAGAACCACAGATATATAGGAGAAAAGTAAGTGAGATGATACACATAAGTTTAAATGATACGGTTAACATTAAAACTGACACCACAGATAGGTTAAGCGGAATATACAATAACATTCTGAATATTTATAAAAAGGTCAGAAACCCTGATTAACTAAACACAAGTTTCTTAACTGTGGCTGATAGGAATATTTTGGTATATTGTTGATCTTGTTTTTTTGTGTTTTTTTTTTTTAATTTTTTTTTTTCCTCCTTTTCTCTGTTTTTTATTGCTTAGGTAATTTGCAATTGGTTTGAAATTTTCTCGGTGTTCCTTATATTTTCTGTATACCTACGCTTATCTAGTCCTTTTAGTTGTGAGCTGTGATAATTAATTTAAGTTCCTTATTTTGAAAAGTTGTAAAATAATTTTAGGTCCAAGTGTAAGTGTAAGTGTGCTGTGTTTTAACTTCTGTATTGTCTTTAATGTATCAATATTTTAATTTTATTTATTTACAACACCACTCCATTTGTTATAGGTACTACTCTCTCTCCGAACAGTACGATGTTCAATGGTCGGTTAGGGAAAAACAAGTGAACACACCTAACATATGACACTACTGAAATAATTGAAAGCCCATCATTGACAGATGAATGACATAACCTCTAAGTACGAATTATAAAATTATACAAAAATTATTCAAAAATACTTATTTAACAAAATAATTCACTGCTTTCCAATGACGAAGGTGCTTTGTTCCATCCCTAACGGACTTACGGAACAGGAGATTGAGTAAGCATCCCACATATTTCATATTTAAAAACCATATTAAAGTGCCTATCTTTATTTCTAGGGCTTGAAAAAGGTTTAATTAAAACCGAAACGTTGCCACACATCTGGTAGTTTCTTTTTTGTCCCGTCCTATAACCCACGAAATCCACCATTATTAAAATATTAGGTTTAGTAGGATTTTTGATTCCTTAGGATTTGTGTCTCCTTGTCTTTTATTGGCAAAACGTCCGCTACAACTTTTATGGGAATCTCAAATTTCATGGGATGAAACTCCATCAGAAGAAATTATTGATGGAGTAAATTCAAATTTGAAATGCCTAATCTGGCCCATATTAGAATTCCTAGGTACATTGGAGCCAGTTCTATTTCGCGAATTGAATTGCACGGCTTTTGCGACGCCTCTCAAATAGGATACGCTAGTGTTGTGTATTTTCGTATCGAAGATACTTCCGGCTTATTGAAAACATTTCTAGTTTGTGCTAAGTGTCGTGTCTCACCCTTGAAAACTCAATCCATTCCTCGCTTGGAACTTCTGGCCGCAGTTTTATTGTCTAATCTGATTCCTTCTGTCAAAACTAGCTACTCTAACCTGATTTTATTTGATGCGATTCATGCATGGTCCGACTCCATGGTCACCTTAGTCTGGTTATCTGCGTCCCCACACAAATGGAAAACTTTTGTTGCAAACCGGGTGAGCCATGTACAAGAACGTGTGCCGATATCTTCTTGGAAGTACGTCCCATCTGGTCAAAATCCAGCCGATTATGCTAGTCGGGGTCAAACACCCACTGAACTTATAAACACTCCCGTTTGGTGGTCCGGCCCTGATTTTTTATCTCATTCGCGAGATAGTTGGCCAACACAACCAGCTTCATTAGTATTACCTAGTAGTGAAGTTCCTGTCGAAGAACAAAAAACTGTTTTACATGTTTCAGTCGTTCCAAGGAATTTTATTTTGTCACTCTTAGATAAATATTCGTCTTTGCAAAAGATAAAACGAATAGTTGCCTATGTGATTCGATTTACTTTAAATGTAAGGTCAAAATCTAAGGTTTTTCAACACCTATCTACAGATGAACTTCAAGCTTCACTTAAAATTATAGTTGGGCAAGTTCAACAAGACATCTTTTCTGATATTTTTCGAAACCTCCATCAAAATATTCTTCTTCCCAAGCCCTTAGGAAGCTTGCGTTGTTTGTGGATTTTGAGGGTACGCTCAGGGTGGGTGGTCGACTGCGAAATTCCAACTTAAGTTATGACGCTAAGCATCCCTTATTGTTGCCCAAGTCTCACTGATTAACGGACCTCATAATCGAACCAACCCACTCTAATCATCTTTATCCTGGTCTAAAAACAATGCAATATTTGCTGCTTCGGCAGTTTTGGATTTTATCTCCTAGAAGTGCTATATATCGGTGCTTATCTAAATGTCTCCGTTGCTTTCGGTGCAAACCAAAGTCTTACAACCCTTATATGGCGGATTTGCCTTCATTGAGAGTATCCAAACTCAAAGCGTTCTCTTCGGTATGTGTGGATTTCGCTGGTCCTTTCTCTTTGGTGATGAACAAACACCGTGGCGCAAAAACCTTCAAGGGTTATGTTTGTATATTCGTTTGAACGGTGACCAAGGCAATACACCTCGAATTAACTTCCGATCTCAGCTCCGATACGTTTCTTGCGGCTTTTCAGCGGTTCATTGCCCGTCGAGGCAATTGTCTCAGTATTACCAGTGACCAAGGCACCAATTTCAAAGGTGCTTATAACCATCTCCTCAAATTGGCTCAGGGTGCGGCACAAACGCTATCATTTTGGTAGAATTTTAACCCTCCGAGTGCTCCCCATTTCAATGGACTAGCTGAATCAGGCGTAAAATCCTTCAAAAGCCACCTATATCGTGTTTTGGGAAGTCAAATTTTGTCATACGAGGAGTTCGGTACTTTATTGGCGCAAATCGAGGCCGTATTAAATTCACGACCGTTATGCCCTGTCAGTAACAACCCGAACGATTTACAACCCTTGACACCAGGACATTTTGTGGTTTTAGAACCTTTAAACAGCCCTATACCTGACGCTAATCTGGCCGACGAGCCCCTAAATCGCCTATCTCGCTGGCAATTTATTCAGCGATTGCAAGCTGATTTCTGGAAACAGTGGTCTCAACAATATCTCCATCATTGACAGGAGAGACACAAGTGGACTGATCCCACCCCGACGGTGTCTAAGGGTGATCTAGTCCTTATAAAAAGTGAACCAAAAGCTCCACTTCAATGGGAATTAGGTGGAGTTATCGATTTACACCCTGGAAAGGATAATGTGGTCGGAGTGGTCACCCTTAAAACCAATCATGGTACTTTCCGGCGCCCTGTGGTCAAGATTTGTCCACTGCCCGGCAATTAGTTATATATTTTTCCTATCATTATTACTTAACATATATTTTTTTTGTTTTCTTAAGTTTTTTTTTTATTTTCTATTTTGGTCAAAAAACATTCGTTTTTGGTGGGGAGAATGTTTGGGAAACATGGGATTTACGATTCACTATTATTTTGAATTGTTCATGTACGACATTGTGCGGTTGATGACAATCGCTTAAATTAATAATTTCACAATGATTAACTGAATCCAAAAATCAGTTCATCTTAAGGACAAAATTGAGGCAAGAATATCTCTAATAATTTTACATTTCTAGCACCGTCACCAAATAATTTACTATTTAAAATATGCACAGATTTGAATAAATTCCTTATTTTTTGTCGCCCTGTCGGTCATAGTATCTATTCGGTCGCCAAACGCAACGGTTCGATTTTGCAGTAGGTACACACAAACGTGCCACAAAAGTAAACAAAGTCGCGAATTTGTTTTTGTTTAACAGTCGCGCGTTATAAATAAAGTGGGCCAAGTTCATTTAAACAATGTCAGTTGGTAATATTATATTATGTTTGGAAAGAAAAAAAGTGTTACGTCGTCACCTGTAAAGCTTGTTTTCGAAATAAAAAGAAATCCTCCAAAAAATCCAAAAATGCCAAACGCCTCATTGTTTGAGGAGAGCCATGTTAGAACACCAAATGAAGATACCTTATACAGCGAATGGAAAAAGTCGCAAAACGAGAGAAATTCACTTAGTATTCAAGTGGATTATCTCCAGAGCCAACTGGAAACTATGCAAAAAAAGTTTGCCGATCTAGAGACAAAAGTTAACCAAAAAAAAGAGGCCAACATGGACTACCAAACCGACGAAGACGAGTTAGCAAAAGAAACTGAGTGGATCAGACAAAAGGGAAAAGGCTGGAAAAAACGTCGAATGGATACTTCGCTATCACCACCACAAAAGAACGCTGGCTCGGACACTACTGGAGAATCCTCAAAGGCTAAAAAGGTGCCATTACCCCCACCGATTATGGTTAATGGCGTTAATAACTTTAACGATATTTACGATAAGTTAACTATCATACAAGGAGTCCAAATAAAAGTTTTGAATAACGAAAATATCAAAATAAACGTTCAGGATGCAGACAGCTACAGGCTGGTCACCAAAATGCTAAATGAAATAAAGCTTCAATGGCATTCATATGAAAATAAACAAGAAAGGCCAATTAGAGTAATTGCCAACAGGTTACACTTTTCCTGTGATCCAGAAAAAATTGTAGCTGACCTTAAAAATAAAGGGTTCAAGGCCCTAGAAGCCTCCAACAAACTTAAGTGGAGAACAAAACAACCACTAAACATGTTTATGATAACATTTAGCCATGATGAAGACATCAACAAAATTTTCGAAATTCCCAAAATACTTGGAACTCAAGTGGAAATGAAAGCACTAAAAACTTCCAAATTAGTCCCTCAATGCAAAAAATGTCAATCTTATGGACATACTCAAAAATATTGCGCTAAAGAACCACGATGTGTGAGATGTACAGGAAAACATCTCACTGTAGACTGTTCGAAACCAAAAGATTCTGAGCCAAAATGCGTCCACTGCGGCGACAAACACCCAGCTAACTATAGGGGGTGTATTGTAGCTAAAGAAATACAAAAATTAAGGAATAAACCGAAAAGGCCAACTCCCACACCACAAGCAAGCACAAATGGTCACAGCCAACAACCAAGAAACGCAGCTACGCAAAACTCTGCGACAAGGACTTACAGCCAAGCAGTAGCATCAGCTCCTGCCACTGTTAGTGGCAACTCTATTAACCAAAGCACTATGGAACAAACATTGCAATTGATTTTGGAAAAATTAAACAAACTTGATGAGCGATTAACTAAACTGGAAAATAGCAATAATGGCGCTATCATCAATCGTCAAAATGGTCAGTAACCTTAGAATTTTAGCTTGGAATGCCAATGGGCTCTTGCAGCATCAGCAAGAGTTGCAAGTTATACTAGATATACAAAAGATTGACATTTGCCTCAACGCATTTCACAAATCAATCCTATATTAAATTTAAAGGATATAAAGTGTATCACACAATTCATCCTAGCAATACAGCACATGGAGGAAGCGCTGTCATAATTAAAGAAAACATATCTCACATTGAAGAGACGGAATACAAAACAATTGAAATTCAAGCTACAGCAGTAAGTGTAAAAACCAAAACATATACACTAACCATATCTGCTGCCTATATACCACCAAGGCATTTATTGAAGAAAAATCAATATCTCAATTTTCTTAGAAAGTTGGGAAATCGATTCATAGTTGGGGGTGACTTTAATGCAAAAAATACCTACTGGGGTTCCAGACTAACCAATTCCAAGGGGAAGGAACTTCTGCAAGCTATTAATGAATATCAATGCCAGCCCCTATCCACAGGTAGGCCAACATATTATCCAACCGATCCTGGAAAAATTCCCGATCTAATCGATTTTTTCGTAATAAAAAATATATCTCCAAATTTTCTGGAGATAGAAGAAAGTTATGATTTACACTCAGATCACTCACCTATTATCCTAACTCTGAGTGAATATATAATTAAGAAAAAAGCACCTATCTCATTAGTTAATAAACTGACGGACTGGGCTAGTTTTAAACAAAGTCTGTCGGAAAAGATGAACTTATCAGTACCGTTGCGAACGCCACAACAAATTGATGAAGAAGTCGATTGTTTTATCGTTAATATTCAACAAGCAGCTTGGGAAAACAGTCCCAAATTAAAAAGAATTTTTAAGGGAAAAAACTACCCAAAAGAAATTAGAGATCTTATTATAGAAAAAAGGAAACTAAGAAGAAAATGGCAGCAAAGTCGAGATCCCCATGACAAAACAATTATCAACAATATGACGCAGCGCATAAGGCGAGAAATTCAAGAAATCAAAAATGACTCTATTAACAATTACCTAAGTGAACTCACCGGCGACAAAAGCACTGATTATTCTCTTTGGAAAGCAACTAAACGCCTTAAAAGACCAGTTACCCAAATTCCACCCATAAGAAAGTCAAATCAGCAATGGGCAAGGAGTAACGAAGAAAAAGTAGAACTTTTTGCAAGTCATTTAGAAAAGACATTCCAGCCTAACGAAGCACAGGATGAAAATCTTCCCTGGAACGAACCTTATCAAGAAGAAGGCAACATTAAGCCTACTTCACTAAGAGAAATATTAACAGAGATCAAACAAAATATCAGTCCGAAAAAAGCTCCAGGATATGACCTAATTACTGGGGAAGTAATAAAACAACTCCCCAGGAAAGCTATTGTGAAATTATGCAACCTTTTCAATGCGTCCTTTAGGCTTAAATACGTACCTAAACTTTGGAAAGTTGCAGAAGTAATCATGATACCAAAACCCGGAAAACCACCTCATGATGTGTCATCTTATAGGCCAACATCATTATTGCCCGTTTTATCTAAGCTTTATGAAAAGATACTGCTAAAAAGAATAAAACCGATCATAGAAAGACAGGAAATCATTCCAACTCATCAATTTGGATTCCGCGACAAGCACTCTACGATCGACCAAGTACACAGAATAACGAATTTAATAGAAAAATCGCTGGAAGAGGGAAAAGTCTGTTCCGCAGTTTTCCTCGATGTAGCGCAAGCATTTGACAAAGTTTGGCATGAAGGCTTAAACTATAAACTAAAGCTGTTTCTGCCAAAACAATATTCTGATATTTTGGAATCATATATGTGTGATAGACATTTCAGAGTCAAACAGGAAGATTTTGAGTCAAATTTACGAAAAATAAAAGCAGGTGTACCTCAGGGTAGCGTGCTAGGTCCCTACTTATATTTATTATTTACATGCGACATCCCAAAACCAGAAAATTGTCATTTAGCAACATTCGCCGACGATACTGGTTTAATTACAGTGGAAAAAAGTATTGAACAATCAACAGAAAAACTGCAGAACGCTGTCAGTGAAGTTCAAAATTGGACCAAAAAATGGCGAATAAAATTGAATGAAACCAAATCAATTCACGTTGATTTTACAAACAAAAACGTAAATCACATACAAATCACAATTAATGACACCCCTATACCATATTCAAATCAAGCTAAATATCTTGTTATGACGCTTGATGCGAAATTGCGCTGGAAAGCACATGTTAAGAAAAAAAGGCAAGAGCTTGAATTTAAGTATAGAAAAATGTACTGGTTAATTGGAAGGACGTCCAATTTAACCATACATAACAAGTTACTACTTTATAGGCAAATACTGAAACCAGTATGGGCATATGGAATTCAACTTTGGGGTTGCACTAAAGATAGTAACATACAAGTTATTCAAAGATTCCAAAATAAAGTACTAAGAAACATTGTTAATGCACCTTGGTACGTTCGAAATAGTGATCTACATCGGGAACTAGGAATTGATACTGTAACAGAGACTATAAGAAAGTACGCAAAAAGCCATGAAGATAGACTACATCGGCATGTGAATGTGGAAGTCATTGAGCTCCTAGATAATACTGAGCTAGTTAGAAGACTGAGAAGGGTGAAGCCGTTCGAGCTAGTGAACTGAAATTGAAAAACACAACAAAACAGTGCTATAAACACATCAAAATTGTGATTTACAGTTTAAGCAAAGTGGGGAAAACTGTTGAGTGAACCTCAAGAATTGTAAACTTTATAGTAAATTAGGTTAAAACAAAATTGCTAATTAGTCTTACTGACTAGATTGTAATGTAATAAACACAATGTGTTTGACAAATAAAAAAAAAAAAAAAAAAGCCCTGTCGGCGATGCGAGCACCGATCCCTTTGAAACAGGAAATCATATACGTCCAAGACACCGGTGCAAGAACATTCGTCGTGCCAATTTTATTGTCTTTGAATTGAAGACAAGGTCGGTGAAATTAAGAAAGCTACAGTTGAACGCAAGTGAACAAACCAGTGCCTTAGTGGCATTACGAGGGCGCCCTCCTCAGAATCATTCACGACGATTCACCACAGGTAAGGAACATTAATTGGAGTTTGTGCATATCGTGGTGTTTAATTGTTCTTATTTCATATTTAACTATAGAAACTTACAGTCCACTATAAATATATCTATCAACAAATATCTTTTCATATTTTCTGCACAATTATTTTGTTCACCAATTTGGCGCCTCTGGGCTCATGAAGTCGAACTTGACGAATAAATGGCTTCAAAACCTGGCTCGCGTGCCACTGAAGCCCGACCAAAAGTTGGCGATCACAGGGGGCAGTGGGGGCACGCTTCGGGAGGCTGACAGAGCCTTCCGTTATCAAAAAGTTCCTCCACCTAAATATCCATACGCCTGATGCGGCAATTCATGCCAAAATCAAAGACGGAGGACTTGGTGTGCAGGCATTGAGGAATTCCATCCCGAAAATCTTGTTGAATAGGCTTACCCGGCTGATGCTGGCAGAGGGGGACAGCGTGCTAAGCTACGTGATGCGAGCACCACCCATGCGTCACGTTCTTGATAGGTTGCACAACCTGGCTGGCGTTGTCCCCCCCATCCCCGATCAGTACTCGCTGGGAAAGCTTAAGGCCGACCCCACACTTGCAGGCCTAGAAAAAACATCGGACGATGTGGCGTCGCGATCTTGGATAGATAGTAAACCGAACGGCTGGACGGGCAGAGACTATGTTAGAGTAGTGCAGTTACGCTCTAACAACTTACCCACTGCTGGGCTTATTTACAACGACCGGATTAGATATCCGCATCCAACTAACCCCGCCAGTTGTTGTGACATTAACATCCCCCCGCTCTCCGCCACCCACCCACAATCCACCAGAGCAGCGCTGGTCACAAGTCATAAGGTACGGTTTGTTAGGATAGTACGCGACGCACAACTGACAACGTAAACGTCGTCATTGGTTCAGGTATGACGACGTTCAGGCGCTAATAATAGCAAGTGATATCAGTGTAGTCAATAACATAGGAAATCTTGAACCGTCCTTTTACACTGTAATTGTTCATATTTTTTTATTTTTTTGTATCTTCCGTTTTTAATGTTTTTAATTTCTTTTTTTTTTTAATGTTCACTTATGCGCCCCAAGACAGCCTCCCCTCAGGAGCTGTTCAGTCGAGAGTTGCACGTCTATACGTCATTTTAATTTTAATGTGTTAGTTTTTAGTATAACCTGTACTCACTGTACCACTCAAACTGTCCGCTGAATTAGTCAATAAAGCTCAAGCTGCACTCTGTCATCTATAATGACCAATGACTCCGAGGCGCCACCTGTCGTTGTTGAGGAGTCAGACATTCTTGGAAGGTCGGCTCCGGAAGCCTGACCTGGTACTCGTATCCGAGTCCTAAATCATAGTGGCGGTCCACTGGGAAGGCCCGGAGACTCTCCAGATAGCCGCAATGGACAAAGTGCGCCACTACAGCGACGCCAACATCCGTACGACGTTGAATCAGCAACATCCCGAATTCTCCGCCTCATCCTGGGAGCCAGGGGCGACTGGTGCGACGGAAACCACCTCATATGCGACGCCATCCACCTTCCTGCTCACAAGCGTGAAGACCTCAATTATAGTGTTTTAAAAGGCGGTGCTCTGATTCACAGGGCGCACTCGCAACGCCTCTGATTCAGACCTTTCAGTCACGCATTCTGAGTTCCATCTAGTCAATTTAAAATTTAAAATTTATCTTCTTTATCGTCACTTCTCATTCAAATCAGATTTTAAAGTTTCATTTGTACACAGAGCTGGGCAAGCTACTTGGAAAAAGTAGCTAGCTACAAGTTACAAGATACTTTATATTGTAAGTAGTTACTCAGTAGCTCAACTACCTCTTTAAAAAAGTAGCTAATCTATTGGTAACTTAACTACATATTGAATTAGTGGAAGCTACTATTTAAGCTACTTTTTTGAAAGTTAAATGAATAAAAACAAAAAAACGTGCACAATCGTCACCATCAATGTACATACCTACTTTACCTAATTTAATTTCATAATATCATCATACGAAAATAACATTTTAACTTTCTCTAGGAAGTAGTATTCATATTTTTGTCAAAAACCACTGGACATTAATTTATAAGTTTCACTTTGATCACAGTGATCTGCGAATGCGAGAATAAAACAGGACACATAAAACATAGGTACCTACAGAGATAAGTAGAAACTAGTCTAAGCAAGGCAGGATAAGATTTTTGCGGAATATGATAATTGTAGCTTGAGCAATTAAAAGTATAAAGTAACTTTTATCGAGCGGTAAATTCAACTTACCGCCCGCGTTTGCTGGCGATAAGTAGATCTTACCGTCTCTTTTAGAAGATAAATCAGCTAGAATTATTTATTATATTCTCCCAAGAACTATAGCTACACATATTATTACCAAAATCGGTGTGGATAATCATGGAAAATATAAAAGTTGTTGATTTTTGGAAGATTTACAAATACAGAAGTTGCTTATTTTTTACTGGAAACCCTTTGTATAAAGGGGAAGACTGTTTATTTTTGAAAACAATGTCGAATGGATGCCATTATATTATAGGTATAGTTATTTTATTTTTAAACTAGAAGAGTCCGCTGTGCATAAAACGTAATAAGTATTTCAGGCGTTAAGTGTCGTTAACCACACTCTCGGGCGGTAAATGACACTTTCCGTCGTTAATACCCAAATAACTATTAACTGTGTACCAAAAGCAGCTTAAGTAGCTTGTTTTAGTAGCTAGCTACTTTTCACGCTAGCTTATGAATACATGGAACACATTACCAAATGCTACAGCTACAAGCTGCTTTTTTTTTCAAAGTGGTTTGAATAAGTTATTAGCTACCAAAAAAGAGAAAAAGATTTTTCTTCAACTTTGCGCAGAAAATGGGATAAATAGTGTTACCCTCAAAGCTGTTAAATTGTGGGAAACACCAATAATGGTCAACAACTATTAAAAATCTAGGATGTTAAACTAGCTCAGTTTACTTGAGAAAACAGTTTCATAGTCATTGCCATTACAGCATGAGTTAGGTTCAGGTCCGTGGGTTCATACCGTATCTTGGCAAGGTATTCCAACAATAAAAGTCATAATTGATAACATATAAATATGAATTTAATAACAAATAATGATCTTTAAAAAAAGATACAATCAAATATGTTAAATATTAACCATCAACCAAATAACGCTCCTAACCATAAGCATTATGGTGCACAGTACCGTTAGCACTTGGTTAACAACCTCTCCTAACCTCTAATTCCCTTACAATGTGTATGACGTCATACCATTTAAAAAAATATATATACATATAAATCAGAACGTCCACCGACTCTTATTATAATCTAATACAATCAAAGTGGAAACTATAATTACCCTAACAGAATGCAGCTCCCTAATGGGCCATGAAGTATTAAAATATTTGCTCAGACAGCTCAACAGATTGGTTTGTTACTTACTCCGGGTGCTTTCTATAAGACGGCCATGAGCCACATAGAACTATTAATTGTTACTGTATGGATTGCCTGTGTCCTTGTTGCTAGTTGCTCAGGGCACACACGCACGCCTAGAGTAGAATGCCAACCACTGCACGCTGAGCTGAGAAATCGACAGGGCACCAGAAGAACCACCGGTAACACCCTAAAGAAATTATGTTTAGTTTCCACCCCCTGTATAAGCCATTATAGAACAGTTTCTTAAATGAATCCCCAGAACGACCTACAGCAAAAATAAATAATTTAGACATACCTTTCCAATCACGGATACACCGTCCTATATTCCACGGATGGAAAGAGTACTAAGGCCTTCAGATATCAGCCACGGAATCACCAAAATTCCTGAGAACTAGTGCCACAAGCACTGGTAAGTACGATTCTAATCAATGATAAAGAAAAACCAAGGTAGGAATAGAGTTGGATTTACTTAAATAGACTGACTTACCATCGTCTTAAAATCCCTCTACGAGGTTTCTAAAATTCCACACACAAAACAAATCCGCAAACATCCACCAGCACAAAGCTTGTTTCATAGAATAAATATCATCCACAGTCACAGCGGAATTTTACTATTGAAATTTGAGGAAAAATCCCAAAACTGGAAGGCTCACAACGCCACACGCCTCAAATTTTTTCCAACGTCGGAAAGGCTTCGTCTTTTCAGGATGGCGGTTGAAACGAGAAGAAGGAACCAGAAAATTTCCAACCCTTAATTCCCAACAGAAACATCAATACGCAGACGCAAATCAATCAATCAATGTAAATACCTGTCAATGCCCGATTTTTCAAAATCACCCAGAACAAAAAATACGTCGACTGAATGCAGAGCTGCTTTCGAGTGCCACCCCCTTTGAGCGCTCCCGAGCTACTCCAAAGTACTCCGGTTACAATTTGCCCGTTCGGTTTCAAGCGTTCTAGTGCAAAACGCACGGAGTATGACCGGTTACCGACAGGTGCAAAGTGTTCCAGGAACAACTGAAATCGACTCAGGTCACATGAACAACCCGATCATGTATCGTACTCCAGTCAAGTAAACCCATAAGTGTCGTCAAAATGACAACCACCAAGAACAGCTAATCCCCTTAACCAAAGATGATACTAAACAACAACATACAATATATCAATTAAATTTTTCCAACATAACGAACAAAAAGGCCTACAAAGAATATTCAATAAGGGTACGCAGCATAAATATTATCATACGAACATAACAATATCATTTTAGGACTCGACATGATGGACCGGCCAAGGAATTGTGTAACTTTTAAAGAAAACCAAACAAACAGCTAGACACACTGAAAAAATTATTATTGAGAAGAAGCTAGATAAATGAATATCTAATTCTCAACAATTTCCTATGATGTAAATAAATCTCATAACAATAAAAAAAATCATAAACATGTTACTGAAACAAACGGAAATTGAACCGTAACAATAGCTGGTTGTATGGCTCAAAAAATCAACATTTTTCCAAATTACCATAACATTATGACACACACAATTAATTCATTGTAAGCACTCATTTAACTTGTCAGAAAGACCTATTTACGTTTTGCAACATTTACGAAGTACCTCTAACTGAAGTTAAATGCTTCTCATATTATTACCCTTATATTTTCTTATTCGTGTCCGTCAATAGTAAGTAGCCAACCCGTTGAATTTTTGGGAACGTTTTTTTAATACCAGTTTCAACTTTTCATCTCGGGTATTATTACCTGAAATTATTTTCAAGTAGGTATACAGGGCGTCTCACAAAGGAGTAAAACTAAAAATTATATTTTTGTTAAATATCATACCGTACTTATGTTTTTATGTGGCCAATGAGGCCTCGATGGGTTTTGTATTCGACTTCAAATTCGTATTTGGGTCGTATGTAGCGTTACCAAGTTACGATTTTTCGAAGAAAAAATAGGCGAAAACATACTTTTTAAAATTTTCATATCTCCGCCACTACTGTTCGCTAATTTTTATTCCCACGTCTAATCTAATGTTACCCTAGTTTCTCCTGAACTATCTTCACTGTTCGAATTAATTAAACAGGATGTCCAAAATATTTGTTTATACCTATCAATTTTAAATTCTATTTTAGTTGAGTTTCCTAAATACAACACCCCGTGTATTATTTTGCATTTGAGAAGCTGAAAATGTGTGCTTTCAGAAAATATCAATTATCTCTTTCAACAGTGGCGACAATAGAATGTCTCATTTTGGATTGGCTCCGCCATATTGCTTCTAAATTGTTCTGTTCATATTTTGCTTATGTACCTACTCTTTTAGTTTTTGTGAAGTCTAAAGTTATTAATGAATAGAAAATAAATTTAATCTCATTAGATTCATATTAAACTTGTGTATCAGACATCAAGTGAATACTTTATGTTTATAATACGCAACTGAAAATACAGAAAACAAAAACAAAATTCCGAAAGTCGACTGTTATTTGAAAATAAAATATGAATTAACTTAAACTAACTCTTCCAAAAAAAAACATAGTGGGGCAAGTCTAACCTTTCCTGAAACATATTTTTTAATGATTATAATAAATTTTTCATCAAGCCCATGCATTTAAAAATTTAAATTAGGAGCAATATGGCAGCGGGGGCGGGGCTAATTTGAAATTGTCGCTATGATAGCTATACTTTTTTGAGACAGAATATTATCACTGATGCACCTAGCTAGCATGTCAGTATTACAATTTATGTAATCCCAGGACATTTTTGTGACAACTTCTACATTCACCTTTTCTCAAAGAAGTATTTTGTACTAAAAATGAATTATACAAACCAAGAATCAATTGATATGATTTATATCCTTGGAGAATGCTCAAAGAATTGTCTTCTGGCATCCCGAGTGTATAGCGAAAGATTCCCAGATAGAAGACATCCAAATGCAAGATCATTTCAGAGATTGAGGGATCGATTCGAGAGAACTGGATCAGTCAAGTACGAAAAGCATGAGAGAATGAAGCCAGTGGTCAATGAAATGAATGAATTTAGCGTTCTCGTATCTGTTGTTGAAGATCCACATAAAAGTTCAGCAGAAATAAGTGACTTATGTGGCGTAGGTCAAACTTCTGTGATGAAAAACAAATTCCATCCCTATCGTGTTCAGCTAAATCAAGCACTTGATGGACAAGATTTTCAAAATAGAGTTAATTTTTGTAATTGGGGTCTTGCTTGAATTCGAGAAGATGTACGATTTTTTAACAGTGTATTGTTCACCCATGAGGCGAAATTCCACAATAATCGTCATGTGAATAGACATAAGTTACATTACTACGCGGATGCAAATCCAAATTTTGTGAGATCTGTAGACCAGCAACATAGGTGGAGTGTAAACGTCTGGGGAGGCATAATTGGAGACCACGTAATGGGACCCCACTTTTTTGATCAACACCTTAATGGGGATATTTTTCAAAATTTTTTAACCGAAGATCTTGACAATCGGTTAGAAAATATACCAGGAGAACTATTAAGAAGAATGTGCAATTAAATGGGGCACCTGCTAATTTCAGCATCGCAATCAGGAATACTTTGAATCGAAAATTTCCAGGCCGTTGGATTGGAAGAAAAGGACCTATTCCGTAGGCTCCAAGGTCACCAGATTTGACAAAACTTGATTTTTTTCTATGGGGAGAAAAAATAAGAGACTCATTTAATTCAGGTACTCCCTTAATTCTGCGAAATGTAAATAGGTCTTTACACGAGAGGTTAAATATGTGCTTACAGCAAAATGGTAGAGTGTTTGAATACCTAATAAACTAATTAGATTCACGATAATGTTATGTTAGGTATGTATAACTGTTTATTTTATTTTTTGCTTTAAATACCAATTTTTATAACTATTTCCATCGTAAAATGAATTACTTAATTTTTTACCGTTTTTTGTGCAAAGTTAAGGGAAAATCTTAATATCTCAAAATACTAATGTGATAGATTCAGCAAATATGATATTTTCTAAAAGAGGACACTTTTAGCTTTTCGATAGAAAAATAATATACGGGGTGTTGTATTTGAAAAACTCAATTAAAATGGACTTTAAAATTGACGTGTTTAGACAAATATTTTGGACACCCTTTATATTTAAATCGAAAAATTAAGATAATGTAGGAGTAACTAGGCTAACATTAGATTACATGTAAATTTTTAAGGGAAATTAATGTACATTGGCGGAGATATGATAATTTTAAAAAAGTATGTTTTGGTCTATCTTTTTCTTGGAAAAATCATAACTTGGCAACACTGCATTCAACCCAAATACAATTTTGCAGTTGAATACAGAGCACATAGAGGCTTCATTTGCCACATGAAAACATATGGTATTCCATTTAAAAAAAAAAACATAAAATTTGTGATTACCCTTTTTTGAGACACCCTCTATACTTGAAAATAATTTTAGGTTATCCTTTAACTGGTCGCTAGATTTCATTTAACATAACTGGTCACTTGGCGTACTTTGTACGCCACTCAAATAAAAATGTCTTTTCATAATCGGGAGGAATTTTGCTACCTTTAAAGTAATGTGGAATCCTCAGGAACTTCAAGTATTGATTTTTTAACACAAAAAATAATAGATACAATGTGTCACAAAAAAATAAAACAGCACTTTATTTATAGAAAATAAAAAAATAAGGAAAACCGAACAAACTTCATTTTCTAAAATCCTTTCGCTAAACGGGTAAAGCAAAACACATAAAACTAACATTTTCAATCCCAAGCACAGAAATGCTGGCATAAATGTTACATTTTAGGCGAAAATAGTATTATAAACCATTATAAAAATAAAAATCATAAATGGTCGCTTTGGCGTATTTTGTACGCCAATCAGTACATTATTCAAAGCAGCACCCTGCAGGGAAGCGAAATGGAAACCTACGGGATCGCCAATTTTCCAGTGTATACAAGACACCATGGTGGTAGGTTACATAGGCGATCACATTCGGCCAATCGCTAGTTTCAGTATATCACGTGTTTGAACTAGTATGGCGTACATTTTACGCCAGAGCGACCAATTAAGGGTTATAGCAGAGATGAAATGCTAAAACTTTTGTACAGAACATTTTTCCATAAGCTCAACGGTTTGGCTACCATTGACCGAAGCGCGCTTGTTGTACTACCCTGTATAGAAATTCAATGTCCTTCAATTTTAGTTAGATTTGGCAAAGTAACAGATAATGCCGGAGGGACGAAAAGAAGTTAAGGTGGTGGCTATTGCATTGCTTCTTTACCAGCTGCAGTGCATGATTTAGATTGGTCATTATGCTGCCTGTCAGTCAAAAGATAGAGTGGGCCTTAGGTATGTGCCCAGCTAGCAACGCAACTCCCGAACAGAGAGATTCAGGTTATATACCTGAAACTCTGCAGGACCTGAGGGCATTAGAGCATGTTTTACCATCTAGAATGGAAATGAGTAGACAATCTGGATGGTGGTACTGGTATCTCGCAGAATCCGGAAACACTGCAAAATATTACCAGATATGTAAATCTCAGTACAGAGGAGAAAAATTGTCTCGAATGGAAAAATCTTGGCAGAGGCATTCGCAAATGCTAATGATAGGCAAAATTCTACTAGTAAAAATAGAACAACTCATGTCACTCGGACGTCAGTGCCACTCGCAGCACCGAAATTCATCAAATGTTTTTTCTGCTTGGAAGAGGTAAAATGAAAAGCGCCCCTTCATAATGTATGTGGTGATGAAGTTATACAAAAAGTCAGGAATTGTTTCCACATTTTAAGCAACTCCAAGGGCCATATTCTCCGTAGTTAATAAAGCCTGGCTTAGTGGAAACGCTTGGCTTTTTGTGTGACAAAGCCGAGCTTTTCCACTAAGCCAGGCTTTATGAACTACGGAGAATATGGCCCTAAGTGCCAGCGATAATTCCGTTCAGGAATTCGAATATCATCTGCGCTATGTCTCCAGTATTTGTATAATAAATGTACAAGACAAGTGCCAGACAGTAAACCAGTTACTGGCGCTGGCGTGGCGATGTGCGAAGGCACGACGTTCGCAAATCTATTTTATGCAAATGAAACTAGATTTTGAGTCGACTGTTTTTGAAGTTCCGGACGTTACAACTAAATATATACAGAAATGGACTTGTTGGACTTCTGGGTGTTCCACGTGAGGAAATGTCCCAACCTCAGACAACCTGTATCCGGCATGCTTATTATAGACCTCAGACTGTCAGCGTTTTATTTGTAATAATTTTTACTTGATGTTTCTTTCATAGCTCTGCTTCAACAGGAGATCTTAACGATGCTGAAGCATCCCCCGGTGACTTATGACTTTTTACTTGTAAATACGTTTCAATAATTTATAATATTTGAATGAATGAATGAATTAATTAGGGGTATTGTTACACTGCCACCTGCATACATCTATTTTGTCCCCTTAATTCTAAGTGCTTCAGTTGATAGGATTCTCAGTCAAAGCATGGAAACTGGCAACCGTGATATTAATCCCAAAACTGGATAAAGATCATCAATTTCCACAAAGTTACCGTCCAATCATTCTTCTGTCTTCACTTTCTAAAATTATTGAGAAAATAATTCACGAAAAACCTTAATCCTTACATTATCTTGACAGCATTCTCCCTGACGAGCAATTTGGTTTTCGTCCAAATCATTCTACTGAGATTCAGCTTGTCAGGTTGGTTGAAGAAACTACTCGCGCCCTGCAACGCCGCGCCTCAACGGGTGTTGTGCTGCTGGATGTCGAGAAAGCATTCGATCGTGTCTGGCATGCTGGACTCATAGTCAAACTTCACGACAAATATTTTCTGCCATTATCTCTTGTCAAAATTATCATCAATTTCCTCAAAGCCAGAAGTTTCCGTGTCAAACTCAACAAAGATACCTTCTCAAATGTCAGACCTATAGAAGTGGAAGTTCCTCAAGGTTCTGTCCTGGCTCCACTGCTCTATAATCCCTACACGGCTGACATCCCCGTCAATCCCCATACTAAAATGTCTATCTATGCAGGTGATACTTGTATTTACACTTCACAAAAGTACCTACTCACATCACATACACAGACGACTATAAAATCATCTTGACTGCATAATTGACGGCAAAATTATGGAACATTAAAATCAACATCGATAAGACCCAAGCCGTCCTAATCTCCAACAAACGTGACAAACACATTGACAACCTCATACTGAACGATTCCGTAATTACATGGACAAATCAAATTAAATATTTAGGATTATTATTGGACAGTAAACTTTCTTGGACCCCCCACATTTATCATAAACTAAATAAATGCAAGAGATTAGTGGGATTGCTTTATCCATTACTTAACAAGGACAGTTACCTAACTCTAAAAAACAAACTATTACTATACAAACAAGTTATCAGACTTACAAAACAAGGTAATCCGTAGGATGGTCGGCGCTTCGTGGTATGTCCGCAATGCGGACTTACATACGGACTCGAGCGTCGATACAATCTAGGAGTACCTTGTTGAGAAACATACGCGGTTTCTTGACAAAGTAACTAACCATACAAATGACATAATTAAATCTTCATTCGACGATAACTATACTATTAACCCAGACAGGACTATTTTCAGAAATTTAAGAGCTCCACTTCTCTTCTAGTGAATCAAGTCCCCTTCCCTCCTTTTCCATCCTTCCTATCCTTTCCCCACTCCCCTTCTTTTCCCTGAACAAAAATCAACTTTAAACACAATACATGGCAGTGAGTAGACACCCAAAATTGCGTAAGAGTGCTGTCGCACTAACGCAGTATTAAACAGAAGAAGAAGAAGAAGTTGATAGGATTCTCAGTCAAAGCCCCTCATCCAGCTTAGAGCTTTTACGAACGCAACTAAGCTGGATGGTTCTATGGATGGAATTTTTTCTTGTCCAACGGTGCAGCATCCGAAGCATTCACCATTTTTAGTTACAAGCATGATTCAGTAAATAACTTCCAGTTTTGTACTCTCCGCTTGTTTATTCAAGATACATAACAATTCATGAAAAAGATCTTCATCAAGTCTTTTTACGTGAGCCTCACCCAAAAGAAGACCGGAAATGCCACCTCAACTACGAAAGTCGGTGAAAAATTTCGAATCTTGTCGAACGTTGAAGATATGCTGCTCCTCATACAGAAATTAATTTTGGATATTATTTTTGTAATTTTCACCCTCGGAAATGTTGGATAAACTGATATTCATATCAGTAAAACTAAAATTAATAAATTAAACTTTGATTATTAGCCTATACTTTGCTAATTTATATCGCAGCTATGGATGACTGTGTTTATAATAGTTTTTATATGTAAGGTAAACAGATGAGGAATCGTTTACTTAAGAAAGAGTTTAGAATTCTTTGTCTTGATGTTGAGTCAGTTCGTATAGTTATTTCTATGAGTTCACACGGTCTGCTTTCCACGCTGTGTTCGATATCTATATATATATAAACGTGAAATTCACTCACTCACTGACTGACTGACTGTGATTAAACACGAAATCTCGAAAACTACTAAACCAATCGAGATGAAATTTTGCAAACAGGTAGGTAATAGGTTGGAGATGCTCACTAAGAAATAATATCAACATGGCCTTAAGGAATCGCCTTAAATAACTAAAAATAAGAAACGGTGTGGTGCGGGAGTGCGGGGAAAAAAGTGTAAACAGAAACAGACGACGTGTCAGCTGTCAAATTCGGAAATATGACAAGCAGAATCAAATTCATAGCGATTTCCATTTGCAGAATCAGTGCAAAAAAAAATGTGTTTTTGTCGTTATATTTTCATGCTTTCACCAGAAACGATTCGGAACCGATTCTGAACAAATTCCACCGGTCCCAGGCTAAGCTAACTTCAAGTTTGAGACATGACATTCGCAATTCGTTCACGTATTCGACAGTTTGGAGCAAGGTTCTGAAGTTTTTGTTCGGTTCCAAAACTGTTCGCGATAAAATAGGAACCTGAACCCATTCACAAGTTGGGTTCGGGTTGCTCACTCTGAGTTACTCCGATCGCACTCCAGCCGTTATCTGATAAGCTAAAAGGTAATACCCGAACGGCTGAAGTGCGAACGGAATCACTCGGAGTGCACAGAGTGAGCAAGCCGAACCCAGCTATAACTGGGCATGCGCTCTACGATAGTCCTCAATTAGTTCCGGTCAGCTGTCAAAAAATAGTCTTCATACACCTTCATATTCTGCAGCCACAAAGCAGAACAAAAAATGTGGTTTACAGAGAGGTGCTGCAAAAATAAGAGTTACATGACCATATGTTTGACGCAACTATCCCCTTAGCTCTTTGAAAGAAGATTACCTAATGCTACCTACACCCTACCCTACACCTACAAAATTTGTATAGGGCGTGCGAAGCCGCGGGCAACAGCTAGTAATAAATATATTGAATATCGATAATTAACAAGTTCTTTTATTTCTTAGTCCATTTCCCAATAGGTTATGGGACCAGTGTACGTGTATTCATCGCGGTTGTGAAAACCGAGAGTGTTTAGTTTGATAGTGACAATGGAAAATTTGAAACTAAAAAGAAACAGAAGGCTTCATGCTAACAGAGCTTGAACTTAGATAAGAACACCAGAGCTCAGCAATTTAGAAATATTTATCGTTGAGGATATTTTATAACCGATTTTAAAAGACGCAATTTCAAAAAAAAATAAAAATCAAGTCTCTGAAACACAATGAAAAAAGTGAAACAAAACAATTCCATCAATAAAAAAAAAATGGAATTCTTATAACAGCAACCAAAAAGGGCACAATTAGTATTCCCAGTAATATGGGCATACAGGAAAGTCTTTGGTATAGGCTGGACTGTCCAGAGGTTCCTTACAATTTGCTGTCCGTAAGAAAAATACAAAGGGTTAGTATGACTATTGCTTAAAAAAAAAAGTGGTAGTATTTACAAAGGCGGTAAGCTTATAATTTATGGGTAAGTCTTTAAGCACTTTAATAATAATTGCTCTTGAACTCACTGTTATTGGAAATTTAAAAAAACACTATTATTCAAGCACATAGTGACAATTGAATATAAATAAAAATTATCAATTGTGGTTTGAACGTTTGGGCCACATTGGTGAGGTTTAAATTATTAAATTATTATATATATATAAAAAAAAAAAAAAATACAGAGATCGAGGACTTATCGATCAGGTTATACAATGAGTATTTATGTGGAGCATGCATAAACAAGCGCGACTTCTATTCCAAAAACCTGTTTGTGCATGAATTTACTCACTATTGTGTTACATATTTGATGAGTCATAAGTCATATGTATTTTGTATGTTTCAAGATTTAGTTCCTGAAAGTGGGGAACATTATAATTTACAGATTTTCAATTTATTCTGTGACAATGGAGGTGAATATCTATCTACTGAAATGAGAGATTTTTGGTATGCAAAAACAGGGGCGTCGCGTCGGGGGGGGGGGGTGATGGGGGTAATTACCCTCCCCGACGCTTTATTTTCTTCACAAAGGAAATAATTGTTCTGGAAAAGTGAATGACCTTCAAATTTGCAAAAAAAATTGCCTGCGGCGCGTTAGCGGGGGGTCGCAACTTCTCATTACCCCCCCCCCCCAGACTACAAGTCACGCGTCGCCACTGTGCAAAAAGGTAAATCATCATTTGACAATTCCACTAACCCCACAAAGTAAATGGTGGAGCTATAAAAAAAAAGGTTTCTGGGGTGAGGGAGGCAGTTTTAACTGCAACATTCTCACTTAGTTGGACCCCTACTAAAACTTTAAAAGAATTTGAAACAGCATACGAAATGTGGCGTAGTGAAAAGCCTCAAGTAAAATATTCATAATTGTTTGGTTCCATAATACCGTTTATAGGTACATAATAAAACCAGAAAAACAAAATTTGATATCAAATCCTTTTGAGCTATGCTGGTTGGTTATGAACCAAATGAATTTGAAGTGTGGGATGTGGTTAGTCATAAGTTTGTTGTAGTTAAGGATATGATTGTAGATATGACAAAGGACCCCGCACAAAAAGATAGGAAAAGTGGTCCCGGTCAAATCGTCTGAAATTTTGATATGATATACTTCTCGTTATCCTGATTAAAAGCTGTCATGGACGCAAAAAAATCTATCGAGGGGTTTCCGAGTTATAGGTCCTCAAAGACGTCATTTTGGATATAAAAGATGTCAAAGTTCAAAATTGTATTGATTGAATATTATCTTGTTTACCTACATAATTTGGTCTAATATACTATAAAAAATAGAGTAAATAAATTTTAAAAGATCAGAAATGCCTAAATAGTGTGAGTAAATATCGAGGTAAATATGTTAGACAATGATACAATAAAGGTGCTGTTTGTTTGTCATTAGTCCGGATGTTCATCTGTTGTTTCTCTATACTTATACCATTGAAAAATCGGACGCGTTTATTTCAAGTTATAGCGTGTTGTGTTGTTTTTTTTTTTTTTTTTGATTATTATTGAAAGAGCAGTGAACGCAAAAAAAAGGTTTTATTCAGGTAAGTAGGTATCTAGTGTATCTACCTAATTGAGTAAAAAGCTCAGTTCCTCCCATAAACAGGGATTACTGCGAAAGCAAGCAATATATTATAAAATAAATGTATAAATATACAAAAATTAATTCTATATTTCTGTTTTTAATAACAAAAGATCTATATACTATATACACAGTATACTTTTTTGATGCCAATACCAACAGTTCAAGATTTAAAACATTAAAAAATATACATTGTCCGCTAAAAATTAGAAATAAACATATTAATGAGAATAACGAACAGAAATCGAGATGGATTTTAGTTTTAATTGATAAAACGAAGGGTATTTGGGGCTCTGTTTTTGGCATCTGATATACACGATGTAGTAACTCGGTTGCCGGATAATGAATATTTGGTTTGTGTCGCGCGTAACCCAAATACCAAACAACTGCTGCTATGTGTGCACACGTGCCCAGCGTTCTGGATCCTGACTTGCAGGTACAGTAATGACCTCCTACATTATTAAAGTCAAATTCAATGAAAATCTTGTGCCTAACTGCGTTTCTGAAGCGCGAAAACACCTTTATTCTGATCAGATTGGGGTAATTCAGTAACAGGTCTATTTGCAATTCATTATTTGTTTCTCTGTGCACAGTGTCCTGGGTGTAAGACGGCGCAATATTTATCTGATAGACACCTACAGTTCAGTCCCTCTATTCTAGATCCAAATGTGGAGAGTCTAGAGCATAATTTTCGTGTAAGCGCCTCCACTGCGCATTTCTAGCCCGCAGGTTTTCTTCTTCGATTCTATAACTTGCAAATTATTTTCGCTAAGCGATGTTTGCCGTATTTGTTGGGCCATCTCAACTGTTAGTCCTTCTATTAGTACTGGATCCCGGTATTTATTAAACAGGGCCCCACAAATTCTGTAAAGATCGCCCGCACATATGTAAAATGTTCGTTTTTTGCTTCAATAATCCATGGAGTCTTAGTTATTAGTCGTGATAGGTTAGCTTCTTCTGTCGACAATTGATGTTCGTGCGCCCTTAGTTGAGTTAGCATCCTACATTCAATTCCCAGCCTTTCCAACAAGGGCATGGCACCTCGGTAACCTCGGTCCAGAATAAATATATCATTAGGTAGGAGCCAGTAATAATGGAAGGAGCAACATTTGAGCTGGCCGAACAAATGCGGCAAAGTTCGCTTACCGAAAATAATTTGCAAGTTAGAATCGAACAAGAAAACCTGCGGGTTAGAAATGCGCAGTGGAGGCCCTTACACGAAAATCATGTCTTAGAGTTTCCACTTTCCACATTTGGATCTAAAATATCTGAGGGACTTAACTGTAGGTGTCTATCAAATAAATCTTGCGCCGTCTTATATCCAGGACACTATGCGCAGAGGAGCAAATAGACCTGTTACTGAATTACCCCAATCTGATCAGGTAGAGAGTGTTTTCGCGCTTCAGAAATGCAGTTAGGCACTAGATTTTCATTGAATACTATTTTGATAATCTAAGAGGCTAAGAGGTCATTATTATACTTGCTTGCAAGTCAGGATCCAGAACACTGGGCACTTGTGCTCACAACAACAATTATTATTGGTATTTTGGTTACCCTCGACACCAACCAAATATCCATTATCCACCAACCGAGTTACTACATCGTGTATCAGATGCTGGAAACAGAGCCCCAAATAAAGTACGTGCTTATCAATTGAAACTAAAGTCCACCTAGCTTTTTTTCATTATTTTCATTAATACCTATGCTTATTCTAATTTTTAGCAAACTATGTGTATTTTTAATGCTTATTTAAATCTTGAATTGTTGGTATTGGCATAAAATAGATTAAAAGTATAGTGTGTATATAGATCTTTCGTTATCAAAAACAAAAATATAGAATTTATTTTTATATATTTATACATTTATTTTATACTATATTTTTTGTTTTCACAGTAATTCCTGTATATGGGAGAAACTATGAGCTTTTCACTCAATTAGGTAGCCGCTTACCTGCGGCTTACCTAAATAAAACTTTTTTTTTCGTTCCCTGCTCTTTCAATAATACTTGACCAAATAGAATAAAAACACAACACGCTATAACTTGAAAAAAACGCGTCAGATTTTTTAATGTTATAGGTATAGAGAAACAACAGATGAACACCCGGACTAATGACAAACAAACAGCACCTTTATTGTATCATTTTGTAACATATTTACTCACACTATTTAAGTATTTCTGATCTTTTGAAGTTTATTTACTCTATTTTTAATACTATTTGACCAAATTATGTAAACGAGATAATATTTAATATACAATTTTCAACGTTGACATCTATATCCAAAATGACGTCTTCGAGGAGCTATAACTCGAAAACCCCTCGATAAATTTTTTTGCGTCCATGAAAGCTTTTAATCAGGATAACGAGAAGTATATCATATCAAAATTTCAGACGATTTGACCGGGACCACTTTTCCTATCTTTTTGTGCGGGGTCCTTTGTTTTTGTCCTCCAACCCTTTTAATCTGCATAAAGCTGATTCCTCTGACTATTTGTCAAGATCAGTAGTTAATAATAAGCTTGGAAAAGTGAATGTAGAACACTTTGATTATACAGCTGATTCGTCTGACTATTTATCAAGAACAGTAGTTAATCATAAACTTGAAAAAGTAAATGCAGAACACTTATGGTCATAAAGCTGATTCCTCTGACTATTTGTCAAGATCAGTAATTACTAACAAGCTTGAAAAAGTAAATATAGAACACTTTATTTATAAAAGCTGATTTCTCTGACTGTTTGTCAAGATCAGTAGTTACTAATAAACTTGAAAAGTAAATGTTCAACTTTTATGGTCATAGAGCCAATTTTTCTGACTGTTTGTCAATATCAGTAGTTAGTTAATGATAAGTTTGAAAAAGTGAATGCATAACACTTTGGTGATGAAACTGATTCCTTTGACAGTTTGCCAAGATTGCTGGTTAATAAATCTGATAAAGCAAAATCAGATGACCAACCAATCTAAGAAAGTAGCTTACTGTTAACCCACAAACTTATCAAACTATATAATGAATGATTATAGTAAATCTGTGATTAAAACAGATCTGCCATATGATATTGATTCACTCATTATTGGTAAATAAAACGTGGTCGTTAGTATCAAGACCCGAATATAAAAATATAGTGGATTGTAAAAGGATATTCTCTATTGAAAATGATGAAATTGGAAAACCATTTAGATACAAAGCTTACTTAGTTGCTCGTGGTTTTAGTGAACATTACTTGGTAGATTATAATGGAACCTTTGCACAGGTGGCGAGAATCGTAGTTTTCTGGTTTATAATAACCTTTTTAATCAGTTTACCCTTTTAATACATCATATGGATGTAAAAACAGCTTTCCCGGATGGGACATTGAAGGAAGCCATTTTTATGAAGCTTCCTGAAGGCTGAAGGGTGGCTGGCTCAAGGTGTGACAAGTAAACATCCTAACCAAGTTTGCAAGGCTTTGTATCTATTAACTAAAACAAACCACTAGATGTTAGTTTGAAATAATAGTGAAAGTTCATAAAGAAAATGGGTTTGAAAATTCATCAGTTAACCACTGTATTTATATCTTAGACAAAAGTGCAATATGTAAAATTATTTCTGTAGTTCTGTAGATGGTAGTTGCCACTGCAGATAATAATACATTGAATAGTTTCAAAAGGTATTTGGCAAATAACTGTTCTATGTTTTATTTGAAAGACAGTAAACTATTTTTGGGTAATAAAATTGAAAGGTAATCAAAAATAAAATAACTCTTGATCAATTTTCATATAGGTACAGTTCAAATGTACATGAAAACTATTTTACATAAATTTAATGTGAATGACTGTTGTGCCATCAGCTGTGTCAGCACTCGACTTCCTAGTAAACTGAATTTGATTGGTTTAAATTCAGAAGAAAAACATGATAGCCCTTGCCGTAATCTAATCGTCTGTTTAATGTATATTATGTTATGTATATCAAGCCTGATTTAAGTAGCGCTGTTAATATTTTGAGCAGGTATTAAAACAAAAATAATAAAGAGCTTCAGCAATACTTGAAAAGGGTCGTAAGATATCTTAAGTGTGAAGTTGATACAATATTTTACTATTGAATGCATCAATTTCTTGAGTGATTCTATTAATCCTGACTAGGAAGGTGCAGGTGATAATATAAACAATATAAAAAGCACATCAGGATATTTATTTAAACTGTTTGAAATTTGTGTGATATGTTGGAATACAAAAAGGCAGTTGTCAGTAACGGCATCATCTACTGAAGCCGAATATATGGTTTTTCTTTTTGAAGAGGCTCTTTGGTTAAAATCATTAGCAGAAAATATGCATAAACATTGATATCAGAGCCAATTATGACCTAGGAGGACAACAATGGACCTCAATAAGTATTACAAATAATCCAACAAATCACAAAAGATCAAATCATGTTGAATTGATCGTGATTAATATAAAATATTAATTTGTCCACACATAAACCACTAGCACACATGTTTACCAAACCACTAATGCAAGTGAAATTTGAGAAATTAGAATGGAATTAGGCTTAGTAAGTAAGTTAAATGGTTTGATTAGGTTTTCCTGGGTTTTCCCTAATCCCGAGCAGCAAATGCTGGACCGTTATTGTAATTTTCCCCAGAAAAGACACACATAAGGAAAGCGGGCCTATTTATGTTATACTAGGTTTAAGTTGTATTACACTTTCAGTATAATTGATCAAATTTTTGAGGTGGCGTATTGGATAAACTGATATTCATATCAGCGGAACAAAAATTAATAAATTAAACTTTGATTATTAGCCTATACTTTGCTAATTTCTATCGCAGCTATGGATGATTGAATGTGTTTATAATAGTTTTTATATGTAAAGTAAACAGATGAGGAATCGTTTACTTAAGAAAGGGTTTATAATTCTTTGTCTTGATGTTGAGTCAGTTCGTATAGTTATTTCTATAAGTTCACACGCTCTGCTTTCCACGCTGTTTTCGATATAATAAATATATTGAATATCGATAATTAATAAGTTCTTCTATTTCTTAGTCCATTTCCCAATAGGAAACTCCGAAAACGACACCATTAACGTAAAAATCGCTCTAAAAAAATATATATTGCCTGAAAGTACGACGCACTAAATACACAGAAAATCGGTTTCGCTCAAAATGTCTGAATTTTTAATATGATGTAGTCCATGTTGCCCTTATAGTTTACGTGCAAAAAAAAAAGGGGGGTACATCGAGTAGTTTTCGAGATATAGACTGTCAAAGTGGCGCCATCAAGCCTATGTTTAAGCATACTCAGCACCAATTTTTATCAGTTAAGTTAGCTATAACATTACAAAACTGAAAAAGATTGACCCAAAGGGTTAACAAATCTTCCAAAAAACTAAACCAATTTTTTATTTTCCCCTACCTTAAAAATAGGCCAGTGAACAAGAGTCAAATATTAATGTTAATGGTGTACGTAAAAATTGATATATTAAAAGTAGCTGTGGTGTACGCTCACCACACTTCTGAAAACAGAAGAAGTAAGCAGTATTTTGTTTAATCTGAACAGAAAAAAATCTTATTTTCTCCATTCATTTCTCACTTCTCAAAAGAAAAAAACATCCAATTCTTCCCAAAAAAAAAAAAAAACGGACTATACAGGGTGTCCGTTTTAAGTGATACCACTATTGCTATCTCTGAAACGGTAAAAGATACGAGGTCAGTTAAATTAGAAAAAAGTTGCCTTTTTTGATGCCCATTCAAGATTCGTTTACAGTGTTGCCAAATTCCTTTTAGTTTAGGAAATACAGGGTGATTTCTAAGAAACGCCGAAAACTATTTCATCAATTATTTCGAAAACTATTGATTTTCGGGACACAATTTAAATTTGAAAGTTTTATAACTTTTATCGCTTTACATCATGGCATCTTCAAATTTCAAATTTGACGTTTCGTGATCGAACTACCATCATCAACTTCATTTTTTCAAATACGGACCTGGATTTTTTATGTCATTTTTAGAAAGCGCACTTTATTCTTCTTTCAACGATATACCTCTTAAGTATGATTGGCCGACGTTTCTGCTCGAAAAAGTGATCATCAGTGATCTTTACCAAAATTTTACCTTGATTAGGCCCTGGAATTCGTCATTTATAACAAGGACGGTCTAACAAGTACTATTTCCCTTTATTATTTAGAACAAAATTAACAAAATTATTTTGAATGAACACTTAAAATTATAATTAAAATAATCACTTAAAAACTAATTACGTACATACATATTATTTTAATTTCACAAATTCAGGTTGGCATCAGTGATATGGAATATGAATAAATTTCATCAAAGAATGCCTTGAAAAAAATTAGATTGACAGCTTTGCAACATGTCAAACATTTCTTTATTATTTATTCATTTTATAATAATTGTTAAATTAATAAGAGTACAGTGATTTTCATTATGGAGTTTACGAAAATACCAAAGACATTAGAAGAATTCAAAGAGAGGAAAAGGCTGCATGTGCTAGAATAAATAATAGTTATGTAAACTTTGTTTCACCAGGGTTCATACTTTTGACATAATTTGCCTTTTTTTTTAACAAATAGAAATTGACTGAAAGAAATCGATGACGTCAAAAACGTTCGTCGGTTCCTTAACCAGAAGTCATTCATAATTTGTCAAAAAAATTGAATGTCATAATATGAATAATTAATCTACAACAACTCTTTTTTTTTTTTCAAGTTTCAAGGTCTCTAGCTGAGGTGGAAAAGTTGGTGAACTTAGTCCAGCTATTTTTTTGAAGAGCTAGTTTCTCTAAATACCAGTGCGATTTTGTTATTTGCTATCCAAGTATGGAGAATTATGCAGCTTTTTTGCAGAACATTGAAGTTCTATTTTTGTAACGTCATAGACTGTGGTCATAGAGACATAATATGCAGCAACCTGTGCAAACTATCAAACTTATATTCCGACGTACCATTCACATATGGAAATGAAAGTATGCACCTTTTCCTTGGAAAAAAAATATGAATCTTCTTATGTCATAAAAATCACCATAATATGCACAAGTTCAGTAGCAGTGCAGTATTATCACGTTAAAACTGAATTTACAGAAGACTATTTTTTCCTTCTTCAGTAAAGATTTAATGCTTCCACGCCCCTGTGATATGGGAAATACCACTAAAAAACTATCTTTCCGATTTAGTCCGTTTTTTTTTGAGAAGTGAGAAATGAATGGAGAAAATAAGATTTTCTTCTATTCAGATGAAACAAAATACTGGTTACTGCTTCTGTTTTCGGAAGTGTGGTGAGCGTAAACAGCTACTTTCAATATATCAATTTTTACGTACACCATTAACATTAATATTCGACTCTTGTTCACTGGCCTATTTTTAAGGTAGGGGAAAATAAAAGTTTGGTTTAATTGTTTGGAAGATTTGTTAACCCTTTGGGTCAATCTTTTTCAGTTTTGTAATTTTATAGCTAACTTAACTGATAAAAATTGGTGCTGAGTATGCTAAAGCATAGGCTTGATGGCGCCACTTTGACACTCTATATCTCGAAAACTACTCGATGTACCCCCCTTTTTTTTTGCACGTAAACTATAAGGGCAACATGGACTACATCATATAAAAAATTCAGACATTTTGACCGAAACCGATTTTCTGTGTATTTAGTGCGTCGTACATTTGCCTCAATTTTAAAAATGGGCGCTATTTTTATTCCTCAGGGACGGAACTTCCGTCTCTGCCACTCAAATCTCTCCAATAGGTCTAGGGAACATGTGTACGAAGTGTCCCCACCGGCCGCTCCCACTAACCACGGAACACACACCGCACGAGCCAGCCCACATCAAAAACGACGAGTCGCATATGCCATCACCCAACAGAACTGGAAGAAGCACCAGGGTCGCTGCATTCGAACAATCCTCGATCGCCCCAACGACTCAGTCTTTCCACCTCAAAGAATCATGGAACCATACTGGCGGAATGTCATGACGACCCGCTCACGAGCCGCACCACCAACTGGCGAGGACAACCCTCACGACGTTCACGGAATATGGGCGCCGATCTCCACCAATGAACTGCTCCAATGCCGCGTCACCCTTAGCGATACACCCGGACCCGAAGGAATAACACCAAGGCAATTCCGAGCCATCCCACCCCTTACCCAAATTAGAATTCTAAATTTGGTGCTATGGTACAGAAGATTCCCACTACGCCAGAGAGCAGCAGCGACAACGTTCATACCCAAGAACGGCGACTCAGCAGACCCTGGTGACTTCAGACCGATCATCATTCCCTCTCGTCCTGGCCCGCCAGCTACACGCCATCCTTGCTCGCATCACCCGGACGTTGAGATTCGATCCCCGCCAGAGAACCTTACAGCCGACTGACGGATGCGCCGACAACACCGTTCTGCTAGACCTGTTACTACGGGACAAACACCGCCGTTACGTCCTGCCACATTGCATCGCTGGACGTAAGCAAAGCGTTTGACTCAGTAGCCCACAATGCCATCTCCCATTCCCTGGAAATCTACGGGCTACCCATCACCTTCATTGGTTACGTCAGGCAGGTCTACGAGGACTCGACCACCACTCTGAAGGAACCGGGATGGAAATCACGGCCGATCAATCCCCAACGAGGCGTCAAACAAGGTGACCCTCTATCGCCAATGTTGTTCAACATGATAATCGACCAGCTTCTCAAGAGCCTTCCAGTGCATATCCGCGGCACTATAGACAACAGCCGACTTAACGCCCTAGCATTCGCCGATGATCTGATCCCCACGGCCCAAAAACCCATGGGGCTACAACAGCTCCTGGATATCACCGGCAACTACCTGGCAATCTGTGGCATGGCCCTAAACCCGAAGTGTCTGACAGTCAGAATCAAAGGCCAACCGGAGCAGAAGAATAACGCCGTCGAGAAAGATCGTTCAGCATAGATGGAACGCCAATACCATTCCTGCGACGCACCGACACCTGGCGATATCTTGTTGTCACATTCAGCCCTGACAGACGAGTCAAATATGCACCCAACGACGACGTTGCTCTTATGCTTGACCGCTTTATACGTGCACCTCTAAAACCACAGCAGCGTCTCCATGTACTGAGAACCTTCTGCATTTCACGGCTCTATCACAAGCTAACCCTAGGACGCGTCATGCTGGGATGCCTGAGGAAGACTGACAAGATGATTCGATATGCGGTCAGAACGTGGCTCAATTTTTCCAGTGATACACCGGTCGCATACTTCCACGCAACGATTGAAGATGGAGGTCTCGGCATCCCTTCAGCACGATGGCAAGCATCACTGCTGAGGGAAAACAAACTACTGAACATTAACCTGCCAGACATCGAAGGCAGCATCGCTACTAACTTCTTCATTTCGGAAGAGCTGCAAAAGACGGAAGTAAGACTCCATCAAAACGGTACCCCCATCAGAACATCAGACGACATCAGGAAAATGTGGAAGTCGAGGCTAGCAGACATGGTTGATGGCAAGGGATTACGTACTGCCAGCGACGTATTAGAGGCGCACAGATGGATCAGAGAGCCTACACATCTGCTCTCAGGCAGAGACTTCATTGCCTGCATTGAACTTCGCATAAACGGCCTCCCCGCCAGATCCCGCACAAACAGAGGACGCCCGGAAATGGACAGGAGCTGCAGAGCAGGGTGCAATGGCCCAGAAACCCTCAATCATGTCGTGTCGCTACGTCAAGAGGAACCTGGAGCGACAAAGATACGAGGTAACTGAAGAGTCCAAGATAGCCACCCCACAAGGGAACCTGAAGCCGGACCTAATAGCCACCTTGGGTACCCGCTGCTTGGTCCTCGACGCTCAAGTCATCACAGATTCTATCTCTCCAGACGCCGTCATGGGTTTTTTCTGTTACCCTTTGGATATTGGGTAACCAGCAGGATAATTCATCCAAGGACTTAATGAAAGACTTGTTGTTGCTTAGAAGTGCTGTATTAGATTCGTTGTCAAAATATGTGTTGCATTACCAACTGGGTCAGTATGACCTACTTATTCAGCATTCAGGGGCCACAACACGTGAGGGATTGTAAGCGTTTCGTAAAAACCAAACTACAAAAAAACTGCTCCAGATATCGAGATGAACTAATTAAATTTATATAAACGAAGGAATATACAACCAGCCTACAAAAGCATTTTTTTGATATATTAAATATTTATTGTAGAAAAATATTGCTTGAGATCGTCCTTTTTCGCTCCTATTTGAATGCAAATATGAGCGATGGATTTTTTTTTTTAAATCGCTCTGTACGCTGGTAGGTTGAACCTTTGTGAGTTTTTGTTCCAAAAATGAAGTCTGTTATTGTTTTATTGATGCCGTAGTTTCGGTTTTCGTGAGCACTGATTTGATGCATTTTTGACTAAAAGTATTTAATGCAGTGTTAAAACTATTTATTTTAGTGTAGTTTTGTGTTTCATTTAGCTTTTTAATGCATGTCGCAATTGTCTAGCTTTTCTTGAACTTTCGTCTCGCGGTCTGTGACTAAATAGCATTTTGCCTTAATATTATATTGGTTTAGAAATTATAGTTAATAGTAACGATACAGGGTGTGCACTATATGGGCATCACAGCCGCTCACAGAACTAAGGTCGAGAAATACTCCACCCCCGCCTTCTTCAGAACAGCTGTGATGACACTGACCAAAGCCCGAGACGTCGAAGTCCACCCTGAACTAGCGAGGATTTTGGAGCATAGAATCCATCGGACTCCTGACGGACGGACTCCGCAGTCCTCACCACCAACGAAGCTGCCGTGCTAAGTACCCGCGTCGCCTTAGGTGGTGTAATGTGTCACAGCACATACAGACTCAGGCCACCCCGGCCATAACTGGAAAATGAAGCCCAAACGGACACAGAGGACTCTCTTTATGGTTATCGAACGTGGTAGTACTGTTCTCTAACCTCTGGAACAAAACAAGCGAATATTCGACGGAAAATCGGGTTTTTCGTCGGTACAAGGCTTGAGAGCGAGGAAGTACCGGCCCTCCCTTGCGTGCGAGTGAACGCGCGCCTCAAAACAACCCAGATAAGCCCCGATGCCCCCGAAAAATGTTTGTTTTTATTTGAATTTCGAACCGTCATTGGCATCAGCTGTTGTTTCGCCGGGTCTACTGGTGGTGCGTTCGACAACAGCTGCAACGTATGATCTAGATCAATCATGCGGTGCAACGTTCCACCGTGGTTTGATCTGGTTGCACTAAGTCGGGCAGTTTCCCGCACTTAATTGGGCAGTTTCCCGATTTCCTCAGCCAGTGCCTTTGTAACGGTTCCCTATTTTCCTGTCTGTCCCGGTATTTCGGATTTCTCGGGCGCCACCCCTTTGTGATTTACAGCGTCAAAGGGGACCGCTGATAAGCCTGTCGGGTAGCCTTTAAACAGTGAAGAAGACGGTGATCCAAGGTTCAGTGTAAATAATACAACTTGTTTAACAAAATTAGTTCAATTTATTCTTACCCACTATGAAACACTAGCAAAATACATTGTGACGGGAAGGATAATAGTCACCCTATTTACGCCGGTTTTGGAAACAATATTTTCCACGCTAACGGTATTTAGCACAGTAACACTATTTATCACGGTAACGCAACTTGGCACGGTAAAGTTATTTATTACGGTAACGCAATTTGTCACGGTAACGTTATTTCATTACGGCACGCTATTTACTTCGGTGTCGTTATTTATTATGTTCACGGTATGGGCGGATTTAGCTCCAGCTCCAGAATCCGAAGGTCGAGAAATTTACAATAAACAGTCTAATAAGTAAACTCAGTTCGGTAATTTTCGGTAAAGAGGGATTGCATCTAGGAACAGGATATTTTCCTGCGTGAATTCAAATGGACTGGTCAGAATCGTTTCAGGGCGGAATTATCGGGATTACTCCACAATTAAGGAATCGAGATTTCTCCACAATAAAGGAATCGGGATTACTCCACAAATAGGCAATCGGGATTTCTCCACAATAAGGAAGTAGGTACGGTAGTCGGTTGAAAATCGGGATTACTCCACAATTAGGGAATCGGGATATCTCCACAATAAGGAAGTCGGTTACGGTAGTCGGTTAAAAATCGGGATTACTCCACAATTAGGAAATCGGGATTTCTCCACAATAAGGAAGTCGGTTACGGTAGTCGGTTAAAAATCGGTATTATTCCACAATTAGGGAATCGGGATTTCTCCACAATAAGGAAATTGGATACGGTAGCGGATAACGGAAAACTGATATTACTGAGTTTTACTTACCAAAATACTTCGATCGCTACACACTGGAGCTCGTAACTAGGCTGCTGGCGGTGGCTGCTGTTGCCCGGACTCGAATGATTTTACCTGGTACCGCGTCGTACCCAGCTAGGTACGAAAGCCTTGGTTCGGCTTTATGGTCTGGCGGGGTATCGGTCGCGATCGGAGACAAGCGCCGTACTCTCGGTACCATGTAATTTTTGCGCGTTTATTTCGCCTGGGAAAATTCGTAGCAATTTCCCGATGTTTTCGCGATAGTTGCGGAGAATTTTTACTGTGTAAATAGGATGACGTGATTTTTGTATTTCTAAAATAAAAAAAAAGGGGCGATTGGTTGAAAAATAAGAAAGTTACCCTGACGGATTTAGAAAAATTATGCAACTTCATTACATGCCCGGAACCAAATTTGGTGGTACGGACGGGGTTGGGAGAAGGAAGACATCACCATCGTCACCCCATCGAAATTTTGCCAGGGTTGGCCCTTACGGCTACTTTTCGGCGATGTTCGGGTTACCTTCTTACCCGCCTGTTAGGAAGTCCCCAAGTTTGAGGCCCCATTTCCGAGCTCCCTGTGGAGCCAGCCGCCCCAAACTCGGCCTCTGGACTACAAAAGAGGCACCCTCCGATTATTCACCCCTAAATCCACTAAATTTACCCTTTAACCCCCAACCCTTTCGAATAGGGGTTGATTTTGCAAAACAATCAGCACACCCTGAAACCCCTTCAGATGGCCGCTGTTGATAAAGTGCATCATTACAACGATCAAAACATCAAAGAAACCCTTACCCAGCAACACCCCAACCGCCCCCTTAGAATTCTACCAATCGTCCTTGGTGTGGGAGGGGGCTGGTGCGCCGGGAACAACTTCCTTTGCGACGCTCTCCGCATCCCCACCTACAAGAAAAAAGACATAGTTTACAGTATGCTCAAGGGCGGCGCTATGATGCACAAGGCTCACTCGCGCCGCCTTTGATCCATACTACAACTTTCTTTTATTTTATTTACATCGGTCTCTGACATCGGTTGTACACTTTTCTCTTGTTGCTCACTGTTTTTTTTTATAACTTTATAGCCGCCCTCTGTGATATTTCACACATATTTGTTATTTATTTTACTCCATTCTATTTATTTATTTTACCAACGTGCATGTCTCATTTTACTATAGCCTTAGAGAGTAGATGTCCTTTTTACATATTTTTCTGTAAGCGTTCTTATACCAATATCTGCATAAACTTACTTTTAGTCGCACTATGCTCCAGAGCGGCGCCAACTGTCTGGCGGTCAGCTATTACGTAGTAGTAGGCTCTTGAGAGCACCCTCCTTAAATGGAGCGGCTCCCGTAATTTTACAAGCCGGAATGTCTTTATATATTTTTAATGTCTACATTTTCCTCAATAAAGATTTTTAATAGCCCCGACGATGACCCCTTCCAGCCGGCTACCCTTGTAACGTTTTCAATTTCTTGGCTAATAAGCTACCTTGTTTTGCCATACTGGATATGATTCCATATACACTACAATGAAATAAATGAATAAACAACTATCTTTTTTGTGCCCAGATTTTGTTACCTTGAGTGCTGCCTTCTACTAGAAGTTTTTTTGGTTCAGGTTTGCAAGTTTGGTTAATTGATCTAGGAAGGTTTGATTCAGTACGGCAGGGCCCGCTGTTATTGATTAGAATCTTAGGAAAAGGAGTTAGTACCATCATCATCTCTGTTTGCAAATCCAATCAATAATCTGAGGTTATGATAATAATTGTTGTTTACTTTTTGACTTTTCATTTCCATCATGTCATTGAACAGCTGTTTTGTCTAGGCGTTTTCTTTAGACCTGTTCTACCTTTTGATATATGTTCTATAGGCACTTTTCAACATTCACCAGTCATTTTTTACACAACCGATTCTCAGTTCGTACTTTTGGGGTGAAACTGAACACGTCCTTTTCTATAATTTTCTTCAATGTCAAAATTAGAAGTTTGACAGATGAAAGTCTTCTTCCGAAATCTAAATTCTAAATGAAGAATCTCCCCTTTTGATCTGCGACCTCACGCTGAGTAGTCGTCCGGTCTCGGGCCTCGGCCCTAATTATTTTTGGGGCGAGACTTTTTGGAATTTCGTGCCAGGGAGCTCAAGTTTGAGACTAATTTCTTGCTGATAATTGTCTAGAGTCGTCCCTTGGTCATTTTTGGATTCTGTTTCGGTAAGTTTGAGATTTTCTTCAGGAAATATTAACCTATAACACGTGTTCCATTTTTTTTAATAGGACTGTTCCGAGCAGCATTTGGAAGTTTAAGACTTCACCTTGGGTCTAGAGTATCCCTCAATTTGAGGTAAGATTATTTCTAATATTTGGGGCTGGTTTTATTTTTTTATACGAACATCGTTATAGGGTCCTAGTCTCAGGCTATAGTTGGACAATCCTACTCCTAGTCCTAGTGCTAGGCCGTAGCTAGACAGTCTTAGGCTATAGTTGGCTAGGCTGTATTTAGACATATTCAAGACTGGATCTGGATTGCTCTCAGTTGGGGCTTTGGTAGCCTTTCTTCAGCAACTCTATTGGTACCACTCTGCTAGAACCACATTGGGTTCTACGTTAAACAGATACATCGTGGATAGGACTCATGACTTACCATACCTTAGCCTATCTATAGTGAGACCAAACCTGTAGATAATCTCACTTTGGAAACTTCTGGATTTTCACATACATTTCACTTGTATACATGTAAGTTGCACCTTTACTATTTAGGCAAATCTTATATAAATCATCTGACACCGAATTACGTCGGTAAGTGCCCCTTAAATAAAATTCTAGAATTTTACCCTGAGGTTGCCCAAAGAATAACTTTCACCTTTCTGTGTTTAATTTGCCTGTTGGTAAAGTGTAACCCATACTGTTCTTTTAATCTTTCACAAGTGTTAATAAACAGTTAAAACTGTTTATTTTAAATTCATATATTCATTATTTACATTTTTTTTATTTATTCAAATATTCACAAATTAGGTACAAGCCTAATCCTAAACACCTTTTTAATAACTTCGTGGCTACTTATTGGCGCAATAGTTAAGTCCTAATTACTTGGTGGCTACACTTTTTGGCGCCTTATTATTATTGTTATTATTTTTTAATAAAGAAAGCCAGATACATTATTGTACCTAATTAGTTGTTTTATTGTTAAGCGCTCCAATTGTACAAGTTTTGTTATAACATCAATAAGTAATCTTCCTAGTTAAGTCACATTTAACTTGGTGGCGCCCAAAGGTAAGATGTATACAAGGAACCCATAGACCCATGGCCTCCGGACTGATGCTGACTAGCCGTATGCAGTATAATTAGGCAATTGCCAAAATAAGTACGTTATACCCTCACCGAATAGCAATGAACAGAGCTCGAGCGGGACCTCACCCCCGCGGATGTTGGTGCAGCCAAGAACAACTTGCGGACCTGAACCAACCGAGGAAAGGGCCTAAACCTCCTGAACAAGAAACCTGGGGAGAATTGTACCATCCATTCCTTCCGAAAGTTCGGAAGGCAAAGAAGTTCTCGCAGGTTTTTGCCCAAAAGCTGCGGCCGCAGTGCAGGAGGGTAGTGGGGAGCTTGGTGGGAAGAGGATGAAGGTTCATGGTTAGAGGGTGGATATACCTTAACGGCACTCGTCGAGGGGAAAATATACCAATCCAAATCAAGTTCACTGTACCTCTTTCAAAATTTGCCAGAAGGCTTCTCCTCTGTGACAGTTCTTATCTAAAATTGTAGCATTTTTATAGTCCTAGTAGAATTTATATGATGTAGGGCTACAATTTTTTACATGAAAAAAAGGAATCATTACCATTGAAATAATCATTTTAATTGATCCTCTGATTTATTAGCTTCTTTCTGATCACTTAATTTTTTAATTTTTCTATTTCCATATCGAACCTGAATTCAACCCTGATATTCGACACCTTTTGGGTTTCGCATGACCTTGTCATCATTTGGGCTACCCAAATCAATTTGCATAGCCTCCCACTGCTCTTGAGTTTCACTCAAGGCAGGACGGACAGGTTCTCGAAAAGAAATCGGCAGTGGGTACCGAACCTTCGTTGATACGAATATCCAAGGTCCCTCCAGAACGCCCTTCTGATTTTTATCAGGATTTGAGAAAGTTGGCGAAAACCACCCTATTTTTATATTGGTTTAGAAGATTTCGTGCTCTGTGAGCTCAGTTTTATGGTTTTTAGTGAGGCTGTCAAGAGCTGTTGGGCATATGCATGTAAGTTGCACGTGTTCCGTGTTGAGAAGTTAACACGTCCTAATGAGGTTTTCTAATCTTTATAGGTTGATTTTTGGTTACCCAATTTTGCTGTTGACCGACGTTATATTGCTGCTGTTATCCAAACTGGATTTTTCTGCTCCTATTTTTATTAGAGGTAAGCTTCGGTCTTTTTATGATTTTTTTTTGCCAGGCAAAAGACAAATTATTTTACCCCAGTTGTCCTCACAGTATGTTTTTTCTCATTAGGGTCCAATGTGCTCCAAATCCAACCTACCGTGCTCAGGTTTAAACCCAAACCTATAACTCTTAGTACACGTTCTGAATTGATAAGTCAGATTCTGAATTTCTCAATCGATCAACAATCCAGCAGTCCAAGAGTCCCAACTTCAAAGTTCCACGGCGAAAATTTTGGCATCCAATTTGCCTACTCGCCTCACACAATCACCGCCAGATTCAAGCTCCAACAACTTACCTAAACTGAAAGCATGAGCTTTTTGAGACACCGAATTACCAGGTCAGATTGATAAATAAGGTTAAATTTTTAATTTCGCTAATTTTGAGAGAATTTTTGCGAATGATAAATGTATATATTCACATGGTTTTATTTTTTTATTTGAAAGCGTGAATAGCTAATTTGGTAATAATTCAAACGATACAGCTTTTGAACAAAAAGAAAAAACCCTGAAGATTCATGAATTTTCGACAGGTTTTCCGTGAGTTGTTTTTTTTTTATAAATAACCAAATGGTGCTATATAATTTTCTTATTTCATTTGTTGATAATCATTATACTCCAAATTTCCTATATACATAACTTTTATTATATTATACCGGTATAATTGTACAGTGTACATAAGAACAGGTGTTTGGATTATCCAGAAAAATAAAGTGTAATTTTTGGGATATTTCTGAGTATCTTTTTTATAACATATTTTCAGGTAGGTACTTGACAATTTTAGTCTGACAAGATTAAGTTTTTCTAAATTTTCTTAATTAGTTCTCTTAACCATCAACTTGATATCATAATTACGTAGGCTTTTACAAAAAATTTAGTGGCGCCCAATTTTGAAAGTCAAAATCAGGTAATATCTTTGAACCGATCTTTGAACCCATTTCCCAGTGCCACTGACGACCAGCTGCCGAGCAATGTGTAAATTAATTTTTCTTTTGAGTTAGGAAAAATATTGCTACACATAATAAATGGCACCCAACGTGGGGCCCGCGATTAAAAATTTTAATATTGCTGATTTTGACTTTTCAAGACCTGAAAATTTCAGTAGGTACTTCTCCTAAATATTCTCTAATTTGGCTTTAATTTTAGTTCTTATAAAGAAACGAAAATTACATGAAAATTTTTATTCTTGGAGGACCCAAAAATTATTCTTTATTGGTAAAATATGCACCAAATAATTTTATCGCCGCAAATAACTTTTTTTTTCGGACAAAGGAATTCGGAACTGGTTTTTTTATTTTTGTGTGACTGGTAGTACTGGTACCGTTGGTTGTTGGTTCTGTAGGTACCAATAAATACGATTTCAATAGAGATATTTGGAATCCTTATTAGATTAAAATAATATTTTGTTACTATATTTATGAACTTTGCTATGAGAAACGCATACACATTTTACCGTTATACAGAGTGGACTTTGAGTGATTTAAAAAATTCTGATTTTTTATTCAAACTTTTGATTTAGGACTTGACTCTTGTTGATTTTGGAATTTGGATTTCGATGTTTTTCATGCCGGACCCTCTTATAATTTTTGAAAAGTTCATTTACGGGTGATTTTTTTTCTGGTTGTTTTTTTTATTCTCGATATTTGAATTGCCTTATAGTAACTTTTGATATTGTTGCAAAAATATGGTCTGAAGAACATAGCAGCAATAATTCAATATTTTTTGGATAATTTTTTGAAATATTTTTGGAGGCTTGTTTTTCTATATTTTTGACCCTAGCCAGGTTTTGTTTTTTTTTTGATTTTTTATTTTCGGGTGCAACCGCGCGAAATTTGATGGTGCTTCCGAGTTTGGTATATTTAAACAGTTGTCCCTTAGCTTATACTTTTCGAATTTCATATCAGATTTATAATATGGAACCCCTTGGTACTTTTGGACCTAGTTAATTGTTGGAGCCTGAAATAGACTATGAGTTGAGCCTTCGTAATTGTAGTGTTACCAAGACTGCCAAAGAAAAGAAAAGTATTTTATCGATTACCCTGAAAAATTCTTCAATTATGCACGTATGAGTGTAGAATCTTTTGATTTTCTGCTCAATAAAGTACAAGACAAATTGGAAAGAACGTCTACAAACTTCAGAGAAGCAATTTGTGCAGAACAGCGCTTGTGCCTCACAATAAGGTAATTTATATTTATAATTTTTTTGTATGTCTTTTTTAGTTGCACCTGCTTATTTCTATGTTATGAGGTTCGATTTTATTTTATTTACATATACGGAAAAAAAAACAATGTATATTGTTGAATGAAGCATATTTATTTGAAACGAAACTTAATACAAGATAAAATGCTTATATTTCTTAAAATGACAAAATTTAATATGCACCGACATAGAAATAACATCATTCCATTGTATTGTCATAGTTATAGACTGGACTTAATAATAACTGAGAGGATGTAATTCCAGTTTCATCCTGGTCATCAAAAGTCGAAGCATCAGATGATGCAAATTGGGTAGCGTGAGATAGTCGAGAAGTTGATCCAAGCGAAGTTTCATGAGACGGTGTCATAAATTCGGTAATGTTGGTCCTACTAGCTCTACCGGAACCCTGCTGCATGGCCTGGTGCTCGATCAAAATTATTTCTTGAATTTTTGTACGAAGCCGTAGTGTTTGAGTTGGTGTAAACGCCTTCATAAACGGAAGCAAACTTTTAAAAAATAATAAATTTGGGTCCTCTTCTGCGTTTTATTTCCCTTTCCAGTAGGTCTACTTTGCGTGTTTCAATTTCTAATACTTTAGAAGCTGCATTGTCAGACCGACCTTCACTCCCAGCGTTAAGTTTCCTTTTACTTGAATTCGCCCGTATCATGCGAAAATTGCTTTTGCCATGAGGTAATTGCTTCGATGACCCTGGCTGAATATTTGTAATATCCGGTGGCCCTGGAGCTGTAGCAGAAAGCATGTCAGCGTCGCTATGATTTTCTATGTTCATTCTGATGAGAGCGAATTTTGAATTGTTTCGGTCTGATCATCCTCAGAAATGTGTTGTCTGAAGCTCATTAGTTATAATCTGTGAAGGGTGTGTGGATGTTAGATTGTCATCTCTTGATTCATCTAATGGTACTACGACGTTCTTAAAGGGGGTGTGACCCAAAAATGAAAGTTTTAGTGCAAAAAAATCTAAGAATAAATATTTAAACCGCATGTTGCTACGATGGTCCGTTTTCGAGTTAGGGCCGTTTAAAGTTACAACTAGGCTTTTGTGACGTCACGCTGGATTATCAGGGACAGTATTAACACGTGTAAAAATCTTTCAAAACATGAGACAATTATCTCTTAGAGCAAATTGCTACCACTCAAAGTATAGGGTACGGTTCACTGACGACTAAACGAACAGAAGACAGCGATTTCGGCGGTTGTGACACAAATTCCTGCATAATTTATCTTCATAAGGAGTTTTCTCAGAAACTATTTTGAATATAGAACTGCGGTTTTCACGAAAGATCTTAGAATTTTTTTCTTGATTTAAGTAGCTTAAGTCGTTTTTTGGGTCACACCCCTTTTAAGGAACAACAGTTGTTGGAAATATGCCCATGAGCTAGTTGTCTTGACAAGTCCTCCACTTCCTGAGCGAGGTTTATCTAATTCACGCATCTGTGATATAAAATAAGCACGGAGGTTTTTCCATTTTTTTTTAGCATCATTCACTAAAACAACAGAAAATAAAGTCAGGTAATGTTATGTTTATTTTGTCTTATAATAGGAAACTTGCACAAACTTCTTCAAAATCTTAAAATTTCTACCATAATTCCATAAGAAACTGTATCTAAAAGTCATCAAACATGAAACATGAATTTTTTTCTGAGAAAATCAAAATTGAAAAATGTGCAAGTACCTTATAAAATATTTGATATATTATAGGGACTAACCAAGCATAAATAGGTAAGGATTTTCTGTTTTTTAGATTCCTTGCAACAAGAGACTCTTTTACTTCTCTTGCGGGACGTTTCAAAATGGGAAAGATCACTTTATCGGAAATTATTATCGACACATGCATGGTTTTATGGAGTGAGTTGAGCCATGCCACATCCCACGAAAGAAATGTGGTACTCAATTGCCGATAACTAGAGAGAGATGGAATTTTCCCAATTGTATAGGATGTATTGATGGTAAGCACATAAGAGTACGAGCTCCTGATAACAGTGGATCAACATACTACAACTATGAGCAATATTCTGTTGACATAGGCACCCCAGGGAGACAGAGTGATGCTGGAAATTTTAGAACATTATCTCTGTTTCATTTGTTAGAAGCCAGGAAAACTCAATGTTCCGGATAACAGACCTCTACCTCTTTCTAATCTAGAAATGCCATTTGTATTCCTTGGTGATGAAGGATACCCTTTGTTACCTTACTTAATGCGACCATATCCGGGCAGGGACTTGAACAATCAGAAAAGAATATTTAATTATCGATTGAGTCGTGCAAGGAACAGTGTCGAATATACTTTTGGCATAATGGCAGCTAAATGGAGACTGTTGCATAAGGCAATCGAGACCAGCGTAGATCATGCTGTTGAAATGGTGAAGGCAATTTGCATTTTGCACAACTACGTTCTGACACGGTCTGGGCATGAAAGAATTACAAACCCAATGCAGGATTCTACAACAGGCATCAGTGACGGAGGAGATATCATACTGGTACACCATCGTTTTGCAGCAGTTGCACTCAGAATACGGGATGCATTTATGAATTACTTTAATGGAATTGGCTCTGTTTCATGGCAAGAAAATATAATTCGCCGTCACAATGCAAACCAACATATGCAATGATCATTTGTATATCTTGTTCTAAACTTTCATTTGAATTTTTCACAAATATAAAAAAAAACTACTTACCGTTTATACCAACTTTCTTGGCAATTTCTGCCCACAGTGTTTTAAGAATTTTCGAGTTTTTCCTCAATTCGTTTGCTGGGTCCCATATAGCTTTGCGTTTATACACAGCCGAAATTAATTGCTCTTCCATTATTATTACTTGCGCCTTGATGAAAATATCAAACACGACTGATTGCCAGGCGGTGTGCTTGGTGGGTCGCTAGGATGATTAAGATGGTGGGGGATCGCAGTGCGGCTGATCCGATTTTAATCACCTGTGTTGGAAACACACAGCATGGGGACCGAATGTAAGCGAGGAATTAGAGATAGCGAGAACACCTAGCAACTTGAGGAAGATCTGCGAGAGTTTCATGATAGACAGACAAATAACGACGGACAACGTGACAAAAGACATGACTAGAGGATGCCCACAGGGATCAAGTCTGGGCCCGACCTTATGGCTGCTAGTCATGCAGGGGTGGTTTAGATGCATGGACAAAGCTGAAGAGACATGGAACAGGACACATAAAAGCAGACTGGCGGATGTGCAGGCGTACGCTGATGACCAGCTTATAGTAATCGCTGGCTCCATCACAGAAATAGAGAAGAAATGGGAAGCCATATGGTCAGCCTGCAAAGAGTGGGAAGGCATCAGCGACGTCAGATACAACGACGATAAGACTGAAACACTATACATGTACAAAGGAAAGAAAACAAGGGAGCCCAGGATCAAAACAGACGGACGAACAGTGAACACCGGAGAGCACATAAAGTACCTCGGCCTGACAATAGACAGACAGAGAAACTACATTCAGCACCTACGGACTACACGGACAAAGGTGTCAAAAATGGCCATGACCCTGATGGGAATAATCAACAGGAAATGGGGACATAACAGACAGGTGCTGAAAGAAATATTAGACAAGGTACTGAAGCCAGCGATGCTTTACGCCAGCGAAATCTGGGGCGGAAAGGCCAACTCAGTCTTTGGCAGGAGACATCTTGACGCTGCGGCTAGACCTCTACTACTAATGACCTGTAGAGCCTACGCCACAACAGCAAATTGCGTGCTACAGGTCATTGCAGGTACACCGCCCCTGTGGATAGAAGCAACGGAGAGGAGAGCAGACTGGTTAAAAACAGTAACGACATAACTTAGTCTGGATACTTACCCAATGGACTTTTAAATTACTTTTTACTTACCATAGACCATAGAAACGTCAGCTTTCTCGCAAAAAAAAAAAAAGAGAAAGCAGATCTAAAACAAAATGTTAGATGTAAGAACAATATAGGATAGGGTAAAATAGAATAGGCACATTTTAGGTATAAGAACAACTTAGCATAAGAAACACATATGTAGATATAAGGACATTTTAGGATAATTTAGGATAAGGGAAAGTAAAATAGGAAATAAGGCTAGGCATAAGGACAAAATAGGATAAGAAACAATGTTAGACAATAAGGATAAAATAGGACAACGGCCTGCGAGCCAAACAACCCCGCTAACAATCCATGGTCGGAGTTGGGTGTAGGGGTTCTGGATATTAGAACAGGTGTTAACTCGACAGTGGTTTTCCTACCTAGTGGGTACGAGCACCGATTTGGACATTTCAGCTTATGCCGAAAGGCGGGAAGCTACAGATCTCCCGATCGAATGCCTCTTCTCATCGTGATCTCGAACGCGGTACGATAGGCACCTTATGATTGAAGTGGAAAATTAAATGGTGAAAATCGAGGAAAATAGTGGCTTTTGGACAGTGTATGTGGTACGGGAGTGTGTAGTGAAAATGTCTCCGTTCGTGAGAATGTGCGTGTGCCCAGAAACTGGCCGGGTAAGTGGCAAAACAACTAAATTGTGCAGTGTTTTGATTTTTTGAATTCAAACTTGTAACCGACTTTTATATCAGCTGTTCGAGTAACGGTCTCCGAATCTGACACTTTGCTGTGCGTTCGCGAACCATAGTAGTGGTATTAGAGTATAGGTTTACTGGTGGTGTATAGAATTCTACTTTTCTTGTAAATAGTGTAGTGTTGGGTGTTCGAACTTTAGTGATTTGTGTATAGAGACTTTTGGACATAACCAGGACAGAAGTACAACGTCTGGACAGGGTCTGGCTAAATCTGGGAAGATCCTGGAGAAGTCTGGAAAAAATCTTGAAAGTTCTGGAGAAGGTCGGAAAAGTCTGGATCGGTCTGGAAAAAATCTGGAAAACCTGGAAAAGGTCCAAAAAGGCCAGGGGAACATTTTTCCAGATTCTGAAGATTTTCTGAAAAAGCCCTTAAAAGGCACCAGAGGGACAATCAGAGCCTGAAAAAAGGGCAGCGAACAACTTGTCATGCAACATAGCCAGGAAACAGGCAACAGTGATGGAACAATGAGTTCATTAGATGAAGAGGGCTCCAAAAAGAGAAAAGACAGGGAGGAAAACCAATTGGGAGGAAATAGAACAACAAGAACAGCTAGCCAACTCGCTCGGCCAAATCCCAAAAAGACCCACCTTACAGAGATCGCCAGAGATGGTCAAAGCAATCACGGAAAGGATAGGAGCAGAGATCCACTGCAAACTGGCCGATACTATGCATGATTTCCACGCCATGCTGGAAAAATCATTGGAACAGATCGAGGAGGCAGGCCCAGCGCAAAAAGACCCAGGCTCCAAAGGCGCTTCAAGCAGTAACGACGAGGCTAATTATAGGACACCAAGTGGCAAAACGGACGGTAAAGAAAGGGACCTCCTGAAAAGAATCGCTGCACAAGAAGAGAAAAGGCTACGTGCAGAAAACCTCAGACTGAAAATGGCAGAGCAGGAAAGACAACAGACAAGGGAATCACAAAACGAGAACAGAGAGCAAATAGGACAAGAACAGACCGCAACGGGCAAACAAGGAAGAGAATGGTGGGACACACAGGAGACAAAAAAGGGGACAATGCACGCATTGACTGATGAAAGCATCAAAAAGGATTGGAGAATACGACCCAAGAAGACGCCCAGCAAAGATGCAGAAGTATCCGCATCTTGTTAATAAAGAATAGCGTCAGGGAGGTAAAAGCCATTCGAACTACTAGACAGGGTGGCACCATCATCCTAGCCAAGGACCAGGATCAACAGCAAAAAATAAAGCAGGTACTGCAACAAGGACAAGTAGGGGAACTCAGAGAGGGGGGTAAAACACAACAAAGACCCATGCTAAAACTTTCGGGTGTAGACAAAGGTCTAAAAGACGAAGAGGTCTCCAACTCTCTTTTTCTGGAAAATCCCGAGTTTGGTGATGCAACGGACAAGCACATACGAGTAGTGCACAGAAAAATGTGCAGTAACTCGTATAAGGAGAACATTGTTTGTGAAGTGAGCACAGAGATCTTCAAGACGGCAATAAAGGCTGGCAAAGTCAGGCTGGACCTAATGAGTGTATACGTTGACGAATACCTTGAGTTAGCGATGTGCTTTAACTGTTGCAGGTTCAGGCACGTTGCGAGACACTGCAGAGAAGCTCCGACATGTATGAGGTGTGGAGGAAATCACGATAGAAAACAGTGCGACAAACCAGACACGGACTGCCCAAACTGTGCCAGACTCACCATAAGAAAGGACGAGAGACGACACATGGCCTGGGACAAAGAGTGCCCGGCCTATAAGATGAAATTAGAGAGGAAGAGAAGGCAAATACAATACAAGATCTAACATGACAGCACATCCGAACACAACAAAACAAGACACAACAAGGGACATCCACATCCTACAGATAAATACAGACCGAGGAAAGGAGGCGACTAGCCTAATAGAAAGAATGGCGGAAGAACTTAATGTGGATGTCATTATTGTGCAGGAGCCTTATAGAAGAGGAAGCAGCAGAAATTACCACATAACGGAAACACAGACGGGTCAAAAACAAGCATATGGGTACATAAGAGCTTGCCAAACACAACAGCATGTTTGCAATTATGAAACGCACGCACCACCACCATCAGGATCGAAAGCAAAAACAACGCTCACATATACATCAAGTCGATATATGACGAGCCTGGAGGCAACAACAACACACGACTTATACAGAACGAGGACAAATACAGGAACATCACGGACAAACACATACTGGCTGGAGACCTCAACGCCCACAATGAGGTGGAACAACAACAGACCAAAGGGGAACTCAACTGCTCGACTGGGTGATAGCTCATGGATACGAGATAGCAAATGACGACAGACAAGGCCCTACCTACACGACAGTAATGGGAACCAGTTTCATCGACATGACGATCACAAAAAACACATTGATACACGATTGGCAAGTGCTGGAGGATGAAACATTGAGCGGCCACAAATACATCATATATAAAGTCAAAGCCGACAGAAGGAAGAAGGCAGCCAGAAAAACTTACGACTTCGATAACACAGACTGGCAGAGCTTCGAAAGACACATACAAAACGAAACCGCTAAATTATCATGGGAACAAACCTCAATCGAGTTGGAAGAGAAAGCTAGTACATTCCAGGATATATGCACAAAAGCCTGCAAAACACGGATAAGAACAAAAATAGAGGAAGAAGGTAGCCAACAATGGTGGAACGCAGACCTACAAGACCTCAGACAAAAGACAAGAAGACATAAAAGAGAACAACAGCGAGAACAGGACCCGAACAGAAGACATACAATGGCACAGAGACACAGGGAGCTTAAACAAGAATACAAAAAGGCCACACCAGACGCAAAAGTGAAAGCCATACAAACGAAAGTGAAAGACACATCCAACAGTGAGCCATGGCATCGACTATGGAAGATACTTGGAAGAAAAACTCCATCAAACATACTAAAGGACGACGGCACTTATACAAGCAGCGAGGAGGAAACAAACAAGTATTTAATCAACAAATACTTCCCAGGCGACAATCCGGAACTCGACAGCGACAACATGAAGCAGAGAAGGAATAGACAAAGAACATAAAACATACCTAATGAGAGAGATATTGATCGAGCCGAACTGGAGGACACAATTGAAGGGCTTAAGAAAAAGAAAGCTACCAGTACCGACAAAATACCGAATGAAGCCATGGTTCACATATATAGGTCAACGCCCAAAATACTACTTGACATCTACAAAGAATGCCTAAAAAAGGGATATTTCCCCAAAGTCTGGAAAAAGGCGAATATCATCTGGATCTCGAAAAAAGATGGAACCCCGAGACCCATAAGCCTGCTCCCTACGCTGGGTGAGGTTTTGGACAAGATCATCAATAAACGTCTACAACTTCACCTGGAAACGACCTCCAACATAGATCGAAGACAGTTTGGCTTTAGACAACACAATTGATACAAACAAAGAACAGGGCTCTCATCAACTGCTGGTGGGACTAGATCTAAAGAATGCCTTTAACACAGCATGGGGGCCAAATGTGAGCGAAGAACTAGAAATAGCGGGGACACCTAGCAATTTAAGGAAGATCTGCGAGAGCTTTATGCTAGACAGACAGATAACGGCAGGCAACGTGACAAAAGACATGACTAGAGGATGCCCACAGGGATCAAGTCTGGGCTACTAGTCATGCAGGGGTGGTTTAGATGTATGGACAAAGCTGACGAGACATGGGACAGGACACAACAAAGCAGTCTGGCGGATGTGCAGGCGTACGCTGATGACCAACTTATAATAATCGCAGGCTCCATTACAGAGATAGAAAAGAAATGGGAAGCCGTATGGACAGCCTGCAAAAAGTGGGAAGGCATCAGCGACGTCAGATACAACAAAGACAAGACGGAAACACTGTACATGCACAAAGGAAAGAAACCAAGGGTGTAGCATTTTCAATTTCTCTTCAAGTATGCTACTTTGTTTTGCTCTAGTGGATATGATTCCATATAGAACTATACAGAGTGAGTTTTATGTATGGAAACGCCCAATTATCTCAAAAACGGCTTGCTCGATTTTTATAAATTTTGGTATGTGAGGGTATTGTTATATGGCCGATATTATCGTGCCATTTACATGGTTGTCAGATCATTCGATTTTTGGCAACTATTAGGAACTTTGTTATTTCAAATGGATCACCCTGTATATTTTTCAGTTTTCGTAATCCCTGAATAATACTGAATATTTTTCATGAAATGTTTCCTATACCCAAATGCCTTAATTTAGGAATTATAGCTACATTTACATTAAAAACCGCAAAAGTTGAAATAATTCATTGGCTTGTCCCGCGTGATGAGAGCTCGTCGCGGGAGCGTCTCGTCATGTCTGTGCACACCTTAAGATCTCTATGACTACAAAAATAATAGCTTTCACGTTTCAGTAAATTATTATTTGTCAGTTTTCATTGAATGTGATAATGAATCGTTTATCTGAAAAAGAACGAATTGAGATTTTGATGATATTGGGATATGGTGATAGGCGTAGAAGTCAACAAGAAACGTGTGATATTTTCAATGATTTATATCCCAACCGCAATCCCATTACAAAATCAACTGTTAGTAAATTGCTTAAAAAGTTTACCCAAACTGCTGGAGTAAAAGATCTACCCAAATCAGGGCGCAGGAAGACTAAATCAACTGACAACAAATCTCTAGATGTTTGTGTCATGTTAGAAGACGATCCTCACTTGAGTACTAGGCAAATATCCAGGGAACTTGAAGTTTCTCAAACAACCGTGATGAGAATTCTGCATGGTAATAAATTCCATCCATACAAAGTGAGGTTGGTTCAGGAGTTGTCAGATGACGATTTTGATAGACGTGAGGAGTTTGCCGATACAATGATGAGAAAATGTTACGATCCAAACAATCCAAATTTTTTAAATAATGTTATGTTTAGCGATGAGGCCACTTTTCTTATCAATGGCAACGTAAATCGGCATAATTGTAGATACTGGTCTCGTAACAATCCTCATTGGATGCGTGAATCCCACACCCAATATCCCGAGAAACTGAATGTATGGGCTGGAATAATAGGCGACAGAATAATTGGACCGTTTTTTATTGAAGGAAACTTGAATGGTCCCGCGTATTTACGTTTATTGGAAGATAGTATTATACTTGAGTTGGCTCGGTTATTTCCAAATCCAAGTGAGTATTTTCAATTGCCTTTAAAATTAAAAAAAAAAATAATTTATTGAAACTTTCAGACAATAACAATATTCCCCAAAACAATATTTGGCTGCAACAAGATGGAGCTCCACCCCACTATGCCCGTGAGGTGAGACAATACCTAAATCGTTTGTTTCCCGGAAGATGGATTGGAAGGCGTGGATCTATCGAATGGTCTCCTCGATCACCCGACATGAATCCTCTAGACTATTTCCTATGGGGCCACTTGAAAAACACTGTTTATAAAACAAAACCTCTCAATATTGAGGAATTGAGAGATAGAATCACCAACGAGATAAGAAGAATAGAGCAGACAGGGATGTTGCAAAATGTATTGCAAAGTTTTAAAAATCGCATGGCTTGTTGTCTGGAAGTCAACGGACAACATTTTGAGCAGCTGCTGTAATGGGTTGGATAAATTTAGATTTTTCAACCCTCGTTGGGTTCATCAGATCACAATCCCAACTCCGCAACCTGTGAACTAGCTATCAAACCATGGTTCAATAAAAACTGCTCAACAGCGGGAAATTATAAAAATGCTGCTTATTGCAAATGGCATCGTAATCCGACAGCCTAAAATCTCAATACATTCTCACGACTAGAAACCACTGTAAGCAGACCAATGGCGAAGAAGAAGAAAAAAAGGCAAAAAAACAGTTCGGAGAAGTGATCAATTAATAGCTCCTGTCGAGTGCCAAGGCACCAGCACAAAAGCTAGGGGCGCTCTATAGAGCATCCCTCGAAAACTGTTGCTGACCTGGAGTTGACCAAATACCATTAATAGCCATAAACCTCGGGAAAAAGTGGTAGACCTATCACTATTCTATCGATATCATTACAGCAGGTGCTCGAATTAACTGACACTTGTGACTCTGCCCAGAGTTGTACCAAACAGATACACTCGTCAACACAAGCAGCTCATGAACATACAATTCAGCTGCGAACACCTAGGACGTCACTGTTCAGAAGTCAATTTGGTCTGGAGGGCTGCCTAGCTCTGGAATGAACTTCCAAAGGCATGAATACTTTTCTCGAAAACTATAACCTACAGCGCAATGTCCATCGACATCTCAGTGTACACGCCGCTCGTTGAGTGGTAAAGGATTTTCCGTTTGTGTGTGAGCCAACCATGAAAAAGTAATATTAAGATAGCTATTGTTTTCAGTTAATTTAGTTTTCCTGCGCCCAGATTTGGGTAAATCTTTCATTGCATCAGTTTGGGTAAACTTTTTTACCAGCTTACTCACAGTAGATTTTGTAATGGAATTTCGGTTGGGATATAAATTATCTTGTGGACTTCTACGCATACAACCATATCCTAATAAAATTAAATTAAATTAAAATCTTAATTCGTTTTTTTTTTTTCAGATGAACGATTCATTATGGTATTCAATGAAAACTGACAAATAATAATTTACTGAAACGTGAAAGCTATTATTTTTGTAGTCATAGAGATCTTAAGGTGTGCACAGACATGACGAGACGTTCCCGCGACGAGCTCTCATCACGCGGGACAAGCCAATGAATTATTTCAACTTTTGCGGTTTTTAATGTAAATGTAGCTATAATTCCTAAATTAAGGCATTTGGGTATAGGAAACATTTCATGAAAAATATTCAGTATTATTCAGGGATTACGAAAACTGAAAAATATACAGGGTGATCCATTTGAAATAACAAAGTTCCTAATAGTTGCCAAAAATCGAATGATCTGACAACCATGTAAATGGCACGATAATATCGGCCATATAACAATACCCTCACATACCAAAATTTATAAAAATCGAGCAAGCCGTTTTTGAGATAATTGGGCGTTTCCATACATAAAACTCACTCTGTATAGAAATGAATGAATAAACAACTATCGTTTCTGTGCCCAGATTTTGTTACCCTGAGTATTGCCTTCTACTGAGAGTTTTTTTGGTGCAGGTTTGCAAGTTTGGTTAATTGATCTAAGAAGGTTTGATTCAGTACGGCAGGGCCCGCTGTTATTGATTAGAATCTTATATAAAGGAGAGAGTATCATCCATCATCTCTGTTCGCAAATTCAATTAATAAATAATCTGAGGTTATGATAATTGTGTTTACTTTTTTGATTTTTCAGTTCGATCATGTCATTGAACCGCTGTTTTGTCTAGGCGTTTTCTTTAGACCTGTTCTACTTTTTCATATAGGTTCTATAGGCATTTTTCACCAGTCATTTTTACACAACCCACTTTTCAGTTCGTACTTTTGGGGTGAAACTGAACACGCCCTTTTCTATAATTTTCTTGAAAGTCAAAATTAGAAGTTTGACGAATGGAAGCCTTCTTCTCAAATCGAAATGAAGAATCGCCTCTTTTGATCTGCGACCTCACGCTAGGTGGTCGTCCGGTCTCGGGCCTCGGCCCTAATTAATTTTGGGCGAGACTTTTTGGAATTTTGTGCCAGGGAGCTCAAGTTTTAGACTAATTTCTTGTTGATAATTGTCTAGAGTCGTCCCTTGGTCATTTTGGATTTTGACTATTCTCTATTTGCTGAATTTTCTTAACCAAGAGTGGTTCTGTTTGTTGGTAACTTTTGTGTGTAGGGACAATTTTTTTTGTGAGTCGTTATTTAGGTTGTTTTGTTTGTTTATTTCTCTTTTGTTCCCGCTTCGTAGTTCAAAGTCTCCCCACATCGAACGTATTTTGGAAAATGAAGTTCTATTAGTTTATGGCTGTCCCCAAATTCCGATTTGTGACAATGGACCTCAGTTCGTTTCAAAAACTTTTAAAACACTGTGCAAGAATTATGACGTTAAGATTTGGTACAACGCAACGTATTCTCCACAGTGTAATTTTGTTGAAAGGAATAATCGAACTATAGGTACCGCCATCAGGAGTTATGTCGATAATCATGTTCAGTGGGATGATCAGATTTTTAAACTCCAACATGCAATCAACAATTCCAAACATGGAATCACCCATTTCACACCATCTTTTCTAGTATTTGGTAGACATCCACCATTATCTGGGAAGTTCTATTCCGATATTCAGTTGTTACAGAATAAAGATGTCGAAATAACTCCGGGTGACAGGAATTGTCATGCTACTGGCTTGGAAAATTTTAAACAAATCTATGCTGATGTAAAAAAGTGTTTACATGCAGCTTATCAGAGAAACTCTCACACTTATAACTTACGTGAGAGGGACGCCTCATTTTATGTTGGTGATCAAGTGTGGAGGAGAAACCATATTTTGTCAAATGCAGCGAACCAATTTAGTGCAAAATTAGCACCTAAATATATTCTTAGCAGAGTACATAAAAAATACTCAAATTTAGTTTATGGTCTGAAGAATATAGATGGTTTTGATGCTGGCAAGGTACATATTAAGGACCTTAAGGCATACACAGGTATCGATGTAGACCTGGATAGTGGTGCCGAAAGTATTGAGTCAAATGATTCTTGAATCAGTTTTGGCTATTGTACCAATACTCATGTTTTGATACTACTTTGTAAAATTAGTGTGATTTTTTTTTTTGAGCGTTTGGTTTTGTGAGTGGTCGCGACACCCACTTTGCCATATATGTCTCTAGTTTTTGGAAATATTTTTGTGAGTTAATTTTGGAACTCTGGATTTCATCTTGGTGAGCATAAACATAGTACTCCTAATATAATTTGTCTCTGCAGTATTAAGTACATTGTTTTGCAGTTTGGATTATGTTGTGCTAACGCCAAAAATTAAACCAAATATTAGTATTACTCTATTTAGACTTTATTTTGTGATCTTATCTTGATATTATAAGATAAAAGTAACTTCTGATAACCGATTTTGACATTTGTATTTTGCTTTAGGCAAGTACATAACCCGATTTTGACCTTTTTTTTTCTACCTTCAGTAGAGTTTTTGAATTTTTTGTAATGGGCCCTGTGGTAGGTTAGGTGCTGTTGGGTACTTCAGGTGAGTCTGGGGTTATCCTGCTTGTAGGAAGGGGTGCGTATTGGGGGGTGTCACTTGGACTTCAACTTGCTCAAATTGCCGTTGTAGATAGTTGGGTGGCACTACTGTGCAATCCTAATCAATGGATCGCCTAATTTATGGGACTTACTTCGGATCCAAATTTTCAGTCAGAGCATAACTAAAATAAACTTTTTTAAATAGAGTAATTTTAAACTCCAATACCCCCAACATTCATGATATATGTCGACTTAAGTTCATAATTTTTTCAATATCAAACTTATTTCAGGCAAGGTAAAATATTTCCTTGATAAGGGGATAAAACCAACTAAGAAGAAGCCACCGCGTGATCTTTTGTCTCACTTCAAATGGGAGGGCCCTAGAGAAAAGAAAATTTGCCTACTTCGTCGGTGATGACGTCAGGGGTTCTTCTTAGTTGGTTCTAACTATATAGGTGTCTGTTATACCTAGTGGCACAGTGCCATCGAGCATGTGAGCATTCAGCTTGCGAATGGCGTCCTGATCAATGGCTGCTACAACGCCCCGCAGACCCGTCTGTCAGTAGCCAACCTAAGTCCGTTCTTCCCCCAAAACTCTCGCTCCTTGTTGTTTGGAGACCTAAACGCTAGACACAGACTTTGGCGGAATCATAGAGGAAATACCAACGGTATGATCCTGAATGATTCCGTCAATCACCGACCGGAGTTGATACTCCTCAGTATTGAATCGCCCACCCATTATCCTAGCAATAACATGACACCGACATACATCGACCTTGCCCTCAGCAAAGGACTCAGGGAACTTTCTGATCTCGTTACGATCAACGCCCTGAGCTCGGACCATCTACCCGTCTTCTTCACCTGGGGCGAACTTGATCCTCCCCGCCCACAAGTTCGTCTAAGTTATAAAAACTTCAATTGGCCCCTGTTTCGGCAGAATCTCAATACCCGTACCCAAGTTCCTGGTCAAATTGACACCGTAGACGCTCTTGAGCAAGAGGTGACAACCTTGACCAGGAACATCCAGCAGACCCTAACTCCCCTTGCTAACCGGGTAACTGTCCATCAAGGCCGTGACGAGCTCTCTCGAGAGCTCATGAGCTCATAGAAAGGCCGTGACGAGCTCTCTCGAGAGCTCATAGATCTTATTTCACTGAAGAATCGCACCCGGAGGAGGTGGCAATGCCTCCGAAGGGACGAGGATCGCCAACGAGTTCGGGAGCTCGAGGTTGCCATTAAGAATGGCATCAGCGACCTTCGGAACCGTAAGTGGACACAAACCCTCCAGAACCTACGTCCTCAAGACAACTCTCTATGGCGCCTTCAGTCCAAAATGAAGCGGCAAGCTGTGCGTACCCCTGCCATTACTAGTAATGGTAGGGATTGCGTCACTGCCCAAGACAAGGCGGAAGCTCTGGCTTTGTTTATGGAGATTATTCATTCCGGTCTCCCACGAAACTCCCCTGAACAGGAGGAAATCAAACCTGCAGCGACAGCCTTTGCTATTCGGAAATACCCCATCCCCCAGCACTTGCTCGCTGAACTCATTGCAACGCCCGGCGAGATGACACGATTTATCCGCCGGCTCCCAAGCGAGAAGGCCCCCGGACCAGATGGCATCCCATATCGAGTCCTCAAAAATCTCCCGCGTAAAGTTATTGTCCAGCTGGTACAAATAACAAACGCAATCCTCAAACTTCAGCATTTTCCCTTTCAATAGAAAATGGCTGAGGTGGTTATGATCCCTAAACCTGGAGAAAAACCATTCACTCCCATCCTCTTACCGCCCAATCTCCCTTCTAAACTCCTTTGCCAAGCTCGTGGAGAAGTTAATCCTGTCCAGGGTCAACAGGATCGTCGAAAACTTCTCCATACTCCCAAACGAGCAGTTCGATTTTCGCCCCCGTCACAACACCACTCTTCTTGCAGCCAAAATCTGCTGCGACACTTTCCAAGCGTTCAACAGGCGCATGAACACGACACTTCTGCTCCTAGATATGGAGCGCGCCTTCGATAGGGTCTGGCATGCAGGCCTTATCTATAAATTACTCGCAACTTTCAATTTCCCACTGCACATCATCTCCCTGATACAGTCTTTCATCAGCGGCCGCTCTTTCTGCGTCAAACAAGAAGATGACCGCTCACACTCCAAACCAATTCAGGCCGGAGTGCCGCAGGGGTCACCACTCAGTCCACTGCTGTACTCACTCTACACAGCGGACATTCCAAAATTCCAGAATACAAATCTGGCGCTGTACGCAGATGACACCGCTGTTTACGCTCAATCCATTTACACACAAGCAACAAAATTTCAGCTCGCCCATCACCTTGCAATCCTTCAACCTTATTACGATAAGTGGAAGCTTGGTGTTAATGGTCAAAATACTGAGCTCATATGCTTCCATAAGAAGCATACGAATAGCACCATGCCCACCCCACTTATCGTCAATAACATTCCAGTTACTCTGTCCCCAAAAGCCAAATACCTAGGTATCATCTTTGATCTGAGAATGAAATTCCACCACCCACGCTTTGGCTCGCACCTTCAGTGCGCAGCAGAAACTTTACCCACTCATCGGCCCTAACTCCCCCCTATCGCCAGGTAACAAATTATTAATTTATAAACAGGTCATCAGACCTATGCTCACCTATGGGGCCCCTGTCTGGAACATAATCTCACGAACACAGAGGAACCGCCTCCAACGATTCAAGAATCGTATACTGCGGGGAGTGCTGTCTGAATCCAGGTACGCCAGAATAGCGGATATGCATGAGCAAACATCCATTCCGCTTATATCTGACTACGTGGATGGAATAAGCGAAAAGTTCTACAGGCATCAAATTCATGGCTACCCTCTAACCCGCAGAATCACTGCACAAAGATATGATCCAGACAACCCCATAGTGCACGGTCCGCCTTACAAGAATCTACCTATCCATTTTGAACCCCCATGAACACCTCCCTATCCTATCCTAAACCTGTTAATCACAACCCCAAGTAAAAAACCCAGACCAATGCACAGCTAAAATCCTATCTTCAAGACAGAATTAGACAAGTACTTTGGCGCTGGCGCCATCTGCCTAAGCCTCAAAGCAGGAGGCTCTGGCAATCCCAACAAATGTCTAATTTCTACCATCTGTTCTTCGGAAAATTCCAACTGGTCAGCGATCTAGTGTGTAAACATCTCCTTTATCGCTGGCTATGAGGAAATGCACTTACTTGTCCAATTAAACATCGGACAACCCCAATCTGACCATCATACTTAGGCAAAATTGCCCAATTTAGCTGCAAATGCATATCCCAATCCCGGTAGATTCTTGCACCCAATCCTCCCAACCCTCATTCTCTGACATCCCTCACAAACTTCCTCCACCTGCACCCAAACCATTACCTAGAGACTCATCGGGCCTCAGGATTGGTCGGGGTGCAGGGCTTTCGACCCCATTTTATCCAAACCCGCGCTCACGCGCACAAACCCTTAGCTCACACTTTGCTGTTGAGGTAGCGTCCATGAGGGACCATATCGCCCTACGGGGCACGACTTTTTTCCTTTTTGTTTTTTGTTTTTTGTTATATGATTAAGTTAATTGGAAGTGGGGTTTTTTCGAAACTTTTCCCCACGAGGAGGGCGCTGCGCGCTCGACATCCCATACCAATCATCAACCCCTATTTTTTGAGCGGGCCAGTGTAGTGGCCCAATGTGCGCCATCCGTGGTATTTACCAACGACATCTGAGGTCACAGAATAACGTTAAAGGGCAACCAGGGAACGTTGAGAGCGGAACCAAATGGGCAAGGGATGGTGATTTGTCGGCCAGGACATCGGCCAAACTGACGACAGTGTCACAAAGCGCGCTAGGCGCGCATGTGACACGCAGTGTGCTGCGCACACTGAGTGTTAGTTATAAGTACTGTCCCTAGTTATTAGTAATTGTTATATGTATTTTGTCTGAGGGGGGCCTCACCTTCCTCTACCATATGTAACTGAAATTTATTGAAATAAAGAGATTTTGAGTTTTGAGTTTGAGTTACACCTAAGTTTCAAATATTGTACGATAAACGGCGTGTCGCTTCAAACTAAATCGAGCTCGCTGGGGCCCGATTCTCGTCTCAGGGAGAGGAGAGCTCCCCGAGAGAAACAATTTTTCGTCTTTATCATTCTCGTTCACTTTTCGATTACGTTGACAAGGACAAAAAATTCATTCTCTCGGGGAGCTCTACTTCTGGTATATAATTAGTATATCTTAAATAGTGCTCTGGCGACTAAAAATATGCATTGGCTACAGGCTCCAGCTTTGGGCTCTATTTTAAAATATACGCAAGCTTAACGGGCGATTTGTTCGAAAGCTCTCGCAAATAAAAAGATCGACTTTTTTTACAATTCGTTAGTCTTTTTCACGTGGCTCAAATTTAAAGTAACCGGGGTACCAAACGGGTAGTACTGGTATGTCAAATTTAATGATGACGTCATTGAAAATGCCACTTGAAAACGAGCGGTTAGAAAAATGTTATTTTGAAAGGCAATCCAACAACCTGTCAATATTTATATTAGGTTGATGTACCCTTTAGAAACTGCACCAAAATTTCACGAATATCTTGAAAAAAAAATCCCCATTATTAATTTTTGACTTTAATTGCTTATTGCTACCATGTTTGTCAATAATTGATTAAGTTGGTAGAAACTTTGAAATAATATGAACAAAACACAACTCTATATTTAAGTTTACACTTGTCACAATTTTCCCGCACTCCGATGTTTACAAATTTTCTATTTTTTTTTGTTCTTACCGTTGAACGTAACCATATCGTCAAGCTGGTTGGAGAAATGACATACCGTTTCCTAACCCGGTTACGAAATGATCTATCAGCGCATTCGATGTCATCGGTTTCCACCGACCGACAGTTCGATTGTGGACCGGTTGACTTAAAAAAATGGTGGTGGGGACGAGACAATTGACGATGTTTTGTTATTATTTTTTGTTTTCTCTATGTTCTGGTTCTGTGTTTTCTTCAATTAATAAATGTATTTAGATTTTGTTAAGTTATTACATTGAGATTTTTTAGGTATAATCATAATGCAGTGTTCAAATCGGAACATGATTAGGCAGACACACTGCACTCAATAATAACACCCGTCGGTACAAGACGTCACAGAACATACCACCTCTACAAAAATTTCTCAAATGGGAGACTCGTAACTAAGGTTTTTCGTTAGGTTTTCAGTCAACGATGGCGACACTGTTAGTAGATAAAAGAAAGTTGCAGGTATCTGTGGACAATAATTTGTGTTGGTTGGTTTTGTCATTTATTTTGTCATTTTGAAATTCAAAACTCGATTTCTTCAATTATGTTGTTGTGCCCCACGCGCGTTAAAGTGAAAATTTAAAAAGTTCTGGTTGAAAAAAAAACCTAATTTTTGTTCGTATTTTTTTGTATTTATTCGTTTGTATTGTTTCGCTCGTATTTGTATTTATTATTTTATGATCTGCCTATGGTTGGCTTCCTTACTCTCTAAACTCTTTTTGCACTATGTTTTACGTTGGAAGCTTGTCGCCAGACATAGTTTTCAAAAAAATGAGGCGAAAAGAGCTAAAAGGAGTCAGCAGCAGGCCAAATTGCCAAATGCAGCCTGAACATTAAAAATTATTTGAAAATATATCAAAAAATCGATTCACCTTTTTGTCAAGAATATAGATTAGTTGGGTTTCAAGTCAACGATGGCGCTGTAATTTATAACCGGTAGGTAACATTGCAGATACTTTTCTAGAGGTGGTATGTTCTGTGCAAGACATTGTCATTGTGGTAGTCAATGTGATGTAATTTTTTAATTGTCTCAAATTCGGTTAAAATTTAATCAGTATTCACAGATATTAAAAGTCTTTCATAAAAACAAAGTAGAGTGTTTTTTATACTCTATAATAATCTACAACAGCAAGCCATCGGCAGAAAAGTGGAAACGGACAACCCCGTCTCCACAAACATTGGTATACTTCGAGTTCGATAAAAAATAAAAGAGAAATGCAGTAACACTGGTCCTTCACAAATCAGACAATCTATTAGTATAGACCATTGTAGTGAGATACTAATTGCATCAAGTAAAAAGAACCACGAATTCTCAAAAACAGGAAAGTTTCAAGATAAAGCTCCAAAAATTCCTGTCAATGTTCCCAGAAACAGGTACCCACAAAAATTTGCGGCAAGCAGCCAGGTGAAATTTCGCAGTTTCATTGTTATCGAATTGAATATTTGAAATAATTTTTAGGTATACATATATTTATTATTATTCCGATCCATTTATTATATTTTTAGATTTTCCCCTTTTTATTTTAGACAAAGTCTGGGTGTCCATTATTCCAGTCAGCTGTGCTGTGTCTTCATTTTTAATGGTTACTATATTAACACGGTGTTGTTGTATAAGCACTTGTAGTTGGTACTATAGACATTTTGATTTTGTAAGGGGTTACTAGCAAGATTTTATTTATTTTATTTAATTACACATAATTAAAAATGTCAGATCAGGAAGCCTTTGCACAAAGCACATCAGATAACAATACATTAAGAAAAGAAAATATTTCAGTAAAAATTAAGGGTCTTGTTCATGCTCGTTCAAAGATTTTTGATGCTTTCACGTTTCACAACTAATGTGAGTACATTTACAGACACAAATAAAATTTATCAGTTGCAGGTTCGGCTGCAGGCGTTGTGGGCGGAATTCGTGGGTGTTCAATCAGACTTCGAAATACTGCATACAATAACTGATCAAACACAATATCGGGTTGACTTTGAGGATGAGTTTTTTGACTCTTCAGGTATGGCCGAAGGCATAGTCGATAATCACTTCATGCAGCGTTGATATGCTCAAAGTTTAGCACAAGTTCCACAGAATGTTGCAATCCAGCAATCATCATCTCATTCCATTCTACCCAAGATTTATTTTGCCGGAATTCTATGGCTCTTACGAGCGATGGTTAGAATTTTCCGATACATACAAGTCATTGATACACAGTAGTGATTCTTTAAGCAAATTCGAGAAGTTTTGGTATCTTAAATATTAAAGGGTGATGCTGCCAAGCTTCTTTTCTCGCTTGAGGTTGTGGAATCAAATTATGATGTGGCTTGACGATTTAATGGATATTGTTATTTGTTTCAGAACGTATGCATATGGGTTCACCTCAGACATCGAAAAAATGTATCGATCGGTTATGATCAAGGACAATCAATAGCTATTTTCCTAACGAGTGCGGGAAGAGAAATTTCCGAGTGCCGGAAATTTCTTCCCGCAAGAGTTAGGAACTATATTTTTTCTACGAGCATACTGAAAATGATGTTACGAAAAGTTTAATTTAAATAAAATGCGCTTGTGCAGAAGGTAAAATTAAAAATGTATTAAACAGTATGTATAAAAAAAAAGGAAAGGTAGAGGTAAAGGTGTATTAACAATACAAACCATTCGATGTCCCAATGATTATTTCAACATCTTCCGCACAGCAAATAGTGCGGAAAGAGCCATTTCCCGCACGCTCGTAGAAAAAGATCTTTTCAGAAAATCTTATGGCGTTTTGACTCTTCGCAAAAAATATCGCAATATCAGTTGAACACAGTCGCATATGGCACGGCTAGTGCATCCTTTTTGGCCATTCGATGTTTGCAACAGTTAGCGTTAAAAAACAAAGATCAATTCCCCAATGCATGCAATAAAATCAATCCATTATTTTTCGTTGATGATATCGGTTGTGGATCAGAATCCATCGATAAAGGCAAAATCCTCATCAACGAAGTGGACTAAATTCTCAAATCTACCTGTTTCAAATTTGAGAAAGTGGGTTGCTAGTGACAAATGAATTCTTAGCAATGTATCTTTTTCTTCATCATCCTTATCAGGCCAGAAGATCCTGGCTGACGATGCCACTTCCGAGTTCTAAGCGATGATATCGCTTGGAACTCTAAGGAAGACATTTTCCACTATTCAGTCTCTATTTCTGCTATTAGTCCTGTCACCAAGCTTTCTATATTGGCCCTTGCAACTCAGATTTTTGATCTAATGGGTCTCATAGGTGCTTGCGTTATCATGGCGAAAATTATTATTCAAGTTTTATGGCAACTAGGACTAAATTGGGATGAAAGTCTTCCCATGGTTTTACACCACTCATAGATTCATTTTTGCGAACAAATTCACTTTCTAAACGACATTAAAATTCCAAGACGCGTTATGCACCCAAATTTTACTTCACTAGAATTCCATGGCTACAGCGATGCTTCGCAAAAAGCCTATGGAGCCTGTTGCTATGTCAGCTTCTGTAACTTATCAGGTGAAGTGAAAGTTAATTTGATTTGCGCCAAGTCGCAAGTTGCCCCTTTGAAAACTTTATCCTTGCCTCGTCTTGAGCTTTGTGCTGCTCAGTTGCTCGTAAGGTTGTCTCAAAGATATTTAGCCACCATAAAACATATTCCAATTAACAGTTCCTATTTTTGGACCGATTCTACGATCATCTTAGCATGGCTTTTATTGCAACCAAATCAGCTCAATACGTTTGTGGCTAACAAAATAGCAGAAATACAGCGATTCACCCCCTTGAATCAATGGCATCATCTTGTATCACAAGAAAACCCAGCTGACAAGGACATCCAGGGGTATGGAACCAAACAAATTAAATGGTTGCCAACTTTGGTGGTATGGGCCTGATTTTCTAAATTGTCTTGATTGGAAAATACCAAGTTTTTATCCTAATCATTAAGAACCACCAGAAATCAAACAAAAAACTTATTTGAATGGTTAGAATGTTCGAATAAAACAGACACGTTTCGATAGTCTCCGTCTTTTAGCAGTTTTTGGTGTCCAAATTGAACCGTACATTTTCTATATTGTGTTAACCTGAAGCAGTGGGTGAGTTGTATCTTCTACAGCAAAAACTATTTAGTTAAGTTGGCTAGATTTCGAGCTATAACAGCTCGACCAGGTAAATTAAGTGCTTGCCATGGCTCCACCACCAACCAGGAGCTCGAATAAAGACGATCAAACATACCTTGAGCAAACTATACAGAGGGCCGTTACAGCTGCATTATTCAGCTTTGAAGAGAAAATGAACAAAATGTTTGATGAGTTGGAAGTTAGAATTTTAGCTATTTAGATTTAGCAAAAATCTTTGTAGGGAGGTGGTCGATATGGTGACAGCATTTGTTGTGCAACCTAAACGACAATCAGCCTTAACAGTAACTACAAAGGTAAGTAGACAAGGGAAATTAGGGCAGTACTCCTACACTACATAATAAAATACAACATACCACATACAAAATATGCATAATAACTAGATCTCCCTAAATATATACTCCTGGACAAAATTATCGCACCACTGCTTATGGTGATGCTTATGTGCAGTGGTGCGATAGTTTTGTCCAGGAGTATATTTTTTTTTAGGTTTTAGCTAAGCTACACCAAGAGGTGACTGGATCAAATAGCTTTGTTGGTATTAGTCAAGCATCAGCAAGCAGGGCTATAACTGAAATTACAAACGCTTTCAACCAAGCTGAAATTTTAAACCGAATAATTAGATATCCACAAGGTATTGCAGAATTGGAACCTTTAAGGACAAGGTAAGTTGTAAGCAATTTCGAATCTCAAGAAAACACTCTTAAGTATTTAATCATTTTAACTAATTTTTTCACATTTCTTTCATATTAAGGTAGTGGAGTGTATTTGTTATCTAAGAAAGATCACTGCATATCTTAGTCCCCTCTTGCCTGTTTGTATTAGGTAGGTGATCTTTTTTTGTAAATGAGCAGGGGAATTTGGCAATGTAGAGCCAAGACACAGCAGGTCATACTAAAATTTTTTAACTTGTTTTGATTTTTTTCTAGATTCTATGAAAAATATAAAATGCCAGGGGTATGTGGTTGCATAGATTGCACTGATGTTGCTATTGTGGCCCCTCATATAAATGATGCAAATTTTCCAGAACATGTTTATGTGAACAGGAAAAATTATCATTCCGTAAATGTGCAAGTGGTAAGGGCCAATAATAAACTGTACATATGAAATTACTTATTGAAAGATAACATTGGGATATTTCTATACTCAGACTAGTAATAAAACTAGAGACCAAACATGCCATTTAAAAATTGCCCAATGTTTACAATCAATCATCTTGAGAGATAGACCTATAAAACGGCAACACTATTCAGTGGCGGCGTGTTCAGTCCTCTGAATTTTTCCCAGAATTCAATAGAAGTTTTACTCACAATAAATTACCATCATAAATATCCTCTAACTACGCCAATGTTGAGAGTAAAATGATGTCAAATTTCTTACCGCCGAAATATTGAAATGTGCTTGGAATCAATAAAATTAATACATCGACGTACCATTTCAACGTTCTACACCACACTTTCAACAGTTTTGAATCCAGAAATATCACTGATTACCACTCAAAATCATAAAATTAGCTTTATCACTTCACAGCAACACTGCCAAATCCGTTATGGATGACATAAGTCACATAAGATCATCTGATTGGCTGCTCGTAGATGCAAAGTTGCCGATGTGCCATTTTTCGAGCAATATAATATCCCTGTGTTATTCTAGAATTTTCACCAATTGAAATTAAAAAAGGACTATCCTTTTCAAAAAGGCATTAAAAGTTATGTTTCAACAAAGATTGATATAAAAAAGCATTTACATTATGTTAAAACATATTTTGAAACAATAATTATCCGTCAAGACATTTAATATTGAAAATCACATCGGATTATTGGCAACCAAGCATTTCATACAAAAATCGACCTTATGAATGTTGGATCGCAAGTATTCGTTTACTGTTGTATCTGTCGTTTTTAGTTGAATATTTCACTCATATACAGGGTGTTCCGAAACTATTGTGCCAAAAATTAGGGGATGATAGATCGCGCCAAAATAAAAGTTTTTTACTTACACATAGGCGCATGCGCTTTGGTTATGTGATAATAGAGCATTACAGGTCGCGCTATAGTAGCCACCTTACACACGGAGAAACGAGTTTGAAGCATAAACTGTGTTATTAAATGATGCAAAACCCAAGGAATGCTTGCAGTATTTACTAAAAACAATGATTCACAGCAAAAGATGCTCAAAACTACGACCACCAACCGCCATACGTGCGTGGCAGCGCCGTAGCATAGCCTCCTGAACACGTAGAAAAATTCATGGTGTTTCGAGAATTTCAGCAGCTGCTGCAACAATCCTTCCTACTAACTTTCTCTAGCTGTTTCAACTGGAGTGTTGTAAACAAGAGCTTTCATATGACCCCATAAGAAAAAGTTGCATTCCGTCAGGTCTGGTGAACGTGGAGTCCATGCCCCCTTAACAATAACTCTTTCCAGATGTTTCATTGGGATGTTCTCTTAAGGCTAACAAGTAATGTGGTGTTGGTCTGTCGTGTTGGTACCTTATGTTTTGTCTGGCATACGGGGAAACAGTTTCGGGAAGGGTTTCCTGCAGAAATCTACTCGATATTTCTGCTACAACTCTGTTACACATGGAGTGAGGCGGGTGGTCGTAGTTTTGAGCATCTTCTGATGTCAATCATTATTTTAAATAAATACTGCAAGTATTCTTTGGGTTTTGTATTATTTAATAACACAGGTTCTGCTTATTCAAACACGTTTCTCCGTGTTGAAACAGCTCAACACCGAATATGGGTCGTGGATAAATTCAACACGAGAACGAAACAATAAAACGTTATATTAATACCAAATACAGATAAACAATCACAGCTAGAGCTTTAAGAAAGACCGTGTCTCTTCTCTCCCTGACCTTTTCCGTCACTGACTGTCACTTCCGTCACTAACTGTCACTTCCGTCACTGACTGTCACTTCCGTCAACCACCCTCTATCGTGTGATTGAACCTAACCTAAGCGCATGCGCCTATGGGTTTATAAGTAAAAAAATGCTTATTTTGGCGAGATCTATCATTCCTCAATTTTTGGCACAATAGTTTCGGAACACCCTGTATAACTTTTCCCATAGGAAAAATGACAAATCGAAAAATTACAGCGGAAATTCAACGTTGTCTAGGCAACGGGAAATTATCACATATACAAGTCAATTTAACATTTTGACGACAAAAAAAAAATTAATGTTTGTATTGTGAATTAGAGACGGGAATCAATAGTAACCATAGAAACACAAGTATTTGGTGTATTTGTCAAAAGCGAAAGCCATTAAAAATCAAAATGAATCGGTTTGGTGAAGTGAAAGATGAGGAAATCCACGAAAGTATAGTGGAAGTTGAACCAAAAAAATACAGTGGAATCTAAAAACAGTATTTGGAGGCAGTTTATGTCGTTTTGCGGTGAAAAAAAGTACACTTTTGATCAAGATACTCCAATATCCGAACTTCCATCTATCCCAAAAAGCTGGGCCTTTAATATGACAAAAAGGAACGGAGAAGATTGTAAAGAGCATTACGGTAAAAGTTCTCTGGAATGTTACTGCAAAATTGCTCATGGAAAAGTATTTTAACGGCTTTAACAAATTTAAATTTAATTTTATTCAATAATTTTTATAAAATTCGTGAAATATTCACCCTAAATACCATTCGTGCTTAAAAATTAACCAGATAATTTTCATTCAAGCTTGTTGTACAAATTCCACTCGTTCTTCGAACTCGTGGAATTAAAACAACAAGCTTTCATGGAAATTATCGGTAATTTTTAAGCACTCGTGGTATTACTCCCGATAATCTGTGTTTCTATACCTACATCATTTGTTTATCAGTAATTAAAAATCACTGTATTAAATATTTCTATTTCTTTGGAGCCTTCTCAGCATTTTCTTATAAGACTAATAAGGCTTCTTGAGACAAAGCCTTCCATTTCACTATGAATTTTAAAAATTTGAAAGTTCGTAATATGTATAAGGCTTAACATCTTTTAGGTGTGGGACTCAAACCTTAAAATTTTAAATGTTAACTCAAGGCTCCCAGGGTCTACCCATGACTCACATATATGGAGGCAGTCTCCTGTATCTCAGTTTATGGAGACAGTATACAGGAAAAATCTAAACAACGTTGACTTTCCTTTGGGCGACTCAGGTATATAGCTCTAATTAAATATCTGAGAGAGTTTTGTTTAAAAAAAAAAAGTCCATGATCATTTTGCTAGCCGTCACCACTAATATTTGCATAAGGTTTAATAAGTTGTCATATTTTCATCCATGGTTATTAACACCGATCAATATACCTGTAAACGTGGGAGAAGAATGTTTCAATGAGAGACTAATGCTCCATTCGATCCTTAATTGAGAGATGCAATGCGGTGCTCAAAAACCGGTTCAGATGCCTATTGCGTTATCGCACCCTCCATTACAGCCCCTCAATGGCAGGAAAAATCACAAATGTCTGTTGTGCTTTACAAAATTTGTGCATCAACAATGGAATACCAAATACCTGAGGTAGAAGAGCTACATCCTGTGGAGCCAGATTACGGCATGTATGCAGTGGATAATCAAATTGGTTTTATCACAGGTGCTGCCAACATTGATCTAGCTGCTGCTAGAGCTCTGCAGCAAAATAAAACATCATTTCAATCATTAAAGTTTGTCTTTCGTGCGGACGAAAAAAAGGAACTTCATACCTACCAACTTATTATCAATAGGTATTAGTAGGGTGGAAGGTAAAGCGTCATTCCACCAAGGGAATCATTCTTCCCCCACCACATACCCATCCCCCCTCCACTCCTAACCCCACCACCCACCCCACTCCTAACCCCACCACCTGCCCCACTCCTAACCCCACCACCTACCCCACCCCTAACCCCACCACCAACCCCACTCCTAACCCCACCACCTACCCCACCCCTAACCCCACCACCAACCCCACTCCTAACCCTACCAAATACACCGCTCCACCTTTTTCTTCCTGTATATCACACTCTCCGGTTTCATACGATTTTTATTAAGTTGTTCAATCAGTTTAGTGAGTGATGAACATAGCACAAATGTTGAGTCCGTCAGTAGTGAAAACAGTTTCGGAACTTCAAATTTTGTTTATTGAACATTTAAACGAACTCATTGAAACAGAAAGTACATCATTTTATAATGCAGAATTAATTCTTTTAATTGAGGAAGTGATAGAATTGTGTGGAAATTTGCTACAATATAAGATAAGTACTAAACATTTTTGTGATCATATGTATATAGTGAATTTGGGACTACAGTCAAATAAATTAGCAAAGGAAATGGAAAGTATGACTTTAGAAGAATAAATTTGCTGTCCAAGATGTTTCAATGTAGTGATTGTAGTAAAACTTTCACTCAAAAATACAATCTTTACAGACACAAAAGAGAATCGTGCATATATAGACCATCATGTTCTAGTCACCAATTCTCTATCAAAAAAAAATGCTGATTCCCAAATAAGTGATCAACCACCAAAAAAACCGAAAATACAAGAAAGTAATGTACAAAAAAATTTACAACAATCGAAATTACCAAAACCTATACTAGCACGTTGTAAGGAATGTGATGTCTGGTATGCAAGAAATAAAGCTAGTGCACATTCACGATCTAATGTTCATAAAACTGCATTGCTTCAGAAAAATGATAATGATGATGATGATGATGATCGTGTAAAAATTATTACATCAGCATTCAAAAGCATTCTTCCATCAAAAAAACTGTTAGATATTGATCAATTTTTTCACGAACTTAAAAGTAAATTTATAAAATTGGTTACAGAACAAGTAAAAAAACACAGAGCTGTTAAAGTTAATGTTGAATTATTTGGTCAATACGTTTTACATTCCAAAGAAACTACTGAAACCAAGTCATTAAATACTAAAAACAAAATTATAACGACAACTTCGGATATTGAAGAAATTTTTAATGGTTTTTTGTCTGTTATCAAAGAGAAAGTATCAACCTTCACCGAAAACGGATCTGGATGGGCGCTGGAAAAAATATTATTTTTAGAAGTTAACGTTAACAAGTATAATCCTATTAGAGCTTCTTCATATATTCCTTTACCAAAACAAATTAAGTACAGAAAAGCTGTAATTAATGTTAAAAATAATGACCAATATTGTTTTGGATGGAGTGTAATAAGTGCGTTATTTCCAGCTGAAAAACACAGTGATAGGATGAGTTCATATCCGAATTTCTTTAATATTCTCAGTTTCGAAGGAATAGACTTTCCAGTGAAGATGAAAGAAATAAAAAAATTTGAATTGTTGAATCAAATATCTATTAACGTATACGGATTAGAAACTGTTTATGAAGAAAATAAGTTCAAACATGAAGTGGTAGGTCCACTTCATTATACTAGTAAAAAACTGCCAACACATGTAAATTTGTTAATTTTCAATGAAGGTAAAAATAATCATTATTGTTGGATTAAGGACATGTCAAGGTTAGTGGCAGCTCAAATTAAAGGTAAACAGATTAAAAAATATTTTTGTGATGGTTGTTTAGTATATTTCAATTCAAAACTGAAATTAGATATACATCAAAAAAATGATTGTAATCATTTGTTTACAAAAATTCCATCAACAGATATTAGAGTCAATAAATACGGTCAAGATATTCCAGAAAATATTCTTCAATTTGAAAATTTCCAAAAACAGTTAAAGGTTCCATTTGTAATATATGCTGACTTTGGATGCGTTTTAAAATCTCTAAAATTTGAGGAACCAGAAAATAATAACTGTTCTTTTAATATAAATACCTACAAACATGAGCCGTATGCTTTTGCTTATTTTATTAAATGTTCATATGATGACTCCCTATCAGTAGTAGATTACTATTTTGGTCTAAACGCAGCTGATGAATTTTGTAAACGAATTGAAGCGCATGTCCATAGAATTTATAATGATTATTTAAAATACGTAGTTCCAATGTTCCCTCTAACAAATGAAGAAAAGTTTGAATTTGAAAAATGTGACATTTGCAGTATTTGTAGCAGAAAAGTTAATCCTGGAGATGAAAAAGTAAGGGATCATCAGCAGCATCAGCATCATTTAACTGGTAGATTTAGGGGTGGAGCTCACAGTGTCTGTAACTTGAATTTTCAACTTCCGGGTCACATTCCAGTGTTCTTTCACAACTTATCAGGCTATCACAGCCATTTATTCATCAAACAACTTTGTTGTGAAAATGATAGGATTGATATTCTTGCACAAACTAAAGAAAAATATATTTCATTCTCAAAGTCGATATTGGTAGATAAAATTGAACAATCTGATAAAAAAATTAAACATATTTTTATTAAGCTTAGATTTTTAGATTCTTTTCGTTTTGTTGCCTCTTCATTGGATAGTCTTAGTGAAAGCTTGGATCCCAATCAGTGTGTAGAAATTAAAAGATATTTCCAAGATCCAAACCAGTTTAATGAAATAAGAAAGAAAGGAGTATATCCATATTCTTATATAGACACTATGGATAAATTATATGAAAAGCAACTTCCATCCATTGAAAATTTTTATGATAAACTCAAGGATAAGCCCTTAGATCCTTTAGATTATGAAAGAGCTATAAATATTTGGAATTTGTTTCATTGTCAAAACTTACTGGATTACACTAAAATTTATTTACTATCCGATGTTCTTATATTGACGGATTTTTTTGAGACTTTTCGCAGTATATCCCTGAATATATTTAAATTGGATCCCGCACAATACTATACAGCACCAGGCTTATCTTGGGATGCTATGTTAAAATTTACAGGTGTTAAATTGGAATTATTAACAGATATTGAAATGTTTAAAAACAGTATTAGGGGTGGGATATGTCATTGCAGTGTTCGAAAAGCTGAGGCTAATAATCCATTTCTTTCAAATTTCAATCCTACATAACCTAATTCATTTATAATGTATTTAGATGCAACTAATTTGTATGGACATAGCATGAGTCAATTTTTACCTATAAGTGATTTTTCTTGGATTAGTAATGATGAATTAGATTCTTTTGATGTGTTATATGTACCAGACGATTCCGGCAATGGTTATGTTTTTGAAGTAGATATTAAGTATCCTCTAAATTTACATGAAAAGCATAATGAATTACCTTTTTTGGCTGAAAATATATGTCCACCTGACTCGAAACAAAAAAAAAATAATTTGCAGCCTAAACCATAAAGAGAAATACATTATTCATTATAGAAATCTCAAACAAGCCATCAATAATGGATTAAAAGTGACAAAATTTTACAGAGGCATTAAATTTAAACAATCTGCATTCCTAAAACCTTATATAGATTTAAATACCAAGATGAGAAACCAATCTAAAAATAAAATGGAAAAAGACTGCTATAAATTATATAATAACGCTATATATGGCAAATCTTTAGAAAATATCGATAAACGTGTAGATATAAGATTATTGACACATTGGAAAAATATAAGAAATAAACAAGGTGCCGAATCACTTATAGCCAAACCAAATTTTAAAAATTCTTTAATTTTTACCGAAAACCTAGTTGCAATTCAAATGGAAAGGGTAAAAGTAACATACAATAAACCTGTTTATGTCGGTTTTACTGTATTGGAGTTATCAAAAACTGTATTATATGATTTTTATTATGATTATATTAAACAAAAATATGGTGACAATGCAATTTTATTATATACTGATACGGATAGTCTAATTTTACATGTAAAAACTGATAATTTTTATAGAGATATTCAAGAAAATTTGGATAAATTTGACACTTCCAACTATAGTGAAAATAATGTCTATAACATAACAAAAAATAAGTCGGTGCTAGGTCGTATGAAAGATGAATTTGCTGGACAACCGATAGTCAGCTTTCTGGGCATTAGTGCTAAGGCGTATTGTGTTAACTTGAAAAATAGATCAGAAAAGAAAGCAAAAGGAATAAAGAAATATGTAATTCAAAATTCCATTAGTCAAGAAGATTATAAAGACGTAGTTGAAAATTCTAGAATTCAACTAAGAAAAATTAATATTTTCACCTCAGTTATGCACGATATGTACACGCAATTGAAAAATAAGGTTGCATTGTCTCCTAAAGATGATAAACGTTATATAATTCAGGGGATTTTCAGAACCTTAGCCTGGGGCCACAAAGATATAAATATGCTAAAATATAATGACACCAGTGATGATGAAAGAGTTAATGATGTGTACAAGATACTTCAAGGATTGCTTTACGATAAATATAAACTGTAGAAATTATAAATTATATTCATTTTAAAAGTAACCATGTTACCAGCAGGAGTCTTGTTTCTTTCTGCGTTTTTGAATAATACTTTATTTATACATGTAAATTCTAATGTCAAAGAAGCATTTATCTGTCTATCCAGTGATTACGAAAAAAATGATACATGGCCATCTGCATGGAACAGAATACCTTCAAATTATGGAATCTATAAATACAAAATTGATGAAAATATTACAAAAAAATCTTCAATTGTGTAATTTAAATTGAAATTTTATTACTTGGATAGAACATATGAAACAACAAGAGAATGGAATAATTTATATATTAAGCCTTGTGAAAAAAATAAAAATGTAGGAATGATAATTTTCTCGGTTTTATCATTTGTATTATTTCTGAGTATATTAGGTTATCTGTTATATCATGTATATTATACTACTAAATTATCTAGTATTTTATATGTGTTAAATTTTTGAATTCCTAATCTACCCAACTTTATAATATTTGCGAACTAACCACATAATTCCTCCTACTATTTTATTTCCAAGTCCTCCCACTTCTTACACCAAATAGTACCCCCACCATCTACTTCTGATATAAGAAGAGATGAACGGTGCAACCAACATTCAGTTTGGAACTTTGTTCATTATATTTGAAATGTTCCAATCAAACGATAATTATCAACAGAGTTGTAAAATTGATGATTTTAATAAAAACCATATTGGATCTCTAATCAATGAGAGCATTTACTATATCAACAAATCAAAATCCAAATGGGTGAGCATTGGATTTTCCTTGGAGAGAAAATATATTCCAGTCATTAAGTTGGGAGGACAAAAAACAAGCAAAATGTGATTTTTGATGAAGAGCAATGGATATCCTTTTTGAATAATCGAAAAAATATGTTGGGATTTATTTACTCCAAAAGCACCGGATGGCAATCTATGTCAGGAAATGGTTATGAAATCCATTTTATGTTTATTGGTGATGCAAGAATAATCAAGATCACTCAAGATGGTGGACACGAAATATTTTTAGCTGGCGATACTATAAATGAACTTATAAATTTGGTAAATTTGATTAAGTATCGTTTTGATATGTTGAAATCCCAAGAATTTTTCAAATACTACAATGACATAATTAGCAGTGTTTCTATGAAAAATGGTGATTTGAACAAAAATATTTATGAAACTATTTCAGCTTCAACTAACCAAAATAATGTAAATGCTTGTTGTGTCATGGAATTGTTGAATTTTTATACTGCATGAATACAAGATGTTGAAACATATGTTTGTAAAGAATTTGTTAACAATTGTATTGGAAAATAAAAATACTTCATAAGCTTGATTTTTTGTTTGTTTTTTTTACTCTCCTACCAATTTAAATTTAGTAGGTACCGACTTAAAGCTTGCAAAGCTGTTTCAACATTTCAATACCAGTCAAGATGTGGTTAGCCTATGTGCAAGAAACGCCAGCATGCAACTTGACAACAGCGGTGGAAAACTTAGCGCAGCATTTTAGAAATTTAGAATTTGATGCTGAACATGAAGCTAATTATGGTTTTGAGAGATTTAAAAGTTTCGAAGAATGTATGGAAATTGCAAGAAACTATAACAAAGCGGAGAAGGCTTGCAATATATTTTTGCACACAGCTGATCTGAAAACGTTTCTTTCAACAATCAAGGAGATGGGATTTGCTCATTTTTTAAATAAAGTGAAAAAGTTTATACCTAACGAAGAAAATTGGAATGAGAGCGGATATAGACCTGAAAAATAAATTGTTATGTTCTTAAATTATAATAAAAACCAAAAGTTGAAAAAAGTGTATTATTCGATCATTAAAAAATTGTTATATAAATAATATACATTAGCAAGAGCACACATACAATGTGATTTTGAATGGTAAAAGCATTTAGGTTCTCCTTTTTGAAGGGTAGGATTATTTTCGAGTTCTATGACAGACTTTGAGGAGTATTTTCTGATGTAATCAGACTTCTCTCTTCCTTTCACATACACATTATCCACTTTTTCTGTTAAATTCTTGATAATTTCAGCGAACTTATGAACTGGAGTATATCCTTCATTCCAGTGAATACAGCTGTGATTTTGCATCAACCAATTTGCTTGTTTGTATAAATCAGGAGGTAAATGTTCCATATCAAATGGTGGTTGGAAAATATAATGACAAGTTTTATGTCCATCAAATGCTGCCAATTCCTTGGGAATGAATTTGTTTTTCTCTATTTTAAATCCTTGTACATCAATTACTAATAATTGTATCATATTTTCATGTGTGAAAACTTTTCAAACATTCTTTTTCTTTCAATATATTTTTTAATTCTAGCTTAAGACGTATTAAATTCTCTTGGAAATTTAGTAAACGTTGCTGTAGCTCTGTCGACATACTGAAGAAAAAATACAATGCTGCTTTTACTTTATTGATTTTATCCCGCTGGTTTTCATTTCTGGTTTAAAGCATTTTCAGGTATTTCGGTTGATTTTCAGCTGGTTTTTAACATGATTTTGTAGCTAGTTTCAAGCTGATTTTTAGCTGGTTTCAACTGGTTTTAGGCTTGTTTTAGCTGGGTTTAGCTGAATTCGTGCAGGTTTCGAGGTGGTTCAACTATTTTCACTGATTTTCAAGCTGGTTTATAATCTATAGTTGTCTAACGACTTTGGTAAGCGGGTTATAACTGAAAACTTTATCGTGTAATATAAGACAATAAGCTGATGTATCTATCTCTAGGTCCTTGTGTAAATCAAATTCTACTCTCATAACAACGGGGCCTGCTTGTAGAGATTCTTTCTGATGTGAGCAATTTATGTAGGCAATAGGTGCTGTATCTTTAAATTTAACAGGATCGAACAAAGGCTCATCAGATTTTCCATAATAACTTTTATGAAACTGTTTTTACTCAGATCTATATTAAGATCGTTATATGGATATCTCTCAGAGTTCAAAAATACCTTAATATTTCTTAAGTTTATATCATCGAATTCACTCATGTTCGAGTTTAGAGAGTCTCGTTTTTTTGTTTGAAATGCAACAATAACATGTCTGGGTGTTTCCACCCTGGTTGACGTTTTTACAGGCCAGTTGTGTCTATTTGTCTTTAAAAGTTCCGGATATTCAATTAATTCCCAACTACGAAAAGCAATTAAAATATCGCTATTTTTATCAATAATTTTTGTTAAGGATAATTCTTGAGGAATAGCTACTGAAATATGAGGAATGTTCCATGTTAATTTGGTTAATACAATATTTGGGTTCTCAGTTACATCTGTAGTTAATATTGCGTTATTGTCTGTATTGTCTCTAACAATAATAAGTTCCTGTTTTGCATTTGATATAACTTTTTTGTAATCTTCGAAAAATCCCATTAACATTTTTAAAAAGATGCAAGCGTTAAATATTCCTGTATTTTCATCAACTACTCTCTGCTTTGTTGAAGTAGCGGTAGTACTTGTTGGAACCACTTCTGTAGAAAACCAGCCTGCGTTTCTTAGTTTGTTAGATTCGTTTACATTAAAGGAAATATAGCCTTTGAGAGTAGAAGTCACACCTACATCTCTGACAGAGTCTATAGTAACCCCATTTAATTGATATCTTATCTCCTTAAATAAAAAAGCAACTCCATTATTCACAAGTTGGCAGGTTTTTGAAACCGTTCCATCCCATTTTAATAATTTTCCTTCTATATACAAAAAACTTTCACATGGAAGCGTGTATTTATCTATCTCATGAACAGGAATTATAATTTCATCATTGTTTCCTAATTTTGTTGGTAAATAGGGTTCATAAGAATGGATTTCAGAATGAGTAATGGAGTTATCGACGTAAAGTTTTTCTGTAACGTTAAGTATATTCATACTAAAACCTTTAATCCAAGAGATTGAAGAAATAATTTATTTTGTCTTGTTAACCCTTTAAAGTTAGCTCGTCTACTGAACTTTTTTTCTACTGATATAGTTTTATATTCAGATTCAGGAAATTGGGAAATTGAACTCTGATTGTATAAAATTACCATAATCCCAATTTTTTTATGTGTAATCGAAGGGTGACTGTTTCGTTTCGGAAATTAACCAATTCTCCGTTTTGATCTATTATTTTCACTGTTATTTTATCTATAACTTTGACAGTTACTGGAAAATATATAATATTTTGGGGACTTTCTATTATTTTGAATCCTGGTGATACGTTAGGAAAAAATTGATGAATAATGTGAACTGGCACTCCGTTGAGGTAGGAACCTTCAGCAATACTGCAGTCTAAACACAGTGAATTAACTTTTATAATTTCAGCTGGAAAGTCTGAAACTTTGACTGTACTGTCTCCTTTTAGAATTTGATTTCTAAATGCCAGTATTGGACCGATAGTTCCATCTTTGAAAGTAATATCTACAGATGATTTGATTTCTGACTTTAGCGTATTATTATTAGCATTTACCTGAAAAGATATCTGTTTTTTCTGAAACTATTCTTGTAAATAATTGTTTATATCCTCCATCTCATAACTTCCCGAAGGAATTTCAATGAACTCATTTTTGTTTCCATAATATAATTTATTGTTTTTTTCGTCTACGTTGGGAATGGCATTAAATGTTTCAAAATTACTCAGTCCTATTACATATTCAGTTTCAGTATCCAAATAGATAGGAAGATTAAAATCTGCATGAAGCTTCTTACTTCTAGCTGAAAGTGCTATTGTAAATGACATGATGTTTGTTTCTCGAATAACAAAAATTCATTATAACGAGTTCTTATAAAGAAACTGCAAACATAACTGACCACAATTTTCGGTATTGTAGAATTGATATTGATCATGTTTATAAATAATCTTGTTGTTGCTACCATCGCTTAAAAAATACAATATTAGCTCTGTGGGTGGTCTCAAGTTTCCAAAACTGTCAAAATAATTTATATGTTTCTTATTTTTTATATAAGCTGTCCAATGTGTACCTGGTCCATAATGATTGTCCAAATTAATAACCCCACTTTCATACCTATTTATAAGTTTTGGTAACCTGTTTCGCATAAAAACTCCCCTAAAATTAGGAATTTTTAACATTTTAACGTATTTTTTGATATCAATATTTGTAAGAGGCTTGCGTGGTAGCATCTTTATCAGTTTTTTGGCTTTAGGAAGAGACCACATCCTGTTTTGTAAGGTTTCCAATAAAGACCACTTCCCTTTTTACCTAACGCTATGGTCTCCATTTTCCGATTGTGACGTTTTTGTTCCTGCAATTTTTCATTGCCAGCTTTAGCGTCATTAACAGCTTTAGCTATACCAGCAGCTCCCCCACCAAGAGCTCCAAGAGCTGATAAGCCAGCAAATAATGGAATAAGTGGTAAAATACCGCCTGTTTTGGGAATAGGTATAATTCTTTTAGGTTGCTTTATTTCAAAATTTTTAATAATTGATAAAGAATCCTTTGCTGCAGTTTGTAAATTTTTGTATTTTTTTCCAGCGATTCTTTTTTTTGTTTTCCGTACTGCAGATTGAAATGAAATTGCTGGTTTCCTTTTTTGTTTAATTCCTTTCCCTCTCTTTTTCACTCCCATCCCCATTTTGGATTTTGTTTTCATGATACCAGTCACACCCAAAGCTGCAATTTTCTCTCCTAAGCCAGAATCTGAAGACTTGAATCTTTGATATGCTTTTTTTGCTAGAATCCGATCGGCTTTATTTCGATTTTTACTATCTAAATATTTGCTATAGGCTATATCGTGTTCTTTGCAAGCCTCGTCTAAAGGATTTATACCTTTATCTCCTCTAGAGAGTCGTTTACTTAACTTTGTACCAGGACCACAATAATTATATGATGGAATGTGTGCTTCAAAGGGTAAATTGTTGATGAGAGTGTTCAAAGAACCACCTCTTTTCTTGAAATTCAAATTCATATTAGATTAGAAAAAGCTTTATCATTGGTTTACATATAGAACTGTGAGCTTATTGTTCGGGAGAGTCACATCACAGAAAAAAATATTCTTCAGATAATTATCTTTAATTGCGTTCAAAGAAGAGATACATAATTCGAATGTATATTTACCTATATAAATTTACGATATATTAGAATAACAAAGACTAAAAAATTTAGTAAGGGATTTGATACGCAAACGATGTGGATCGAAAAACAATCGCTTTCGTTGCCTATTAAAAACCATGTGATAGACTTAAACAAATTTAGAAAACATGGACAATTATTTGCTGGAGCATCAAAACGTGCATTAATTTGTGGACCAAGCGGATGTGGCAAAACATCTACAATTTTATCTCTTTTGATAGCTGAAAACGGTTTACGCTTCGAAAATGTTTATGTTTATTCAAAGTCTCTTTATCAGAAAAACTATGAATATTTAAGAACATTATTAGATTCAATTAAAGAAATAGATTATTTTGAAACATCAAATGAAGAAGATATAATAGCACCTAATCAGGTTAAACCGAATTGTGTAATTATTTTTGACGATGTAGTATGCACGAATCAAAGTATAATGAGAGACTTTTTCTGTTTTTCAAGACATTTAAAAACAGATTGCTTTCACTTGTCTCAAACATATTCATCAATACCAAAACAATTAATAAGAGATAACACAAATTTATTGATTTTATTTAAACAGGATGATAGAAATTTAAAGCATATTTATGAAGATCATGTAAATACTGATATGACCTTTCAACAATTTAAACAATTATGTAAAATGTGTTGGCAATCAGAATATGATTTTGTAGTAATAGATAAAGATTGTGACATAAAATCCGGTCGTTATAGAAAAAACTTCGATCATTTTATTCACTTTTAAAGGTATATAATATAGGTCTTTATCATTTTTAATCAGTAGAAATCAATTATTTTTGATGGAAACATGAATCAACAAATTGCTATGGAACTTATAAAAGCCAGAAAAGCTGTAAGACGCAAATATCAAGCTCTTAAATCAGATGTAGCATCTATGCAAGTTAGGCAGGAAAGGGGATTAAAACCCATTATTGAACCATTACAAGAACTAATCAAAACTATTAAATCGGAACTACCCACAAAACAAGAACCAAAGTCGTTGTTTTCAACCCCTCAAAAAGACAAATATGACTATTCTTTTCTAAAAGAATCTCCCAAAAGAAGACAAACTAACATTTATCAGAAATATCTGCCCTCTACAATGCCCTCGTTTTTGCAAGGTGATGATGTTTTCGAAATAACGGATAGTGAAGATGTAATTTCAACACCTGAACAAACCACAGAAGATATAACTCAAAATAATCTTGAATTGACACAAACCCCAGCCTATAATGATTATCTTGAAACATTTCACCCTCTAGTTAGATCTTTTGTTGATACATCAATCAAGCGTGATAGAGATTTAGATCACACTCACGGTCTAAAACATGATGCAACCACTGAGAAATGGAAAATCGGAGATACTTTTGACAATTTTGAGCAAGATAATTTCAAAGTTCAAAATATAACCTATAAAGGTACGCCCGGATTATACGAACTCTTATTTTTTTGTCAAGATCCTGTAGGCTATACTTCGAAAGATTTGGAAGATTACATGGATATTCTGAAACGAACTAATGCTTATAGGAGAAATTATGATCCTAATGAACTAGTTCAAGGCACCACAGATTCAAAATATTTGACAATAATTAAACCCTATTTAATAAGCAAAAAGATTATTAAATCAATTATCAAGCCTAGATTTTCTAGCGTTTCTAGCTTAGATAGACCAAAACCACCACAAACTAGAAAAAGAACGCTTATTAAATCTCAAGAAGGATCAGGAATGTTGAATTATCTAATAAAAAAATTGATTTTGTGTATTATGACAATATTAACGAGATAGTGGAAAGGTTGAAATTATTATTTTCTTCCCAAATGGCTGGTCATACCGGGCATCAAAATGAAATCGTTTCTATTTTGGAAGAACTACGAGAAGCTAAGATAATTGAATAAAAGTCCATTTTCTCTACTTAAACCAATCAAATTGAAAATGACGCTTGACAAGTTCGGATCACACATTTTAAGCAAATACGGAAAAGAATCATCGACAAATAATGACAACTCTCTCAACCTAGTTAATATTTCAAACGTTAAATTGTATTACACGGTGGTTTTACCATTTGTTGGCAAACATGATCCAAGTGCAAAAAATTTCCTCTTAGCAGGGGAGACTAATAGGACATCAGATAGATTTCCATTTGAATCTGGAAATATACTAGTTGGAGAATATCCTAGAAAAGACATAACTTTTCTGGTAAATGGGAAAACTGGAAAACTAGAGGGTCGAGAGTTGAAAAAGGGAGACTTATTAGCATTTAGAAGGGACGTTTCTAGCAAGGTGACTGAATTTTATGGTGAATTATTGATAAAATGCCCTGTTATCGTTGAATAATAACCATTAAAATGACAAAGATAAAGGAGGATGTTGTTGATGAATTACATAAACCAGCCAGAAAATTATTTAAACGGCGAAAAGTAATAATTAAAGGTCTTAATGATTTATGGCAAGCTGATCTAGTAGAAATGCAACCTTATGCAAAGTTTACCAAGGGGTATAGATACATTCTTGTTGTAATAGACACATTTTCAAAATATGTTTGGGCGCTCCCTGTGAAATCCAAAACTGTTAAAAATGTAGCAGAAGCCATGAAAAAAATTTTAAGTGATGCAAATACTCCCCCTAAGAATCTGCAATCGGATAGAGGATCTGAATTTATTGGTGCAATTTTTCAAAATCTTATGAAAGAATACAATATCAATCACTATAGTACATTTTCAAATTTAAAGGCGAGTATTGTAGAAAGGGTAAACAGAACATTGAAAAAAAAAAATGTGGAAACAATTTAGTATGCAAGGAAACTATAAGTGGCTAGATATTTTGCAACAAATAGTAAATGATTACAATAATACCAAACATTCTACAACAAACTTAAAACCTATCAAAGTTAACAGAAAAAATGAAAAAATTATTTTAAAAAATGTTTATAAAGGAATAAAAGTTGTTGATTCTAGAAGCCCGAAATTTAAAATTGGTGATTCTGTAAGGATAAGTAAATATCGGGAATTATTTTCCAAAGGATACACGCCTAACTGGTCAAACGAAATATTTTCAATTAAAAAAATTAATTTGACTAACCCTTCCACATACATTTTAGAGGATCAACAAAAAAATGAAATTCAAGGTGGTTTCTATCAAGAAGAATTGCAAAAAGCGAAACATCCAGACATATATTTAATTGAGAAGGTACTTCGACGTAAAGGAAACCAAGTCTATGTAAAATGGCTTGGGCTGGATAAATCTTTTAATTCTTGGATATCAAAATCAAATGTATTATAGATCTCTTTTAATAAAAACACTTTTTTTAAACACCTTTTTTTATTGTCAAGTATACACAATATTATAACTCAAAATATAAAAAATATCATATCGAGGGTATCTTCTTCAATTATTGTGAATTTTTCCTCCACAAAAACTTTTTCCTTACTTTCTTTGAAAATTATTGAAAAAACTTCCTTTCTACAAAGTGGACAAGAGGATTTTTCCTTCATCCATTCTGTCAAACATTTTGAACAAAATTCGTGATTACATGATTCGGGCATACAAATTTCTTCTTTTTTCATTACATCTAAGCAAATACTGCAATCTTTTTCCATTCGAATTTTTTTCACCAGTTTTTTATTAAGTAACTTGTATTTTCGTTTTACCATTTCAAGTACGTAGGTATTCGCTAAAACCAAATAATGTCGATTCATGATTTTATAGTTTAATTTATATCTTGGTAAATAGAGGGAGAGGGTGGTGGGAATTAATAACTTTTAATGAATTCAACATTATTTTTTGGTTCAAGTTCGTTCGATAACTTTTGGCTTTTCCTGGAATAACCAGGTAAATAATTATGGTACATAGAAACAATATAAGTAATGTATTTTTGTTTAAACTGTGTTTTAGATGATTTTTATGTGTGATATCTATAATTGTAGTTTTCTTTTAAGCAATAATTCGATAAAAAATTTGATTCGTGAAAATTATTTTTTATCGTAATGAGATCCGGATTATTGAATATTAAAACACATACATATAGTCAATTAAATGATGAATATATTTTTTTTTTTTAAATTTAAAGTAGAACTATATAAAATATTCGTATAAGACCTAAAAAGCACTTAATTGAAATTAGAAATTCTAACACAAATAATAATACTACATAATAACTAATAATAATAATGATAATAATAATACCTAATAATAATAATAATAGTAATAATAACAATAATAATAATAATAATAATAATAATAATAATAATAATAATAATAATTTGGATTTTCTTTACCACCACAGCAATAAACAACTAACTGTGTGATATTGAAAGAATAATAATAATAATAATAATGAAGAAACAAAAAATATAACGAAACTCAAAAAACAGGCTTTTAACGAGTTTAGAAGAAGTCCTACTACTGAAAACCTAGTAAAATTTAAAAAAATTAGAGCAACCGCAAGAAGAACCATACTTAAAAACAAAAGAGATACCTGGAATCAGTACACCAAAACAATCACGCCAGATACGGAAATAAAAACTGTGTGGAAGAAGGTGAAAGCAGTATCGGGTATTTACACAAGTAACCCAATTACCTCTATACAAACAGAAACCGGATCCATAACCACCGACCCTGTAGAAATAGTAAACATAATAGCAACACACTTTGAAAGAGTCAGTAGCAGCAACAATTATGATCCAAGCTTTTTACACATAAAAAACAATGTAGAAATAAATATAGATTTTACCACAGAAAATGACCTAGAATATAATTTGCCTTTCAGTAAGAAAGAGCTTGATGAGGTACTCCAGCAGTCTAAAGCAGGTGCTCCCGGTCCAGACACAATTTCCAACGATATGATGAAAAATCTAACACCTGAAATGAAAGAGATATTGTTAAAATTTTACAATACAAACTATGGGATGAAAATACTTACCCGGAATCCTGGAAAGAGGCTCTGGTAGTACCTATAACTAAACCTAATAAAGATAGACTGACACCATCCAGCTTAAGACCTATTAGTCTTACCTGCTGTATGGGCAAACTCTTTGAAAAGATGATAAACAACAGATTGCAGTATTATCTAGAAGTCAATAACTTATTAGTTCCCTACCAAGCAGGGTATAGAAAGAAGCGATCAACAGTAGATCATTTAGTATTACTAGAACATTCAATCCAAGAAGCATTTCGAAAAAGGGAACACTTAGTGGCTACTTTCTTTGACATAAAAGGAGCCTTCGATATGACATGGCGCTATGGAATTCTCGATAAACTGTCTAAGTTTGGACTAAAAGGAAGATTGCCGTTGATGATAAAATCCTTTCTTGAAAACAGAAATTTCAAAGTAAGAGTTGGCAAGGAATTGTCATCAACTCGATCACTAGAGAATGGAGTCCCGCAAGGATCTACGCTTAGCTGCACACTCTTTGCGATTGCCATAAACGAAATTTGTAAAGATGTCAATCAGGAAATCAAGAAATGCATCTACGTTGATGATTTGGCAATCTTCTGTAGTGCAAAGAAGGTGGGAGACATTACACGCATATTACAACCGGCAATAAACACCATAATCAAGAATGGCGAAAAAGTTGGTTTCAAGTTCTCCAAAGAGAAAACTAAATGTGTGCATTTCTGCCGACTCAGAAAACCTCATTACGACCCAATGCTGTATTTAAATGATAATATTATTGAGTATGTTGATAACTTTAAGTTCTTGGGATTAACGTTCGACAACAAACTTACCTGGTGCGAACACATTAATCGAATCAAAACAAAATGCCGGAAATCTCTTAATATTCTGAAAGTCCTAGCGCATACTAAATGGGGAGCTGATACAAAAAGTCTTCTCATGATATATAAATCTCTAATGTTGTCCAAAATAGATTACGGAAGTATAGCTTACTCCTCAGCAAGAAAAAGTCACTTAGCAGTACTTGACAGAATTCAAAATATAGGACTACGCTATTGTTTAAATGCCTTTCCAACTACCCCTGTCCAAAGTCTTTATTGTGAATCTGCTATAATGCCTCTAGAACAAAGAAGAAAAATCCTAATGACAACTTACCTAACAGGTGTCAAATCTTATCCCAAAAATCCGAACAACGAATTCTTATTTCCTGACGAAAACCAATATTCTAATAGAAACACCATTACTCGTCCTCTTGCAGTGCGCTATCTAGAATACTTGGGGAAAATCGGTGTCGAACTCCCTGACATACTTGTTGATGATCGAAATGACGCCCAAGTAGCAAATAACGGTACCATGAAAAGAATAGACTTTATAAACAATCTGAAAGGCAAAATTAGAGTTGAGTGGCAGGATATATGGAGCGAAACAGATACGTTATTTCGTAGAATAGAACCAACAATTAAACAGAAATATGAATCGACAAGTTCGAATAAACTCGAAACGGTAAAAGCATTTAGACTCCGTACAGGACATACAAATCTAACACACCAACATCTTCTTAAAGGAGAACAAGCACCAACATGTGATCAGTGTAATGTAACTCTCTCAATTAGTCATATCATTAGTGAATGTCCTGTTTTCAATGCTCAAAGACAACTCTATGGTTTAGGGCCATGCACAGAAGATAACCTGAAAAAAGAAAACATGAGAAACATACTCGACTACATCAAAGATATTAATCTATTTGATAAAATTTAGGAACAAATATAGATCTGTGATACTTACCATAATGTGATACTTACCATCTAGGATACTCGCCATCTGTGATACTAGATACTACCAAAAATATTTATATACACAGTACTTGTTTTATGAGCTAATAACCTTGCTGTTGATGCTCTAGGGTGGTCTTTTTTAGTGCGGTAAAAATCCCACACTATTTGGTGCCCAACACCTTAACCAAATGCCTTTTGAAGGTTTTTTTTGTCCACCCTAAAAAAAAACAAAAAAAAAAAAAAAAAAAAAAAAAATAATAATAATAATAATAATAATAATAATCTTGCTGACTTTGTTTATTATTAAAAATAATAAACAAAGTCAACAATATTAATAATAAATTTACAATAAATGAATAAAGTTCAATTTACCTATATAAAATTCATTAGTTTTTTTTCTTCCGTTGATTTTTCGAAGTCTTCCTCAATGAGCTGTTTTCTTTTACTGATAATGTTTATCAATTTATTACAACAAATAAGTTTTTTAGCAAAAATCCTTTTTCTGCAAAACGTGCGGCTTCTTTGTCCAACTCTTCATTTTCCGCCATCTCAATATCTTGGATTGCATGTTGCGGAGTAACAAGATTTACGAATTCTTGATCCAAAATAGGATTAGAACTTAGCAAATCGACAAATTCCTGATCCAAGTCTGGATCAGGAGTCATGCCTGGTGCCATTATACTTCGAAGGGTTTCTTCTACTTCATCTCGCTCTTCTAGTCGATTATCAGGATGCAATATTATCTGTTGAACAATCTTTACTTTCTTCTGGTTGTCATCGTTGGATAGCTGTGCCATTTTGTAGGCTGATGGTTTTGAACACATCAGTTTTTTGAAAAACTAGTTACTTGGAGACACTACTATAAACTTTAAAAGATATTTTTATATTACTTGTAAAAACTATTATTATTATTATTAGGTACTATTATTATTATTATTATTATTATTATTATTATTATTATTATAAGTTATTATGTAGTATTATTTGAACTTGGACTGCTGTACTGAACTGAAGTCTAGAGGAGCTTTCATCCGCTTTTATCTGAAAATTTCGTTGTGAAAATTGATTTTGTATTTTTTGTTGGAACTTGTTTACGGTTTAAACAGGGTGTGTAGAGTTTCATAAAACATAAAATTTTAGTAAAAGATTTTGTATCTAGAATAAAATATTTCACGTAATTTTTAATATAAAATATAAAAAATTAATTATAAAATTGGAAGCAAATTAAGTATTGAATATTTCATTGTTGAAGTTTGAATCACCCTATAGAATTTTTTATGAAGTTGTAGTACTTAGGCTCATCACGGAGAACGCAACTGGCTCTTATATATATGAAAAAAAAAACTCCAGCAGGCTTACATTGTCGGATTTTTTAATCATTTCTTCGTTATCTCTGTATAAATTTGCAACTTTGTAAGCTGACTGTGTTGCGAGAATTGAAATTATTATGTTTTGCATAATAATACAGTTACATTTCATACATGATCAACGTTTTATCCATTCTTGTTTTTTTTCGTTTACCTTACTATCAGTGTGTGAAAAAATACACAACATTGTTGCAGAATTTAAAATAAGTATGTTTTCTCATGACTTCTTTTTAAGCCTAATTAAAATTTATGTGCAGTAAAAAAGCTGGCTGGTTTTAATACAAGCCCATAAATTTGGTTTAATTATTTTTTGATTTTGATAAGTACCTTTGATTTTGATAAGTACCTATGCTTTTTTTATTCTTTCTCGAGTCTTAAGGAATAATTGGTTATTACAGAAATATTCTTAATAATATGTGATACGGCTTTCCGACTTTTATTGTCTGATCAATTAAAATGTTTAAGCACTTTACATTTCCTTAATTATGGTTCAGTTATTTTCGATTTTTAAGAAAGAAAGAAGGAAAGAATATCAGGGTTCGTGTACAAAATAAATTATCTAAACGACTAGGTTGTATTTAAAAATAGTAAAATATATTTGGATTAAAGTATTTTATTACAATAATAACATTTTTCTTGTGAATCTGGTGGACCATCTATGTGAGTTCTCCATTCTGCTCTATTATAATGCATAAAGCACGGTAATTTAATCTGCAATAGGAAACTGATTTTGTAACTCATCGGTAACTTTCCCCATGTATCCAAAAGTTCAAATGACTTCACATTTTTTAACAAATAATCCAACGGTATTCTCAATAATTCTTCGCTTGTAAAATCTGATAGCAGTTTTTCACCATTCATATGAGCTAGAACGTGGTCTATGGAGGAACAACAATTCATTTTCAAGTTTTCGTAGAAGGGTGATAATCTTCTTTATAGTTTTGTTGTCCGCAACCAAATGAATTTAATTGATGATTTTAAATAAATATACCTACGTTGAAGTTAGAAAATGAGGGGAATTAAAGAAGAATAAAATGGGGGGTGTTTAGTAGAAAAATGGGGGGTGTTTCAGGGTGGGGGGAAGAATTATTGTACAAGAATGGGGGGTGTTTCAGGGTGGGGGGAAGAATGATTGTAGAAGAATGGGGGGTGTTTCAGGGTGGGGGGAAGAATGATTCCCTTGGTGGAATGACGCCTTACCTTCCACCCTACTGATATTCAACATACTAATTATTAACAGCTTAGTTCATTACATTGGCTAAGCTTGTCAAATAAATAAAATATTCTCAAGAGCATAAAGTAACAAGAAACAAAACTGCTAACATAATTACCAACTTATAAAATAACTATTAGTTAACTTTGGTTACGTTAGGTTGAAAATATCCAAGATCCCCTATACTTGGTCACGAATAAAATAAGTTTCAGCAATGCTGTTAAATGCACGTGAGATGTCTTTTGAAATCTCCAACATTTCTGTGTGGTAATTTTCCTGATTCTGGACCTGTGTTCTTAATATTTCTAATTTCTGTTTTCTATAAGATTCTGTGGATAATATCCAATTTTGGGATATTGTCGGAAATTCTTTATTGTTTCTCGAAGATTGACCTGGTCTTCCAGCCAAACTTTGTCATTCGTTATCCAGAGTTTTCTAGTTGTTTAGATTCATCTGGAATGTTTTCCTTAGATATATTCTCTAAGGTTTTCTCCAATTACGTTCCAGAAATAATCTTCTCCTTGGATGGCCCAGGCTTAGGTTCCTCGCCTAAAAAGTATAAATGATCTGCTTATACCTAGAATAAATAGGTACATACATTATTAAAAAAATTTCTTTTGCAAAACCAATTTTAAAAAGTTTAAATAAAATGCCCTAACAAGTTAGAATGCTTATACTCACTGAATCTGCTATGTCATGTTCTTCATATTTCGGGCTCAGGAACTTCACAATTTCCAGTCATCGCAACTGGAGTAATTATTTCTAAATTTTTTTATTAAGTCCCCTTATTTGTTTCGTCATCACTTGGAGGAGGTAAAGGCTGGCCACCTCCTGTGCACAAGCTGTGCGCTTTGGTTTTGGCATGTTTGCTTTCATCATTTTTCTTTATGACTGACATTTCATTTCCCTGGTTCTTTATCTTATATTATACAATGGTTGTATATTATTTCTCTTAAACCTATTTTTGTTTTTGAAATATTTTTCAAAGGAATTTTCTTTGTTATTTAATTTTTAATATTTAGTTTTTTGTTATTTAATTCATTATTTGGTTTTCCCTTCTTTCTCCCTTATTCCTTTTAATTTTTTTTTTAGAACCTGATATTCAGTTTATGAAACTTGAGGTTATGTCCAATTTTAATTCCACTTCCCACATCCATATGTCAATTCAAGCTATTCTATCTGCTTTATGCAATGTGTTAAAACGAGTTGCAACTGAGAAATATTAGGATATATGGAAACAAAACAAGTAACCATTTGGGGCTCTCCGCGAATAAATAAAAACCAATAACAAAATATTCTAGGTTTTTAAGTGGTTTTCAATTTAATGGTTAGTTTGCCCAATATCAATAAACAACAGCTGACCCAAGAACAAATGAAAGCTTAGGTTATGTCCATGATAATAACAACAATGGTAGGTATCGAAGACAGCGGCTCAATATCACAAATTATGGTAATAAATAAGGTAAAATGATGACACAAAGCTCTAAAAATATATCACATAACAAGAATTATCAAAGTGAGAAGCTAAGGAACGACAATTCAGAACTTAAATCTACCTAATGGCGTGATTTGGCTATTCATTCATACAATAATTAGAGACAATGGAACTTATATTGGGACATATTACATTGGTGAAATATTCTAATAATAAAGACACACTTATGTTAATGATAACTTATTTTTTGGGAATGGTTGTGTTTGTATAAACCTAAAATGTAGTTGAAAGTCGTACTCAATCGTTTAGTGTCTGTCTGTCCTGAGATTGATGGTCTCATTTAGGGTGATGTGAATCATCTCACCAATCAAACGTTTAGTATAATTATGTATGCATCAACTATTGGGCTTGAATATGTATATGTAATATACGAAACGTCGCCAGAATATCCACAAATGTCTGCAAAAAAAAAACATTGTATGAAAACATAAATTAAAAATAAGTTTGTATACACCTATACTGAATGATATAAATGAAAAAAAAAAACTCATTTTTAACCACCCTTCCTTCTTTATTGTTAATTTAAGTTAACTGACAGAAATTATCCCCCCAATTTCTATTCTATGCCCTTCGCTAATCGCTTGGGGGGTTATTTTCAACCCCTCTGTGCAGTATAGAGGTGTAGTATTTTAATATCATTGGTAGTAATAGTTTGGTGTAGAATAAGAACATGATTTCTTTAAATCTACCTTTCTCCATTGTTCCCAGTCTTTTTTTGATCCGCCCGGCATTTAGTTGAGTCACTGTCTGTTCTACCGGATGTAAGCAAATTAATAAGGTTATTTCATAGGAAATTAGCAATAAGCATATATTATAATAATCGGCACTTTTCGCATAGGAGCATTGTACTTGACTTATTGAAATAGACTTAGATTTAACTTTACAAAAGAATTATACTCAAATGCCAAATGATCCCTTTATCACATGGCGACCCTGCCTGCGAACCAAGATATAACTGAAGCTAAATAAGAACTAAAAGCAATGGGTAAAACGCAGAGCAAAGAAGAAAACATCATAGCTCAAGCAGGAAATAGCGGTGGACAAACCAATACTCCCAGCACACATTGTTTTGGCTCTATCCAGGATATCCTCAGTATTGTTATTATTAGAGATGGGAAAAACCGTTATTTTCAAATAACAGTTACAACTGTTACTGTTAATTTTAAATAACAGCTTAAAATAACAGGTTGTTGCTATTTTGTACTTCTCGTGGTAGGGTTGCAGTATTGAACGATTATCGATCGGTTATGACGTACCTACTTGGAATTAAATTTAAGCAGTGCCAGAAGTAGGCGGCAACGGCTGGAGCATGACGTGAAGCGTGAAGCGTGAAGAAGTGGGGAAAGTAGTCGGAGAACGCACGCGCCTGTGTATTATTGTAACTATTATTCTGTATTTTGTCTGTAATTGAGAATTGAGCAGTACAGCGCAGCCGTTACACAGGAAAAAAAAAATTTGCTCCTAGATTGGTTTGATGACAATTATTATAATTAATCTAGAAGTCAGACCACCTTCTCTCTCAAACGTTCTCAATAATAGACAAAGACAGACTGTTCCAGCTGCTCAAAAATAACGCTTTACAACTGTAACAACGACAACGACAACTAGTGTTAAGTTTAAAAGGTGTTATTCCAACACCTGAGTGGATAAATCTTTTTCATTTTAGCGTTATTTTTCACCTGTTATTTTTGAAATGAAACAACAGTTGCAACCGTTATTTCTAAATAACAGCTTAAAAATAAAAGATAGTTAAATAACAACCCATCTCTAGTTATTATTGGATTTTTGGAGTTTAACTTGATGTTTATACGTGAGAGTCAAAGAAGCTATGGTAAAGAGGATGCGTTTAGAAATACGAGCAGAAATCGGAAAAAGCCGGGAAACAGTCTAGAAGTAAGAAGAGGAACATTTTAGGTTTTTAGGTTACAAAAATATGGGATTATAAAGGATGATAGTTGATATAAAATATGGTTACAATGATGAATAAAAAATGGAATGTCGGTGCCCACTGAATTTATACATTTACTGGAGGAAGTTGAGTATTCGAAAGGAATTTAGTAAAAGATAATTTAGTAAGGAGAAAAAAGAAGAATTATAATCTACGTAAGCTTTCTAAATTAAATAAGTATACACTAGAATTAGGGACCATTAGGGAAAGTTTTAATGATACATTAAATGATTCTAAATCAATAAAAGCAGTTAGGGAATATATAGTGCAAATAGAAACATATCTTAAAGCTAGTTAAGATATTTTACAGTCTAGGTTAGAGGATTTCAAAATATCAGGTAAAGAATCAGAAATTTTGGATTCCACTGACTCAGATTTAGAAAATTTTGACGAATTTGAAGAAAGTAGATTAAGCATAACAGAAAAAATGGCCCAAAAATTCGACCCTAAAACTGCATCAAGCTTACTACCGATTATGGACGGCTCTGAAACTATAACTTTACAATTAATTAATGGTATTGGATGGTATGATGCACTTTTAGACGATGCGGGTAAATTATTGTTAACCACATATGTACTGAAAACTCGTTTATCCGGAAGTGCTAAAATTAGCTTGAAATCATCCTATGCTTCTGATATATTGTTAGTTACGGATCTAAGGCTACATTTTATGACGAGAAAATCCGCGACCGCTTTATCTTCCAAATTGAATAATATAACACAAGGTTCAAAGTATGTAGAAGAGTTTAGGAGAGCAATTGAAGAACTAATGGTTGACCTTACTATATCTCAGTCTGGAGGAGACTCTAGAGCAGGATATTTTGGTCAGAATATAAAAAAGCAATAATATGAAATACCTAATAGGTTGTACTCCTGGTGGGCTTATCTGCTTTATTTCTAGACTACCGAAAAAATGATCGTGGTAGAATCAGGATTTTTGAATGTATTAGAAAATAATGCCCATGTTATGGCAGACCGTGGATTTGAACACATCGATGAACTTTTACTGAAAAACACTAACATTTTAATACGACACCATCGGTTGCGGCAAAAATTAAAAATGCGAAGCAGGAGGTCAAACAGTTTAAGAGAATTGCTAGTCTGCGAATTCACGTTGAAAGGGTCATATCAAGAATACGGGAATATGCCATTTTACAGCCCCACGCTTGTGTTTACTCGAGCTTAATGAAATATTTGGATAATATTGTAATAGTAGTATGTGTTTTGATAAATTTACAAGATTATTTGCTAAAATAAAACAGTAAAGTGTTTTTTTAAATTTTATATTAAAAAGTTTAAGTTATGGAAAGTAATTTTGGCGTTTATAAAACCCAATTAAGAATTAACAACTAAGAATTAAGAATTTAAAGTTGGCCAACTTTCAACTTCTTAGTTGTTAATTCTTAAATAAAAATTCAAATGCGCATGCGTCTTCGGTTGGCGCGCTGTCAGCTGTCAACTGATACCTTTTATAGTTTTATTACGAATTTGAAATTGTTGAAAAGTTTATTTGAGTTGTTACATTGTGAATTGTGAGAGTTGTTGTTTGTTAAATTATTTTTTCAAAATTAATCTCATTGTGGGATCCATGCTTCTTTTATTGGCTGCTTCTGCTTGGGTCGCCAAAAAGGAAGAACACACAGCTGCTAGGACCGTTAAAAGAAAAAGAGTTCGCCGGTATAATGTTAGGCCCCTGAAGAAGCATAGGAAAACCCATGGCTAGTACCACTTTTTGGTGAAATTAATGGAAAAAAAAATTATAATGAACAATTTCTCAAGTACACAAGGTAGTCCGTCAAAATGTATAAGAGGCTGCTTGAAATTGTTTCGCCAATGCTTCAGAAGGATCAAAGTGGGAGGCCACTGTCGTCAAGCCATAGGCAAGGAATTATTATCATGAAAGTGTATATTATCCATTAAATCACATTTTTTTAGTAATTTATCATCAGGATGCTCAATGCAAGAAATAGCATGGGCATTTCATGTTAGAAAGACCACGGTACACTTAATCATCACTGAAGTTTGTGAAGTATTGTGAGAGCCGCAGGACGTGGAGTTACACCAGAGGTCGGGCTCGGGGATGTCACGGGAAGTGAACCCGAAAAATTCAAGCCTGGGTCATTATTATCTTCCACTTCTCAAATTTCAATAACCTCACACTCACTAAATTCCGAGTTAAATTCATTTCTAGCATCATATGCTTGTGAGTCCATCTGTGTTAAATTTTCAATTGTATTCCAAGCTTTCGACAATTTTGATTGCTCGCGTGAAGGAGTATCCATAGAAGAAGAACAGCTTTTGTAGGATGTTCCGTATTAAATGAATATAAAGTTTAGTTATAGTCTCGTATTAGAACAATAATTATGGTCATATTCACCTTGTTAGGCGTATCACAATAAATGGTTCCAGGAAGCTCATCATCTGGAAATAGGGCCATGTTATCTTGGTTGTTTCTCCACCACAACCAGAAGGGGCAAGCTTATATTCCCTCTTTATACTGTCATATTTGTTCTCAATACTATCCAGCTCGCACAATTTAGGGCTTTGGTTCAAAATAACTCCACCACTGTGGTGGTGGTCCAGGCATTCTCTTTTTGATTTTTTTTTTTTTTTTTGAAATTTCCATTATTTTTTTTTTGTTATATAAGAATGTGAACTTTTCCACTTGCTGGATCAAGAATGCATTATCCATGATGAGAAAGTCGCAAAACTATCTCTACGAAAAACCTGTGTTGGATGGAAAACGATAACAAAGCCACACGACCACGGTAAAATACGAATTAATCTCGAAATCTAATAAACTTTAAGGAGAAAGAAAAACGGATTTCCATTTAAATCACAAAGTTTGCAGTCAAGTTTATGTCAAAAATGTCAAATGTCATTTTTGTTTTGAGTGCGCATGACCAAAAACTATAAATTGAGCGTTATATTTTTTTTTCATAAACGGCATTATTAGTTGTTAGTTGTTAAGTCTATTTTTGATTTCTCAGTTGTTAATTCTTAATTGTAACTTTTTTTTTATAAACTCGCCATTAATCCAAAAATTTACAATTTTTTTTTTATCATTGTATCAACAACTTTACTATTGTAATATGGAGGTTACAAACCCTGTATATTTGCTTTAATTAGTATTGTTGATAATGATTGTGCAGTAATTGATTATATATTTGTTATACATATTTCTACACACTCAGCACTGACCCACTGAGACCAACTTATTATTGTAACACCTAGACAGCAGAATATAGAACTATGTAGAACAGAGAGGTTGTTTTACTAAAACCTAATTTAAAAGAAACTAAATCCTTACATCGAAATTTCTCCAGGAAACCCTGATAATTATGCTAAGGATATCAGAAATTTATCGGACATATTTACTGAAGTTAGAAAAAAACTACATACCGTTTATCAAAGAAATGATACCTCATATACTCATACCTATAATTTGAGAAGACCAGAGTCGAGCTCTTGAAGAGTCTCTTAGTAAAGAACTCTCGAAACGAAAAGAATTAGCACCTACTGATGGTAACGTTGACTAGTGCCGTTATCAGAGGGAAAATACAAAGTCAGATCAAGTTCAGTGTTATACAGTGGCAGTGCAGTATAGTGTGAGTGACAAGCAGGGGGAAAACTCAAGGGCGAGCCCTGATGGGCACGGTCGTCCGAAAACCAACCAAACGGACTCTGGAGAAAGAAGACGACGAACCAGTATTCACCAAACTAGGCAAGATCAAACACAAAGCCTCATCCAGCTCCTCTGAGGGGTAAGAAGCTACCATGGACCACCAACAAGCAGGAACTAGTACCCAAATCAACATCCCAACCAAGAACAGGTTTGGGATTTTACCAATAGATTCTACAGAGGAACCTGTAGCTGCAAGCCAGAACATTACAACCAGACCACCACCTATTATGGTTACGGCTAAAATTAATTACAATCAATTCAAACGAACAATCAGTGAAATCCTACGGGGTAAGTCATTTTTCCTTAAATATACCCCCAAAGATATTAAAGTGTATAACATGGAAGGCCATAACCTTGTGCGTAAAAGCCTTGATGAAGATAATGTCGCGTACTACACATACGCACCCAGAACCGCCAGAGAAAAAAGAGTGGTTTTCAAAGGCCCCCCGGACATGGATACGGAAAAAGTGGAACAATTCCTTAATCAAGAACATAAGATCACTGAATGTATCAGAATGAAAGCCAGGCAAGGTGAAGGACACTCCTACCTTGTAACAGCCGAAAAAGAAACCAATATAGGGCTCCCAAAAAGAACTCGAAACATCGAGTCAGTTATTAAATGGGAAACATTCCATAAGAGGAGCTCTATAACACAGTGCCATAGATGCCAAAGTCTAGGTCATGGATCTAGAAATTGTAGACAGGCCACCAAATGCCTGAAATGTGCAGGGCCCCACTCGGCAACTAACTGCCGCCGAAGAAGAGGCGAAAACGAAGAATAAATCCCAATGAAATGCGCAAACTGCAATGGGGAACACGCGGCCAATTACCGTGGATGTAAAGTAATAAAAAAATTCATAGCCAGCACGCAGCCCAAAAAGTTTTGATTCTAACAGAACCCAACAAGGCAGAACATACAGCCAAACCACAAGCAACAAAAACCAAGAACAGACAACACCAAACAAAAGTGACTTCCCCCCGTTACCCAACAAAAACAAACCAAACAACTCAAATGATCTGGAAGACTTTCAAACACTAATGAAAGAGATCGAAGACTTAAACAACAAATTCAACATCAAGGAGCTAATTAGCCAAGTTAGATCGCTAAACTCCAAGCTATCGAAAGCCAATAACCAAGCAGAAATCCTATTGATACTAGCTAGCTATGGCAAATAGAAACATAACGATTATTCTAATAAATGACAACGGCATCACGAAACGAATCTACAAAAACAGGGATTTAGTGGAGAGGAAGAAACCCAAAGCCATCGCCATAGTAGAAACCAAGCTTAAAAACAGACTACCCCCCAAAATTACATGGTATGGTATTTTCTACAAAAACCGCCCCAACTAAAACAAACCAGCTAGTGGAATAGCCCTAAACCTTCAGAACAATATAATCTGTGAAGAATTGCTAACAAACACAACGAACATTGAATCCCTGGCAGTTACACTCCAGGGCATAACCATTGCTGTGGCCTATAACAATAAGGGTGAGCAACTTGATATCCAGGAACTGACTAACGTTACCATACACCGTAACCTAATCCTTGTGGGCGACCTAAATGCGAGACTCACTTTCTGGAATAATCCGAACAACAATATAGCCGGAAGAATTTTATATGAACTGATTGAAAGCACAGACATACATATAACAGTCCCAGAACTACCCACAAGGCCACATGCAAACTCCTTTCTAGACATTGGACTAACTAGTAACTTGGAAGTGACGGCAGAGACACTACTTGAACTAACTTCGGACCACTACCCCGTACTCTTCAAAGTTCAAAAACACCTAGAAACTATTCCACCACGACCGTACAACAACTACAAAAACGCAAACTGGCAAGAATACAGAACAGAAATAAACAGGAACATTAACATCAAAAATAACATCATAACTACATGGGAAATAGAGGAAGAAATACAAAAATTCGCAAGAATAATCGTAAATGCCAAGGCCAAACATATACCGAAAGGAAACACAAAAACGTTGGAAAAACTTCCGGCAAACATACGGACGGAAATTAACAGACGCAACCAGCTAAGAGCCCAATACCAACGAACAAGGACTATACCGGGTGTCCCACCAAAAACTGCCAATGGCCTATATCTTGAAAACGGTAATCGATAAAAAAAAATGAAAAACCCGTTTGGAGGGTTGGAAGCGGGAACCAAATCAAGGTACTTTTCAGGTCTCCCTGAATCACCCCTCCGGCCGTAGCTACCCTGACCTCAAAATCTCAAATAGCACTATGGGTCATGTGATACCTTGTTTTAAAGGTCTTTTAATTCTCTTAATGGATGTGCAAAAAAAAATTATCCAGATTTAAATGTGACTCCTATTTTGATGAAAACCCCATTTGATCGGGTGGAACAGGTAAATGTGATTAAAAATCGATTTTATACAAATGGAATAACAGCAGGAATATTTTTGAAGAAATCATCAAGATTTTGTTTTTTTGAACCCCTTCCCCCTCACCGTACGTGACAGTATTCATCTCCTCAAGAGGGCAAAGTTGTTAACTCGAAGCATGCGCCATTTTGTGACAATTTAAATTTGTATCAAGATAATTTTTTTTGCAGATTTGTTTAGAAAATTAAAAAACCTTTCAAACAAACTATCACATGACCTATAGTGCCATTTAAGATTTTGAGGTTAGGGTAGATGCGGCCGGAGGGGTGATTCAGGGAGACCTGAAAAGTACCTTATTTTGGTTCCCCCTTCCAACCCTCCAAACGTGTTTTTCATTTTTTTTTTATCGATTACCGTTTTCAAGATATAGGCCATTGACAGTTTTCGGTGGGACACCTGGTATACACCAAAGCGCCCTGGTAAAAGAACTAATTTCGTCACATTATAATGAGGTATGGAATCACAGGTTACAAACAGCCAATGATAACGGCAATATATGGAAATACTCGAAAGGCTATAGAAACCGCAATAACCCCCAAAACATTCCGCCCATACAAATTACAGAGGACACAGGAGAACAAACCATAATAACAGACACACAGGAAAAATCAAACGCTTTCGCCAACCAAATTATCAAAACCAGCAAATTAACAGAATACCTATCAGATGAACAAACAGAATGGCAAGTCACGGACAGATACTGGAACCTAATACACACAGCACCCAACAATACAGACGACTTACTAACCAGCCCTTGGGAAGTCCACAGGCTAATCATGAAATTCAAACCATTTAAAGCAGCAGGGAAGGAACAAATTGTAGTGAGACTGCAAATTATTACCTAGGAAAGCAATATTCCAACTGACATACATATACAACGCGTGTATTAAGCTGCACTACTTCCCCAATGAATGGAAGGAAGCGAACGTAATTGTCTTCCATAATAGACCAAAAATTGCCAGAGAGCTACAGGCCGATCTCACTACTAAATTACCTTGGGAAAATCTTAGAAAGGATCGTAAACAAAAGGATAACTAATATTCTGGAAGAAAATAACGTTCTAATTGAAGAACAGTTTGGATTCAGACCTGGCAAATCGACCGACCAACAATTAGCTAGAGAGGTTGATTACGCCATGGAAGCCAACAACATAAACAACACAACCACTCTAGCTACACTTGACATGGAGAAAGCATATGACACTGTCTGGAGGAGGGCCCTCATTTACAAGATGATAGAAATAAATATAAATCCAGCCCTAACAAAAATAATCGACAGCTTCCTGGAAAACAGACGCTTTGCAGTAAACGTCAGGAACACCAAGTCTGAGACCAAACCTATCACCGAGGGCCTCCCACAAGGCAGTGTACTATTACCAACGCTTTTCAATATTCACCTGAACGACATACCGAAGAGACCAGACACGAACATTGCGGTCTATGCCGACGACATTGCCATATATACAAAATCAAGAAGGACAAACATATCAACAGACAAGATCGAACAACATACCAGAACAAGAGACCAATACTGCCACAAATGGAAACACAAACTAAACCACAACAAGACAAACATAATAATACACTTCAACCATAAAAGAAGGACAGATCCAAACCATATCACCATAAACGGCACAGAAATAACACCTTCGGAAAATGTGAACTATCTAGGGGTAAACCTAGATAAAAAACTAAATTTCATTGAACACTGCAAAAGAGTCAGAAGAAAAGCAGGACTAGCAGTATCATCCATATACCCTTTTCTTTCCACTAATTGCAAGTTGAACCCGGAAGTTAAAATAGGCCTATACCGGGCATATGTCAGACCAATTTTCACGTACGCCTATCCAATCTGGAGTTCAGCAGCCAAATCTAATAAAACACCCATATTCAGACCAGAAACCAAGTACCTCAGGATGGCCCAAAATATTAGATGGGACCAATTCATTAGTAACCATGTGGTCTACCATAGAGCAAATGTTAGACCAATCGAGAACGCTCTTCTAGACAGGACCAGAACCTTTTTCGATCGGACCACCAGGAGACTACAGAGTACAAGACATATAGGACGACGCACGAGAGGACTTTGTTTTTCAAAGTACCGTACCGATTTCAATAAGTTTCTGCGACTCAGCACATCTATCAATTTCATTACCTTAGGGTTCAATTTTGTTAGGTAGTTTGCTGGAGTTGTTTTATCTTATTTCTCAATTACCTTTTCTATCGAATATCGTTAATACCGTTTATATTACCTCTTTAATATCTGCCAATAGAACTTTTTGAGTCAGCTTATGTCAGCCATTATCGACATGAGTTCTCCTGGGAATTTTTTTCCGTGTACTTTTATTAATTACTTTTCTCTATCTACTGCTCTATCTTTATCTATATCTCTCTTTCTTACCTTGCCATTATTTTGACATTACCAAGGCCGTTACCGTTGTGACCTAAAATAATGGTCTAATACCAACCATAGCATGTTGTTTATCCAAATAAATGGTTGCAATATGTTTGTATTAGGGAATGGTTGCGGGCGGAATTGCTTTTGCCTTTCTTCAGTGAAGACTTTGTCTTTGCTGAAGAACAACCAAAACCCAAAATTTTGGATTAATTATCCAATTATTTATTTGATTTGACTACTCGCTCTTGCTCCGGGGTGAAATTATTTCAAGTTTTTCTCTATAAGGGCTGTGCCGACTTCTGTTTAAGTGATTTCTCTTGTCCGTTGAGGGAAATCAATTGGACAGGCTGCTGCCTACCACCTTATTGACACAGGCTTGGTGGGAGGAGTTAGAGTCGGGTGGTTCCTTGAGGAATAACGGTGATTTCAATGGAAAGAGCAATTCTTGGAATAATCGTATTCCTAGGTGTGTTCGTCCGCACACTGATTTCTTTTCTATCCCTTATGGATTGAGTCTTTTTATGGATAACTTGTATATGGCGGCTGATCCCCATTGTATACAAGGGATGAAATGTCTCTCATCTTTTTACTGCATGGGGTCTTTCCCTGTGAAGTTGTTTTGTACCGTTTCTCTTCTTTATGTTTATGGCAAAATAATGGTGGATAATGTTGAAAGTTCCGTCAAGTTTTTTTTTTTTAAATCATACCTAATTATGACTTTTTCACAATTTTGACTTTTACTTACTATGACTTTTTTCTCAATTGCGACCTACCAATAATGATTTTCGTAAGGACGAGTGATACACGTTCAGCTGGGTACTTATATGAGCACGAACGCGAATGAGGCAGCCCGAGGACGCATGAGCATACGTATGTGTACGTCTGAACGGGGCGTACAAATTTGTTTGAACCCGCATGCATTTGGCTTCGACACGATCCAACTGTTGGCGGTACATCAAAGTGAGGCATCTGCTCGTGCGCTGCTCATGTGTGCTCAATGTGGATGGAAATTTAAAAAAAATCATTTCGAGGTAGAGGCAGTCCACGTGTTGTTTTGAGATGAAAGCGATTAAAAATTTGAATCAATAACAACAAGAATGTTCACCACATATTTATGGATCGATTCCGTACAACGCCTCGTGCGTCCACTATTCAGGTCACCCAAAAATTTATTTCTTCTCGAATCCGAGGCAAATTATTCGGCCTCGGATTGCCTCATTCGCGTTCATGCTCATATGCGTACCCAGCTTTAGATATCAGACTAAAAAAACTTGACAACCGCTTTCAACTTTCCTCTTTTCTATCCATATCTATCTTACCTAGTTTTTCAAGTTTAAAAAAAAAATATATATATATACTTGGTATATTTTTTTCCTTTTTTTGATGAAGGGCATTGTGACATTGCAAATGTCATTTACTTTTTTTATATAAATAATTTTTACATTTTAAATTTTATATAATTACTCAGCTATATGGCGGCATCTATTGCCGGCTGAATGTATTATTTTATCGGTGAATTCAAGCATTCGAGAGGACATAGGTGCTTTCTTTTGTACTATCTTGATCGACTTGGTACTCTGTTGCTCTTTAACCTCGTTAATAGTTTTCGAACGTAGTAATTTTTACATAGCTGAGGGTCGACAGGTTGACAGTATTTTCCTTCAATACTGTCATGTGAAAGGTATTTATTCTCGAAGAGAAAATTGAGGAGTTCCTTTTCCGGTTTGGTTGCTCAACTAACTGGCCGCCATAATTGGTTCCTTATAAAGGTTTCCCTACCGAGTACCGAGTACTGCCATTGGGCATTTCTTTTTCGAAATTGCTGAAAGCGATGTTCAGTCGATAACCGGAATAAATAAGCATTCCAAAAAGTCTGATGATTTTCCTGTAAATTCAGTGTTTATCTAACCCCACACAACGTGGTAAGTTTTTAATCCATCCAAAAGCGATCTTTATTTAAGGAAATATTTCTATTATGTTAGGGTCTTTCGTGGAGTTGGCTTCCCTTTCCTTGAAGATACAAATTGGCTGTTTTCGAGACTGCTCTTTTCTTCCAAGAAGAAAACCTTCACGTGTGTCCATGTTGGACCACCCTGACAATCCTGCTACTTGCTAGTACAAAGTGGTGCAACAGGCAAACCGCCACGATTTTTTAGAAGGGCGATTTGTCAAATCTACAGGCTTTCTCTCGATCCGCCTCTGGAAGTATCTTGCCGAACAAATGAAGCGTAATGGGTAACATTCCATTTCACTACACTTAATTTAAAATCCCCTTATTAACCTATTTTAAATTATGATAATATTTCCATAATCTAAATATGGAAGACTAAAAAATTCCTATTTAAAATTCAATTTGATTGATTGAAAAATTATAATGCCTCATTCTTGACAATGAAGTGAGTGTAATTTCTATTTTATTATTTTTAATTATTACATTTTTAATATTTCATTTTTATTACTTAAATTAACTTCTGTAATGCCATTTATTGTAGATGTTCCCCTGGAAACCCTGAAGTATCTGTAAGTTATCATGTAAAACGGCGGCCATGGAAAAATGATCAATTTTTTTTACCCTGTTCCTATATAATAATTTTTTTACCCTCTACTGTAACATATTTTAGGTGTTTTTGGGATTCATAAATTAAATGGTATTTGATTCCAGTTAAATATTTAATTTCGAAATCTATTTTCGCTTATCTTGGTAATAATGTTTTTTTTTTTAAGCCTAGGCTTTATTTGTCAATAATATTGCTATTGGCTTGATATTTTTTTATTGAGTAAATGTATACAGAGTGAGTTTTAAGTATTGGAACGTCTCAATTATCTTAGAAACGGCTTGCACGATTTTCATGAATTATGGTGTGAACGAGTATTATAATATGGCCGATAATATGGTAGTATTAACATGGTTGTCAGATTTTTCGTTTTTCAGGAAATATCTGAAACTTTGTTTTTTCAAATGGATCACCCTGTATATTATGAAATTTCTGGGTTCTGCGGAAATTTCTAGACATATTTCATGTGCAATGTCATATACCTATCTTCAACTGTTTCCGAATGATTGACAGTTGAAAATAGACTTTTTTACAACTTTGACAGACTGTAAAATCTAAACGGCCGATTTTACAGCAAAACCGATAATACATTCTTAGTTTTTCATAAACTATCATTCGACACCAACTTTGAATTTAATCCATGATTAAAAAGTTGGGTTAAATTTAATCTCTGGTTAAATTCATAGTTGGTATTAAATGATAACTTATGAAAAGCTACAGACAAGAATGTCAAATAGGTTTGGCTGTGAAATTCGCCGTTTAGATTTCACAGCCTGTCAAAGTTGCAAAAAAGTCAATTTTCAACTGTCAATATTTCCGAAACAATCGAAGATAGGTATATGACATTGTACATGGAATATGTCTAGAATTTTCCGCAGAACCCAGAAATGTCATAATATACAGAGTGATCTATTTGAAAAAACAAAGTTTTCTCGAAAAACGACAGATCTGACAACCATGCAAATACTACCATATTATGGGCCATATTGTAATACTCGTTCACACCAAAATTCATAAAAATCGTGCAAGGCTTTTTCGAGAAAATTGGGACGTTCCATACTTAAAACTCACTCTATATATTCTTTTTTAATGTAGATTTCAGAATCACTTAGAATTAATTAAACACTGCTTGATTAAAAAATTTATTAAGTTGTTTTTTTTTTGGTATCACCTGGGTTCCGAGTTCATTGAGTTATTTTGGTAAGTTAATTTTTTTTTTTCAGGATTATCATTCTAAGAACCTAATTACCTAACTTTATTATTTAATTTTGTTTTTCTAATTATTTGCTGAGCTAACTGAGCATATTATGGACCCATAGTTAATTCATTAGAAAAAGGGGTTACACAACGTCAAAAATTCGAGTATTTGGTAAATGCCATTTCGACCGATACAAAAACGAAGAAGGATTTTTTGACATTTGTTTGACTTATTAACTACTTGCTGAAATAAATTTTGTGCACCCAATCGTTGGGATTTTCTTGAACGTCCTTGTTTTTTATAACGGTAACGAATAATCATGGTTTTTGGAGGGTTTGTGTCTACTGAACATCCAGAGGTAAAATCAGAAAAATTCACCAACATCTTTAGATTTAAGTCTGCTCAGCAATTATGGATGCACTTGGCCGAGCTGCCTAATGCCCTTCCAGGAGCTAAACAAGATTGGAAACATTGGCGCAAAGTAAGCACATCAACCAAATTTTTGTAACATAATATTGATATTTTAAGCACTTTATTATCAAAAATAATGTTTATATTTTTATACAAGTTAATTTTATTTATTTTTTACCATTCAACCCTAAAATTCAATTAAATGCACTTTGGTACCTATTCAATCATTCAATATCTTTTTAGACGTGGCAAGATCTCAAATCACCTTTATTAAAAAACATCAACTTGGGACAGGAGGAGGAGCACCAATAGATTTGGCACTTACCAATGATGAAAAACAGATCATTTATATTATTGGTGCGTAACTGTGGGGGGAGATTTCCAGGTCTCAGAGTGAGTTTGCCTTTGACGGGGTCATTGAAGAGAATACCGAGGAGAATACATTGGAGATGGAAGAAAGTGATTCAGATCACCAAAAAGGTGACGAAGAAACGAAAAATAAAATTGATTCCAATTCAGAGAGCGAACCAGAAGGCTGCGGGAAAGTCAACCAGGCTGCTCAAAATGGACGACACTTTGTAGCATTTTCAATTTCTTGGCTAATATGCTACTTTGTTTTTCCATAGTGGATATGATTCCATATAGAACTATAATGAAATAAATGTGTAAATGTAGGTTGTGTGTCGATCTAAGGGGTGTGAATGCTCTTACTCGCTTCGATAGCTACTGCTTGCCTAGCATTGATAGGATTTTGAATTCCTTAAGGAATGCTGAATTCATCTCTTCCATCGATCTTCGGAAAGCAAATTCTACTTAGTGAAGATTCGAGGGATAAAACCTCCTTTAATGTGGTTGGACGAGGTACATCTAGATTCCAAGTTGTGCCCTTTGGACTATGCAATGCAGCTCAGATGCAGCAGCTGTTGGTCGATGCAATTTTTGGTCCCCGTTATGAGCCCTATATTTTTACCTACCTAGACGACATACTTATCTGTAGTCCAGATTTCGAACATCATACCAGGATCTTGATCGAAGTAAAAAATAAATTGAAAGAGGCTAACCTTACAGTAAACATCGAGAAGTGTGAGTTTTTCAAGACATCTCTGAAATTCCTTGAATATGTTGTTGGTTCTAACAGTCTGCGCACTGATCCTGAGAAGGTTTCTGCGATGGTCAATTATCCTCGACCTAAGACAGCCACCGATGTGAAACGGTTTTTTGGCATGTGTTCATGGTATAGGCGCTTTGTCAAGGATTTTTCGACTTTGGTATCTGCTATTAATGATTTGTAAAAGGACGTCGCAAATCTCAGCCGATTACATGGACAGATGCTGCAGAAACTTCATTTGTCGCCATCAAGGATTTGTTAGTTTCAGCACCTATTTTAACTCAACCTGATCTCACGAAGCCGTTCATTATCCAATCAGATGCCAGTAATACGGGTCTGGGGGATGGCCTTACTCAAGTCATCGATGAGGAAGAGCGAGTCATTGTTTATGCAAGCAGGTCACTTTCGAGAACCGAAAGGAACTATTCTGTTGTGGAGAGGGAATGTTTGGCTGTTCTATTTTGTATAAAGAAATTTCGAATGTGGATTGAGGGTGCTCCCAAATTCAAAATTATGACAGATTGTTATTCCTCACTATGGCTCAATAACTTAAAAAATCCAACTGGGAAACTTGCTCGTTGGGCAGTTCTTTTGAGACAACATAACTTCGATCTTGAACATAGGAAAGGAATTGACAATGTTATTCCAGATGCGCTTTCCCATATGCATTCTGAAGGAGTAATTCCGGAAGATTCTGATCCAGATGTAACGGGTTTTTCTTTGCAGCTTGACAGCTGTGGCAAGCTTATCGGTCAGGTAGTACTTCTCGGTCAATTTTCCATCGGTTTTCTCGGGCGCCACCCTCGGGATTAACGTGGTCGAGAGTCCACGGGCACCAGGTAGCTTGTTACAGTGGAGAAAGAAAATCCGGGGGTCAATGCGCAGTCAGTTCAGAAATAAAACTCATGATGATGGTTCACAATAATAATATCCATAATTTATTCTCTTTAAATCGGTACGGTACGGAATAAACAAGAGCAACCAATTAATAACATCTCTGGCTAAATAATAATTATCAGACAGGTAGAGAGAGAAGGGGAGTAGAGTGTGTAACGAGTGAGCACGAAGAAAAGCGTGGATTACGGTGTTTTTGCGAAATAGAGAAGTTCGAACGGTAACGGTAACGGCAACGGTAAACGGCAACGGTAGCGGCAAACGACAAACAGCAACGGTAGCGGTAAAAGGCAACGGTAACGGCAGACGGCAACGGTAGCGGCAAACAACAACGGTAGCGGTAAACGGCAACGGTAACGGCAACGGCAACGGTAACGGCAACGGTAACGGCAACGGCAACGGTAAACGGCAACGGTAGCGGCAAACGCCTCGGTGTTAATGAGTCAAACAATCGGTTTAATTAGAAAGAAAGAAAGAAAGGCTCCGGGCAAACCATGTTTAATTATACGCTCGCCTTCTTCAAGTCGTTTGCCCATGCTAATACAGCGCATGCGCGAGTTATGAATTCGGCTAGGATGCAAGTACCCCTTTGTCGGACACGTAGAGAGAAAAGCGCCAGGATACATCGCCGTAACCGGGATCCAGCACGATGGATCCTGCCGCTTGGCACAGAAGGTATGGTTCCAACCTGTAAACGGGACGCTGTGGTGGCGCCATACAGTCCGTGTTTTTAAACGGAGAAAAGAAGGCAATGGGAAACATCTCCGGAACCGAAACACAGCACGATGTTTCCCATAAACTGGCACGGGCAGAATAGCTACACCCTGTAAACGGGACGCTGTGGTGTTGCCATTCAGCCCATGTGATGACGAGGTCGAATAAGGTTAGCGAGAAACATCGCCGGAACCACAGCACAGCACGATGATTCTCACAACCCGGCACGGAAAGAATAGTTCCACCCTCTAAACGGGGTCCGGAGATGGAACCATTCAGCCCGTGTTCTGGTTAGCGGGGTACGGGGCAAACGGTAATACCTGCATCCTTAAAGAGCGGCGTCGGGACGGCTGAAGACGGCGGCGGTCGGTCGGTCGGTTCTCACCTGAATGACTCCAGGTGAGCGGGATCGGCTTTCGGGCTCGACTGGTTGGTTTCGGGTCGGTATCGGCAAAGTCTATAGATCCTCGAACAAGTCCGCTCACTCTCGCTCGTCGCCTAAAATTCCCCTTCTGCCGACGCGCTACTTCTAGCCAATGGTTTCCCTGCTCAAGAGGACCCTCGTTTATGCCTTCAGTTACCGGGTGGCTTGCATCGCGTTCTATATCGGGTGCGCCAAGCAAAAAGTGTAGTAAATTTTATTCGAAATTTTTGCGATTTGATAAAATTAAAACGCAATCATATATTTTTTAAGGTGTCAGCAATGGAAAGACATTTTAGGCTTTGTTGCAGAACATAGATAAGCAAACAAAATTAACACTCGAAGCGGCTAACAGAATTATCAGAATATGTTCTGCACACTTTAATGAAAACTCATTCACTTTGTCCGAAAATAGTTATTTACCTAACAAGTGCGGAAACTTATACTTTTCTGCACGCAGCGGCAAGCCGTTAGTGCGGAAAAGATACTTTACGCTCGTGTTAGGTACAATATTTCTCCTACGAGCGTGCGGAAATTGACATATTGTTTTTTTATTTGTTTTTGGATCTACTGATCCTAAAAGAAATGGTCAAAAATTTGATTTTTTAGGAATTAGAAGAAGTATAGAATTTTTAAAACGTATGTCGCTTCTTGAACACACAAATAAAAATAATTTCCTATTTGTACATGAAATCGATTGCTAATACGTCAATTATTGACGTATTAGCAATCGAAGTTCGTTTTTCTTGGTAATATTTTATTTCATCTAATTCGTGATTGATAAATAAGGATGGAATTATTCTAATGGGTATCAAAAATACTATTTAATTAATTATTTATTATTTACCTAACAAATGCGGAAAATGATACTTTATCGCACGCAAGCGCAGTTTGATCAAGCCGTTAAGGGTGGTGAAGGTACTTTCCGCATGTCTTAGGCACAACATTTTACCTATGAGCATCTACATCTCCAAGAAAAGGCAGTAATAAAATTAATTAACGATTCAGATTAATTAATGAAATTAGATTAAATTTAAAAATGATCAAAAATCCCTTTCCTAGAAGAGAAGGGATTTTTGATTAAAAATATCAAAATCTACTTTACCGCACTCTATGCGGTAAAGTAACTTTACCTACGAGCGTGCGGTAAAGTGCACTTTATCGCACTTATTTGCAAATAGAAAGTGACACTTTACCGCACACTATGCGGTGAAGTTACTTTACCGCATAGTGTGCGGTAAAGTTAACTTTACAGCATAGTATGCGGTAAAATGAACTAAAAAGTGTGCGGTAAAGTTAACTTTACCGTATAGTATGCGGTAAAATAGACTTTGGTATTTATGATTAAAAATCCTTTCTTTTTCAGGAAATGGATTTAAGTAATCTGATTCATTAATTAATTTTATTAATGCCATTTTTTGGAGATGTAGATGCTCATAGGTAAAATGTTGTACCTAACATATGCGGAAAGTGCCTTTACCGCTCGACGGTTACGGCTGCCATTGCGGGCGGTAAAGTATCACTTTCCGCATTTGTTAGGTAAATAACTATTATCTCACACTTTGCAGTCTACTTTACCACACACTATGCGGTGAAGTTAACTTTACCGTACACTATATGGTAAAGTAACTCAACCGCATAGTGTGCGGTAAAGTGCTACTTTCCATTTGCGAATCGGTGCGGTAAAGTGTACTTTCCACATGTTCGTGGGTAAAACTCATTGAAGATGTCGATATTGGTCAGTAAAAAAGTTAATATCTTTCTTGAGAAGAAAGAACGGAGGAACGTAATTTCGAAAAAAACAAATTTTTTTCAGAAGCATGACATAAGGAGAAAAATTTAAAAAAAAATCTGTGTGGAAAAACTTTTCTCGCGCACGCCGGTCTGTTTTTTTTTTTTTTTTCACGCACACTGTGCGGAAAAGTGATACTTTCCGCACGCAAATCGGTGCTTGAAAACGCGTTTTCTGCACACTTGTAGGAAGACCTTCATTAAAAACTGCTATTCCATCAAAGTTACTACCAGAACGTGATGTTAAGTAACACTTACCGGTGATTTTATAATATGAAATTAATTGAGTAACAATAATTATTAGGATTATCCGTCAATTAATTTAATGCTAATCGCTAAGCAGAAAAAGTTTTTCCATAATTTTTTAAAACCAAAAAATTATTAACGTAAATATTCTTAAAAGACATTCTTTTTCAAACTCCCCCTGTAAAAATATTACCGAGTACAATCGGGACCAGCGCCCTCGTATTTGCTTCTTATCTACAAATCGGCGCGTGCTGACATGATTTACGACCTTCCGCAAAAAAAGCCGGCTTTTTGAGGAGATCAAAGGAGTGACCGGACTTGTTCGAGGATCTATAGACTTTGGTATCGGTAATGATTCTTACTGTCCGCTCGTCTCAAGAGCTAAGCTGCTTCGATGCTGCCTGGCAGGCGGCAGGCAAGAGTGGGGTTGCGCGTGGTGTCTGGTGCTGTAGATTGTCCAAAAGGGTCTTCGAATGGATCAATTTGTTTAAGATCCTTATAGTATACGGGTACTTCACGCTCTTCCCTCAGAGCCTCTGCCATTTCCTCGACGGGTACGCAGAGTTCCAAAACGGGGCTCGTCATCTAAACAGAAACAGTTTAAGATGCAGGACGAAAAGACAATAATAATAATAATTTTTTTTTTAGAACAAAACCAGGTCGTCCGGAGCGGTAGAGGTCGGCGGAGCGGAAATACAACGTTTAGAAAATTAACGGTTTATTCGGAAAATTGGTAAACTAAATATTGATAACAATAATATCACAAAAATGAAATAAAAGAATGTTCTCCCCACAAAACAAATAATAAAGAAAAGAAATGCTCTTTATTCGGCTGTACAAACTGGTACTCTGGGTCCTTAAACCACATCGGCCGGTATATTCACACGCTTCCAACGCCCAGAAGAGGTTTTAAGCCGAAAACGGAAACGTTGGTGTCTTGGTATGTCGGCCGGGCGGTATTGGGCAAGGGCGGCTTTATAGGCCGGTGGCCACTGGTAAACGTCAGGCTTTACCATGGCTAAATCAGCTAAATCCACTTCTCGCGGCTGGTACACTACCACAGCCCACTGATCAACTGTGGACGGACTAGGAGCTGTATTCAGCCATGCCCCAGGCAGAGGCAGCTCCATCGGTTGTCTTGGGGTTCGGTCGGTACTTTTGTTGTTCCACCGGGCGTGAAGGAAGGGGTGGAGTGCCCCCCAATTCGTCTGGACGATTACGGACTCTGGTGGTACAGGTGGATTAGCGGCTTCGGCAGGGCTTGGCGCAACGGTCCTTTCGGGCAAACGGTCGGGGAAGCGGTCTGGTAAACGGTGGTCGGAAAAACGGTCGGGTTCGGCAGTCGTAGGCGCAGACTGACTTGCAGAAGAGCAAGTGTAGGAATGAGCTCGCGGTGTGGCCGGATGGTGCGTTGCGGTCGGATGGCGCTCGGTGGGAGCTGCGGCCTGACGAGCGTGGGTGGGAGCTTGAGAGCTCGGCTGAAACTGATGAGGCTGATACTCAGCCCGGTTTTGTTCGGTTTTAGCGGTTTGAGGTGTGTGAGTTGGCGCTCGACCTGTACTGGAGATACGGTTTGGTCGAGCACTGGCGGCTGGAGTTGCGGTCGGAGTTGCGGTCGGAGGAAGCTCTTCTGTTGCTACCGTAGCCAGGTGACCTCGGGGTGCAGGCCCGGCGAATTTAGCGTGATAATTCCGTGCCGCCATTTTCACATGCCTCATCCTCGCTTCTTGCTCTCGGGTCCTATGCTGCCTATCTCGTTTAAGATTGTGTAGGGTTGACGGATCAGGGCGGTACTTTTTCGGCGGGTTCATACTAAAAAAAAAAAAAAAAATAACCAATGAGTTACAGATATGCCGGTTTAAGATCCTTAATATGGATATGCCGGAGCCTTTTCCCGGAAATGTCTTTTAGGTCATAAACCACAGGCGATACGACTTTAGTCACGGTGTACGGTCCGGAATATTTTGGTGCTAACTTAGCAGCAAAGCCTTTAATAGCACAGGAAAGCGGATTGTCCTTCTTCATGACTTTGTCTCCAACGTGACATCTCCATTCACGGCGACGGAGGTTATACTGATGGCTTTGAACGGTAAAGGCTCTATTCAGATTCACCCTTACTAATTCGTAAGCTTCTTGGAGCCTTTTTAAACGGTCGGAATGTGCGGCAGTTTGAACGGTTTCTTCTTGATCGGTTTCCTCGGGAACGGCTTCATCTCCAACTTCTGCTGGTTCGGATTCGGTGTCCCGATACATTGCTTTTGGTGGGTCTAACTCCCTACCGAAGTTCAAGAAAGCCGGTGAAAACCCTGTGGAGTCTTGCCTAGAGCTATTCAAAGCAAAGATTAGTTCGGATAGTTATTGCCTTTTGATGATCTAGGTAAATGTCCTATTAAATCGGTCGTAACAGTTTCCCATGGTTGTTGATTGCGGGACGGTTGCATCATACCAGGCGTGTTCTGTTGTGACGGTTTATATCGCTGGCAGGAAAGACAGGATCGTACATATCGAGCTATTTCTCGCATCATGCCAGGCCAATAGTAGTTTCGGCAAATTCGGGCGGTGGTTTTGGCAATGCCTCGGTGACCTGCTGTAGCTGTATCGTGATTCTCCTTTAGGACAGAATCTCGGGAATTTTTGGGTACACACAGTTTCCACGGGTCTGCCATCTCGATGTCGGTACAGTCTGAGAGATCCCAGAAGTGACGGTACAGCTTTCCGTCTTTGATGCAATAATCGGAAAAAGCCGTGGGGTTATTCTCAACGGAGGCCTTCTTGGCTTGATACCATGGACACGGTTCAAAGTTGTCCAATATCAAAATGGCATCGGTCTCTACTAGTGTTTCGGTTTGCAACGGATCTCGGGACAAAGCATCTGCGATTCGGTTCAGAATGCCTTTTCGGTACTTTATTTCGAAATCAAATTGTTCGAGGTAGATACTCCGGTAAAAGGTTTCGGTATAACCAGTGGAGCTCGCTTTCGGGTGTAATGTTCCCATGTCTCCTTATAAGGGTTTGTAAATCGGTTATGTAGCGGTGTGGCGGTTCATTCGGTTTTTGAAGGCGACGACTTATCTCGATTTCCAGATCCGCAGCATAATTAACTGGAAAATAAAAGCTGCGGAAGTCGTGCATGAATTCGGGCCAGGTTGTCCAGTGATTTCGGTTGTTACGGTACCAAAGGGATGCATCGCCCTGTAGAAGTTCAGGTATGTGCGGTAGCAAACGGTCAATTAAAATCCCCTGGAAGGCACAAATTTCCTGGAGCCTCTCGATGACCGGCCGACTGTGGAAAAGAGTTCCTGTAAACCGTACCGCATTGGTCCGGAGGCCTCCGTTTTTTGGGAAGTATTGGTAAGCGCAAGCGCATTTCAAAATTTCAAGTTGTATCTCGTTTTCGACTAATCCGAGGTCGCTGATCTCATTTTTCGACTGCGCATTGACCCCCGGATTTTCTTTCTCCACTGTAACAAGCTACCTGGTGCCCGTGGACCCTCGACCACGTTTATCCCGAGGGTGGCGCCCGAGAAAACCGATGGAAAATTGACCGAGAAGTACTACCTGACCGATAAGCTTGCCACAGCTGTCAAGCTCCAAAGAAAAACCCGTTACACAGATAAATACTTACCCTGTGTATCAATTCTAAATCCCCATAATGTCGATATTGATCGTGTAGATCCTTGGTATAACGAACTTCGAGCCAAAGTAATTGAGTTCCCTGATCGTTATTCCCAACGGAAGGTGGAAGATCAATTTTTGTTCAAATTTTATCCAAATAATTCCCCTATGAAAGCCAATATTCCAGAATGGAAACTTTTAGTCCCAAAACCTCAGGTTAAGGAAATCATCGAGAACTGTCATTCTCCACCTACTTCAGGACATTTTGGATTTTATAAAACTTTGAACCGAATACAGGAATTCTATTATTGGCCAAAAATCAGGAAGGATGTGTTAGTCTTCATAAAGTCGTGTTTGGTGTGTGGTGCACAAAAAGCTTCAAATACAGCACGCATGGGACTCATGGGAAAAGAAAAAATTATTGATATGCCTTTTCAGTGTATCGCAATTGATTTGATAGGACCGTTCCCTAGGTCAAAGAAAGGCAGTAAGTTTTTGTTGGCCATTTTAGGACGGGTTTTCTAAATTTCCTCTTTTGTTTCCCCTTCGTAGTTCAAAGTCTCCCCACATCGAACGTATTTTGGAAAATGAAGTTCTTTTAGTTTATGGCTGTCCCCAAATTCTGATTTGTGACAATGGTGCCCAATGATTTTATGTAAACAACCCTGGGAACTTCGTCATTACTAACCAGCATTCGCCCCTCCATACTGGTTAGTTCTCGTTTCCCTGTCTGTTATTAGGACTGGCGTCTCTTGATCTCGAAAACCGTTGGAAACGATCCCTTGATGGAGAGGGCATTCTTACTCTACAATCTCTGTCTTCTCGTAATATTTTCTTTATTTCCTCCATGAAATTACTCATAAGGTTCTCGAAACTGCCATCCCCTTTTGATGATTGTTTTTCCTTTGGGTCCTCAATGGACACTGCTCGTATTCTGGGTTGTGAGGCACCAAAGATTGCTTCCAGTTCTAATGCTCGGACATGGGCTTCGCTACTTTGTCTGAACTTGGACATTCTTAGGTTTTCCTGGAACTTCGAATCTCTGAGACCATCAATAAACGCAGATACTGCCATCCATTCCTGCATGTCTTCCCCAGCTGCAGGAAACGCCTTTTAACTTCCGATTCGAATTCTTGTAGACTCTCGCCGGGTTTTTGAACTCTTGATTTAACTTGAGTTCTGAATACTTCTTGCCTGTAATGGTCTCCGAGGCGCAGTTCTAAAGTTTGACTAAGATGCTGGTAATTCTGTTGGTAGACTGAAGGAATGGACTGAAGAAGGTCTAAGGCAGGTCCTCGTAGCGCCACTATTAGTGCTGTAGCTTTTTCTTGGTCGTTCCATCCGTTGGTATTTGCAGCAGCTTCAAATTGTCGAATATACATGGTCCAGGACGTAGAACCGTCGAAAGTTGGTGGTTTTATCTTCATACTGGAGAATGCTCCAACACTAGCTGGATTGATGGACTGTATTTCTAATCTACGCATCTTATCCTCGAGTGCTTGAACTTGGTCCTCAACTTCTTGTCTTAATTGCTGAACATCGGCTTTGACCTCAGCTTTTACTCCCTGAACGTCGTGTTTAACTTCTCTTACATCGTCTTTAACTTCTTGAACATCGATTTTGACTTCAGTTTTTACTTCCTGGACGTCGTGTTTAACTTCTTGCACATCGTCTTTAACTTTTTTAATCTTCTGGTCTAAGTTAGCGACAGTTCCTTGTATGGTTTGGAATATCTTCTGCAGTTTTGCAAGGTCTTCTTGCCGTTCTTGTTGTCGCCTAGCTTCTTCTTGTTGTCGTCTAGCTTCTTCTTGTTGTCGTCTAGCTTCTTCTTCTTGTTTTTCTTTTTGTCGCCTGTGTTCTTCTTGTTAATCGTGTTGTCGTCTGGCTTCTTCGTCTTGTTTTTCTTGTAGTCGTCTGGCTTCTTCGTCCTGTTATTCTTGTTGTCTTCTAGCTTCTTCGTCCTGTTTTTCTTGTTGTCGTCTGGCTTCTTCGTCTTGTTTTTCTTGTAGTCGTCTGGCTTCTTCGTCTCGTTTTTCTTGTTGTCGTCTGGCTTCTTCGTCTTGTTTTTCTTGTAGTCGTCTGGCTTCTTCGTCTTGTTTTTCTTGTTGTCTTCCAATACGCCGGTGAAGTCACAAATTGGATAACTTGCTTTATTCGCAAATAGAATGTTCTGGAATTTCCTTGAGATTTCTTTTCTAGATGTCGATTGATACAGCAAACACGTCGGTGAAGTCACCATTTCGATATCTCCCTTGGTTTCCAAATAGAATGTTCTAGAATTTTCCCGAAACTCCTCGAAAAACCTCTTCTGAATGACGATTGATGTTCCGAATACGTCGGCGAAGTCACAAATTCGATACCTCCCTTAGTTTCCAAATAGAATTTTCTAGAACTCACTCGAAGATTTATTCCGAAATTTTTTTTAGTGTTAGATAAAATCTAACACGCGACCGATCGCGTTATAGGAAGGGTAGCGACCGATCCCGGGTTAAATCAGTTCTTGGCTATTGTATCAATACTCATATTTTGATATTACTTTGTAAAATTAGTATGATGTTTTTTTTTTTTTTTTTCTTTTGAGCGTCTGTTTTTGTGAGTGGTCGCGACACCCACTGCCATATATGTCTCTATTTTTTTGGAAATATTTTTGTGGGTTCAGTTTTGAACTTTAGATTTGACCTTGGTGAGCATAAACATAGTATTCCTAATATGATTTGTCTCTGCAGTTTTGAGTACATTGTTTTGCAGTTTGGATTGTGTTGTGCTAACGCCAAAAATTAAACCAAATATAACCCTATTTAGACTTTATTTTGTGATCTTATCTTGATATTATAAGATAAGAGAAACTTTTGATACCCGATTTTGACATTTGTATTTTGCTTTAGGCAAGTACATAACACGATTTTGACCTTTTTTTTCCTACCATCAGTAGAGTTTTTTTGAATTTTTTGTTATGGGCCCTGTGGTAGGTTAGGTGCTTTTGGGTACTTCAGGTGAGTCTGGAGTTATCCTGCTTGTAGGAAGGGGTGCGTATTGGGGGGTGTCACTTGGACTTCAACTTGCTCAAATTGCCGTTGTAGATAGTTGGGTGGCACTACCGTCCAATCCTAATCCTTATAAGTAGCCCAGATAATCTGAAGTGGATCGACGGCAGTAACAAACTACTTATCCCGGTCATTTTCAATTTTTTTGTATCCCTACTCTTGAGTAGTTTCAGTGGTGGTGGCTTACTATAATGTCACTAGGGCTCTGGTCAAGTCCTGGCTTTGCCAAAATGGTTTTGTTTTATTTTATTTTATTTTTTTTAATTTTTTTTGGACCCCTTGTTTTCTGTGTGTGAGGTCGGTGGTGCAGTGAGCGTGTGGCGTGTGACAACTTGGCAGTGGATTATGTTAGGATCGATTCACGCTCGAGACTCCAACGGCCCACCCTTTAAGATTCACGTTGGGAAGGAACCTCCAGTGCCATTGACTTGTTGTTGCAGGTCTAGCGTTTCCTCTCTCATTGGTCGAGCACACTGAGACATTGTATGTTAAGGAAAATTTCAGTTTTTTTGTTGTGTCGTTTGTGATTAATAAGAAATCTTCCAGCTTTCTTATTTCTTTTTGGAAGGGGGTAGTGTGGCATTTTCAATTTCTTGGCTAATATGCTACTTTGTTTTGCCATAGTGGATATGATTCCATATAGAACTATAATGAAATAAATGAATAAACGACTGACGATCTTTTCTGTGCCCAGATTTTATTACCTTGAGTACTGCCTTCTACTAAAAGTTTTTTAGTTCAGGTTTGCAATTGTGCTTAATTGCTTTGATTCAGTACGGCAGGGCCCGCTGTTATAAAAAGGAGAGAATATCATCGTCTCTGCAAATTCAATTAATAAATAATCTGGGGTTATGATAATTGTTGTTTACCTTTTTAGGCCAGGGCAGTTTTTTGCTAACTGATATATGATAGTAACCATCAATAGTAGTCTGTAAAAAAAAGTTACACCTCCTAGGAGGCTTGCTTTTTCCGCCATGATGAATTAAAGATGGCGGCTAGTGCTATTCTTGAAAAAAATCCTAACTTTCTTATTTATTAACCGATTTCCGTCAAGTAAAAAAAAATACCTTTATTTTTGAATAAAGAATAAAATTAAAATATAAAATTATTTTGACAGGTTGTATTTCTCTCAAAAAAAATAAAAAATAAGAATAGATTTTGAATTGGTTCTCTTCGAGGTTCTCTTCAATTTTTTCTGAACGGTAGGTACGTCTTAGTAAAATTTTAAAAAATATGCGCTTTTTTCTCTGATTTTGAAACGGTTTTTGAGTTTGTGATAGGTTGAGTAATTCGCGAGATATAGGCGAAAAGAACTTGAGAATCGAACAAAAAAAAAAACTTATGCAGGATGTGAAAACTCTATTTTTTGTATACGCTCCCAAAACTAGCTATTTTTTGGACTCATTTCAGTCCGTAAATTGCTTCATTTCCGGCCTAGTCCGTAAATCTTCATTTTCGGCCTACAGCGTAAAATGCTTCATTTGCGGCCTAGTTCCTAAAAGTCGTCATAGCAACCTTGTCAGTTTGCATGTACCTGTCGCACCTGCCAATGGATAATCAGTTCAAAATTTTTAATGTCTCATTCACTTCACATCTTTGAGCTATTACAAAAAAGTATTGTTTGTTTCACGTACCTAGAATATTAGTTTTTTAAGTACCTACCTACTTGTTACAAAAAATACATATTTTGACTCGATCAAAACAGTTGCCTTTGGTTTTAGTTGATTTTTTTTTCTACTGCTTTGCGTAAAGTACTAAGTACTTACTTTACGCACTGTTCAAACGTTGAATTAGAGTTCACACACTATTGCGTAAAGTGATTCACAACAACAAAAAAGTTCACTAAATTGTAGTTTCTTCGCAAAAATGCATAAATACCCACAAGTATAAAATTTTATGTTATAAAAGCTTTTACTGCCCTTTTTCTGCATTAGAAATGTAATTTTACTTCACACCTTAGGTTGTGAACTAAGTTACTTGTTACTTTAAATACTAGGGCGTAAAGTTGTGGTATGATTTTTTTCAAATTTATGGCATTCGAGCATTGATCTATATCGCCCGCTTACAATATTGTTGGTAGTAGAAAAAAAAATGTATGCAACAGGTGCGCAAAGCTTTTTTTTTCATACATTTGTGAAAAAAGGTTCACTTTAGACATCTATTTATGTTTTATACCAAAAAAAACTCTAGTACTGACAATATAAAGCCATACATTTGAAAACATATACCGCAACTTTACGCCCTAGTGGCTAAGTTAGTTCACAACCTAGGGTGTAAAGTAAAACCACATTTTTAGTGCAGAAAAGGGGCAGCAAAGGCTTTTATCGAGGCTTTTATGATATAAAATTTCATACTTGTGGGTATTTATTTCATTTTTGCGAAGAAACTAATACAATTTCGGGCAGGTATTATAAAACTATTTTAACAGAATAACTAAAAGTTTACTTCTCGAATGACTTTACTTCTCGTGGTAATTCCAGAAGTTAACTTTTAGTTATCTGTCAAAATAGTTTTATAATACCCGCCCTTAATAAACTCTGAACGGTAGGTACTTCTTAGTAAAATTTTAAAAAATATGCGCTTTTTTCTCTGATTTTGAAACGGTTTTTGAGTTTGTGATAGGTTGAGTAATTCGCGAGATATAGGCGAAAAGAACTTGAGAATCGAAAAAAAAAAAAAAAACTTATGCAGGATGTGAAAACTCTATTTTTTGTATACGCTCCCAAAACTAGCTATTTTTTGGACTCATTTCAGTCCGTAAATTGCTTCATTTCCGGCCTAGTCCGTAAATCTTCATTTTCGGCCTACAGCGTAAAATGCTTCATTTGCGGCCTAGTTCCTAAAAGTCGTCATAGCAACCTTGTCAGTTTGCATGTACCTGTCGCACCTGCCAATGGATAATCAGTTCAAAATTTTTAATGTCTCATTCACTTCACATCTTTGAGCTATTACAAAAAAGTATTGTTTGTTTCACGTACCTAGAATATTAGTTTTTTAAGTACCTACCTACTTGTTACAAAAAATACATATTTTGACTCGATCAAAACAGTTGCCTTTGGTTTTAGTTGATTTTTTTTCTACTGCTTTGCGTAAAGTACTAAGTACTTACTTTACGCACTGTTCAAACGTTGAATTAGAGTTCACACACTATTGCGTAAAGTGATTCACAACAACAAAAAAGTTCACTAAATTGTAGTTTCTTCGCAAAAATGCATAAATACCCACAAGTATAAAATTTTATGTTATAAAAGCTTTTACTGCCCTTTTTCTGCATTAGAAATGTAATTTTACTTCACACCTTAGGTTGTGAACTAAGTTACTTGTTACTTTAAATACTAGGGCGTAAAGTTGTGGTATGATTTTTTTCAAATTTATGGCATTCGAGCATTGATCTATATCGCCCGCTTACAATATTGTTGGTAGTAGAAAAAAAAATGTATGCAACAGGTGCGCAAAGCTTTTTTTTTCATACATTTGTGAAAAAAGGTTCACTTTAGACATCTATTTATGTTTTATACCAAAAAAAACTCTAGTACTGACAATATAAAGCCATACATTTGAAAACATATACCGCAACTTTACGCCCTAGTGGCTAAGTTAGTTCACAACCTAGGGTGTAAAGTAAAACCACATTTTTAGTGCAGAAAAAGGGCAGCAAAGGCTTTTATCGAGGCTTTTATGATATAAAATTTCATACTTGTGGGTATTTATTTCATTTTTGCGAAGAAACTAATACAATTTCGGGCAGGTATTATAAAACTATTTTAACAGAATAACTAAAAGTTTACTTCTCGAATGACTTTACTTCTCGTGGTAATTCCAGAAGTTAACTTTTAGTTATCTGTCAAAATAGTTTTATAATACCCGCCCTTAATAAACTTTTTTGCTGTTGTGAATTACTTTACGCAATAGTGCGTGAAATCTATTTTCACGTCTTTTGAACAGTGCGTAAAGTAAGTACTTTACGCGCGGTAGTAGAAAAAAAATATTCGTTAGCTAAAACCAAAGGCAACTGTTATTATGTCAATCGAGCCAAAAAATAAAGTTTTCACATCCTGCATAAGTTTATTTGTTTTGAATTCTTAAGTTATTTTCGACTATATCTCCCTACTCCCAACTACTCAACCTATGACAAACTCAAAAACTGTTTCAAAATCAGAGAAAAAAGCGCATATTTTCAAACTTTTTTTGCTAAGAAGTACCTACGGTCAAAGTTTACAGCTACGTTTCAGAGAAAATTGAAGAAAACCAATTCAATTTATTTTCCTTTTTTTTTCGACAGAAATACTACCTGTCAAAATGGTTTTATAATTTCATCTCATTCTTTAGTCCAAAACAAAGGTATTTTTTTTTACTTGACGAAAATCGGTTGATAAATAAGAAAGTTACGATTTTTTTCAAGAATAGCGCCAGCCGCCATCTTCAATTCATCATGGCGGAAAAAGCAAGCCTCCTAGGAGGTGTAACTTTTTTTTACAGAGTACTATTGATGGGTACTATCATCTGTGAAAAAATCAGCTTGATTGCAAAAACTTCTCCTAAAGGCCATTTAGCTAACTGCCCTGGCCTATTTTGATTTTTCAGTTCGATCATGTCATTGAACCGTTGTTTTGTCTAGGCGTTTTCTTTAGACCTGTTCTACTTTTTGTTATATGTTCTATAGGCAAATTTCAACATTCACCGGTTATCTGGAGTCATTCATACACAACCCACCTTTCAGTTCGTATTTTTGGGGTGAAACTTAACACGTCCTTTTCTATAATTTCCATCAATGTCAAATTAGAAGTTTGACCAATGGAAGCCTTCTTCCCAAATCTATGGGGAGAATCCGCCCTTTTGATCTTGAGACCTGATACCACAAGGTCGGTCTCGGCCCTAATTATTTTTGGGAGAGACTTTTTGGAATTTTGTGCCAGGGACACACCAATGAGACTCATTTCTTGTTGATCATTGTCTAGAGTTGTCCCTTGGTCATTTTGGATTTTGTTTCGGTAAGTTTTGAGATTTTTTTTAGGATTATTAACCTACAACACGTGTTTCATTTCTTCAAAAGGATCGTTCCGAACAGCTTTTGGAAGTTTAAGACTTCACCTTTGGCCTAGAGCATCCCTCAGTTTGAGGTAAGATTATTTCTAATGTTTGGGGCTCGATCTGTTTTTTATACGAACATCGTTATAGGGTCCTAGGCTGCAATTAGAAGGTCCTAGGTTATACTTAGAAGATCCTAGGCTATATTTGGAAGATTCTAGGCGATATCTAGACAGCTTCTAGGCTGTATTTAGAGAGATTCTAGGCTGGATCTAGATTGCTCTCAGTTGGGGCTTTGGTAGCCTCCCTTCAGCAACCCTCTTGGTACCACTCTGATAGATCCACGTTGAGTTCTACATTAGACATAAAACATGGGTAGGACTTCCATAAGACTCACCATACCATATAGTCTATCTACAGTGAGACCAAACATGTAGATTACACTTTGGGAACTTCTGGATTTAAATACACATTTGAAGATAAATAGCACTTGTATACATGTAAGGTGGACTTTTTACTATTTAGGCAAATCTTATATAAATCACCTGACACTGAAATTACGTCAGTACGTGCCTCTTAAATAAAGTTCTAGAATTTTACCCTGAGGTTGCCCTGACAATAATTTTCACCTTTCTGGTGTTAAATTTACCTGCTGGTAGAGTGTAGCTCAAACTGTAGTCTTTCATATTTCACAAGTGTAAATACCAAACAGTTTCAGTTATGTTAAAATTCATATTTATACCGGGTGTTTTTCAAAACCCGCTCACCCCTATAACTTTTTAATTTTTCCAGATAAACAAATGAAATTTGGTGTGTTTATTTATGACCTGGATGTGCATTATTTGACGTATCTAATTTTTTACTATCACTTCCGGTTTGACCGGAAGTGACCCTAACTTTCTCATTTTAAATGAGACGCTAGGTATATTTTTCCTCATTTTCATAGAAAACTACATTACGAGTACAATGACACCTCATTTGTCACTTTTTGACATTTCATCACCAAATTATTTAAATTTTTACTTTTAAATCTAGAGCACCATGAATAAGTCAAAATGCTTAATTTTGCTCCTAGGAACATGGGAAAATTTGTTTTGATCTTATTTTGCATTTTATATCCTCTACAGACTCATTTAAAGATAGTAGAAGCGCATTTTTAGAATTATATCAGTTTTTTCAAATGGAAAGGGTATGGCTCATGAGCATATTCCAAAAGAGCGTTTTCTAACGAGCAATTCAGTACCACACAATCGCTAGTTCATCACTCAAATTAAGAATTTTTCTAGCATTCTAAATATTTTTGGAAAATTTTAGTTCAATATTTGAATAAACTAGCGATTGTGTGGTACTGAATTGTTTGTTAGAAAATGCTCTCTCGAAATATGCTAATGAGCCATACCCTTTCCATTTGAAAAAATTGATATAATTCCAAAAATGCGCTGCTACTAACTTTAAATGAGCCTTTAGAGGATATAAAATTCAAAATAAGCACAAAACAAATTTTCCCATGTTTCTAGGAGCAAAATTAAGCATTTTAACTCATTCGTGGCGCTCTAGATTAAAAAGTAAAAATTTAAATAATTTGGAGGTGAAATGTCAAAAAGTGACCAATGAGGTATCATTGTACTCGTAATGTAGTTTTCTATTGAAATGAGGAAAAATTTACCTGGCGTCCCATTTAAAATAAGGAAGTTAGGGTCACTTCCGGTCAAACCGGAAGTGGTAGTAAAAAATTGAATACGTCAAATAATGCACATCCGGGTCATAAATAAACAAACCAAATTTCATTTGTTTATTTGGAAAAATAAAAAAGTTATAAGGGTGGGCGGGTTTTGAAAAGCACCCGGTATATGCATTATTTACATTCATATTTTTTTTATAATCAAATATTTATAAATTGGTACAAGCCTCAATCTATACACATTTTTAATAACCTCCTGTCTATCCGTATTTATTATTGTAATTAGTTTTTAATAAAGAAAGCCAGATACATTATTGTACCTAATTAGTTGTATTGCTAAGCTCTCCAATTGCACAGGTTTTGTTTATGACATCATTGAGAAATCTTCCTAGTTAAGTCACAATTAACTTGGTGGCGCCCAGAGATAAGATGTATATATGCTTTTCACTTATTATTGGCGTAGCATTATCCATGGAAATTTGGCAGGTTGACCCTGGTATAATAATGACAGTATATGTCAAATTCCAGACAGTTTTAAGTGTGGTTTACATAATTTCGTAAGTGCCGCGGTATTAAAATTTTCTGGCCTATCTGGCAAATCAAATTTGACACATTTTTCAATGCATTTTTCAATAAAGCTATATTATAAACGGTACCTAACTATTTTGCGTACCTGCAAAGTCTAATGACATTTTTTAAAATTCGGCATTGCCAAATTTCTTTCGTATTGAAGATGCCGAAAATAATCTAAGAAGAAAAAAAAGGGAAATATTAAAATGTCATGGTTATTTTTTAAAAAAATAAACCAGAGGCTCTCCAGGGAACAGTTGAAGCCCAGCTTGCAGATATATTTGAGGTAGGTATAACTTAAATGTAGATGTGAAGCCATTTCTTACCCAACCAACATTTTCCTTAAATTTTAGGTGGGAACCAGGACTATTCAAAGAATTTTGACTGGACAATATACAATCAAAAAACCTTTAGGCCGACCGAAAAAGACAGAGACTATTATGGACCAAATGTTTAAAGAAGATTTACAACGACAAATTTGGAAATACAATTCTAAAAATGAATATTTTACATTACAAACATTACTGACATACGCTAAAGAAAATTTGGAATTTGAGGGAGGGCAAACAAGTTTATGTAATTTTTTTTAAATCTATGGGATATAAATTTAAAGCACTAAATGGACGCAAAATTTTATGTGAGCAGAAACATGTTCTTGCTGCCAAAGTTACATTTTTGCGGAAATACCTCCAATATAAACATTCAAACGAAAATATCAGATTCGTGTATTTAGATGAAACTTGGAACTACCAAAACGGATCTCAAGTTCGTCGATGGATACACGAATCTGATATGAAAAGCAACCCATCCAAAATTAAGTCAGAGGGGAAACGTTCTACTATTTTGCATGCGGGGAGTATTTCTGGGTTTTTAGATGGGTGCGATTTTTTTCTAGATTCAAGAAACAATGACAGAGACTACCACAATACCATGAACGCCGACATCTTCAGGAAGAAGGAGAATATCGTGACGGAAAAATCTCAGAACATTGTTTGATAAAAGTTCGCCACAACTCTTCCATATTGCTGCGAATTAAGTGGACATCGCCATAATAATCGATGATCGCCGACATTCATAAGGGATAGGCACGTCCAGAAGAAGAAATAAAAAAATAAAAAAAATAAAAAATGCCGTTGGACCAAACCCGAAAAAAAAGTTACTGCAAAAACATATTTATGCTATTGAGCTTACTGTTATGGTTACGTTTAATTAATAAATTGAATAATTTTACTGTTTGAATTTACTCAGATATTTTACACATTCTGGAAAATCGGCTTTCTGTTTCATAACCCTGAAATTTGAAAAATATTTTGTCATCAAATGTCATTATTATACGAGGGTCAACCTGTCAAATTTCCATGGATAATACTACGCCAATAATAAGTGAAAAGCATATATCTCAAAAACTATTGATTTTTGCATAAAGGATGTTACAATTAAATTTACTCCCTACCTTATCTCCCATCACATCTCCAAAGGAATGTATCAAATTACCAATGACCCTGCATAAATACATAAGAGCTAATGATCTGAAGACATAATTGAATCGAAATTTTTCAAGAATAATCCAAAACTTCATTGCGGATTGAAGGTAAAAACGTTGTTCCGATCAAATTATGGATTCCTGAAATGATTTCTAACTAGCATTTGTTGCAACCTTCTTCCTGCCATAAGCTCTGGATCTCGATTTCTCACCTCAACTATGTTATTGGCATTATTATGGTACATCCCATAATCAAATTCAATATCATGGTCTTCTTCCTCATCACCAAATTTCACCGGAGCAATATTATTTAAAATGCACATATTGTGCAGCACAGTACATGCATTTATTATTTTTGATGCAGAAGTGGGATCATAATGTAGTACTCTATGGCGCAGAAGGCATCTAAACCGAAGTTTAAGCACACCATTGCACCTCTCTATGGTTTATCGGTTTTTTTTTAATGCTTATTATAGTTGTTTTCAGGGAACCCTGGTAATGCATTTAGAATTGTAGTGAGCATCCATTGCCTTAAAGCATACCCAGCATCACCTAAAAATAAAAACTTCTCAATTATGCTTGTGCAGTCTATATTTAAATAATTTATGCCGAATGGGTACTTTTATATAAAAATTTTCTCACTTGAGAAATTAGCATTGTATCTTTTTAGGTGATGACCACTAACAGCCAAAATCTCCACAAGTCTTCAAAAAAAAAGTAATTCAAAGTTGGCTATGGTTTTTTAAACGTATGCAATATTTTTCTCAATGTCAAAATGTCATATCAAAAATCCTGACCAATAAAGGAACCATAATGCGACGTACGTTTTCGTTATCAAATCACTCTTTAATTTAGTTTTTTTTGAAGACCCGTTATGATACATGTAGGTATTCTAAATACATACAAACATTTTTGTTACATGTATTTTTTACCCATACTATTATATATCTAACATGAATATGTTATTATTAGTGGGGATGAAGCCAGTTATTAAAAGAAAAAAGACTCTTTTATCTCTTGGTAGCTTTCGCAATATTTTTTATTGCTTCTTCAGTCATAAGATTATTAGTACTTATTTAATATAGATTTCATTAAGATTGTATAAGAGTGTAGAAAAATGAAGACAGATTTTAAAAAAATTTAAATAGTATATTATATACCTAGGTAGAGAAGCATTATAAACCTCGGCGCTGCGCGCCTCGGTTTATAAAAGCTTTCGGTATATAATGACTTTCTCTACCGAGGAATATATAGAATTTTTTTTACTGCTGCTAGTAGAAAATAAAAAATTTGTTTAAAATCTGTGTTCTAATTATTTTTTGTGAACGCCCTCTTGATAGTGCTGCCCTCTATCAACAGCTTATATAACTTCCTATGTACCTACAGAAACCTGTATTTTTTTTCAAATTGACGTATGAAATTGAAATTGAACCAATAGAAACATGACAATATCCTTGCGTCATGACGTCATTTTCATTATTGACCTAGGTATTTTTTCATTATTTTCATTATTAACCTAGGGAGAGAAATTCAATTTTTTCTTAGAAAAATAGATTGAATAATGTCTATTTCTCAGGTTAGTAGTAAAAAAAATAATTTTATTCATCAACTTCTATTCAGAATCTAATGAAGTCATATCAAAATAAAAAGTTATCATATTAGGTGAAGGAGCTATAGTTAATAACTACTTAGGGCGGGTATTATAAAACTGCTTTGACAGTTAACTTGAAGTTAACTTTTTGAATTACATGTAATTCCAGAAGTTAACTTTAAGTTAACTCTCAAAGTAGTTTTATAATACCCGCCCTTAGTGGTATTTATTTAGAACAGCACATTCAAAAAGAAAACTGAATATGTATACCTATTCTTTTTTTTATAGGAACATTTGCGCCAAATAATTTCTATCAAAAACTCATATTCAGAGTCCAACATAATAATAAAAAATTATATCCTGTCAAATAAGATGAAGGGGTTATAGTAAATAATTACTTAGGGGTAATTATTTAAAAAAGCATCTTCAAAAAAATATGAAGTATTTTTTTTTTATAATTGAAACATGTGCGCCAAATAATTTTTATTAAAAACTCTTATTAAGAGTCTAACATAATGTTACGATAATGCCGCCGCCAGGATGTCAAGAATCCAATTTCGATTCGGGATGTTTGCGGTATTTTCGAGAAGAAGAGTTATCGCGTGTATTTACGATTTAAATAGTGATTACTGTTGTGAGTTGTGAAGAGTTTAATTTTTGAGTTAGTTATTAAAGATATTAGTGTCAGAGTGTATAGTTGAGTGAAATAAATTATTGCTGTGTTAATTGGACTTTGATTTTGGAATAAACGAACAGCGAACCCAAGATTTCTGTCACGCACACCAAAGCCGTGACAATAATCATAAAAAAAATCAATAGAGTCATATTAGGTGAAGCGGATATAGTAAATAATTACCGCCAGGCGATATAATTTTCGGAACTGAGTACCCGAATATTCTTCCAGCGGATCAAGAAAGGGACGTAACACCCGATCCCTACGATCTGCCAGTATTTCCGCTTCTTTGAGGGCATCAATAACATTTCTTTCGAATAAATAAACCAAGCCCGCCATTCCAAAAACTGTCTTTTAATGTGACATTCGACTGGTGGAGACCCACTCAAGTAAACGTACACGAGCCGAATCGTGTACGGATCGTTCGAAAGTGATTCGAAAATACGGAGCCTCAATGGGCATGAAAAGCGCATTTAGCCTTATTTCGTATACGAACGGCATTCGAATGGTTTCGGAAATACGACCCCTGACACGGTTCGTGAATATTATTATTACACTTTTTTGTGTGTTCATTCGAGCTATTGCTTGACATTGAAATATGACACATTAAAAATTAAAAGAGACCAATTAAAAGGCTCATTAACAAGATTTCGAACTTTTCTTAATTCTCTTGATATTGATAACAATGACACAATCAAAATTTCTCAAATTAATGCGCGATTAAATAAAATTCAATCCTTGCTTGGAGAATTTACTTAATGCCACAGTGAAATTGAACAAAATGTACCTCTTGCTGACATGCAAAAGGAAAGTGATGAGATAGTGACCTTTGAAAGTGAGTTCTATGATGTAGTTTCGAGAACAACTGTTAAAATATCAGAATTTGAAGAAAAACATTTAAAGCCTTTTAACACCAACTCCATCAAAGGTACTCAATCTCAAAAGTCACAGGGCGGTCAAAGTCAACAAAGTGTCCAGAGATCTTCCTCTTTTTCTATAAAATTGCCCAAGTTCTCGGGATCAAATGATAAATGGTTAGAATTTAGAGATGCATTTACATCTATGATAGATAACAATAGCCACCTAGATGCTCTACAAAAAATTTATTATTTGCGTGCGCACCTAGGATCCAAGGTGAGGCCGCGCGAATGATAGAATCTATAAAAGTAACTGAGCAAAATTATGACGTTGCCATGTCGCTACTCAAACAAAAATACGATAAAAATAAATTGATTATTTTCAATTATGTAAAAGCTTTATTTAAAGCACCCCCTGTAGCCAAATAATCGTATGCAGATTTACGCAATCTTTTTGACACTTTTACTAAAAATCTGCGCAGTCTAGAAGCATTTTTAGGTCAAGCCACCTACGAGTGGTCAATTCTTTTAATTTATTTACTTAGCAGTAAATTTGACTATCGCACAAGACGCGATTGGGAGGCACATAAATACCAAGGCGACCTTCCCACTTTGCAAATTATTAATGATTTTTTCAGCGAGACATGTGAACTACTGGAAAAATTAAAAAATTCCAAGGACGAATTTAATAAATCACGAGGTCTTTAGAAAATGCCGAGGAAAATGCTTTAATTCCGAGTTTAATGGTGATGACGGAAGTAAGTGCCCGAGCAATATAAAGACATATAATTATGTATTTACCTAATAATTTGTTATGCTCTAGTTTAATGCAAAAATACCTTCATAAATATGATACATATTTAGAACGTACGTTACGCTAGCTCCTAAAATGCCAGCTCCCAAAAATTAGTATATGAATTCGGGAACGCAGTCGCTTCTGTGAAGCTGGCTCCTGGGCTGGCTGCTGATTATTTTATTGAATATTTTTGCGATTATTATAAGAAAAATCGAACTTTATAATAGAAAAATCACAATAAAACAAACACAATAAACACAAGTTATTTATGAGTGTCATTATTTTTGAGGTTACGTTGAAATAATAATCAAGAATAGGAATGTGCACGTAAACGATGTCGAAGTCCAACTTTCTTAATAAGCGGAATTTAAAATTGAAACTTTCGTGTTACGTGAAAGGGCAATAGGGCTACATAGATCTACCCTCAAATTTGAGGTACAAGCGCTATGATAAAAAAAAAATCGTTTTCGGAACTGTTTAGGAGCTGAGGCTGTACCTCTCTTATTGGTGGGATTTTCAACATGAAATTTTTAGGGTAGATGGAGGGTCCATAGGGCTACTTAAATCCACTCTCAAACTTGGGTTACATACGCAGGCTTCATGAGAAAAAAATTGATTTCGATTTAGGAACTAATTAGGTGCTGAGGCCGTACCGCCCTTATTGGTGAGATTCTCAACATGAAATTTTTAGGGTAGATGAAGGGTCCATAGGGCTACTAGAATCCACCCTCAAACTTGGGTTACATGCGCAGGCTTTATGAGAAAATAATTAATTTCGATTTAGGGACTAATAAGGAGCTGAGGCCGTACCGCCCTTATCGGTGGGATTCTAAACATTAAATTTTTAGGGTAGATGCAGGGTCCATAGGGCTACTTAAATCCACCCTCAAACTTGGGTTTCATACGCAGGCTTCATGAGAAAAAAATTGATTTCGATTTAGGGACTAATTAGGAGCTGAGGCCGTACCGTCCTTATTGGTGGGATTCTCAACATGAAATTTGATGAAATTCCAAATATGGTAGTGGCAAATTCCGATTGGATGCCAAACAAAGTCTTAGAGATTCGCTATTTTCAAACCCTAGACAATGGGCGATGGTTGAGCAACTTCGTTGTGGACGCCACAATGTGGTGTATCACCAAAAATACACCACATATCAATTATATTCCTACGATGGAAAGTATGTTTATTTTCAATGATAATGAGCTCCCTGAATATGTTCAATTAACGAAGAGAGTAAATATTTTCATAGTTTTACGGAACCAGCACCATTGGTGTTTACTAATAGCGTATACCAAAAAAAAGGAATTTTCATTCATCAACCCGTTTGGAAGCTCAAAAGAGGAAACGGATAGGTACTTTACGCAATTTACAAGTTCATTTAAAGTTCATGATTGGAAAACTGTTATCCATGACCACCCAAAGCAACGTAACGGCAACAATTGTGGTATTCATGCAATAACCTATGCTGAACTGATAGTAGATAATAATTATAACTTTTTTTATTTCTCAGAACCAGAGGATAAAAGGTTTTTGCTTACAAAATTAATTTTAAGAGAATCGGACGATTTAAAAAATGTATGTATTATTTGTAAAGAGAGCAATTGGATGTTACGGCGAATTGGATTCAATGCGACGCGTGCGGACGATGGTGTATGAAGACGTGTTTAACAGGGGATTATAGTATTCCTAAAATCGAACAAAATGAAAGCTGTGATAACAACATTGAAACTTTCTACTGTCCGCCATGTAGGACTTATTTAAGAATCTAATTTAACCAGGCATGTCTGAGGGAAGCCGTATCTCCTCCATTTTTATTAGGTATCGGAGTGGAAAGGGTTTCATTTAATTCAGAATTAGGAATGTGTTCTCCAGAAGGTGAAACTAGGGCGTTTACGGATTTTAAAATCATGGGATAAACTTTAATTAAGAATTTATTCATTTTCGGGCTTAAAAAAAATCCTAAGTTTGTGTTGGGAATGGAAAAGGTGGAGGGGAGGAAGGAGCCTTTTTTGCGATTTTTAGTTATTGTAGTCATTTCAATTAGAGCAGAGTTTTTTGGTTCATTTTCTGATAAATATAAACTCCTTTTTGTGGATATTTGTTCGCGGATATATAGACCATTTGCCCAGTGAAGAGTTTACATTGGCGGCGCGACGCGATGCGGCTTTTTTTCTTCTTTTTTTAAGCTAATTAGGTTCCCTACTTATTGCGGGTCTCGAATGTAGATTTTGTGATAGATAATGGAATATCTAGATGCAGAAATTAGTAGAATTTTAATGTTGCGCAATAATTTTGTGATGGGATTGGAAAGCGTGAAGGGGAGGAAGGAGCTCTTTTCGCGTTCGATCGTCTGTATATGGCGGATTTATGGATAGATGTTGAGGAAAAATAATTTTGAAATGGGATTGGAAAGGGTGAAGGGGAGGAAGGAGCCCTTCAATATTTATATGGCGGATTAATAAATAGAACTCCGGGTATTATTTGCCTTTGTGTAAATATTTATGTCTATGTCATTTGAGTTGCAAGTTTTGTACTTTTCCTCCACATTTCCTTTTATTTTGCCCCTATTATCTATTAGTATCCACAGCAACATTATCTCAACCCGTATATAATGCAATTTTATTATCGAGGAATCTTATTTTCGTCGTATTGTGCTGATAATCTGTGGGCCAGATCCAGTCACTAACTTCTTTCAAAAATCATTACATTTTATTTGAGACTTCGTGTCCACATCAGCACAATACAATCTAACCAATCAGGATCATTCAGCTTTTCTATTTTCATCTTCATCTACTCCAATCCCCATCCTATGGGTCATTCCCAATAGCCCGCCCGGGATCTAAGGTTGTGCTTGCGTCTCACTTTATACTCGATAATAAATCTTTTCATTAGACTTCATTTATCTAATAAGAATTATTTGGTATAAAGTTTATTACTAACTGACTAGAACATCAGATCCAGATCAACTTATCATCAGTAATTTTCAAAGCCTCTGCACAAAAACTCCACTCTCATTTTCTCGTGGTAGCTCCTGTTGAGTCAATATTATCCGGCAAACTAAAAGAGCTAGCGGATTTGATTTTATTTGATTTAAAGCTATTATCTCGAGTCATTTTTGAAAACTTGTGTTCGCGTATTCTTTATTTTTTAGAAAATGCCTAGACGACGCCGTTGTTGGGATGATGTTTTTGGAGGAACTTCAATTGGAAAGAAATCAGGATAGCGCAGCGATGGAAGAAATTAGGGCAGACATTTTTCAATATTTTGAGAATGGGTATTCGATAGCACATTGTGTATCCTCAGATTTCAAGATGTCGAAGGGTATTGCCAGAGTTATAAGGTAATATTATGATATATGTACATAGGTATTTCACCTATATTTATTTGCTTTGTTCTATACAAGATATCCCGAAAAACAGTATCTACAAAAAGTGCTTCTACTTCGTATGCAACACGCTATTTGTTCTCCAAAGAAATGGGGTAAGCTCGGGGGTGAGTGAATGGTTGAGCGGCAGTGAAAGTACGAGCGGCACTAAAAGTACTTTTTCTGCCGCTGCGGTTGCCCAGCAGCATAGAAATTCAATTTCTACTACCTCGACAGGTGTTAACTCGCTAGATTTGCCTAGCAGCATAGAAATTAAATTTCTAACATCTTGACAGGGTGCTAACAAAATGACGTCAAAAATACGTTTGGACAAAAAAGTAATTTATTGCATTACTGTTTTTATGCGATATAAATCATTGGGTAGATATAATAATAATTTTGTGATTCCATAAAAAATTAAAAATCTAAGTTAGTTTTACAAATATGCTTGAATTTGAATAAAGGTATGTAAAATTGATGTGAATTTAATTAATTTTTGAAAGTATTAGGGGCGGAAATAAAAAATAAAAAAAATATAGAAATTATAGATTTTTTTTGAAAAAAAATAAAAAAAATCTTAGGAGTTTATGTTTTGGTATTTAGACATAACTTTTAATTCTAAACAACTTTTCTCTATACCATTCTGCTGAATTTTCTAAAATAAGGGTACTTTACAGTACAGCTTTGATATTGTTTGAGCTACCCTGTATGCTGTTTGACTTGCAACCATTCTAAGTGCACCTAATATGATTATCAGACATGCACCAACTTTTGGCCTGGTTTGTATTTGGGTTGTGCTATTACTAAAAAAAATCCCCATATGTTGCACACTTAAAAAATCACACTGTATAACATACCACAGCAATTTTTATTAAATGTAACTGGTAAAATTACCAAAGAGTAGCAAAGACCAATTTGTATTGGTCTTATGAGATACTCTTATAAATTCCACATTAACCAATAAATGTTTGACCACCTTACACCCAATGAGAGTGAAAGAGAACAATTAAGGGATAAAAAATAACAATAATAATATTATCTAGTAAAAGATTTTTTTTAAAGTAAATTATTATACTTATTTATTTCCACTAATTTTTTGTTAAACTTTAACATGTTTCGCTACACTGTAGCTTCTTCAGAAAGATGTAGACATAAAAGTGAAATTGTCAAAAATAAATAAGGTAAAAGCTGGTCTAATTTTACGTTAATCTAAAAAGGTATTATACAATAAATAAATTTAAATTTTAATGTTTTTCGTTAATGTTTTTGTTGTTAAATCTAGGAAATTTATTGAATTATTTAGTTCTTTTTCTATGGTAAATTTTATGTTAGGATGGATTTTATTAATAAAGTCTATAAAACTATCTAATTGTCTGTCTGTTCCAGTAAAACAAGTTAGAATATCGTCAACATATCTATGCCAGTAGAGAAATTTTTTAAAAATTGGATGTTTGTTAATTTTTGATTCAATAAAATCCATGAATATTTCAGATAAAATAGGACTTAGTGGATTTCCCATTATAAGTCCAACTTTGCTAGTGTATATTTTATTATCAAATTCAAAATAATTTTGTCTAAGGCATTCTTTCAAAACGATAATAATTTCTTCTTTTTTAACAACATTTATTATATTTTTAATTAAGAGTTTTTCAACAAGATTAATAATGTCTTCAATAGGTATACTTATTAAATAGAGATCCTACTAATAGTTTTCAAAATTCAATAAAATCAATAATACAAAATTGTAAAAGTTTGTTTATAGATAGAGACAAATGGAGATTATTACTTATGAACCCTCAAGCTCCAAAACTTTATTCATTAATAAAACTTCATAAAATAGGTAACCCTATCAGACCTGTTGTTTCTTTCTTTTCAGCTCCTTCTTATAAAATTTCTAAAACCTTAATTAATATTATCTTAAATCATACTCTATTTTCTGCTTAATACTCTATAAAAAACACTTATGAACTAGTAGAAAAAATTAAACATATTACATTACCAAAAAACTCTAAATTTATTTCATTTGATGTTACCAATCTTTTTCCAAGTATACCTATTGAAGACGTTATTAATCTTGTTGAAAAACTCTTATTTAAAAATAAAATAAATGTTGTTAAAAAAGAAGAAATTATTATCGTTTTGAAAGAATGCCTTAGACAAAATTATTTTGAATTTGATAATAAAATATACACTAGCAAAGTTGGACTTATAATGGGAAATCCACTAAGTCCTATTTTATCTGAAATATTCATGGATTTTATTGAATCAAAAATTAACAAACATCCAATTTTTAAAAAAATTCTCTACTGGCATAGATATGTTGACGATATTCTAACTTGTTTTACTGGAACAGACAGACAATTAGATATTTTTATAGACTTTATTAATAAAATCCATCCTAACATAAAATTTACCATAGAAAAAGAACTAAATAATTCAATAAATTTCCTAGATTTAACAATCAAAAACGTTAACGAAAAACATGAATTTTCTATATTTCACAAACCTACTCATACTGATACAGTAATTCATAATACATCTTGTCATCCTATCCAACACAAATTAGCTGCTTTCAACAGTATGATACACCGATTAATAACACTTTCCATAAATAATGTTAACTTCCAAAAAGAATTAAACTTAATTAAACAAATTGCTATAAATAATGGCTATTCCTCAAAATTAATCGATGATATTGTAAACAAAAAACTATACAAAAATGCCATTAATTTAGTATACGCTAAAAAAAAATTACAAAATAAGAATAATTTTAAAACTATTACTTTCCAAGAAAGAGCTAGTAATAAAATTAGCAAATTTCTTAACAAAAACGATATAAATGTTGCTTTCAAAACTAACAATACATTAGGCATTCATTTGAAAAATAATAAATCTAAAACTAAAATATGTGATAAATCTGGAGTTTATAAATTATCTTGTAAAGATTGTCCCAAAGTATATATAGGACAAACAGGTAGAAATTTTGGTACTAGAATTAAAGAACATTATGATAGTTTCAACAAAAAGAAAACAGACTCAAATTATGCAAATCTTTTATTTACCTAATGAAAACAAAGGGTTAAAATTAAATCTTCTAGAATCTCTAGAAATAAACAAACTTAAAAATTTAGACTGTTTACTGAATGACCAATTAGATTTAAACAATTCACCACTTTTAAATTAATTTATTGTATACCTAATACCTTTTTAGATTAACGTAAAATTAGACCAGCTTTTACCTTATTTATATTTGACAATTTCACTTTTATGTCTACATCTTTCTGAAGAAGCTACAGTGTAGCGAAACATGTTAAAGTTTAACAAAAAATTAGTGGAAATAAATAAGAATAATAATATTAATTAAAGCCTGTGCACGCTTATACCATGGTATACCGGGGCGAGTTTGTACAGACATGTCACCTTAAATATGGTCAATTAAAAAGCATTGGTGCAGTACACCCATTGTAATAATGAAGGCAGTAAAACAGAACTTGGACATGTCCTACCAAGTTAAATATAAGAAATACAATTAATAATAAGTAAAAAAAATGATTAAGGAACGTTAATAAATGAACGGGTACATCACCCCCTTGTGGTCCTGTTTGCAATCTAAACATTCATTTCTATTGCTGCTCCTGACAGCCTCACAGCCCTGATAACAGACCCCATTAACTTCCATTGTCTTTCCTTCTTAAGTAGGGTAAATTTCGGTTTCAATTCAGTGTTGTGGGTACTCTGACACCTCACGAAAACGTCGAAAGAGAAAAACCCAATGAAAAGGTACAATCTAGTATCCTAAAGAAAAAACCCTGGTTACAAATTGGGCTAGTTGAACACAACGTGCTCTCTTCTCGCATCCTCAATTCAACAAAATGCCGTAGACCTTTGTCTCCAGAAAATTCCGAGTGGTTGGCTTACAAATACGGGGACTTACGACCAAAACCAAGTTTCACCCCAAAACCAATAATTAAGCCAGCAATCACTTGAGTTTCCAACGCCTCCAAAATCCCACAAAAGATGGATGTTCCAAGGAACTTAGCAAAGAGGACCGCTAGTAAAATCTGCCTCTTGTTGTTTGCTCAATGTGCGAATTTAAAAGAACGACCTTATTTTCAGCAATCTATTAGGTGAGCTCCTATGAAAAATTCCCCAGAATTCTATTTTTTTTTCCAAGATGCCCTGTGCCAGATTTCCGGTCTTGACCAGGAAAACGAAACAATCAGCTTGGAACGGAACAACTCAGACCACATTGATGACAAGCGAAACCCAAAATCGTTATCCAATTTTCTCCCCTAACACTAATTATTTAATAAGTAACTTATTAATCAGCATCTACCCAGTCTTTAGTCTAAAAACTATCAAAATGACCAGTCGTCCAGTGGTCACAACTACAGTGACTCTATTACCTACAGTGGTCAACAAACCTCGACAACAGCGCTGCCTGAAACGGATCCACAAGTGTCCCTTAACCATACTTTTTCTGCGGAAATAAATAACCGGGAAAATGTGAAAAATAGTGGAGAAAGGAGGGAAAAGCGATTTAAAGGCTGTGAAAGTGATGTGTGATGTTGCAGAATTTTCAATAATGGAAAATACGAGACTCGTAAGTGTTGCCAACTGATATTTATTTGGAAATAAACAAACCTTTTCATCGACATTTAGGGCCTTTTAGAGAACTTTCGTAAGCTAAATAAAATAGATTTCGTTCCTAACAGTAGGGCTTTATTATCCTAAAACTACCCTGTCATCTGAATACAAAGAATTTACTCATTATAACCTCGAAAAATATACCCTTGTTCAACAACTAGATATTGTTTCGCATCCAATCAAAGAGGTAGAAATCTAGTAAAATCCAATAAAAAACCTATCAATCACTGAAAAATATTAATCCTCAGGTATAAAGCTTCATAAATACCCTCACAAATACTTGAATTAATTACCGTATTCATTCGAAATCTTCAGTTACGTATTAATACAAAATTTGAACGTAACAACAGGGGCGGTACCTAATTTAAACTTTTATTGACTTAAATTATTGAATTAATGACACAATTATCATAAAAATGACACAGTATGTTACGATTTTTGAGGAATGTTAGATAGAGGGTTTCTTTGCCGTACTCTGCCCCTCGTTAGTTCTAGGATGAGAACGGTACGATTTACTTTAATAATAAAGTAGACGTTTTACAAATTTGTCGTTCCTTTCACATATCACAGCTTCCCTTGAATTTCCCAAATATTTGCTAAGTCGGGCGCATGTTCAGTAAGTAAAGTTGACTAAGTTTCCACAACGTGAGTGATTGGTATTGGCAACGTCGCGAAATCCACGCGAGACCGGTCCGCGCGCGGCCCGACTGGTCTTGAACTGTCTTGAAGAGACAGTGCAAAAAGACATCTAGAACAGTAACATGCTACTTAGTGTTCTTAAAATTTGTATAATCTTTTTCTGTAGAAAGTAAAGTTTGTTTCCTTTAAAAGTGCATACAAGTCTTTTATTGTGCTCTGGAACATACCAATACAGTTCATTTGGTCCTTCGTCCCGCATAATTAGCGAAATTAATCAAAGAAAAAGTGAAATTGCGCCGGCCTCCAGTCTGCCGCCAGCCAGCCAGCCAGCCATTAAAGAAATCAATCTCGTGCCCAGGTGCCAAGTGGGGTGCAACGTTACAGTACGTACGACGAAGAGACCGCGTTATATTGAAATTTGGAGGCCTATGCTAGGGGCTCGGCTAGAGGCTAGAGAATCATTGCGATTCATTGAACGAGCAGAAAAAGGACGCAGCCAGCGCAGAGGCTCCAGTGAGGCGCAGACCACAGTCACTATAAAGCGGCACTAGCGCAATTGTGTTTCACCGAACAGAACAAGGACACAGCAGCGCAGCGGCGTCATTGAGGCGCAGACCACAGTGACTGTAAAGCGGCATCTACGCAGCTACTGCTACCACAATAATTATTATTGGCATTGCCGTCGAATGTAGTACAGCAATTTTTGAACCCACTGATGGAAATACGTCGTAACTGCATGCTTTCCTGGAACGTTTGGGATTTAAAGCATCGTCGATGAGCAGCGCACCAGGTCGTATTTTCCTTTTTACTTGTTTTCCCTTATTGAATATTAGACTAGGCTTCTACTTGTACCTATAGTGTTGATACAGTTTATTGTGGACAACATTTTGTACCGGAAGCCAATATTTAACGATAATATTTGATTTTTTTTTGAAATTTTCATTTATTTCTTCAATAATATTTTTTACTTAATTAATTTTTTTGTTATTGAATTATTTTCTTATTATTTTGGTATCAATTAAATAAGCAAAATGGATGAGCAAACTTTGAAAAGAAAACGTGCTAATTATACAGGTCAACTCAAGCGGTTTGAAAAATGTATTAAAAATTTTAACGATGATTTTGATCAATTAAAAGTACGATTAACGCAGTGTCAAAGGTTGTGGCATGAATTTGACGAAGTTCAAGTTCAATTAGAATTGTTGGAAATCGGGAATGAGGATGGAAATCTCTCGGGAAATCTTGAGGAACGTGCTGGGTTTGAGGATTTATATTATCGCTTAACTGCAATCAAATTCATGCGATCCAAACATTCCAAACACAGCACAGTCTAGTCAGCAGTTAGCTTCATCCATTGCTCCACCATATATTCCAGGTGCTAAGTTTCCAAAAATCGATCTACCTACATTTTCGGGTAAATATAATGATTACATGAGTTTTCATGATTCTCTCAATGCGTTGATAAATGACAATCCTACTTTGAGTGATATAGAGAGGTTTCATTATCTTAAAAGTTGTTTGAAAAATAAAGCAGCTGATGTCATATCTGGCCTTGAAACCACATCTTCAAATTACCAAATTGCTTGGCGATTGCTCAAAGCAAGATATCATAATGAACGACTCATTATTCACAACCACGTAAAGGCAATCTTCGAGCTTTCCCAATTAAGCAGAGTCTCATGACGGCCTTAGGCAATTATTAGATAATCTTAATAAAAATATTAGAGCTTTAGAGTCTTTAAAAGAGCCTGTCGATAAATGGGACACTCTACTTATACCGGGTGTTTTTCAAAACCCGCTCACCCCTATAACTTTCTTATTTTTTCAAATAAACAAATGAAATTTGGTGTGTTTATTTATGACCCGGATGTGCATTATTTGACGTATTCAATTTTTTACTATCACTTCCGGTTTGACCGGAAGTGACCCTAACTTCCTTATTTTAAATGAGGCGCCAGGTAAATTTTTCCTCATTTCAATAGAAAACTACATTACGAGTACAATGACACCTCATTTGTCACTTTTTGACATTTCACCTCCAAATTATTTAAATTTTTACTTTTTAATCCAGAGCGCCATGAATAAGTTAAAATGCTTAATTTTGCTCCTAGAAACATGGGAAAATTTGTTTTGAGCTTATTTTGAATTTTATATCCTCTAAAGGTTCATTTAAAGTTAGTAGCAGCGCATTTTTGGAATTATATCAATTTTTCCAAATGGAAAGGGTATGGCTCATTAGCATATTTCGAGAGAGCATTTTCTAACAAACAATTCAGTACCACACAATCGCTAGTTTATTCAAATATTGAACTAAAATTTTCCAAAAATATATAGAATGCTAGAAAAATTCTTAATTTGAGTGATGAACTAGCGATTGTGTGGTACTGAATTGCTCGTTAGAAAACGCTCTTTTGGAACATGCTCATGAGCCATACCCTTTCCATTTGAAAAAAACTGATATAGTTCTAAAAATGCGCTTCTACTGTCTTTAAATGAGTCTGTAGAGGATATAAAATACAAAATAAGATCAAAACAAATTTTCCCATGTTCCTGAGCAAAATTAAGCATTTTGACTTATTCATGGTGCTCTAGATTTAGAAGTAAAAATTTAAATAATTTGGTGATGAAATGTCAAAAAGTGACAAATGAGGTGTCATTGTACTCGTTATGTAGTTTTCTATTAAAATGAGGAAAAATATACCTAGCGTCTCATTTAAAATAAGAAAGTTACGGTCACTTCCGGTCAAACCGGAAGTGATAGTAAAAAATTAAATACGTCAAATAATGCACATCCGGGTCATAAATAAACACACCAAATTTCATTTGTTTATCTGGAAAAATAAAAAAGTTATAGGGGCGAGCGGGTTTTGAAAAACACCCGGTATACTTGGTTGGTTCGAAACTTGACAATGTGACAAAAAGAGAGTGGGAAATATTCTCGGAACCTTTGAAAAATCCCACCATGAGAAATTTTACGGATTTTCTCAACAAAAGGTGTTCTCTTGCAGACTATAAGTTACAAAAAACATGAAAATAAACCACCAATTCCACCAAAGTCTCCAGTATTTAAAAATCTTAATAAATCAAATCATCATCAAAATTATTTTGCCGTGAATACTTGTGTATTGTGTAAACAAACTCATAAAATGTCTGTTTGTGATAAGTTCTTAATTCTGTCACCCAAGTCGCGATACTTGGAAATTAAAAAACATAAACTACTAGCTGACCCGGCGAACTTCGTACCTCCTCTGAATTATTAAATACCTATTAAATGTTGTGTTAACGTATCTATTAACTGAATTAAATTCAGTTTTTTTCGATGGTGAATTTGGCTTTGGTCGAAGAAAATTAATTTTTACTCTCTGGATCAGAAGTCACCTAAAATTAAAATTTTACATCATCCCTTTTTAGGCATCTTGTGGGCATTATTCTTATAAAGTGTACCACCAAATAAATAAACTCAGGCACAGGAATGTTCAAAAAATGTAAAGAAAACAAAAAGAATCTCCAGCGCAGCTCTGTTTCATTTTATCTGCACTGCATGCCCTGCAATACTCCATCTGTTCTACTGTATCTGCACTATTCTATCTGATCTACTCTTTCTGCACTACTTTATCTGATCGGAATAGTGGAATAGTTCTGTTCAGAATAGCTCCAGTTCCTTAGCAGTATTCTGTTCTACTGTATCTGCAATGAAATTACCGCGCAACGGCGAGCTTCGTTCTAGGTACCTATCATATATGGCTCCGTATACAAAATGGTTGTGGCGGACTCATAACGCTCTCTGCCACTCGACACCTGCCGGACGGAGCACTCCGAACAATCGGCACAGAACACGGCTGTCAAGGGATGCCTAAGAGGAGAAACGGAACTTAGCCACAGAACGTCAATCGTCAAGCGTCAAGAAATGACAGGTAGACCAGTTCGCGCTCTTTCGGAATGAACGAACCAACAACAAAATAAAATACACAATTAAAACATTGTCATTCTATTTATTTTTGGACATTTTTACTGTGAAGAACATTAAAAAATAAAGTGCTTTCCTCAAATTGTTTTTGTGCAAAGTGTGTGACAATAAAATCCACATGGTTTGCAATGAAAATGTGACGGTAAACTTGGTATCGGTTATAAGAGATGGCGCCGTATGCGGGCTTAGTGAGTTTTTTTCATAAATAAGTAAAATAGATAATTTTTTTGTTTGTTTTTTTTTTTTTTGGATTTTTTCGATTCATTATCCTAGGATGGACAAAGACAAATCCAATAAAGCAAAAATCATAAAAATTAGTCCAGCCGTTCTCGAGTTATAAGTGCTCAAATACCAACACAACTGTGTTTTATATATATAGATGTGTAAATTGCTTAGGTCCTGGTCATTCATACCAGACATGCACTTCTGAAATCAACTGCAATATTTGCAATAAAAAACATCATTTGCTATTGCATTTTAAAAATAATAAAAATGATGAAAATAATGAAAACGAAGTTCAAAATAAATCAGTGTCTGCTCATGCAACTTTCAAAAATGAGGAAATTTTGCTATCAACCGCAGTTGTTTTTATTTATGATGCTTTTGGTAAACAGCACCAATGTAGGGTTTTGCTCGACTCAGGATCACAAAGCAACTTCATTACGAAGGAACTCTGTGAAAACCTCAAGTTACCTAAGCAAAAGTCAAATATTGCCGTGTCAGGTTTGAGTCAGGCCGGCTTAGACATTTGACATAAAGTACAAGCAACCATTAAATCTGTTCATAACAATTTTCAAATAAATCTTTCGTTTTTAGTGATTGATCAAATTACTGACAATCTGCCTTTAAATATTATTGATTTTTCGAAGCTTCAGATACCAGAAAACTTGAAATTAGTTGATCCTTCATGCAATATGCCAGCTAAAATTGATGCTTTATTGGGTGCATCAGTTTTTTGGAACTTGCTTTGCATTGGGCAAATCAGATTATCTCCTTCTCAAATAATCGCTCAAAAGACAAAACTGGGATGGATTTTATCAGGCCAAGTTGCCATTGTGATGAATAATCCAAGCAAGACAATGTGTCATTTCTCAAATAATTCGACTCTGCAAAGACAATTAGAAAGTTTTGGCAAGTTAAACAGTGTGAAGCCACACCAGTTTGGTCCCTGGAGCAAAAAGCTTGTAAAAATGATTTTATATTAAATCATAAGCGTGAGGAGAATGGAAGATTTTCTGTTCGACTACCATTGAAGCTAGAAATTTCGAATTTAGGCGAGTCTAAGCCAATGGCATTAAAAAGGCTCAAATCTTTGGAAAAGAGGCTGCGCAATAACACTGAGTTATTTGCTCAGTACGCCAAATTTCTGGATGAATATGAAGCATTGGGTCACATGTCGGAAGTTGATTCTGAAGATCCTGGGCTAAACTTTCTGCCACACTCTTGCGTTGTTAGAGAATCTTCTTCAACCAAACGGATTCAGAATTATCATTGAATGACATTCTAATGACTGGGCCTACTATTCAACAGGGTTTATTCTCTATTCTCCTCAGATTTCGGAAACATCGATATGCTTTAACAGGCGATTGCGCGAAAATGTACCGCCAGGTTAATATCCATAGCAATCAGCGACATCTTCAATCGATCCTTTGGAGAAAAAATGCAGATGAGCCTCTAAAGGCTTACACTCTAAATACAGTGACGTATGGAACGTCTAGCGCTCCTTTTCTGGCAGTTAGATGCCTGCACCAGTTAGCCGAAGAAAACTGCACATTGAATCCAAGAGTGAGCGATGTGATAAAAGAAGATTTTTACGTAGATGATGCTATTTCAGGGGGTGATTCTATTGAGGATGTCATCCGACTCAAAAACGATCTTGTAGAAATTCTTTCACAAGGAATGTTTGAACTAAGGAAATGGCGGTCAAACGAGGCTACAATTGTTGAGCCAAACAACCTTGAAAGCAATCAACTCCATTTTTCTGATAATAAAGAATCCAAAACTCTGGGAATTATGTGGAATAGTGATGATAATGCTTTTCAGTATAGCTTACATGCTCTATGCGAAACCGGCAAATATGTTACAAAGCGATCAATTTTATCTTTCATATCTAAGATTTTCGACCCGCTTGGGCTAATAGGGCCGATAATAATACGGGCAAAAATTCTAATCCAGCAATTATGGCAATTGGCTGTAGACTGGGATGAGAGTGTACCCACGCAAATTTATTCTGCTTGGAAAATGTATCAAGAACAAATCCAGTCCCTGGAAAACATTTCTATACCCCGTCATGCATTGTGCAAGGATCCGATTAAGGTCGAAATGCATACCTTTTGCGACGCATCTGAATCCGCTTATGGGGCTTGCATTTACCTCAGATCTCAGGATGCCTCCGGCACCTACTGTTCTAATTTACTCTGCGCAAAATCTCGAGTGGCGCCTTTGAAGACCATGTCCCTGCCTCGTTTAGAAATTTGCGGAGCGTTACTTAGTGCAAGATTGAGTAGTAGCATAGCCACCAAATCACTGAAACTGAACATAGATAACTTCTTCTTTTGGTGTGATTCCAGTATTACTTTAACGTGGATCCTCGATGAGCCCCACAAGTGGAAAACGTTCGTCGGGAATCGGACTGCGGATATTCAAGATCTTACCAATAAGTACGATTGGAGGCATATACGCTCGGAAGATAACCCTGCCGATATTATTTCGCGAGGTATCAATCCGACAGAACTAAGTAATTCCCAATTGTGGTGGCATGGGCCACAATGGTTAGAATTGGAAACCAACAATTGGCCCACAAGTATGCCAATAAAGGTATCTGAAGTTCCCGAAGGAAAAAATATTAGCAAAATTTTGGTAGCTACAAATCTAGATAATTCTTTGTTCAATAAGTTCTCTTCTTTTTTAAAAATGCAACGAGTTACAGCATAAATTTTACGATCTAAAAATAATTCGCTAAAAGTTTCTGATCAGAAAGGTTCATTAACACCTCAGGAACTTCATGTTTCACTAAAGTGTCTAATTAGGATGGCTCAATCTCACGATTTTAGCGATGAAATAAAGGTTCTCAAAAACAATCAATGTGTGAATAATAACGATGGTCACGTGACTACCTCACTGAAGTTCAGCAGCGATCTGCCAAAGGAAATCCAAATCCAACAGAGTTGTCCGTCGGTATAATGGTTTTGCTGGTCGATGAAAATTTACCTCCCCTCCAGTGGTTAGTAGGACGAATAACCGAGTTACACCCAGGCTCGGATGGAGTGGTGCGTGTAGTGACGGTAAAGACAATAAAAGGCAGCTTTAAACGTGCCGTTCGTAAAATATGCGTTTTGCCAGTGTCGCACTAATCAATGTGCCTAACTGTACTACCATAACATTTTGTTGTTCGTTTTGTTGAATGACTTTACAGGCATTCAAGGTGGGCGGTATGATTGGTATTAGCAACGTCGCGAAATCCACGCGAGACCGGTCCGCGCGCGGCCCGACTGGTCTTGAAGAGACAGTGCAAAAAGACATCTAGAACAGTAACCTGCTATTTAGTGTTCTTAAAATTTGTATAATCTTTTTCTATAGAAAGTGAAGTTTGTTTCCTTTAAAAGTGCATACAAGTCTTTTATTGTGCTCTAGAACATACCAATACGGTTCAGTGAGTCCTATTTGTTTTTCATTTAGTTTTTCGGAAGATTTGTAGTTTAAAAGGTAATAAGAATTCACACTGTTCAATCTTGCTAAACGAACCCGGGTATGTTATACTACACTAATAATTAACGATTTATACTTAAATATAAACTCAATTAACAACAATGAACGTGTATTTCTTTTCTTCCAAAAACGAAATCCATTTTTTTTATGAAGCCTGCGTTTGAACCTCAAGTTTGAGGGTGGATTTGAGTAGCCCTATGGACCCTCCATCTACTCTAAAAATTTCATGTTGAGAATCCCACCAATAAGGGCGGTCTACGGCCTCAGCTCCTAATTAGTCCCTAAATCGAAATTAATTTATATATTTAATAAGTATTACTTATACTCCTGATAAAATAAATATCTATTATTTTCAAACGTCAAAGTAATTTTTGTGATTATACAACTCACTGTACATTATTCCCATATGACACGAGAGGCTTTATAAGTGATAAGCCTTTTGGGATTATCGCGCTTGGTGGCATTTATGGCAAATTCTATTATAGAAATTTTTTTAAACTTCGAAGTATTAAAGTTTAGTTCGTTGTATAACCTTTTGAATACCACTCGATGTTTCAGGATTACCTAATACTTTTACCTGACACTTAACGCGTTACCAGCAACACCACTCCTCCTTCGGAGTCGTGGTGTTGCTGCGTAACGCGTTTCGTGACAGGTAAAAGTATTATCCGGTAATCCTGAAACCTCTTGTGGTATTACATTCGATAATTTTGACAAGGTATAAGTGCCACTTCAATGACTTTCAGCTTGAGTGGCGTATAAGTATAATATTATATAGTTCGATTTTTCTTAAAATAATCGCAAAAATATTCAATAAAATAATCAGCAGCCAGCCAAGGAGCCAGCTTCACAGAAGCGACTGCGTTCCCGATTTCATATATGTACTGATTTTTGTGAGCTGGCATTTTAGGAGCTAGCATAACGTACGTTATAGAAAAATACTAACGTTTGATGTTTTTGTAGAATTTGCTAGAAACTTGGAGCAGTAGTGATAAATCAGGTTCTATTCAGAGTTTCTTAAGTATGGACACATGCACAGACGCCCTGGATGAAGAGACATACCCCATTGAGGATTTTGTAGAAAATGTTGTCAGTCACTACAGTGAAACTGAATTTAAAGAGCATTTTAGACTTAGAATTTTGTTAGATGAGTTGCAATACATAATATATATTTTTTCACTTTTTAGCTTTGGTCGAGAGAAACCAGATTATGAGTGGAAGTAGTGCAGGAAGAACAAAGTTAACAGCAGAAAAAGCATTCCTGCTAAAGCTCTGATATATGGCCAATTCAGAGACGTTCCGAAAAATATCGAACAGATTTGATATCACTCTAAGTTCCGCTCATAGTTGCTTATGCCGCATAGTTAACTTTTTAGTATCAATACGAGAACAATGTATTAGGCTTCCAAGAACTGATGAAAAACACGAAATTGAACTTGGCTTCCGAGCTAAAAAAACATTAGAAATGTTTTAGGGGCTATTGATAGAAGTCACATAGAAATGAATAGACCCCTACAAAATGAGGATTCCTATGGTAATCGTCAAGGTTATCACAGCCTTCTGCTCCAAGGCATTGTTGATCACAAAAAAAAAATGTGTGGATGTGTTTTGCGGTGAGCCTGGTTCAATGCATGATGCCCAGGTTACTAAGAAAATCAGACCTATATCAACAATTTGTACATATTTTTTTATAGGGGATTCGGCTTACCCTAATCTTCATTGGTTGGTTTCGCCATTTAAAGACAATGGAAATTTGTCAGAACAGCAACGGGAGTTTAATTATAAATTACCAGCCACTGGAATAGTGTTTGAACATGCTTTTGGAAGAACTTTTAGAAATATTCAATGGCTATAATTCATATACAGTGAGTTCATAAAGTCCTGCATAAATTAATTATCTTGAAAACGCTAGAATTTTTGAAAAATCGCTCGGACACGTCAATTTTGTTTTTTTGTTTGAAATTTTTCGAAATATTTTTTATCATACAGGGTGTCTCAAAAATAGCTTTGCTGGTACCAACTTTATTTTTTCAAATGGTATCCACTATATTTTATGGCATTTCTGGATTTTGCGGAAAATTCTACACATATTTCATGTACAATGTCATATACCTATCTTCAACTGTTTCGGAAATATTGACAGTTGAAAATTGACTTTTTCGCATCTTTGACAGACTGAAAAACCTGAACGGTTGATTTTACAACAAAATCGATAAAACATTTTGGTCTTAGTTTTTCATAAACTATCATTTTACACCAACTTTGAAGTGAATCCATGATTAAAAATTCCGGTTAGATTTAATCTCCGATTTAATTCAAAGATGGTGCCAAATGATATTTTATGAAAATCTAAGATAGGAATGTAAAATCGGTTTTCCTCTAAAATTACCCGTTTAGGTTTTAAAGCCTGTCAAAGTTGCGAAAAAGCCAATTTTCAACTGTCAATATTTCCGAAACAGTTGAAAATAGGTATATGACATTATACATGAAATATGTCTAGAATTTTCCACAAAATCTAGAAATGTCATAATATACAGGGGGTACCATTTAAAAAAATAAAGTTGATACCTGCGAAGCTATTTTTGAGACACCCTGTTCAATAAAAAATATATCGAAAAATTTCAAACAAAAAAACAAGATTGACGTGTCTGAGCGATTTTTCTAAAATTCTACTGTTTTCAAAATAATGAATTTATGCGGGACTTTATGAACTCACTGTATACACTTCACTACAGAAAGGGAAGAAAACAAAAGTTTACCTTTTATTTCCTTGATACGAAAGTTATTAGAAATATGGATTGATGATAATAAAATAATATAAGATTGGTACTTAAAACCAACTAGTTCTGGAAGATACATGAATTTCTATTCACAGCATACAACTAAAACCAAAATTAACTTAATTATAACATTAAAAAGAAGGATTGGAAAAATTTCGCATCCATCACTAAAAAACAATAATTTCAAAAACCTTTACAATATATTAATAAATAACTCTTACCCACCCAAACTTAAAAAAAAATGGTTTCAGCACAGCTTCTGTTGATACTCTTGAACATACAGATACAGAAAATAATAGTAACACCGAAGATAGAAATCCTTTATCTACTAATGTACCTACAAACTTATTATGATTACATGATAAGGAGATACCTATACCTACCATCATTAAGGATTTGGAATTTTGTATCATGACACAAGATCTCACTGAAGAACAAAAAAATATCTTAAGATTAAAAACTGGGAATATTTTAACCAATTTTTATCAAAGGAATAACCAGCAACAATCACAGAATGTAAACTTGAATAATTATCTGAAATGCACAAAAAGTTTTTTCCTACGAGCGTGCGCAAAGTAGTACTTTTCCGCACGCATTTCGGTTCTCAAAGTTGCACTTTTCCGCACTCAGTGCGGATACAGGCCTTATCCGCACTGAGTGCCGAAAAGTAAAAATAATTGTCAAGCAACAATAAGTGCACCTGTCGACGTTGACACATGATGACAAATGTTTCCTCTGTTTCTATAGCAGCCCACATCTATACAAACACCAAATTCAATTAACTTTGACACATTGTCAGATTTGTTTTCTATCGATATGCAAGAATCTACAAACTTTCTCATCAAATTTAAACGTTTTAAGATAAAGGGCTCTGACGATGATTTTTTGTTATTTTTTTTTATGTAATTTTTTGATAACTGCATTTTTTTTTTTTTTTTTTTTTTTACGGATATGCGCACTCGCAAGGAAATGTCCTATCACGCTCGAGAAGCGGCAAGTGCGCGGAAATGTCGGTGTATGTTGGTCTTGAAACGGTTCAGGTTGTAACCTGCAGGGAAAACCGTCGCAGGGAGTTTATTCCACAGCAATGCTGTTCTCCAGAGATATGAATTCTGATATAATGAGGTTCTTGGTACCTCTAGTTTGACATTAAATTCATGGTTACCGTCTGTTTGACGGGTTCGCCTGGTAGGCGCTACTCTCGGTGGAATCATACGTGCCAACTCTTCAGAGCATTTTCCGTGATAGTACCTGTAGAAGAGAGATAAATCGCCCACAGATCTGCGATGTTCGAGACCATCCAAGTTACGAGTAAGTGCGGGGTCATTGATCAGCTTGATAGCTCGTTTTTGCACGGTGTTCAAAAGCATTAAGGTATGTTTGGGTGCTGCACTCCATATATGTGAGCAGTACTCCATAGTTGGTCGAATCTGGGCTTTGTAGAGTGTCAGCAATTGGCTTGGTGTGTACAGATGTCTTGTACGAAATAGCACCCCCAGCTTTTGGGACGCCCTTTTAGCAATATCTGCCACGTGCTTGTGCCAAGACATGTTGGTCTCTGCAGTAACCCCCAAGATGTTCAACTGACTCTGTAATGTGACAGCACTTCCAGATAGCATGATGTTTGGCTCACCGGTGCTGTTCTTTTTTGAAAACAGAGCTGCTTGGGTTTTCTGTGCGTTGAACTGTACAAGGTTTTTGTTACCCCAGTCCTCTATTATCTCCAGGTCGTTATTTATCTGTGATATTTGAGTTAGTCTAAGATGATGGAATTCACGTGCGGAAAGACCTGTGGGTGGTATGAGTGAGGAGACTACATTGCCATCGTCTGCAAAGCAATAAAGTGGATTTACTGTTTTATCTATGAGGTCATTTATGTAAATCAGAAAAAGAGTTGGCGAAAGGATTGCTCCCTGTGGCACACCAGCATTTATTTGGTAAGAGTTGGAGTTCTGGCCATCCAGTGCAACATAAATGGATCTATCCTTTAGGTAACTTTCAAACCAAGTGCAAAGTTTCGGCGATAATCCCATTGCTTTGAGCTTGTTGAGCAGATTTTCATGCCAAACTTTGTCGAATGCTTTAGATATATCTAAGGCAATTGTTCTTGTTTCACCCCGCAACTCAATCGCTTTTTGCCATAAGTGAGTGACGTATGTAAGTAAATCGCCAGTTGACCTATATTTTCGAAATCCGTATTGCTTATCGTTGATAATTTTGTACTTTTCCAAGTACTTGGTTAGGTGATTGTTCACAACTCTTTCCATTACTTTTGATATCACCGGAAGTAGAGCAATTGGTCTATAGTTTAACGGATCTGTCTTTTTTCCTTTCTTTGGAATGGGTTGTACTGCGGCAGACTTCCATGATGATGGATATACTCCTTGCCTGTAAGACAAATTGAATAATTTTGCGAAAATTGGGGTGAGTTCGTTGGCGCAATTTTTGAGTACTATTGCGGAAATGCCATCCGGACCCATTGCTTTGTTTGTATCTAGCTTTTTGAGGGATTTTCGTATTTCTCTGTGACAAAGGGGTACCTCTGGCATACTATGGGAAACCCTTTCAATGAACGGTGGAGTTTTTCCGTTTGGCACTGTTAGGTTGGAGTTGGAGGAAAACATTTGGGCCAGCATATTGGCTTTTTCCTCTGATGTTGTGGCTAAGTGATTATTTTTATCTTTAAGTGGTGGTATGGATGACTTGGTGAAGTTAGATCCAACAGCTTTTGCAAGAGACCAAAAGGACCTAGAACTACTTGGACAATTCAGCAACCTGGTTTTTATTCTTTGGTTGTATGTTTCTTTAGCGGAGTCAATAGTAATTTTGCAACTATTTCTGGCTTCTATAAATTCTGTGTGGTTTTGAGCGGTTTGTTGTCGTTTCCAAAGGTTATATGCTCTGTGTTTTTTCTGTACAGCCGTTTGACACTGGCTGTTGAACCAAGGTTTTGCATTAGCTCTACGTTTAGTTGTATGTGGGATATAGGCATCGATTCCAGATAAGATTACTTGTGTTAATTCATTACAGCAAATAGTGGGATCAGCTGTTTTAAAGCAAACCTCTTGCCATGGAAAATCCAGGTAAAACTGTTTTAGGTCATTCCATTTTGCCGATTTATAGTGCCACATTTTACGAGGAAGTGGTTGTAGGCTTGGTGGGATGAGCATTTCGCACTTTGTTATTATAAGTTTATGATCGGACGAACCAAAAGGAGCATCTACTTGAATTGTGTACGAGTCAGGATTTGTGGTTAGGAACAAGTCTAAAAGCGCTGCAAATTCGCCCCTTTCTGAGATACGGGTAGGTTCATCGATAAGCTGCGTTAGACCACAACTTATGGCAAAAGCTTCTGCTTCTCTGCCTTCGTTATCTGTTTTGTTGTGGTGTTTCAGCCAGGGTATATTGTGGACGTTGAAATCGCCTAAAAAGACAATTTCCGCCTGTGGATAGATAGACTGTATACTATCACAGCTTTCGGATAATGTCGCGCGTTTTGGTACTCGGTGTTAGATGGCGGTCGGTAGAGGCAGCAGATAAACTTGGTCGATGACTTTGAGGTGAATTTTAGCCATATGATATCAAGGTTCGCTGGTTCTAGCTTCTCCTCTCGATGACATGAAAGGTCATTTTTAATGTACACACAGATCCCAAAATTATGTCGAAATCGGTGGTGTAGGTCATAGCCGGGATAAAGATAGTTCACAATAGGTGTTGCATAATTGATTTTAGTTTCAGTGAGAACAAGGATGTCAGGTCTTTGTTCTTCAAGATGTTGGTGAACTGAATTCATATTTGTACTTATTCCTCTTATATTGCTAAAATCAATTCTGAGTTGAGTTTTTGATCTTCTCTTTATATCTTTGCATGAAGGACCCCCAGGATCACCCGACGCCCGGAGATCCGAGTGGTCGGGTATTTTACCTCCGGAATATTTTGATCCTGGAGGCGCCATCATGCTATCTGTTACTCATTGTTGGAACCGGACTGCCAGCGCAGTAGCGGAACGTGGTGATACCACTTAGCGCTACTCAATTCTGGCATGGTGGTATCTCACCGGTCGACGCCCAATGAGTAAAAAGCGTCTACCACCTATCATGCATAGGTTCGCTTCAAGTTAATTAAAAATAATTGAACAAATTATTGTTTTTTTTTTCTAAATTTTTGTTGTTACCTACCTGATATGAAGCTCGTAGGAAAAATTTAGTTCTTAACACTCCGCTTCGCGTCGTTCGTATAACTGTGTTTGCGTGCGGAAAAGTAACACTTTGCGCACTTGTTAGGAAAATAAATATTTCTACTCGCGTGCGCAAAGTAGTTACTTTGCACACTCATTTGCGTGCGAAAAGTTCAACTTTGCCCACGGAAACTCTTTGCGCACTCATTTTTGTTAGGCATAATTAGTGTATTTATGCTCGATTTTTCAATGTTTTGATGGTTTCTGGGATAACCTAATATTCAAAAAGAAGGGTTTTAGCTGAATTTAGCGCTTAGTAAATATCCTATTAATTTGAACTACAGGGAACATTATTTTTTGACTTCGAATAGGCAACAATTATTCCATAGATAAATAATGCCACCATGCGTATCATGACATGGTGTTTGTCACTTCAGACTTTTGTGTTGCTGAGGCTGGGATAGCAACCACATACAAACATTTTCTCAGACGTCAGAGAAGCGTCGACAAGTCATCAAGAAATTTGAAAAATCTCTTCGAATCTTTTCACAATGGAGGAAGAACTCCCAGATGATGTTCTAGAAGCCGCTAATTCGGCAAACTTAGAGCTCCTGCCGGCGAAATCGAAAGAAAATTATGAGAAGCAAAATTATTTATTTGAAAAATGGTATGAAGAAAAAGGTGTGAAGACTTTGAAAGAGGAGGTACTTCTAGCATATTTTCTTAAATTAAAGAATGAATTCAATCCAAATACCTTATGGTCCAAATATTCCAAGCTGAAGAGTGTTTTGAAGATCAAGAAAAATGTAGATATAGGCAAGTTTTATAAAATGACGGCATTTATCAAGAAGCAAAATGTAGGCTTTCAGCCAAAAAAATCGAGGATGTTTTCGAAAGAAGAAATTTCCACGTTCCTTAATGAGGCTTCAGATGATATATATCTTTTAATAAAAGTTGCCACTATTTTTGGACTCGCTGGTGCCTGCAGACCAGAACTCGCAAAAATGAAGACAAGTGACATTGAAGACAAAGGCAATTTGATTGGCTTTTTTGTAAATTACAAAAGAGGAAAATGCACAAAGCAATGCGTTGGGATCAATACCTTCGGGAAGATGCCTTCTGAGATCGCAGCATTTCTGAGGTTGCCGAATCCAACGCTTTACACTGGCCATAGCTCTCGGCGATCTTTCGCAACGTTAATTGCAAATTCTGGAGAGGGACTCACAGATATAAAACGGTTGGGCGGCTGGAAATCGAGCACGGTAGCCGAGGGATACATTGAAGAATCAACTAGCTACAAAAGAAGGTTAAGTAACAAAACAGCAGTCCCAAGAAACCACATGAAATGCCCAGTTCGTCAAACGCTATTCGAACAGTTGAAATGCAAACTTATACCATACCAACAATGAGCAGCGAAGCATCATCATCATCAGCCTTCCCCTTTCCTGACACTTGCGCAAAGTGTCTTTCCCGCACTCAAAGCTTATCCGAACTCCGCTACGCGTCGTTCGTCTAACTGCTTTTTCGTGCGGTAAAGTATCACTTTGCGCACTTGTTAGGAAAATAACTTTTATCTGATCACCAAGATATTATAGTCACTAGATCAGATAAGGGAAACTCCACAGTTATTATGTACAAGGAAGAGTACATCACAAAGGTCAATGAATTATTGAGTGACACAAATACCTACCAACCAAGTAGTGGTGATCCCACGAATAAATACCAAATGAGAGCAAATCAACTGATTACTGAGTTAAAAAATATAAATATAATGAACAAAGAAACTGAGAGAAGAATGAAAAACAGTTGCATTCCTCCGAAACTTTATTGCCTAAGGAAAACACATAAGCAGGGTATACACCTACGACCTGTGGTTAGTTGTATTGGCTCTCCGGGGTATATTATTGCAAAACTTTTACATCAAATTTTGTCACCTGTTGTTTCTACTTTTAGGTTTAATGTCAGGGATTCGTTTGAGTTTGTAAACTTGATTAAAGAAAGATCTGTACCTGATGGTTATGTCTTGGTCTCACTGGACGTGGTAAGCCTTTTTACAAATATTCCTAAAGATCTTGTTTTGGAAATAATGAAAAAACTTTTAATTAATTTGGTTTCTTATGCTTTTGAATCAAGCTATTTTTCGTTTCAAGACAGGATTTATCTTCAAAAAGATGGGAGTGCAATGGGCAATCCAGCAAGTCCAATATTAGCAAATTTAGCAATGAACTATGTCATTTCGGGTGTTTTGGAGTCACTGCTTTTTAATGTTCCTTTCCTCTGGGCGTTTGTTGATGATACTATATTGACAGCCCCTAGGGATAAACTAGACTTGTTACTCAACCAATTTAACTCGTTTCAACCTAGTTTGAAATTCACTATGGAGGATGAGAATGGTTCAATACTAACCAATTGGTATGCAAAACCGACTAATTCGGGAAGATTGTTGAACTTTAAATCTAACCGTCCCATTTCAAACAAACGAGGAATAGTTAGTGGTCTCATGTACCGGGCGTTTAATCTTGATGAATGAAATGATGTAAGTTTATCACTTCTTTGGGTTGCCCTACAGCTGCTCAGACAAAAGTTTAGGAGGCAATGGGCGTGGGTTATCTTTATTTGATGTTATTTTCTATTGGGCGCCAGGCCTATAATAAGGCCAATTAAAATAAAACCAAAAATTTAAAACAATGTAGATAACTATTTATTTAAATAGAATTTAACAAAGTAGAATTAATTCATTAATTAATTCAAACAATCAATTGAAAGCAATTTGCAGTTAATTGCAAAATACATAATACTCAGGATTAGCAACAATGCACGATGGAAGCCAAGGTCGACTCACAAGTTACTAACCTATTTTATTACATAAAACGTAAAATACAAGGTTCAAATTCTTACACTCAATGAAGTTGATATGTAAGAAGTCGAGCAAATTAGATTCTACAGTGAATCTATGTCACCTAAATCTAACAAAAGGCTCTAATCAAGTTAAATTCTTACATACAATGAAGTTGTAAGTAAAAAGGACGAGCAATTAGATTCTACAGTGAATCTACGTCACCTAAATCTAACCTAAGGCTCTAATCAAGTTAAATTCCTACATACAATGAAGTTGTAAGTAAGAAGGACGAGCAATTAGATTCTACAGTGAATCTACGTCACCTAAATCTATCCTAAGGCTCTAATCAAGTTAAATTCTCACATACAATGAAGTTGTAAGTAAGAAGGACGAGCAATTAGATTCTACAGTGAATCTACGTCACCTAAATCTAACCTAAGGCTCTAATCAAGTGAAATTCTTACATACAATGAAGTTGTAAGTAAGAAGGACGAGCAATTAGATTATACAGTGAATCTACGTCACCTAAATCTAACCAAAGGCTCTAATCAAGTTAAATTCTTACATACAATGAAGTTGTAAACAAGACTAAAGAAAATATTCACTGACGTAACCTGAACATAACTTTGAGAAACAACAGTTGGTTGTAACGAAACCCTTTAGAATTAACAACAATGCACGATGGAGACCAAGGTCGACTTACAAGTTGTTAACCTACTGAGCGAGTTTCCGGTCGGTACGGCAAGTTAAATTTTGTGTTCAGTGAACCTGATACACAAACAAAATAAGCTTTCTAGAATCTCATCTAGAAAGTTTCAAAACAAGTGATATTCCTACATACAATGAAGTTGCTACGTAGGACTGGAAATATTGAGCAAAACTTCAAAAAAAAATCAAATTAAATCAAATTGCAAATAATACAAAATAAAATAATGAAAATTAGAAAACTTGAAGATTGCCCAGCAATGCAATTAATGAAATTGGCCTTATTCAATGACCTAGTTATACAATAACTTCCAGTTAGGCTCTTGCAGAAACAATTACTTCAAATAATAACATAATGAAAATAATAAAAAAACTCGAAGTTTGCCCACAATGCAATCAATTAACGATTGGCTTTGTTCAATAACCTAGCTATAATATAACGTCCAGTTTCGCCCTTGTAAAACATTAACTTCAAATAATAAAATAATGAAAATAATAAAAAAAACTCGAAATTGCCTACAATGCAATCATTATCGATTGGCTTTCTTCAATAACCTAGCTATAATATAACGTCCAGTTACGCCCTTGTAAAACATTCACTTCAAATAATAAACTAATGAAAATAATAAAGAAAACTCGAAGTTTGCCTACAATGCAATCAATTAACGATTGGCCTTGTTCAATAACCTAGCTATAATATAACGTCCAGTTACGCCCTCGTAAAACATTTACTTCAAATAATAAAATAATGAAAATGATAATAATAAAGAAAACTCGAAGTTGCCTACAATGCAATCAATTATCGATTGGCCTTGTTCAATAACCTAGCTATACTATAACGTCCAGTTACGCCCTCGTAAAACATTTACTTCAAATAATAAAATAATGAAAATGATAAAGAAAAGTCGAAGTTTGCCTACAATGCAATCAATAAACGATTGGCGTTGTTCAATAACCTAGCTATACTATAACGTCCAGTTACGCCCTCGTAAAACATTTACTTCAAATAATAAAGTAATGAAAATGCTAAAGAAAAGTCGAAGTTTGCCTACAATGCAATCAATTAACGATTGGCCTTGTTCAATAACCTAGCTATAATAAAACGTCCAGTTACGCCCTCGTAAAATATTTACTTCAAATAATAAAATAATGAAAATGCTAAAGAAAAGTCGAAGTTTGCCTACAATGCAATCAATTAACGATTGGCCTTGTTCAATAACCTAGCTATACTATAACGTCCAGTTACGCCCTCGTAAAACATTTACTTCAAATAATAAAATAATGAAAATGATAAAGAAAAGTCGAAGTTTGCCTACAATGCAATCAATTAACGATTGGCCTTGTTCAATAACCTAGCTATAATATAACGTCCAGTTACGCCCTCGTAAAATATTTACTTCAAATAATAAAATAATGAAAATGCTAAAGAAAAGTCGAAGTTTGCCTACAATGCAATCAATTAACGATTGGCCTTGTTCGATAACCTAGCTATACTATAACGTCCAGTTACGCCCTCGTAAAACATTTACTTCAAATAATAAAATAATGAAAATGATAAAGAAAAGTCGAAGTTTGCCTACAATGCAATCAATTAACGATTGGCCTTGTTCAATAACCTAGCTATAATATAACGTCCAGTTACGCCCTCGTAAAACATTTACTTCAAATAATAAAATAATGAAAATAATAAAAAAACTCGAAGTTTGCCTACAATGCAATCAATTAACGATTGGCTTTGTTCAATAACCTGGTTAAATAACCTGCAGTTGCACTCTTACAAAGCAAATACTTCAAAAAAATCAAATTAATGAAAATGATATAAAACTTGAAGTTTGTCTCGCAATGTACTCAATGATTAATTGGCTTCGTTCAATAGCCTAGTTATATAATAACTTCTAGTTACACTCTTGCGAAAACAATTACTTCAAAAAAAAAAAAAAAATAACAAAGAAATGAAAATAAGAGAAAAAAACTTGAAGTTTTCCCAAAGTTAGCCCAAAGCCAGTCAGTGAATTAAAAAATTTTATGAAAATCCAAAAATTACTGCCAAACCAATATTGGACTGTATGATTATACCAAACAGACAGATATAGTTATAAAATTAAATAAAATAAACTATAGTTATGGTACAAAAATGCTCGATAATAAATGGTTGTTGGTTTCATCAGGGAATCAATTACGAGGAGTTAAAAGTTCAAGATGTAATTAAGAAAAGTAACTTTATCTTGTGCAGTAAATCTTGAAGGTCCTGGCTTGACTTGTAAGGGTTTGCCTGTGAAACATCCGCGAAGTTTCCCTCACAATAACTCGTCAGGAACTTCTAAACGCCACATAGCAAAATCCGGTGTCCACGAAAACTCCCCACAAATTTTCTTAAAGCCGCCACTGATATTGGTGACGAAGTCGGCCACCAGCCAAAACAAATGTAGACTCGTCGTCGAATGGACTGCTTGCAACGAAAGGAAACCAGGGCTTCTTGATTCTTGGCAATAAGTAGATACTTTTAGCGGCTCAAGCTCGTCGATTCATCCAATTATTGGCATGGAGGAAATGAAATTTAAACTGGTTTTTTGACTATGATAAAATCTGACTAATAGCCAAAATTTAACTGGAAATAAGCTTCAACCAGTGGATAAAACATTGAACTCGAAGCGACAAGGGTGAAATGAAGGTCATTAATAGTCGTTTAAAGTGGTTGAAAGTACTTTAAAGGTAGTTTAAAAGTTGTCTAAAAAAGCCTGAAAGAAAGGATTTTGCTAGAAAATGGCCACGTGCCTTAAATGAAAATTAATTTACCTGATGGTCTGGCTTTTCGCGGACGATTGTTTCCACCAAAAATAAAACTTATTTTTTAATCCAGCATTGCTGTGAAATCTCAATGAGAAATTTTAAAATTTTATTTTTACTTTGTGGCTTAAATCGCCTATATATAGGTCACTTCACTTCTCTTCAAGTTCTGGCAGCTGAAAGGGAACGACCTATTCCAGTTTTTCCCTTAAATAATATTTTGTTGATATAAAAAATGACATATCCACGCGGAGTGCACAACAATCAATAAAAATCCAATAATTGAGGTTATTGTGTGAATAACTTTTGATGTACCGCTTTGTCGAAAAGAAATCCCTTTGTGGAACCAACAAAACTACTTCCGTGCTCGAAGAGTGGTTCGAACACCAATTGACAAATGTAGTCCGAGCGCGCTCGATAACCCTACTCGGTGCAAAATTTAGAATTGATTTGTTTAATTGGAACGAGCATAGTGAATTCCTATAACATACATTGTAACGAAGTTACAGTATTTTTCGTTAATTAAGGGCACCTCTCGCCTCGATTTAATTTAAATATAAACTGCGTGCCTTAATTTTCTATATTCAGCGCGGTATTAATTAAAATCTTCTTCATATTATATTTAAATATTAAATAAATCATCGTGATAACGCGTGACCTTGCCTGGAATCTACCGAAACCCAGCAGAGTTTCAACCAATATCAACTAATTTGCATATTTCCCTGTACCCCGCCGCGGCCCTGACCCATCTTTTCGTCTATAAAATAGGCCCGATTTGCTGATAAAGGGACAGTCGTCTTGAACCAAGTTTCGCCAGCTAGCCGACCTGCAGTAATCACCAGAACCACCCAAGGTAAGCATATACTGGAGCCGGCCGTAACCACAGTAGGGTCAGTTCTTGCAGGACCGCGAATCACACCAAAAGGTCAAAAACAAACAAATATATAAGCTTCATTAAGATTTTCTCCCGGTACCTTGGACGGGTAAATCTATTGCTGCGATAAGAGCTTCTCCCGGTACCTTGGACGGGTAGCTCTTGCGGGTCTCGCCTGGAACCTTGCACGGCTGATGCGTATGAGAGATTTTCACCTGGAATCAAGGACAGGTATTTCTCTCCGAAGCTTATATATTGTCTCTGATCCGTTAACAATTACGATTCAAGAACTGATGCTTGCGTGGTTTCGGCTGGGTTCCGAACATTTGCTTGGGTAACCGGAGTTTGTTTTTCCCGCTTGATTGCTTTGACTGTTATCATTAGCTCTACCAGGACTCTTAGAGTCACCGTAAGACTGATCGTTTCATTTTTATTATCATTTGACTTTTCCGGACACGCTTTTCCCCGCTCGCTTGGTCACGCTTTTGCCGCACGCACACCATTTTCACTCATTTAATTTTCTCTCTCTCCCGCATCCCCGTTTATTCTTTCATCACGGTAATTTAGGGTTTTTCCTGTAAATATTTATTTGTTTTATTTTTCCAGTAATACAGGGTGTTATATTTTGTTAAAATTTTACTTTTATTTTACTACCCTTTCCCCCCGAACCCTTCTGGAAATTTTTCAGGAAATAGGCTTTGCAGGACGTTTTAGGTAATTCTCGACTGTCAGCATCAGTTAAGGTACTATGACAGAACGGCAGCAAAATCGCCCATTTTTACATGTAAATCTCCATAAGAAAATTTCAGGTCCATTCTGCCACTTTTCGGACCGTTTTGGAGTGGGGGTAAAATTTCCTAGAATTAGGCCCCGCCCCCTTTCCAGCGCCCAGGTCTGCATTGACCGTTCGCACTACCTCAGTAGCCGCCGAGACAGCCACACATACTCGCTACCTGATACTGATGATGCCGTAACTCTCGCTCTCTTGCTCTCATACCTCATACCTCTCCCGCTCTCATATATAATCGGCCCACGCAGCTACAGCATCACGAAATAGTAATTAAAAAAAAGTCGGGGACCACTGAGAACCGATCTCCCGTCCCCAGCTTGAAAGCCCGCTGCAGCAACCACTAGGCTATCCTAGCAGTTGATAATAAATGGTGAAAAGGAGGAGACAACATGCAATCATGAGGAGCGGTCAGTTACCTAGGTCATATAGGCACTTTGGATGTCGCATACTGATAATGGCGTAACTAATTCAAATCTCGGGTGTCTCTTACCTCATACTGATAATGACGCAACTAATTCAAATTTCGGGTGTTTCATACCTCATACTGATAATGGCGTCACTAATTCAAATTTCAGGTGTCTCATGCCTCATACTGATAATGGCGTTACTAATTAAAATTGATGTGGATGAAATAATTGTCGAGAAAATAAAAATTGTAAAATATTCAGCGAATCCATCGAGTGGACATAGACCGTGCATACCTTAATGCTCCATACAAGGTACTGATGATGATACACCTCTCGCTCATACCACATACCAATCTCTCTCTCGCACAACAAACACAAATTATTTTTGTTATGGTCTTGTAGGAAACCAGGTTTTATTATCAGCTCAGTGCATACATCTAATAGAAATCCATCGCCTTGGAAAAAATTGATTATAATATAAAAAGAGATTGTGTTAAGTATCGAAAAAGATCCTAGTTAGTCAGAGGTTTCAATCAATTATTCCAAGAAATTCAGTACCCATCATTAACATGAGCACCTCACAATAAGTGATGTAATTATAAAATATCTGAAAAACACAGATTACTTTAAAAGTTTAATTCAAAACTAGTTGACGAGTCTAAACAAGAGTTGCGGTTTTTACTGATAACACAGATAGCCAATTATTTCAAAATAATTTCACTTACTTGTGTGATATCAACAAGAGGTACCAATCAATTATTCCAAGAAATTCAGCAGACAACAAGACCAAAATTTTTTACACGTTCGCAAGAACAATTTGAAATAACTAGCGATGTAATTATAAAATATCTAAGAAACATAGATTAGTTTAAAAGTTTAATTTAAAAATGAACACTATACCAATCGAGTCTTGCGGTTTTGCCGCCATCATTACACTGATAACTGACAAAATAATTTTACTTTATAATATAAAATATATTTCATGTAAACATCATCCAGCGCGTCAGCTACCGTCGCTATAACCCAGCACCTTTCCAAAGCCCACGTCTTTAGTCGATCTCACTAGCTCGCACACAACCTTTGAGGTGGGGTCAATGACCGCATCGGACATACAAACACACTTGCAATCCAACACCCTCGCGCTTCATCATTCCCATACATAATCATTTGTCTCCAATGCTCCAATAATCAAACTAATCAATAATAATCACAACAAATAAGAGACACAGCATTTCGATTCATAAACCAAAAAAGCAAATTATTGTTTAATTTGAAAAGGTTAGGTAAAGCTATAAGAGGCGTTATCTCTCTGGAGTCTAGTCCAACCTTGAAAAGATATTGATTATAATTTTATATCCAAAAAAAGATTCCAATTACTTATGTTATCAAAAAAAGATCCTAGATTCTCAGAGAAAAAACTGAGGATTCAATCAAAATAATAACTATTCCATGAAATTTGGCAACAGGAAGACCTTGCGGTTTTGCAGCCATCATTTAACTGATAACTGACGAAATAATTTTAAATTATCCCTAAAACATTTTTCATAGAAGTGAAAACGTTCCTGTACCAAAATTTTTTGTAACAGAAGCCCCCAAAACGAAAAATCAAGTTTATTGCTGGATGGTATCATTTAACTTGCACCATTTTTCACTTATGAAATAATTGCATTGATGACTCACCGCCCACATCGTATCTTGAACAAAACCGCAAAGCTTTAAACTAAAAATGCATGTATTTAAATGGGAAAATGTGTTCAAATTGGGTAAAAACCGATAATTGCTACACTTTTACATTGATTCTTATGGAAAACGTCTTCAAGCACCTGATAGATTGGGGGGCCTTTCTCATCAGTTACACGAAAACCGTTCTGTCCTCCGTCCGTCCTACAGGTTAAAAGGGCTACGCTTAATCGGGATGCTCATTCGAGATTAGTGCGTCATAGAGATAACTAGGTGCTCTAATCATCCCGAATTTTTATCTGTGTTTCGTGGTTTTATTGAAAACTGTGTTTCTTCTAGAAAATATTTTCAAAGGTGAGTTAATTTATTTTTGATAACAGTTTATTTTTAGATTTAAGTATAAGGATTTTTTAATTGTGGTTATTATCACAGATGTAAAACGTAGCCAAAAGGTGTGGTCAACTATTTAGATAGATTATTCTTTAATTTAACAGATTGTTCTACTAAATTATAAGTTTGAGAGATAACAATTTTTTGATTTCATAAAATATTACTTCAACACCTTTGATCAAAACTAAATTTTTTAATCTTTTACAGATAACATGATGCCAGACTTGGCTGCAATGCTGAGGCATATAGCTGCTCTCCTCGGGCTCATTACTCCCGCTAATACGGACCAGGCTGTGAGGGACGGGCTCCTCGAGTGTACTCGAGGAGCCCGCAAGCTCAACAAGGCTCTCAAAGGAGCAAAGACCATGGGGGAAAAGCAGCACTTGGAGGCCTCACTTCGACACCTAAGGACTCTTAGAAATCAATTTAAGACAATGCTGAAGAAGGGTGCAGGAATTACACCATCATGTCCTGAACAAGCGGGGAAGCGGGTGCATTGGGATGACTCCATTTCTGCTTTTAGTAGCAGGATAAGGACTGGAGTCATTTCCAATTTAAAGCACAAAGAACCGCAATCATTCTTGGTTGATTGTGCTGCATTGTTTAAACGCAGGATCCTGAATGCTCTTAAAAAGGATGATGCAATCAAAGTTAATGCTGCTTTCTGTGGCGAATTCGAAATCGTCAAAGGCGATAAAGTACTTGATGAATTCAAGTACTTTACCACCTCCAACGCCCCAATCTACTTAGACACCGATCTAGGTAGATGGTTCAACGAAAAGGTCACAGAACCCATCATGACCGAGTTTGAGGAATTCCAAGAACGGGACAGTGGTTGGGCTTTGAAAAAAATTATAAATCTGGGGATAAACATTAACAAATTCACGCCTCAACTAGGATCTTCATACATCGAGCTACCGCCTTCAATAAAACGAAAAGAAGCTTGCGTAAACGTGCAGAACACCGATAACAGATGTTTCGCATGGGCAGTAGTTTCGGCTCTGTATCCTGCCAGATCTGAACTTGGGAAAAGACCGTCAGCGTATCCAGACCCCGCAGATGTGCTTAAGTTAGAAGGGATTCAGTTTCCGATGACCTTGAAACAAATTCCTAATTTCGAGAAACAAAATAGCCTATCTGTGAATGTGTACAAACTGGAAAAATCAGGAAAAACATTTAAAGTCCTACCGACATATTTAACCCGTAATAAAAAAGACAAACATGTGAATTTATTGATGATACAAGATAAATATGGTGATGGGGGAGAAGACGCTCCAACCAAATTTCACTTTTGCTGGATAAAGAATCTCTCCAGACTAGTATCCAAACAGCTGAGCAAGCATGATGGGAAAAAACACATCTGCGACCGCTGCCTGCACTATTTTCATACTCAAGATAAGCTTGACAAACACCTTGAGGATTGTGCAAAGATCAATGACACAAAAATTAAGATGCCAGAAATTGGAAAAAATATATTAAGATTTAAAAATTACAAGAACAAGGAAAGGGCGCCTTTCATAGTATATGCGGACTTGGAAAGCGTCCTAGCACCTACAGCAGATTCTAAAAGAACTCAACAACATATTCCAGCTGCTGTAGGATATTACCTCAAGTGTTCATATGATGATTCATTATCCTTTTACAAGTCATTCCGAGGTGCAGAATGTATGCAGTGGTTCGCAGATGAGATGTCCCAGTTAGCGGAAAATGTGGCAACTGTGTTCTGGTGTCCATATGATATTGACATGACTCAAACAGAAGAAGCAGAGTTTCAGAAAGCCTCAAATTGCCACATCTGCGAACAACCATTCAATTTGCCAAGTGACAAAGTTCGAGATCATAACCACCTCATTCCCAACAACAACTACCGAGGTCCTGCCCATTCGGCGCCCTGCAACCTTAATCACCAAGATTCTCACGTGATATCTGTGGTGTTTCATAACTTGAGCGGCTACGATGCTCATTTTATCATAGCAGACATTGCCAACAGAATGAAGGGATCAATTGATTTATTACCCATAACAAAAGAAAAATACATCTCATTCACCAAGCATATTGATGAGTATCCCGTTCAGTTTCGCTTCATAGATAGTTTTCGATTTATGAGCTCATCCTTGGATAAACTAGCATCGTACCTACCTGAATACCCCAACTTAAGGTGCCAGTTCGCAGAGCTAGACGAAGACAAAATTGGTTTACTGACAAGAAAGGGCGTGATGCCATATGATTACATTGATTCGTTCGATCGATTCGAGGAAGCTTGTTTACTACCAATAGAAGCATTTTACAACACACTGAACGATACACCATGTCCTCGAAAATTATACCAGAGAGCCAAACAGGTGTGGTCCAATTTCAATTGTCAAGACTTGGGTGAATATGTTGATCTCTATATGAAGACAGACATTTTATTGCTGGCAGATATGTTTGAGCAATTTCGATCCAGCTGTCTCAAAACATATGAATTGGATCCAGCTCACTACTACACGCTACCCGGCTTCACTTGGGATGCAATGCTAAAATATACCAGACAGGAAATTGAGCTTCTCACCGATCAAGACATGTTTCTCTTTGTGGAACGAGGAATTCGAGGTGGTTTGAGTCAAGTATGTGCAAAAAGACAAGCTCAAGCGAACAACAGATACATGCATAATTATGATTCGAATAAAAAAGAGTCATACCTGATGTATTTCGACATTAATAATCAGTATGGCTGGGCAATGTCGCAGCATCTTCCATATGGGGGATTCGAATGGACCGATACTAACATTGATGTTACCTCTATAATTGATGATGCCGAAACTGGCTATATGTTGGAAGTTGACTTGGAATATCCTCGACATTTACATGATACTCATAAAGATATCCCCTTCTGTCCAGAACATATTAATCCGAAAACTGGTAAACCGCCAAAATCTGCAAGAGAGCTAACAAAACTAATGGCAACACTGCATGACAAAGAGAAATATATTATCCATTATCGAGCTTTGAAGCAAGCGTTAGCTAATGGATTAAAAATTAAAAAAATACACCGAGTATTGAAATTTAAACAGTCGCCATGGTTAAAATCATACATTGATCTGAATACTACATTGAGGAAAGAAGCTAAAAATGAATTCGAAAAGAATTTATTCAAGTTGATGAATAATGCAGTATTTGGAAAGACAATGGAAAATATTCGGAAAAGAGTAAATGTCAGACTTCTCACGAAATGGTTAGGTAGATATGGTGCTGAGGCGTATATTTCAAAGCCAGAATTCAAGACTAGTACCATATTCAATGAAAATCTAGTGGCAGTAGAATTACGGAAACTGGAGATTTACTTAAACAAGCCAATATACGTCGGGCAAGCAATTCTAGATTTAGCAAAAACCACCATCTACGATTTCCACTATGGATATATGAAAAATGCTTTTGAAGATAATTGTTCAGTTCTATACACCGACACTGACAGTCTCATTTATGAGATAACTGAAAAAGATCCATATGAAATTATCCAACGCGACTGCCATACACATTTCGATACCTCCGACTATGACCCCAATAATATTTATAAAATTCCACAAGTTAATAAAAAAGTTTTGGGCATGATGAAAGACGAAAATAATGGTATTCCAATGACGAATTATGTCGGTCTTAGATCAAAATTATATGCAACCAAAGTTATGGTAACCGAAGGGGATATCCAAAAGAAGAAGAAAGAATTACGTGATGCTGATTATGATGATGATGAAATTGAATTGATTATATCAAACTATGGAGTCACAAAAAAAGCTAAGGGAGTTAAGTACAATGTAGTCAGAAACAAAATAACGTTTGATGACTACATTGAATGCTTGGAAACGTATAGCGAAAAATGTATTTCGCAAACCATAATTCGGAGCGAAAAACACAAAGTCTACACTATGAACCAGACAAAAATTGGTTTAAGCTCCTCCGATGATAAGCGGTATTTAATCCCAGGATCCAATAAAACATTACCTTGGGGGCATTATTCAATTTAGTGTGAAATACCCCTACCAGCTCATCATTGTACATAATAATTTCCAATTTTTTAGTTTTAGCTTTAAGTATTTTGTAATTATTTTATGTACCTAGATATTAATGCGTGTTACGATTTTATAGTTATTGTATCAATACAAATTTTTTATAATAATAATTTAGATAAAAACCATAATTTTGGGAAGCATCCTTAGCTTTAGTAATCATGGTAATTTAGTATTTGTGAAAACCTATTAGTTATAGCTGAAGTTATATTAATTTATTCAACCTACACCGATGTAACTGTATACTAATTAAGTAAAAATGTAATTTTGATAATTATTTCAATAAAATTAGTAATTGTGAAAACCTATTAGTTAGAGCTGAAGTTATATTAATTTATTCAACCTACACCATAACTGTACTAATTAAGAAAAAATGTAATTTTGATAATTATTTTCAATAAAAAAATATTTAAAAAATATTGCTGCACTTATTTTCCCCAAACACCTAGGAATGCGTGTGGAAATTCAGCATACAACAATTTGAGCTAATAGAAACAATTGATTTTCTAATTCACGTTCTATTATTTTGGTTCAAGTTCTCTACAATAAATATCCAAAGTGAAACAAAAGTAATAGTACCTAGAGGAACCTTTTTGAATAATGCAAGATACGTTAATGTAGCCAGGTTCAGCGCTATATTAAAAAAATAAACTTAAAAAAAATTTGAAGGCTTAATTAGTTTGAGTTAGTTAGCGCCATCTGAAGTTATCCGAGTTAGTTATCCGTCCACGCTGAATGAGACAAGAGCAAAATACGTTTCAGAATGAATGCCTGATAAAATTACAAACATCCAATTCTAAACTGTATCTTCCACCTATGTCTCTACCGCAAGACAACATCATAATCGATTTTTATATCAATCAAAAAATAAAGCACTTTAATATGAAAAGAATTGCTTGATGTAAGTATATTATTCTTTGCCTACTCACATTCAAGTATTTCGATGATTGATGTCACCTCTAGATTACTCTATGATCAAAAGTTAACTCAAAAAGCCTTATTCACCAGTCTATTTTTAAATCGTTAGTGTTTACAAAAAAATCTCAAGGTAGAACAAAAATATGTAGTGATGAATCATAATGTTTACTGTAAACTTTCTCAAAAAAAATCATGAATGAAAATGAAAATCTAAAATCTATAAAGCCGCTTCAGTAATTTTAAAAAGTACTTACCTACTCATTTCTAATAATCACAGATAACTAGATATGACACTTAAACACAGGGATGCAGATGATTTTACATTAAAACTCCACTAGCGCGAAGAAGTCAATATAAACGGCACTATGCACTGTTGTATGCGGAGCAAGTTTTAAAATAAACTATAACTATAATAATTAATTGAATAATGGGTTGATTTTCGAATTTCGAAGTTGTTTTTTTCCACAAGCCCAGCCAGCCGCAATGACTTCCGTTACTGTGATAAGAATCTTTCGCCATATTAATTATCTATGTAAAGTTGGAAACGTCGATGGCGCTGTTGCAAGAGTATTTATTGTGACCCCTGGGTTACCGTTTTCTCCACTAGCAAGCTACCTGGTGCACGTGGGCCCTCAACCACTTTAATCCTGAGGGTGGCGCCCGAGGCAAATCCGCCGACTATTCCCTTGACTGGGAAATCACCACGATTACATAAAGAAAGCGCTTTACAAATACCCCTATTGTTTCGCCTACCTGGATGACATCATCATCTTGGGGGAAACATTTGAAGAACATCTGTCCAACCTGAAAGAGGTATTTAACCGACTTCGCAATGCTAATTTGAAGTTAAATCCCGACAAATGTCAGTTTGGTCGAAAAACTCTGCGATATTTGGGACACCTAGTCACTTCCGAGGAAATCCGGACCGACCCTGAGAAAGTCGCGGCTATCCAACAATTACCAGCGCCAATTAATTTGCGAGGCTTGAGAAGATTTTTGGGAGTAGCTTCCTGGTACCGCCGTTTTGTCCAAAACTTCTCTGAAGTTGCCGCCCCACTCAACCGGCTGCTGAAGAAGGGAGTGAAATGGGCCTGGACCGAAGTTCAACAAAACGCCTTCGAACAGTTGAAGACTTGCTTAACCGAAGCCCCAGTTCTGGCATGTCCAGATTTCACCAGGCCGTTTGTGTTACAGACGGATGCATCTGATAATGGGCTCGGCGCGGCGCTGATTCAACATAGACCGGACGGCGATCATGTTATCGCCTACGCAAGCAGGACCATCAACGGCAACGAACAGAAGTTTTCCGTGACGGAGAAAGAGTGTCTCGCTATTGTTTGGGGCATTGAAAAAATGAGACCCTATTTGGAGGGTTATCATTTTACCGTGGTGACCGACCACCAATCCCTACGATGGCTTCACTCCATTAAAAGTCCAGCCGGAAGATTAGCTAGGTGGAGCATGTATCTCCAACAGTTTGATTTCGAAATCAAATATTGTAAGGGAATTTTGAACCGAATAGCTGATGCGTTGTCCAGAGATCTCGTGGATACCGAAACTGAAACGTTGGACCTGACCCCTATTTTTGCCCTCGAAGAATTTACACCATGTTCTTGGTACCGATCGAAGAAATCCGCAGTAGAGAACAACCCTACCATTCTTCCCGACTACTGTATCAAAGATGGCCAGTTGTACCGACACTTCTGGGATATGTCTGATCTCACAGAAGATACCATGTCCGATCCTTGGAAATTATGTGTTCCAAAATCTGCCCGTAGATCCGTTCTGGAAGAGAATCACGATGTCCCCACGGCCGGTCACCTCGGAATTGCAAAGACTACCGCTCGCATTGCAAGAAGATACTACTGGCCTGGAATGTTTAGGGATGTCGCGCAATATGTCCGAAGTTGCTCGTCCTGTCAGCGGTTCAAGACATCACAGCAAGTCACCCCAGGCAAAATGCATCCCTCAAAGAACGAGAAACCATGGGAAACCGTCAGTACCGACCTAGTTGGTCCGTTGCCTCGTTCTGCTAAAGGAAACTGCTACATTGTTGTATTCCAGGACCGGTTTACGAAATGGACACAATGCCGAGCTATTCGGACAGCTACATCAAAAGCGGTATGCATGGCGTTTTACGAGGATATTGTTACCAAGTTTGGGTGCCCACAAACCGTAATTTCCGATAACGGGGCGCAATTCACCGGACAAGCTTTCAGAGACCTGTTGAAAGATATGGGTATAAATCATCGGTTGACACCACCCTATACCCCGCAGGCCAATCCAGTAGAACGCACCAACAAGACCATAAAGACAATGGTTGCCCAATTATGTGAATCCGATCATAGAAAGTGGGATGTGCATTTGCCCGACTTGGTATTCGCTATTAACAGTTCCCGACACGACTCGACCGGATTCTCGCCCGCATTCTTCAATTTTGGACGTGAATTGGATCCACCGAAGCCTTTATACAGATATGTCCAAACTCACCAGTCCGATACGGTTGATGATGAGCCTGACCCCGACGAACTGCGTAATTATTCCGATAGACTCCAGAAACTCAAAGAAGTCTATGAGTTGGTTCGTCTTAACCTGAGTCGCGCATTTACTACTCAGAGTCGCTATTATAATTTGCGCCGCCGGGAATGGAGATGCCATGTCGGCGATAAAGTTCTCAGACGCGAAAACCCATTGTCCTCCGCGATTAAAGGATTTGCGGCCAAACTAGCGCCCAAATATTCTGGTCCTTATACCGTGACCAAAGTCGTGTCCCCGGTAGTGTACGATTTAAAGAGTTCTTCCGGGAAAATACTCCGGCATATCCATGTCAAAGATCTTAAACCGGTTCCCCGCGGAGGTTAACCATTTTTAAATTTTTTTTAGCATGCCGAAAAGTTCACCATCCGAAGCACCACCCCGTGGTACTGCACCCCCATCAGACCTGATAAAAGTTAGGGCGGCGGCAGCCTCGGCTCGAGCCAGACAGACCCTTCGAATGACCAAGGTGAAGCGAGCGGTACAATTGTACCAACACCAATTCCGGAATCCAAAACCTTCCCCGGATACGGTCTCCGAAGTTTTCTTTCGTGTCCCGACCCGGCCGGCAAAAAGAGGGATTCCTAGGAAACCGGCGACCGTGACTGCCCACACATCTACTCCTATGTTAAACGAGGCTCCGTCTCCAGCAAAGATGACTACCATGCCCGAGGGTCTTTTTGTGGCTCCAATGCCTCCGCCACCCACTACCCTTGGCACCTCTACTGACGCCGATGCTGCTCCACTAGCACGACAGATTTTCTTACGCCCCCCGATCCCAGCTATTTTTCCACCACCCAATTTCTTGCGCCGTATGGCACCCAGGGACAGCTATGCCACCGCCGCCGCCGATGAGCTTCTCGGACTCATGGGAGTTGGATCCGATGGAACCATGCAAGACATATTTAGGTCTTTGGAAGAGTTAGTGAGCCAGGTCGAGCCAATACAGCCTCCTGTCCATAATAGCACTAATCTTGTCGCCGCTGACACCGCTCCACCTATCGTCCCTCACGTCGAACCGGCACCCGACGAAACCTATGCGACCGGAGTCGCTATTGCGCAAGCCCTCCTCAAGTACAAAGGGCAGACCATATTAATTTATTCAACCTACACCGATGTAACTGTATACTAATTAAGTAAAAATGTAATTTTGATAATTATTTCAATAAAATTAGTAATTGTGAAAACCTATTAGTTAGAGCTGAAGTTATATTAATTTATTCAACCTACACCATAACTGTACTAATTAAGAAAAAATGTAATTTTGATAATTATTTTCAATAAAAAAATATTTAAAAAATATTGCTGCACTTATTTTCCCCAAACACCTAGGAATGCGTGTGGAAATTCAGCATACAACAATTTGAGCTAATAGAAACAATTGATTTTCTAATTCACGTTCTATTATTTTGGTTCAAGTTCTCTACAATAAATATCCAAAGTGAAACAAAAGTAATAGTACCTAGAGGAACCTTTTTGAATAATGCAAGATACGTTAATGTAGCCAGGTTCAGCGCTATATTAAAAAAATAAACTTAAAAAAAATTTGAAGGCTTAATTAGTTTGAGTTAGTTAGCGCCATCTGAAGTTATCCGAGTTAGTTATCCGTCCACGCTGAATGAGACAAGAGCAAAATACGTTTCAGAATGAATGCCTGATAAAATTACAAACATCCAATTCTAAACTGTATCTTCCACCTATGTCTCTACCGCAAGACAACATCATAATCGATTTTTATATCAATCAAAAAATAAAGCACTTTAATATGAAAAGAATTGCTTGATGTAAGTATATTATTCTTTGCCTACTCACATTCAAGTATTTCGATGATTGATGTCACCTCTAGATTACTCTATGATCAAAAGTTAACTCAAAAAGCCTTATTCACCAGTCTATTTTTAAATCGTTAGTGTTTACAAAAAAATCTCAAGGTAGAACAAAAATATGTAGTGATGAATCATAATGTTTACTGTAAACTTTCTCAAAAAAAATCATGAATGAAAATGAAAATCTAAAATCTATAAAGCCGCTTCAGTAATTTTAAAAAGTACTTACCTACTCATTTCTAATAATCACAGATAACTAGATATGACACTTAAACACAGGGATGCAGATGATTTTACATTAAAACTCCACTAGCGCGAAGAAGTCAATATAAACGGCACTATGCACTGTTGTATGCGGAGCAAGTTTTAAAATAAACTATAACTATAATAATTAATTGAATAATGGGTTGATTTTCGAATTTCGAAGTTGTTTTTTTCCACAAGCCCAGCCAGCCGCAATGACTTCCGTTACTGTGATAAGAATCTTTCGCCATATTAATTATCTATGTAAAGTTGGAAACGTCGATGGCGCTGTTGCAAGAGTATTTATTGTGACCCCTGGGTTACCGTTTTCTCCACTAGCAAGCTACCTGGTGCACGTGGGCCCTCAACCACTTTAATCCTGAGGGTGGCGCCCGAGGCAAATCCGCCGACTATTCCCTTGACTGGGAAATCACCACGATTACATAAAGAAAGCGCTTTACAAATACCCCTATTGTTTCGCCTACCTGGATGACATCATCATCTTGGGGGAAACATTTGAAGAACATCTGTCCAACCTGAAAGAGGTATTTAACCGACTTCGCAATGCTAATTTGAAGTTAAATCCCGACAAATGTCAGTTTGGTCGAAAAACTCTGCGATATTTGGGACACCTAGTCACTTCCGAGGAAATCCGGACCGACCCTGAGAAAGTCGCGGCTATCCAACAATTACCAGCGCCAATTAATTTGCGAGGCTTGAGAAGATTTTTGGGAGTAGCTTCCTGGTACCGCCGTTTTGTCCAAAACTTCTCTGAAGTTGCCGCCCCACTCAACCGGCTGCTGAAGAAGGGAGTGAAATGGGCCTGGACCGAAGTTCAACAAAACGCCTTCGAACAGTTGAAGACTTGCTTAACCGAAGCCCCAGTTCTGGCATGTCCAGATTTCACCAGGCCGTTTGTGTTACAGACGGATGCATCTGATAATGGGCTCGGCGCGGCGCTGATTCAACATAGACCGGACGGCGATCATGTTATCGCCTACGCAAGCAGGACGATCAACGGCAACGAACAGAAGTTTTCCGTGACGGAGAAAGAGTGTCTCGCTATTGTTTGGGGCATTGAAAAAATGAGACCCTATTTGGAGGGTTATCATTTTACCGTGGTGACCGACCACCAATCCCTACGATGGCTTCACTCCATTAAAAGTCCAGCCGGAAGATTAGCTAGGTGGAGCATGTATCTCCAACAGTTTGATTTCGAAATCAAATATCGTAAGGGAATTTTGAACCGAATAGCTGATGCGTTGTCCAGAGATCTCGTGGATACCGAAACTGAAACGTTGGACCTGACCCCTATTTTTGCCCTCGAAGAATTTACACCATGTTCTTGGTACCGATCGAAGAAATCCGCAGTAGAGAACAACCCTACCATTCTTCCCGACTACTGTATCAAAGATGGCCAGTTGTACCGACACTTCTGGGATATGTCTGATCTCACAGAAGATACCATGTCCGATCCTTGGAAATTATGTGTTCCAAAATCTGCCCGTAGATCCGTTCTGGAAGAGAATCACGATGTCCCCACGGCCGGTCACCTCGGAATTGCAAAGACTACCGCTCGCATTGCAAGAAGATACTACTGGCCTGGAATGTTTAGGGATGTCGCGCAATATGTCCGAAGTTGCTCGTCCTGTCAGCGGTTCAAGACATCACAGCAAGTCACCCCAGGCAAAATGCATCCCTCAAAGAACGAGAAACCATGGGAAACCGTCAGTACCGACCTAGTTGGTCCGTTGCCTCGTTCTGCTAAAGGAAACTGCTACATTGTTGTATTCCAGGACCGGTTTACGAAATGGACACAATGCCGAGCTATTCGGACAGCTACATCAAAAGCGGTATGCATGGCGTTTTACGAGGATATTGTTACCAAGTTTGGGTGCCCACAAACCGTAATTTCCGATAACGGGGCGCAATTCACCGGACAAGCTTTCAGAGACCTGTTGAAAGATATGGGTATAAATCATCGGTTGACACCACCCTATACCCCGCAGGCCAATCCAGTAGAACGCACCAACAAGACCATAAAGACAATGGTTGCCCAATTATGTGAATCCGATCATAGAAAGTGGGATGTGCATTTGCCCGACTTGGTATTCGCTATTAACAGTTCCCGACACGACTCGACCGGATTCTCGCCCGCATTCTTCAATTTTGGACGTGAATTGGATCCACCGAAGCCTTTATACAGATATGTCCAAACTCACCAGTCCGATACGGTTGATGATGAGCCTGACCCCGACGAACTGCGTAATTATTCCGATAGACTCCAGAAACTCAAAGAAGTCTATGAGTTGGTTCGTCTTAACCTGAGTCGCGCATTTACTACTCAGAGTCGCTATTATAATTTGCGCCGCCGGGAATGGAGATGCCATGTCGGCGATAAAGTTCTCAGACGCGAAAACCCATTGTCCTCCGCGATTAAAGGATTTGCGGCCAAACTAGCGCCCAAATATTCTGGTCCTTATACCGTGACCAAAGTCGTGTCCCCGGTAGTGTACGATTTAAAGAGTTCTTCCGGGAAAATACTCCGGCATATCCATGTCAAAGATCTTAAACCGGTTCCCCGCGGAGGTTAACCATTTTTAAATTTTTTTTAGCATGCCGAAAAGTTCACCATCCGAAGCACCACCCCGTGGTACTGCACCCCCATCAGACCTGATAAAAGTTAGGGCGGCGGCAGCCTCGGCTCGAGCCAGACAGACCCTTCGAATGACCAAGGTGAAGCGAGCGGTACAATTGTACCAACACCAATTCCGGAATCCAAAACCTTCCCCGGATACGGTCTCCGAAGTTTTCTTTCGTGTCCCGACCCGGCCGGCAAAAAGAGGGATTCCTAGGAAACCGGCGACCGTGACTGCCCACACATCTACTCCTATGTTAAACGAGGCTCCGTCTCCAGCAAAGATGACTACCATGCCCGAGGGTCTTTTTGTGGCTCCAATGCCTCCGCCACCCACTACCCTTGGCACCTCTACTGACGCCGATGCTGCTCCACTAGCACGACAGATTTTCTTACGCCCCCCGATCCCAGCTATTTTTCCACCACCCAATTTCTTGCGCCGTATGGCACCCAGGGACAGCTATGCCACCGCCGCCGCCGATGAGCTTCTCGGACTCATGGGAGTTGGATCCGATGGAACCATGCAAGACATATTTAGGTCTTTGGAAGAGTTAGTGAGCCAGGTCGAGCCAATACAGCCTCCTGTCCATAATAGCACTAATCTTGTCGCCGCTGACACCGCTCCACCTATCGTCCCTCACGTCGAACCGGCACCCGACGAAACCTATGCGACCGGAGTCGCTATTGCGCAAGCCCTCCTCAAGTACAAAGGGCAGACCAAGCCGAAAGCCCTTTGTCAGGCTTTGGCCAAGTTCCGTCCGGCCCACATACCAGCTCATCACCGGTACCTGACTAAATTCAAGGATGCCAATGGAACTTTTGTATATACGAACATTCCCCATAACTTTTAAAACTGTTATCACCGGATTTTTTTTTTGTTTTGTTGGGGGGTTGTTTTTTTTTGGGCTACTGTGACACATGATCTAGTTTCGGGTTAGGTTATGATTGTGACGATAAATAGATGTTGGGTGCTCTTGAGTTGATCCAATGCGTGTTTCCTTTCCCTTTGCCTGTGTTGATTTTTTTTTATCCTGATAACAGCTTTCGATTTTTTTTTAGACGCTTCATGATGACTAGTAGTTCCCGAGTGTCGAAGAGCCCAACCCTCGAACTGTACATCGTCGAGGAGGACTTGGAGGAGGCACTCCAAGACTTCGAAGTTGTGCAACCCGACTCACCGCTGCTTTCCAGTGAAAGCAAACGGGACCCGAAGACGAAACCGGATACGCCAGACACCCGCTCTGAACCCTCCTGCTCCGAGCACCCGCAATCTAGACCTACTCCAGCTTCAGCGTCTGCAAACACTTGCTCTGAATCCTCTGGCTCCGAGCAGGCGTCCGATAGACCTACTCCAGCTTCAGCGTCCGCAAACACCCGCGCTGCATCCTCTTGCTCCAAACACACGTCCGAGGAACCGACTCGAGCTTCAACGTCCGCGAACACCCGCTCTGAGCTCGTACACTCCCCGCACTCCTGCGTCAAGTCGGAACTCACACTTACCAAAACCAGACGCTCGGAACCCAGCAGCATCATATTTTTACCAGTCCATCGGGATCTGTGCTGGAGGTGTGGGCTTCCGGGACACCGACGTGAGGCCTGCAGTCAACGGCCGCGCATGTTTTGTTCACGATGCGGCAGGGTCGGGCTACTGTCCAGAGACTGCCATTGTCAGAAGAAGGAAGTACCTGCCCGGGAACATCTCCCGGTCCGTGAATCCCGCTCTCCCCACCAAAACCGTATGGTTTCCGTAGGTGCACAATGCTGCGTACATCACAGGCCGTGTCCAGCCTGTGGCTGCCCCTACGGCCGTAGGTACTAAGTAGGGCTCCATCGAGAAGTCGGAAGGGATTAGGCCGACGTCCGGAGTTCCTCCAGAGAGATTTTCTTTTATTTATTTTTTTTTTGGTGTTATTTTCAATTTATTTAATTTATTTTGGTTTATAATTATTCTGGGTCTGACAAGAGAGAGAGAGAGAGAGAGAATTTTAATTTTTTTTTACTTTAGGTTCCGGGATGGGCTAGCTGCCACTGAATTTGGGGCTAGCAAAATATTTGAGTTAAAATATTTTTTTTTAAAGAAAGGGGGGTGTGTAACGAAGTTACAGTATTTTTCGTTAATTAAGGGCACCTCTCGCCTCGATTTAATTTAAATATAAACTGCGTGCCTTAATTTTCTATATTCAGCGCGGTATTAATTAAAATCTTCTTCATATTATATTTAAATATTAAATAAATCATCGTGATAACGCGTGACCTTGCCTGGAATCTACCGAAACCCAGCAGAGTTTCAACCAATATCAGCTAATTTGCATATTTCCCTGTACCCCGCCGCGGCCCTGACCCATCTTTTCGTCTATAAAATAGGCCCGATTTGCTGATAAAGGGACAGTCGTCTTGAACCAAGTTTCGCCAGCTAGCCGACCTGCAGTAATCACCAGAACCACCCAAGGTAAGCATATACTGGAGCCGGCCGTAACCACAGTAGGGTCAGTTCTTGCAGGACCGTGAATCACACCAAAAGGTCAAAAACAAACAAATATATAAGCTTCATTAAGATTTTCTCCCGGTACCTTGGACGGGTAAATCTATTGCTGCGATAAGAGCTTCTCCCGGTACCTTGGACGGGTAGCTCTTGCGGGTCTCGCCTGGAACCTTGCACGGCTGATCCGTATGAGAGATTTTCACCTGGAATCAAGGACAGGTATTTCTCTCCGAAGCTTATATATTGTCTCTGATCCGTTAACAATTACGATTCAAGAACTGATGCTTGCGTGGTTTCGGCTGGGTTCCGAACATTTGCTTGGGTAACCGGAGTTTGTTTTTCCCGCTTGATTGCTTTGACTGTTATCATTAGCTCTACCAGGACTCTTAGAGTCACCGTAAGACTGATCGTTTCATTTTTATTATCATTTGACTTTTCCGGACACGCTTTTCCCCGCTCGCTTGGTCACGCTTTTGCCGCACGCACACCATTTTCACTCATTTAATTTTCTCTCTCTCCCGCATCCCCGTTTATTCTTTCATCACGGTAATTTAGGGTTTTTCCTGTAAATATTTATTTGTTTTATTTTTCCAGTAATACAGGGTGTTATATTTTGTTAAAATTTTACTTTTATTTTACTACCCTTTCCCCCCGAACCCTTCTGGAAATTTTTCAGGAAATAGGCTTTGCAGGACGTTTTAGGTAATTCTCGACTGTCAGCATCTATTGTGACCCCTGGGTTACCGTTTTCTCCACTAGCAAGCTACCTGGTGCACGTGGGCCCTCAACCACTTTAATCCTGAGGGTGGCGCCCGAGGCAAATCCGCCGACTATTCCCTTGACTGGGAAATCACCACGATTACATAAAGAAAGCGCTTTACAACATTATACCTAAGCATTATACATAAGCATTATACATAAGCATTATACATGTTTGTCTTACAATATAAATCTCTTAAGACTAATGAACAATAATATGCTTACACTAAAACTTAGCCCTAATGAAGACTCATTATCAAAATCTGCACCAGAAGGTTTCAAATCTTTAGCATGAAATTTACGAACAATAACATCCCTCTCATCCATTAGTTCATAGATAAGTGGAGATATTTTCCTATGTATTTTACATTTAATATACTTCTTAGCTAACTTACTAGAAAAATAATTTGCAGCATCAGAAAGAACAAAGTTTCGCTTGTACACAGTATCTCCTACATCAAACTCAATGTGTCTCTTATGCAAGTTATAATACTGTTTATTTCTTTCGTATGATTTCTCAATATTTTGGTCCACAATTTTATAGATATCAGGAAGTTTAGAAAGTTCAGACACCAATTCATTTCTATCTTGAAATTGGTATGAAGACAGATTTTTATTTGAAATAATTCCATAGTAATCACCATAAATTGGAAGATTGCGGCCAAAGACTAAAAATGCAGGTGAAAAACCTGTCACTTCATGAATTGCGGTGTTAATTGCATTACAAATTTTGTGGACATTAACGTCCCAATCACGTTGAGAATCTTTAATATAAGAACGTATTGCTGTTCCAATTACTCGATTACTTCTTTGAACATTATTAGTTTGTGGATGATATCTTGCATTATACCAAATATTAGAAATTTTATAGTCATTTAAGAGGGACTTGAATTCTTTTGATGTAAACTGGCTACCATTATCCATTATTATTGTCTGAGGGACACAAAAATAATTGAAAATAAATTCTGAAAGGTAACTGCATATTTCACGACTGATGGCCTTTTTTAATTTTTTAATAAAAGTATATTTAGTGAACCAATCCACAATTACTAAAAGGTAACAATAACCAGATTTAGATCTAGGAAATGGTCCCTGGATATCAATTGAAATTAGTTGAAATGGAACCGAAACATTCTTTGGTGCACCCATAAGACCAATTCTACCGAACTGAGACACCTTTTGCTCATGGCACACTTGACAATTTGACATATTTCTTAATATCCTGCCTCATCGCAGGCCATCAAGAATGTTCAAAAATTCTGCTGAAAGTTTTCTTAATTTCAAAATGTGCTGAAAAAGGACTATCATGAGATTCTTTTAAAATTCTTTGCCTTTCTTCCTTGGGTATAACTAACTTCCAATTTCTAGCATTTATATTAATGTCTGAAGGACACTCAAAATGTTTATACAATTTATTATCTTCAATTCGAAAAAGTGGATAATCTTCAGGAGATTTCAATACGTTCTTTATCATTTTATTGTACCATTTGTCCAAAATTTCAACGTTCAGTGAACAAATTAAAGGTTCCTCAAGAAAAGATCTACTCAAAGCATCTGGAACGAGGTTATTCTTTCCAGGCCTATAAATCAACTCATAATCAAATTGGGAAAGCAAAATAGCCCATCGACATAAACGACCAATGGGTTTTTCAATTTTTGAAAGCCACAGAAGAGAATGGTGGTCAGTGATAATACGAAACTTCACGCCCTCGATGTATGATCTGAACTTCAACACAGCATGGATAGCCAAACATTCCCTCTCAGTACAAGAATAATTCACTTCGGACTTATTTAAGGTACGAGACGAATATGATATAACATGTTCTTCCTCCCCTTCACCTTGAGTTAGAACAGCGCCAACAGCGTAATTGGAAGCGTCCGTTTGGATAGTAAACATTTTTGAAAAATCCGGATTGCGGATTGCGAAGAACTGGGGCAGAAATTAAATGTTGTTTGATATTTCGAAACGCTTCCTCTGCTTCGTCATTCCAAGAAACTGTTTGTCGTTTCTTTTTGCCCTTAATCAAATTATTTATTGGAACAATAAGTTCCGAAAAATTCTCAATGAACCGTCTATACCAAGATGCCATTCCAACAAATCTCTTAACCTGAGTGAAAGTTTTTGGTTAAGGATACTCATGAATTGATTTAACCTTTTCAGGATTCGCATGAAGACCATTCTTGTCCACGATATAACCAAGGAAAGCCAAATTTGGTTTGCAGAATTTACATTTTTTGGAATTTATTGTTAAGCCAGCTGACTTAAGTGTCTGATAAACCTTCTCGAGAGTTTTCAGATGATCTGAAAAAGAACTATTGACCACAACCAAATCATCCAGATACACAAAAATATTGTTCTCAATAGATGGAGGAAACAATCTATCCATTAAAGTTTGCATATCAAAAGGCATGCGAACGAATTCGAAATATCCTCGCCCAATAACTGAAAAAGCCGTTTTCGGACAATCGCGTTCTTTTAGCTTAATTTGCCAAAATGCCTGCTTAAGATCTATTGAAGTCAGAAATTGGGCGTCACGAATTTTATCTAGAATTCTAGTTAAAGATGGTAATGGATATGAATTTTTGACTGTGACTGCATTTAAAGGTCTGCCATCATAACAAAGTCGATACTCTCCTGAATCCTTCTTAACCAACAAGATATTTGCACAAGGGCTATTGGAAGGTCTAACAATTCCAAGTTCTAGCATTTTATCTAACTGACGATTCAAATGTTATTGCATATAGGGTGATAACAAAAATGGTCGTTTCCTGAAGGGTTCATTTGTGGTGGTTTGAATTTCATGTTCTAAAAGATCAGTAAATCCTAACTTGTCTGAGACCAAATCATTAAACTTCAGAACAAGTTCATTCAATTTCTCCTTCTGTCCCAGATCCAAATCACTTTCTGATTGAATGGAAACCTTTTCAAAATTTTCCTTTGCGATTATTTCATCAAATGATGAACTTTCCATGATGTTATAAGAATTTAAGTTATAAGAATTGGAATTAATATTTAAATTTAAATTGAACTTGCCACAAAAATCTATTCCCAAAATCAAATCTTGACATATTGATGGAACTATTAGAAATTCAATAACCAAAACCTTATTATTTAAATTAATTGGCAAAATCACTGTTCCAAGAATAGGTTGGACACTGCCATCAGCTGTTGTGACTACTTTAGAAACAATATCTCTTGAGATTTTATGATTAGAATTTAAAATTTGTGCATATCCATTTTTGCCAAGAACAGATTGCATAGCTCCAGTATCCAAAAGAGCAATAAAACAGGATTGGTCAATTTTGATATTTAAATAAGGTCTGGAGTCGATATTTGACTTTTCAAAAATAGAGGAGAAATTTCTTTAGTTTTGTGGAACTGCTGTACCTTATTGAGCCATAAGGACCAATCTTCCCTTGAGAAAAAAGATTCGGATTTTAACCTTGTTTTGTGGCAACTTCTACCGAATTTGAAATTGCCTGATCTCCGTTTTTTGATTTACAATTTGGACATTTTGGTTTTCTTATGTTTTTCTTTCCACAACTAAAACAGAACACATTTCTTTTCAGTTTGCAACTTGGAAATGCATGACCCATTTGATCACAATTCCAACACTTAGTAGAAGCCAAATTCAAAACCTCCACTTTGGAGTTTTGATTATCAATTTTTAAGCAGCTATCTTGAGCTTCAAAATTAACTAAATCACCTTGTGATTCAGAACTAACACTTGGTTGTGATATATTTATTTCGTTTGTTCCAAATTTTGGCTTATTCGAGTGTTGAAATTTCACATGATGGTTTTTATCAGAAATATCCCTTCTATATGCAAGTTCAGGTTCAAGAGTGGAAGTATTACACAAGGGTGGACCTTGAAATGATTCGGAACGCAGTTTGGTATCCTCCAAAATACGACAAAGACTTTTAGTTCTAGAAGTGAGATAGGTTGACGTAAGACCAGTTGCTGTTGGTAATATGGCAGAAGATTTCTCATAATGAGTCGAAGTTGTGTACCCTCATCAACAGGGTTGATAAATCGTTTGAATAAATTTTCCATGATGGCAATATAAATCAAGGGCCTCTCATAACTACCTTGAGTACGCGCACGAACTTCATCCCAAAGAGCTACTTCGAAATCTACAGGTAAGAAATCCAAACGCAATCTGTAAATTAAATCATTCCAAGTGAAAATTTGACTTCTGATTGATCGATACCAAATTAATGCATCTCCTTCGAAAAATTCATGAGCAAAATTGTGCAAGTGCTCCCTAGAAATTCTATGAGACAGAGAAATTTCTTCCACCTTTTCCAGAAAACTGTGTAGACTTTGACCTTTACCACTAAACTTTAAATTGATTCTATCGAAGGCTGGAAATACAAGGTTCAAATTCTGACACTCAATGAAGTTGATATGTAAGAAGTCGAGCAAATTAGATTCTACAGTGAATCTATGTCACCTAAATCTAACAAAAGGCTCTAATCAAGTTAAATTCTTACATACAATGAAGTTGTAAGTAAGAAGGACGAGCAATTAGATTCTACAGTGAATCTACGTCACCTAAATCTAACCTAAGGCTCTAATCAAGTTAAATTCTTACATACAATGAAGCTGTAAGTAAGAAGGACGAGCAATTAGATTCTACAGTGAATCTACGTCACCTAAATCTAACCAAAGGCTCTAATCAAGTTAAATTCTTACATGCAATGAAGTTGTAAGTAAGACTAAAGAAAATATTCACTGACGTAACCTGAATATAACTTTGAGAAACAACAGTTGGTTGTAACGAAACCCTTTAGAATTAACAATGCACGATGGAGACCAAGGTCGACTTACAAGTTGTTAACCTACTGAGCGAGTTTCCGGTCGGTACGGAAAGTTGAATTTTGTGTTCAGTGAACCTGATACACAAACAAAATAAGCTTTCTAGAATCTCATCTAGAAAGTTTCAAAACAAGTGATATTCCTACATACAATGAAGTTGCTACGTAGGACTGGAAATATTGAGCAAAACTTCAAAAAAAAATCAAATTAAATCAAACTGCAAATAATACAAAATAAAATAATGAAAATTAGAAAACTTGAAGATTGCCCTGCAATGCAATTAATAAAATTGGCCTTATTCAATGACCTAGTTATACAATAACTTCCAGTTACGCTCTTGCAGAAACAATTACTTCAAATAATAAAAAAAACTCGAAGTTTGCCTACAATGCAATCAATTAACGATTGGCTTTGTTCAATAACCTAGCTATAATATAACGTCCAGTTACGCCCTTGTAAAACATTTACTTCAAATAATAAAATAATGAAAATAATAAAGAAAACTCGAAATTGCCTACAATGCAATCATTATCGATTGGCTTTGTTCAATAACCTAGCTATAATATAACGTCCAGTTACGCCCTTGTAAAACATTCACTTCAAATAATAAACTAATGAAAATAATAAAGAAAACTCGAAGTTTGCCTACAATGCAATCAACTAACGATTGGCCTTGTTCAATAACCTAGCTATACTATAACGTCCAGTTACGCCCTCGTAAAACATTTACTTCAAATAATAAAATAATGAAAATGATAATAATAAAGAAAACTCGAAGTTGCCTACAACGCAATCATTATCGATTGGCTTTGTTCAATAACCTAGCTATAATATAACTTCCAGTTACGCCCTCGTAAAACATTTACTTCAAATAATAAAATAATGAAAATAAAAAAGAAAACTCGAAGTTGCCTACAATGCAATCAATTATCGATTGGCCTTGTTCAATAACCTAGCTTTACTATAACGTCCAGTTACGCCCTCGTAAAACATTTACTTCAAATAATAAAATAATGAAAATGATAAAGAAAAGTCGAAGTTTGCCTACAATGCAATCAATTAACGATTGGCTTTGTTCAATAACCTAGCTATACTATAACGTCCAGTTACGCCCTCGTAAAACATTTACTTCAAATAATAAAATAATGAAAATGATAAAGAAAAGTCGAAGTTTGCCTACAATGCAATCAATTAACGATTGGCCTTGTTCAATAACCTAGCTATAATATAACGTCCAGTTACGCCCTCGTAAAACATTTACTTCAAATAATAAAATAATGAAAATGATAAAAAAAACTCGAAGTTTGCCTACAATGCAATCAATTAACGATTGGCTTTGTTCAATAACCTGGTTAAATAACCTGCAGTTGCACTCTTAAAAGCAAATACTTCAAAAAAATCAAATTAATGAAAATGATATAAAACTTGAAGTTTGTCTCGCAATGTACTCAATTATCAATTGGCTTCGTTCAATAGCCTAGTTGTATAATAACTTCTAGGTACACTCTTGCGAAAACAATTACTTCAAAAAAAAAAAAAAAAACAAAGAAATGAAAATAAGAGAAAAAAACTTGAAGTTTTCCCAAAGTTAGCCCAAAGTCAGTCAGTGAATTAAAAAAATTTATGAAAATCAAATAATGACTGCCAAACCAATATTGGACTGTATGATTATACCAAACAGACAGATATAGTTATAAAATTACATAAAATAAGCTATAGTTATGGTACAAAAATGCTCGATAATAAATGGTTGTTGGTTTCATCAGGGAATCAATTACGAGGAGTTAAAAGTTCAAGATGTAATTAAGAAAAGTAACTTTATCTTGTGCAGTAAATCTTGAAGGTCTTGGCTTGACTTGTAAGGGTTTGCCTGTGGGACATCCGCGAAGTTTCCCTCACAATAACTCGTCAGGAACTTTTAAACGCCACACAGCAAAATGCGGTGTCCACGAAAACTCCCCACAAATTTTCTTAAAGCCGCCACTGATATTGGTGACGAAGTCGGCCACCAGCCAAAACAAACGTAGACTCGACGTCAAATGGACTGCTTTCAAGGAAAGGGAACCAGGGCTTCTTGATTCTTGGCAATAAGTAGATACTTTTAGCGGCTCAAGCTCGTCGAGTCATCCAATTATTGGCATGGAGGAAATGAAATTTAAACTGGTTTTCTGACTATGATAAAATCTGACTAATAGCCAAAATTTAACTGGAAATAAGCTTCAACTAGTGGATAAAACATTGAACTCGAAGTGACAAGGGTGAAATGAAGGTCATTAATAGTCGTTTAAAGTGGTTGAAAGTACTTTAAAGGTAGTTTAAAAGTTGTCTAAAAAAGCGTGAAAGAAAGGATTTTGCTAGAAAATGGCCACGTGCCTTAAATGAAAATTCATTTACCTGATGGTCTGGCTTTTCGCGGACAATTGTTTCCACCAAAAATAAAACTTATTTTTTAATCCAGCATTGCTGCGAAATCTCAATGAGAAATTTTAAAATTTAATTTTTACTTTGTGGCTTAAATCGCCTATATATAGGTCACTTCACTTCTCTTCAAGTTCTGGCAGCTGAAAGGGAACGACCTATTCCAGTTTTTCCCTTAAATAATATTTTGTTGATATAAAAAATGACATATCCACGCGGAGAGCACAAAAATCAATAAAAATCCAATAATTGAGGTTATTGTGTGAATAACTTTTGATGTACCGCTTTGTCGAAAAGAAATCCCTTTGTGGAACCAACAAAACTACTTCCGTGCTCGAAGAGTGGTTCGAACACCAATTGACAAATGTAGTCCGAGCGCGCTCGATAACCCTACTCGGTGCAAAATTTAGAATTGATTTGTTTAATTGGAACGAGCATAGTGAAATGCTTGTTACAAATCACTCCTTTTAATTGAAAATGAAAATAACAATAGGGCGAAAAGATTAATGAACATAGTAGCCAGGTTTAATGCAGGAAAACGACTTAATTTAATTCAAAGGGGTTCATATGAAAGAAGGGTTTATTTAGCAGGGTTGAGATATAATGAAAAATTCAATTGTCATTATAGACCATATAAGAAAGTGACAGAAAGAAGCCCTGAAAAATATTTTAAAAAGTATTTTGGACAAAAGGCAACGGCTGGCAACTCCAGAAAGCTGCCCAAGTGCCGAAAAATTTTATTTGCAGAGAACACTACTGGAGTAACTTCTGAAAAAAATACTGATCATGGACCACTAGCTGATTAACCAGAAGATGCAGCGGTTATGGAAAAGAAAGTTCAAGAGGTTATCAAAAGATTGCAGGTTTTATTTTATGGATTGATTTCATGTATTTTAGGTTAATGAGGCAGAGCGTAATGCAATTCAAGAGAGGGCTGTAGGTCGGTTCGAAAATGATGTAAACTCAGCCAAAAATGAAATGGGACACCTCAAAATATCCCTATATTTGGAAAGCTATAACTTTTGTAATTTCATTCCGATGGTAAATCTCAAACCAGTGTTGAGAAGCCCTAACTTAATACTTTTTTCGGTGGTGGCGGATCCACTTTTGACCGAAGCTTACAGGGAGCTGAATTTGTCAGCATGCAAAATTTGAGAAATTCATCGAATAATCTGGAAACAATGACGCATAGTAGAATGATTCTTTATGTATAGGGTGGATCACTAGATGGACATCTCTACACCTTTTTCAATTGTAATTCAGAAAATCAAAGTTTAATTCCAGAGAAGGGAACATGTATTTCAGAATAGGGAAAATGAAATTCAGATTAGGAAGTTGAAATTCAGAATAGCAAGATTGTAATTCAGAATAGTAAATTGAAATTCAGAAACTGTAAATTATAATTTAGAAAAGGGAAATTGTATTTCAGAAGGATAAAATTTAGTTTCAGATAATGGAATTTGTAATTCAGAAAAGTATAATATGCACGTTACAATAAGCTCTGTACAGAGAAACAGAGCACAGGTACAGAGAGTGAGAGAACCACCCAACACTCAACCACTTTCCATGCCGTTGCGCTAGCATTAAAGGATATGCCAGATGGTCAATGATTAAAATTTTGTATTGCATTTAAGGACATTAAGTTATCGACTTACTTTTTGGTAATTTTTTTAGAAGTAAGTTAATTTTTAACATTTTTCATAAAAATAAAGGTAATTACTTATGTGCTCAGGTATAAGTAAAGTTAGTTGCCTGGTTCTACAATCTTTTTCTATTTTTGCAATTATTATGTATTAATATTATTGATATGACAACGCCGCAATGGCAAATTTTCCCCTCTGCCTCTTCAGACGTCGTAGCTCATGATCCATGCAACTAACTTTACCTACTGAATAAAAACTTAATATGTATGAATACGATTTTTTTATTTGGAGTCGCAAAGAAAATTTTTATGTTTAAGTCTACTGACAATAAATTTCTGAATTACATGTTACCGTTACCAATTCTGAATTACATTTTCATATTTCCGATTTTCAATGTACCAAATCTGAATTACAATTTACATTTTCTGGCATTAAATTTCCCCTTTCTGAAATACATATTCCTATTCTGAATTACAAATTCCCATTTCTGAATATTATGTTCCTTTTCTGAATTTCAAATTCCATATTCTGAATATTAACTTCCTATTCTGAATTACAATTTCCATTTTCTGAAATTTAATTTTCCTGTCTCAAATACATTTTCCGTTTTCTGAATTACAATTGGAAAAGGTGTAGACATTTTTGCAATTTTTATGATATCTTGCGTTGCTATGGAAATATAGCTGTTTTCGTCAAATATGATTTTTTCCTTAAATTTCTTTATTGAATCAGGAGGAGGAGGAGAAAAACATGGAGGAATTGGGCAGAAATAGGACCAAAATAAAACCCTTCACTTTTTTAACATGTTGAAGGATAGTGAACATTTTTGTAAAATACCAATTTATGCAGACGCTGAACGGCGTTCTGTTTCTATTTGTGGAGGGGGACTGCGAATGTAAATAAATTTCAAATGTGTGACACAGGGGCACTGATATTCGAACGTATAGTCACAGTGACGATTGGATTCACATTAAATTGTATGGTAGATACAAACGCTGAACGGCGTCGTGTCATTTTCAAATTTCAACCATCAATCTGAAGAGAAGACGCGTATCAGCGTTGTGTCGCATCACAACTTTAGGAAATGACGCTGATCTGCATATCTGTCCTTCAACGTGTTAAATTTATTTTGATGCATGATTAGGGAGTTAAATAACGGGAGAGGGGAAGGGGGGATAGAAATAAGTAGCAGTGACGTGCAAGAAGGGGTTCAATTTCTTTAATACGCACATTAACAAATAGAGTAACAATAGGCCTGTTCGCACAGCAATCACAAACCAGTCATAGCAAATTTCATTGGTTGAAAACAATCAGAAACAGTCAGAAAACTATTTTCAACCAATGAGATTCACTCTGACTGGTTTGTGATTGTTCTGCGAACAGGCCTAATACTAAAAAAACAAACAAAAATTAGAAGAATAGGTAGATTAACCAATCGCCGATCCAAGTTTGCCCTTTTAACCGCAATCCATAGATTGAACAGGAGGCGATGAGCAAACTAACACTTACTCTGAGACCTACAGTGGAGAGACTACCTTTTCACGGATGAATGTCGCTTCAACCTGTGTACCAGTCTGATGGCCGATTGTTAACTTGGAGGAGACGTGAGGAAAGATTTATGGAAGAAAATATGCGTGCCCAAAATTGCATTTGGAGGCAGGGATGTTACGGTTTGGAGCGGCACTCAGAACAATGGAAGAACAGATCTTGTGATTTTTATAGAAATAGAAATGTAAATGCTGGGATTTACTTGGAGGAATGCTTAACACCGATCGTCCTTCTGCATGCTAGGAATTATGGAGATAATTTTGTTCTTGTAGACGATAATGCACGGCCTCATCGAGCGAATTTAGTTAATAATTATCTACAAGAACAACATGTGAATCGACTGGAACTCCTTTCCCGATCACCAGATATGAATCTAATAGAGCACGTCTGGACTTGGAATGAAGTTGGTACTTGCAAAAAGAGAGCACCAACCGGAAAATCTAGACGAGCTTGAGGCCATGATCATTTAGATCTGGGAGGAAGTTCCTGAATTCATAAACATTGTAATTTCTAGAGGAGGGCCAACAAATTATTAGTTTTGGTTTATCTACCTATTCTTCTAATTGAAGCGCTCGGGGCAACAAAGTGCATAAGCCACATTGGAACATTATTGAGGAAAACGACTTGGAAAATTCTAGTCAAATCTGTAAATCGGGTTTGTTTTGCAAAATTGTGATTTTTGGGTCATAGGGTTTCAGTGAGTTGAGTTCTTCCCCGTAAATAAAACAAAATACAAAAAAGTTAATTTTTTTCGAATTTATTGGATTTTTTTTTGCTAAAGTGTGGCATGTGCCTTTCTTATATCAAAATAAAACAACATTTTCTAGATTTCACTAAACTAAAAAAATTAAATAAGTAGCTCTTAGCTCAACATAAATCTTATAAATTCTTTGGTTACAATAAAAAAATACTAGTACAGGTAATAAATATTAAGCAGCTTTCCGCTAGTCTTCTCCATCCACATCTTCCGCAATATTTTGATCTTCAGTTTCGTCAATGTGCTCTCCAGCACACTGCTCGAAAATAGTAACATAAAAGTTTTGATTGATAGGTGGTATGTATCGCAAAAGTTTTTTTAAGTCTTCAACTTTCTTGCTGTTCAGTTTTACAGGTTCATTGTATCAAGTTGTATTCAAGTTGTCAAGAATATCGTCTGACTGAAGAACTAACCTATTTCCACGCTTTCCAACATTAACTTTTTTTAAATTTCCATTTAGTTCATGTTTTATAAACATCGTATTGGGTTCACCCGATTCAAATCGGAAGCAGCGTGCTTTTGTGAAATTTACAGGCTCTTTATCTTCAGTTATGTTTTTTTTCACCATAGGAACTTTTTGAAACGATAAGAAATCTTTCTGTTCCATAACAATAACTTCGAATGGATTGGCTCTTTTACTTTTTCTAACGGCTTCGTACCAGTCCTCTGGGCAATAAATTTGTCTCAAATACCTCTTGTGTTTTTCAATTTGGGCGAAATCCCTATCGCAAGGCAAATAGGTATGTCCTGATACCAAAAACCTATGTTCAATACTTTTGAATTTTTTTTCCCTGACAAGTTGTAGCCATAGTGCCATAATTAGCCAGTTTTTGTTCTGGCCTCCACAGTTATCAGTGAAAACAACAAGTTCCCATTGTTCATTTGTTTCTCTAGATGAGAGATACTTCAATAAAATACTTGCTATTTCCTCACTTCCTCTCTTGGCTGTAGCCTCTGTCCACATAAACATGCTTGCTTGTCCAGATATGCAATCGTGAATACCAAGGTTGTAAGTCCAAGCTTTACGCAAGTAGAATGCTGGACCAACTGTAAGACTAGGTGTTGGAAGAGTTTGCTGCAAGTCAAATGCAATAACTAATACTTTTCTATTGGTTTGTTTAACTGATTTTACTTCCTCTTTCATATTATTTGACATGGCTTCTGCTCTCCTATGATGTAACTCAAGCTCAAGTTTCAGTCTGTTAAGGTCTTCTTCATTCTTGTTCGCAGTTGCTGTTTGAATAGCAATTTTCATTGAATCACATGTTAGACACGTATCGCTTTTCGGCAATTTGAAGCCTATGTTATATTCATTGCAAAATATTCTTCGATACTTGTCTTCTTTGACTGGGGTAATATTTTTTTCCCTACACCAGTCAATATAAAAATCCTTGTAAAGTCCAGAGATACTAATGTCATGGTCAAGGTAAACTCTGCTTGGATTTTTCTTTCTGCTATAATGGCTGACATATTTTGGGAACGCGCGTATATGGTCATGAACGGACTGTACTTGTTCAAGTGGTGTTCTATTTGGCCGATTGCTGTGTTTTCCTCTCTTGTCATCTTGTGGAACACTTCGCCCGTCTGAGATCTGATTGCAAATAAGCCTAACGCGCTTAGAAGACTTTTGCAGACCATGACTGGCTAAAAATTCTTGCTTGCACAGCTGTATGTCAATTCCATTTACTTTGACAAAATATTGATAAGTGACTTTTCGAGACGATTCTCTTCTTTTTATTTTCTTTTTATAGGAACGCTTCTTTGGTACAGCTTTTATGGATCCGAACAGGTAAGTGTTTTGGGCCTTGTAGTTACCTAAGTTCCAAAATGAATTGAAAATGTCAGTTTCTTTTCCCAGGAGTCGCTCTCTACACTTCTTCTTGCAGTTACAAGACGGGCCAATTTTCCTATCCAAAACCGTTTTTCCCCTACTACTTTCATACTTGCATCCAAGATTTCGTTTGATTTGGCGCTTTTTTTTCTCCCTCCGTTCTATATTCGTCTTCCGCCATCGAGAAGGATTGCTTTTATCCGGCGTTACCAGAACACCTCGTGATGTTCCAGCTTGTTGTGTTACGTTTTGGACTGGTTCCTCAAAATTTTCATCTGACGACTCTTCTCCAGAGATCTGCAAGAAAATAATGTTTGTTCTAATTTTGGAACCAAAAGGGTCATAAGCCACAATTAAACTCAAAAAGGTCTTAAGCCGCAAAGAGAAATATCCGAAATTTTTCTGGTAAAAATAAATAAATCCCGCAATTTAATAACAAAAATTTAATTAATCAACACTATTTTATCATTTAAGCCCATCTGGAAAACAAATTTTATGAATAAACATTAAAAAAAAATAGTATTGTTTTTAAGTAGATAATGGCACATGCCCTCCAAAAAATAAACCAAAAAAGTCATAAGCCACAATTTTGTTTACTTACGGATTGTTCAGATTCAAATGGAGATTCAGATCCACTAACAGTTGGACGATAATCTCTATCTGCTATACTATCGTCAGCACTGAAATCACTTTCATTATCACTACTGCTTATATCACTTTCAGATGCATTTCTCTTGAGAGGCCCATGCGGTCCGTCCGCCATGTTGTGGCTTGTGTCGTTGTTGATTGCAAATAACTACATTATTCGGCGTAGGAAACAAAGACTTTTAGGTATAGTGCTGCCATCTATTGATGTTTCTTAAAAATATTTCACAAGTGGCTTGTGACCTTCTTGTAGAATGGAAAAATGAAGTAATCCTAATTATCTGTAATATGTGGCTTATGTCCCTTGTTGCCCCGAGCGCTTCAATTGTTGTTTGTTTTTTTATTATTGTTACTCTATTTGTTTAATGTTCTTATTAAAGAAATTGAACCCCTTTCTTGCACGTCACTGCTCCTTATTTCTATCCCCCTCTCCCACTGTTATTTAAATGCCTTACTCCCCCCTTCTGGCACGTCACTGCTACTTATTTCTCTTCTCCTCTCCCACTGTTATTTAAATGCCTAACTCCCTAATCATGCATCTAAATAAATTTAAACATATACCTATTTCTTAAAATGTAAGCCTCCATACGCACGCCACTTGTAGGTACTTACTGGAAGTGAAGGGTTTTATTTTGGTCCTATTTCTGCCCAATTCCTCCATGTTTTTCTCCTCCTCTTCCTGATTGAATAAGGAAATTTAAGAAAAAAATCATATTTGACAAAAACAGCTATATTTCCATAGCAACGCAAGATATCATAAAAATTGCAAAAACGTCTAGAGATGTCCATCTAGTGATCCACCCTATACATAAAGAATCATTCTACTATGCGTCATTGTTTCCAGATTCTTCGATGAATTTCTCAAATTTTGCATGCTGACAAATTCAGCTCCCTGTATATAAGAAAGCTTCGGTCAAAAGTGGATCCGCCACCACTGAAAAAAGTATAAAGTTAGGGCTCCTCAACACTGGTTTGAGATTCACCATAGGAATGAAATTACAAAAGTTATAGCTTCCCAAATATAGTGATATTTTGAGGTTGCGGACGAGAGAAGCAAAAGGCTAACTGCATCACTCTTTGGTCAAGTTTTTAGGCGAAACGACTATAGGCCCTGCTACAACTTGGTGAAAGCCTGTTTGAAAAAAACGCAATTTTGGTCAGAAGCTATAGAATATGGAATTGCGAAAAAAAATGTAGCAATTGCGAGTTTTGAAGAAAAAACAAATTTGAAAGTGCGAGAATCAGGGCTGTGGATTAATCTGGAAAATGGCTTTCTGGGTGCATCTCCAGATGGTTAGTTTCTACAAGGTGCCCCTAAATTGTGTTAATAAATCGCTACCACAGATTCCTTGGCCCAAAATAAGTCGAGTTCAACTGTACTTACCTATACTAAAGCTGCTTACTCAGTAGAGATTGTAGAGAGCTTCAAAGCTTTTTGGAGTATACCAGAAAAATCTAACAATTAAACTTGCTTTATTTTGGGCCACGAAGGTTGGGGACACCCTGTATATTTGAACAAAAAGAGAATCAAATATATTCTTTTTTCGATTAGTTTTCTTAAGTTGGATTCAGGTCAATAAAACAGCGTTGGAGATGAAAAATTTTGTATTTGCCGACGTTTCGACCTAAATTAGGTCATCCTCAGGGCACTAAAAATTAGGATAATAAATGACAAATGCAAAACAAACAATAAATAAATAAATAAATAAATAAACAAATAAAACCACAGTTACAATACACAGTTCTTAATAGTTTTAACAGCTAATATTACTTACATTCAAGTTATCACTCCAGTGTACAAATTAAAATGGTGGTAAGGAACATGTTAACAATTTAATATAATACATAATAGGCACTTGTGGACTCGACTCATAATGTAGACAGTAGAAAAAACAAAAAATAAAACAAACAACACAGTATTAACGGTAATTAAAAAAATATAAAATAAATTGATACAGTCGAACCGACAAAAAGAGAGGGATGATTTAAGGTTCTAATTGTTCGACCGTCTACCGTATAATGTTATTGCAAATTATATGTAGGTACTCAAGTTGGAGGTTCTTGCTTGTCGCTTGGTGTTCGACGGAATAAAAAAGAAAAGAAAAAAAAAGGAGGCATGCAGCCGATGAGAATACCAATAATAAACAATTATCATTTGGTTCTATGTAGGATGTTGTTTTTTTTTTTTTTTTTTTTTTTTTTTTTTTTTTTTTTTTTTTTTGGCATGCGGCCTTTACCATACAGCCAGTTGCAATTTTTGAAACTAAGACATATACGCTTAGTTTTGTAAAAAAAAAAAATATTTTTTTTTTTTTTTTATATATTTTTTTTTTTTTTTTTTTTAATTTTTTTTTTTTTTTTCCCAACAAATATAGTTATTTGCTTCAATCTACATACCAAAATCTCAGAAATTTAAAATATTCTAACCTATTTGAGTACGAGAGCTGTTTCGACTGATACTTTTATAATATGAAATAAGTCATACATAAGTATATACATAGATAAAATATATGTCTCAACTACTTCCATTAGTAAGTATACTATTTCTACAATAATCAGACATAAAGGGACACAGACTGGGACACTCTTTTCACGCCTCTGGGGTCCATCAGGGCGACTTTTTTTGACAACACAAGAATAGACCACGGATTGAAAGGGTATTCACATAAAGGGAGTAGTGGAATCTATTTAACCTAACTAATCCTAATCTATTTATTGTACCATACTACACTTAAATACTTAGACCAATATTACTAAGATAGTTCATAAGAGCCGTTAATACTTTTACATTGTTAAGTGCCAGTAAGTGCGTAATATTAAGGGGACAAGCCACATTACATTCTATCCTAAGTTTATACAGTAGTTCGTCAATTTCATGACTGTATTGTTTACACTCTAAAAAAATGTGATTTAAATCACCAGTTGTGTTACAAAAGCTACATTTATCAGATTCTAAGACATGAATTTTATTTAAATGAGCTGGAAAACAAGCATGTCCAAACTTCATTCTTATTATTGTAGTCAAAAAACGCCTTGAAACATTAAGTGTGTCGTGCCAGTATTTAGAAGGTATAGTTGTGACTAATCTACAATAGCTTGTAGGGGATTCTTTACAAATCTTTTCCCACATCAGATTCCATTTATCACTTATAATTCTTTTTATTTCTACGACAAGATCAGTAGGACATAAGCTATCTTGTACTGGAATGCCATGGGTGACCGCTTTTTTGGAAAGTTGGTCTAGGATGTTGTATAGTTTTTAAAAGATTATGGTATACCATACTCAAACCTTCAACGTCCTGCTTTTTGTTAATATTATAGGGGTGTTTTCTAATTTCAATCATTTCATTTAATAATCTTTTTTTATAATTAATTTGCTTTCCCAAAATAGCAACATTGTCAAAATCAAAGGCATGTTGTTCAACTTCGAAATGTTCCGCTAATGCAGTTTTATTATTTGTATTCAAAATATTAGCAGGTCTTATACTCCGTTTGTGTTCAGACATTCTTGTTTTCAAATATCTTGCTGTTTGGCCTATACAGGGTGGTCCTCCGGGAATGACATCGATTGCTTATGGGAAAACTGTGAAAGGTAAAAATTTGAAAATTTGGCAACATAGCAATGTCGATGGGGGACATCCAGGTAAAATATTTTCAAGATGGCTGCATTTTCGGTCATACCGGAAGTTGATACCAACTCGGTTATTTTAAATAGAACACCCCGTATATTAATGTATTTTTGGAATCTAAGGAAAATTCTAAATACATTTCATGTACGATGTCCTATACCTAAGTCTAACCGTTTTTGACATATTTAAGTTTTTATGTAAAAAATTACGTTTGCAGACCCTAAAATAATTGTCAATTTTTCCTATAAGGAAGCCTTTATTCTTTGATTGAACCTTGATTCCTTGTTGAAAAGGACCTATTTTATTAGATTTTCATTATGTTTTGATAACTTTTAATACAGGGTGCTTAAAAAATAAGATAAAAAATAAAGTTGAGAAAACTTCCAAAAATCAATTTTTTCAAATGGAAACCCCAAAATTTTATAATTTTATCTTGTTAAGCATTAAAAATAAAGGTAAGTTTGTGTAAGGTTATCTATTCCGAAAATGTTTAGTTTTCGAAATATTGCCAATTTAATATTTTTATATGTCGATTTTGCTCTAAAAATAATAACTGAACGCACCCTTGCGCATGACAGAATGTCAAGCAGAACGTGCATGTCCTTGTCACAAAAATTGAAATAATTTTCGATAATAATCATGCCGGGAAGATTAAATTATACAAATGAAGATTATTTAAATTTATTTATTATTTATGGAGAATGTAATAAAGTTATTTCAAGAACATGTGATACATTTGCGAACCGATATTCGCAGAAACAGAAACCAAGTGAAAAAACTGTTAAAAGAATTTTAGAAAACTTCAAGAACTTTGGATCCGTCAAAGCTAAAGTACATAGAAATAAACAAGTTGTTAACAATGAAAAAAGTTACAAAAATTATTTTAATAAATGTTCAAATTGATGGCCTTGAACTTCGAGACATTTTTCGCACCTACGAAGGAATTCTTCATGGGTGGCTCTTCTTATTGACTGAGGATTAAGGCCTTCAAATGCTGTTCTGACTCGCCGCTTGCAGTCTTCCATGGTGGTTAATGCGGTGTTATAAACTCTATTTTTGACTGTTCCCCAAATGAAAAAGTCGAGTACTGTTAGGTCGGGGGAGCGAGGTGGCCAAAGATGTGGCCCATCGTTGGCTATCCATTGGTCATAAAACAAGTTTTGCAAATTATTGTTGATTAAATGACCATTATGTGGAGGCGCCCCATCATGTTGATAAAATAAATTTCTACGGTCGGCTAGTGGCAAGTTGTCTAAATAGTTGACTTCAAAATTTCTAATGATGTTGAGATAGCGCTCACCTATAAGTGAAAGAATGGATTTTATATCTAGAAGTCTTCAAAAATAGGTATAGTTTTTCCAAAGTCACTTGGAACAAGGTAACAACTGGTGGCTGACTGGTCACTGAACATTCTCATAAGAAATGTACTGCCACTAGTCTGCCACCAGTTATGATCTATTTTTACCTTGTTCCAAGTGACTTTGGTAATACTATAGCTCACCATTTAGATTTTCTTGATAGAATTCTAGTGCCACGACCCCGTCATTTCTTATGGCACAATAAACGTTAAACTGCCACAATTCTTGAAAATTTAATTCTCTAAATAGATGTAGGTTTGAGTCGCTCCAATAATGCGAATTGTGTCGATTGAACATCCCGTTTTTTGTGAATTTAGCTTCGTCCGACCAAATAATATTATCCAAAAAAAACGCATTTTCTTGTGACCGAATTAACATGAAATCACAGAACTCCACTCTTCTTGGAAAATCAGTCTCTTTTAAATGTTGTACTGTAGATAATGCGTATGGATGAAACTTATGTTTCCATAAAATTCTTAGAACTGATGTTTTAGATAATCCTGATTCTAATGCTACTTGCCTTGTAGATATTGTTGGATTTACGGCAAAATATCCCAAAATAGCGATTTCAATATTTTCATTGTTAACAACTGGTTTATTTCTATGTACTTTAGCTTTGACGGATCCAAAGTTCTTGAAGTTTTCTAAAATTCTTTTAACAGTTTTTTCACTTGGTTTCTGTTTCTGCGGATATCGGTTCGCAAATGTATCACATGTTCTTGAAATAACTTTATTACATTCTCCATAAATAATAAATAAATTTAAATAATCTTCATTTGTATAATTCAATCTTCCCGGCATGATTATTATCGAAAATTATTTCAATTTTTGTGACAAGGACATGCACGTTCTGCTTGACATTCTGTCATGCGCAAGGGTGCGTTCAGTTATTATTTTTAGAGCAAAATCGCCATATAAAAATATTAAATTGGCAATATTTCGAAAACTAAACATTTTCGGAATAGATAACCTTACACAAACTTACCTTTATTTTTAATGCTTAACAAGATAAAATTATAAAATTTTGGGGTTTCCATTTGAAAAAATTGATTTTTGGAAGTTTTCTCAACTTTATTTTTTATCTTATTTTTTAAGCACCCTGTATTAAAAGTTATCAAAACATAATGAAAATCTAATAAAATAGGTCCTTTTCAACAAGGAATCAAGGTTCAATCAAAGAATAAAGGCTTCCTTATAGGAAAAATTGACAATTATTTTAGGGTCTGCAAACGTAATTTTTTACATAAAAACTTAAATATGTCAAAAACGGTTAGACTTAGGTATAGGACATCGTACATGAAATGTATTTAGAATTTTCCTTAGAATCCAAAAATACATTATTATACGGGGTGTTCTATTTAAAATAACCGAGTTGGTATCAACTTCCGGTATGACCGGAAATGCCGCCATCTTGAAAATATTTTACCTGGATGTCCCCCATCGACATTGCTATGCTGCCAAATTTTCAAATTTTTACCTTTCACAGTTTTCCCATAAGCAATCGATGTCATTCCCGGAGGACCACCCTGTATAGACACCATTACATTCATTACAAGGTATCCGATAGACCACATTACTTTCCATGTCTTGTGAAATTTTAGTTTTTTGCTTGGAAAAAAGTTTTCTCACCTTATTTTCAGTTTTAAATGCGACTTTTATATTGTCTTTGGTAAGTTGTCTAGCCACCTTTTCTGACAGATCTTGTATATACGGAATTTTGAAAAACTTTATTTGGCTATTTTGTGTATGATGTGGTGTAAGAGTTCTATGTGGGGGAGACTGATATAGCAGTTTATCAATGAGTTTACTAGGATAATTGTTTTTTAATAAATATGTTTTTATGTTGTTTAAGTTTTGGAGATGGAAATCTGGATGTGAAAGTTGTAATGCTCTATTTTTTAAATTATTAATAATATTTATTTTCTGTTTAAAAGAGTGTTCAGAGCGAAAGTTGAGAAATCTTTCAGAAAAAGTGGGCTTGTGATACCAATCTGTTTTTATTTTATTATCATCGGTTCTTATAAGTAAAAGATCTAGAAAAGCAATTGAGTTATCAGTTTCTTCTTCTATAGTGAACTGCAATTTTGGGTGATAATTATTGAATACATTTAGAACATTAGGTATTTTGTTTTTTGGCACACACGTGATAATATCATCCACGTATCTTTTAAAAAATGGTAATTGAAAGTCTAGTTGATTTATACAGTGTGTTTGTAGTTCAGACATAACAACGTCTGAGCAACTTGGGGACAAACAGTTTCCCATTCCAAGACCAAAGATTTGTTGGTAGAAGGTGTTATTAAAATTGAAATAGCTATGGTCAAAACAAAACTGTAAAAGATTAATAAATGCTTCAAGTGTTAGCTGACAATAATCTTGAATCATAAACCATCTCTTTTTTAATATTTCAATTGTTAAGTCAGTTGGGATATTCGTAAACAAAGATGTAACATCTAATGATATCAGTACATATTCCTGCGGAATTTCTACATCCTTTACAAAGGCTGCCATTTCGAAAGAATCCTTTAGATAATATTGGTCTTTTTCAAAAGCGTGAGTTATTAAAGTGGACAGAAATTTGGTTAGGTTGTATGCAGGTGAACCAACAAAGCTCACAATTGGTCGAAAAGGAATACCATTTTTGTGTATTTTTGGTTGAAAATACATCTTAGGGAAAACACCATTTTTACATTTGATAGATTTAGCTTGTTCAATTGGTATTAGTGCTAAAGTCACGAGACTATCTATAGTTTTATTAAGTTTATTCTGAATAGTTATTGTAGGGTCTTTATCTAAAATTTTGTATGTGTTAGTGTCTGACAAGATTTGTGTAGCTTTAATTGAATATTCATGTTTTGAAATAGCAACCGTGGTATTACCCTTGTCTGCTTTCAAGATTAGGATATCTGGATTCTCTTTAAGAAATCTGTTTTTTTCCCTTTCTTTCTTCAGTAAGATATTTACGTTATTTTTAGGTTGTTGTCTTAAAAAATTTGTTATAACATTAACGACTGAATTCCTCCTTTCATTCCTTATATCTTCATTTGGCAAAAATTCAATTATAAATTCACAGTCAATTATTAATTGTTCCAAGGGAAGCTGTTTTTTGTTGTATGGTAAATTAAATTTATCTCCAAGTGAAAGAAGTTCTTCTACATTTTTTGGAATTTGAGTTTGGGTGAGATTTTTGAACCATTTATCGTTAGTTTGATATTCGAAACAGCTTCTCTTTTGTTCTAAAATTAACCTGTAACACCTTCTACCAACAAATCTTTGGTCTTGGAATGGGAAACTGTTTGTCCCCAAGTTGCTCAGACGTTGTCATGTCTGAACTACAAACACACTGTATAAATCAACTAGACTTTCAATTACCATTTTTTAAAAGATACGTGGATGATATTATCACGTGTGTGCCAAAAAACAAAATACCTAATGTTCTAAATGTATTCAATAATTATCACCCAAAATTGCAGTTCACTATAGAAGAAGAAACTGATAACTCAATTGCTTTTCTAGATCTTTTACTTATAAGAACCGATGATAATAAAATAAAAACAGATTGGTATCACAAGCCCACTTTTTCTGAAAGATTTCTCAACTTTCGCTCTGAACACTCTTTTAAACAGAAAATAAATATTATTAATAATTTAAAAAATAGAGCATTACAACTTTCACATCCAGATTTCCATCTCCAAAACTTAAACAACATAAAAACATATTTATTAAAAAACAATTATCCTAGTAAACTCATTGATAAACTGCTATATCAGTCTCCCCCACATAGAACTCTTACACCACATCATACACAAAATAGCCAAATAAAGTTTTTCAAAATTCCGTATATACAAGATCTGTCAGAAAAGGTGGCTAGACAACTTACCAAAAACAATATAAAAGTCGCATTTAAAACTGAAAATAAGGTGAGAAAACTTTTTTCCAAGCAAAAAACTAAAATTTCACAAGACATGGAAAGTAATGTGGTCTATCGGATACCTTGTAATGAATGTAATGGTGTCTATATAGGCCAAACTGCAAGATATTTGAAAACAAGAATGTCTGAACACAAACGGAGTATAAGACCTGCTAATATTTTGAATACAAATAATAAAACTGCATTAGCGGAACATTTCGAAGTTGAACAACATGCCTTTGATTTTGACAATGTTGCTATTTTGGGAAAGCAAATTAATTATAAAAAAAGATTATTAAATGAAATGATTGAAATTAGAAAACACCCCTATAATATTAACAAAAAGCAGGACGTTGAAGGTTTGAGTATGGTATACCATAATCTTTTAAAAATAACATCCTACATAGAACCAAATGATAATTGTTTATTATTGGTATTCTCATCGGCTGCATGCCTCCTTTTTTTTCTTTTCTTTTTTATTTCGTCGAACACCAAGCGACAAGCAAGAACCTCCAACTTGAGTACCTACATATAATTTGCAATAACATTATACGGTAGACGGTCGAACAATTAGAACCTTAAATCATCCCTCTCTTTTTGTCGGTTCGACTGTATCAATTTATTTTATATTTTTTTAATTACCGTTAATACTGTGTTGTTTGTTTTATTTTTTGTTTTTTTTTTTACTGTCTACATTATGAGTCGAGTCCACAAGTGCCTATTATGTATTATATTAAATTGTTAACATGTTCCTTACCACCATTTTAATTTGTACACTGGAGTGATAACTTGAATGTAAGTAATATTAGCTGTTAAAACTATTAAGAACTGTGTATTGTAACTGTGGTTTTATTTGTTTATTTATTTATTTATTTATTGTTTGTTTTGCATTTGTCATTTATTATCCTAATTTTTAGTGCCCTGAGGATGACCTAATTTAGGTCGAAACGTCGGCAAATACAAAATTTTTCATCTCCAACGCTGTTTTATTGACCTGAATCCAACTTAAGAAAACTAATCGAATCATTGCCGAGGTCACTAGCCAAAAACAAGTATATTCTTTTTTTTTTAATTCAGGAATAATCGACAGTGAAATGTCTATTTTCTGCAACAAAACTTCAACTCTCATCAAATAAGATAAACGAGGTAGTACAAAAATTGAAAGGCAAGATTTGCCTACTAACTATTATTGCCAAGTAAAAATTAGTTAGGGGATAGAAGTTGATATCGTAATTCATTAAAATATTTTTATCGCAGATACAAGGACAACTAAACATTGCCAAAAAGCCAAAATCCTATTTTATAGTTTATATAAATGACAAAGTGGAGCTTTTTGTACAAATCATCGAAAGGGATGAATTTTTTTGGAACGAGCAAAATTTTGACAAAATTATCCAGTTTTTATAAAACATGGCAGAAAGTGTGTAGATCCTCCTCCTATTTTGAAAGCAATGGCCCAATATCACGAGAAAAAAAAAACAAGAAAAAAATATACACAAATCAAATGCAAACGACAAAGCCCAATTAATCGCTGAAAATCAAGAACTTTCTGATGCACATCATTAAGCAATCTTCAGCATGTAGCGAACACCTGAGAACTACTAAACACAACTTTAGCCCCCATTTTAATTCTAAAATCCTCCACAACATTTCCTCTAAAAATTTCAATCGTCTAGACTTCATGGAAGATATTGATATCAGTAAAGAATTGTGCACCAATGAACTATGTCTTAACACTCAGGTAAGTCTGAATAGATCAAACATTCCTTTGCATAGACGCCTTTAAAATGTATCCCTTGACCGTCGTTGCGTGGATTTGATGACCATGATGTCATTCCCTCAATGGATTTTCCTTTTCTTTCCATTCTCAAATTTATTTGATTTACAACCTAACCTGCTTTTGCTTGAGCCATGTGTCTGGTTCGAGGTGTCAGTTGTCTTCGGTAATTACCATGTCAAAATCAAAAGTTAAAAGTCATCATCATTCGATGGGTTCTGGATTTCCGAACAACACACATTTTCAAAAATATCAAATTTTTGATTAAAAACAAAGAATCTTTTCACAAAAATTCGAAAAGGTATGGCACAATCGACTAAAATAATACCGTACCTGTCCAATGTGCGTCCCGACCTTATTGATTATTCTATGTACTCGACTACCTGATTGATCTCTTTTATTTCATTTTATTATTTTCTAAATTCCTACATTCCTCACACGGAACCTCATAACCAATCAATCTCAATTTTAATTATATACATGTTTAAAGGTCTTATATTATGCATAATACAAGTTTCATTCCTCCCCATTAATAGATTTGGCGAAGTGCTAAGCAAATTTTCAGAGCAGGAAAGTAATTTTTTTTTTTTTTTTACGGATATGCGCACTCGCAAGGAGATGTCCTATCACGCTCGAGAAGCGGCAAGTGCGCGGAAATGTCGGTGAATGTTGGTCTTGAAACGGTTCAGGTTGTAACCTGCAGGGAAAACCGTCGCAGGGAGTTTATTCCACAGCGATGCTGTTCTCCAGAGATATGAATTCTGATATAATGAGGTTCTCGGTGCCTCTAGTTTGACAGTAAATTCATGGTTACCGTCTGTTTGACGGGTTCGCCTGGTAGGTGCTACTCTCGGTGGAATCATACGTGCCAACTCTTCAGAGCATTTTCCGTGATAGTACCTGTAGAAGAGAGATAAATCGCCCACAGATCTGCGATGTTCGAGACCATCCAAGTTACGAGTAAGTGTGGGGTCATTGATCAGCTTGATAGCTCGTTTTTGCACGGTATTCAAAAGCATTAAGGTATGTTTGGGTGCTGCACTCCATATATGTGAGCAGTACTCCATAGTTGGTCGAATCTGGGCTTTGTAGAGTGTCAGCAATTGGCTTGGTGTGTACAGATGTCTTGTACGAAATAGCACCCCCAGCTTTTGGGAGGCCCTTTTAGCAATATCTGCCACGTGACTGTGCCAAGACATGTTGGTCTCTGCAGTAACCCCCAAGATGTTCAACTGACTCTGTAATGTGACAGCACTTCCAGATAGCATGATGTTTGGCTCACCGGTACTGGTCTTTTTTGAAAACAGAGCTGCTTGGGTTTTCTGCGCGTAGAACTGTACAAGGTTTTTGTTACCCCAGTCCTCTATTATCTCCAAGTCGTTATTTATTTGCGATATTTGAGTTAGTCTAAGATGATGGAATTCACGTGCGGAAAGACCTGTGGGTGGTATGAGTGAGGAGACTACATTGCCATCGTCTGCAAAGCAATAAAGTGGATTTACTCTTTTATCTATGAGGTCATTTATGTAAATCAGGAAAAGAGTTGGCGAAAGGATTGCTCCCTGTGGCACACCAGCATTTATTTGGTAAGAGTTGGAGTTCTGGCCATCCAGTGCAACATAAATGGATCTGTCCTTTAGGTAACTTTCAAACCAAGTGCAAAGTTTCGGCGATAATCCCATTGCTTTGAGCTTGTTGAGCAGATTTTCATGCCAAACTTTGTCGAATGCTTTAGATATATCTAAGGCAATTGTTCTTGTTTCACCCCGCAACTCAATCGCTTTTTGCCATAAGTGAGTGACGTATGTAAGTAAATCGCCAGTTGACCTATATTTTCGAAATCCGTATTGCTTATCGTTGATAATTTTGTACTTTTCCAAGTACTTGGTTAGGTGATTGTTCACAACTCTTTCCATTACTTTTGATATCACCGGAAGTAGAGCAATTGGTCTATAGTTTAACGGATCGGTCTTTTTTCCTTTCTTTGGAATGGGTTGTACTGCGGCAGACTTCCATGATGATGGATATACTCCTTGCCTGTAAGACAAATTGAATAATTTTGCGAAAGTTGGGGTGAGTTCGTTGGCGCAATTTTTGAGTACTATTGCGGGAATGCCATCCGGACCCATTGCTTTGTTTGTATCCAGCTTTTTTAGGGATTTTCGTATTTCTCTGTGACAAAAGGGTACCTCTGGCATACTATGGGAAACCCTTTCAATGAACGGTGGAGTTTTTCCGTTTGGCACTGTTAGGTTGGAGTTGGAGGAAAACAATTGGGCAAGCATATTGGCTTTTTCCTCTGATGTTGTGGCTAAGTGATTATTTTTATCTGTAAGTGGTGGTATGGATGACTTGGTGAAGTTAGATCCAACAGCTTTTGCAAGAGACCAAAAAGACCTAGAACTACTTGGACAATTCAGCAACCTGTTTTTTATTCTTTGATTGTATGTTTCTTTAGCGGAGTCAATAGTAATTTTGCAACTATTTCTGGCTTCTATAAATTCTGTGTGGTTTTGAGCGGTTTGTTGTCCTTTCCAAAGGTTATATGCTCTGTGTTTTTTCTGTACAGCCGTTTGACACTGGCTGTTGAACCAAGGTTTTGCATTAGCTCTACGTTTAGTTGTATGTGGGATATATGCGTCCATTCCAGATAAGATTGCTTGTGTTATTTCATTACAGCAAATAGTGGGATCAGCTGTTTTAAAGCAAACCTCTTGCCATGGAAAATCCAGGTAATACTGTTTTAGGTCATTCCATTTTGCCGATTTATAGTGCCATATTTTACGAGGAAGTGGTTGTAGGCTTGGTGGGATGAGCATTTCGCACTTTGTTATTATAAGTTTATGATCGGACGAACCAAGTGGAGCATCTACTTGAATTGTGTACGAGTCAGGATTGGTGGTTAGGAACAAGTCTAAAAGCGCTGCAAATTCGCCCCTTTCTGAGATACGGGTAGGTTCATCGACAAGCTGCGTTAGACCACAACTTATGGCAAAAGCTTCTGCTTCTCTACCTTCGTTATCTGTTTTGTTGTGGTGTTTCAGCCAGGGTATATTGTGGACGTTGAAATCGCCTAAAAAGACAATTTCCGCCTGTGGATAGTTTGACTGTATACTATCACAGCTTTCGGATAATGTCGCGAAAAAGTTTTGGTAATCGGTGTTACTTGGCGGTCGGTAGAGGCAGCAGATAAACTTGGTCGATGACTTTGAGGTGAATTTTAGCCATATGATATCAAGGTTCGCTGGTTCTAACTTCTCCTCTCGATGACATGAAAGGTCATTTTTAATGTACACACAGATCCCAAAATTATGTCGAAATCGGTGGTGTAGGTCATAGCCGGGATAAAGATAGTTCACAATAGGTGTTGCAGAACTGATTTTAGTTTCAGTGAGAACAAGGATGTCAGGTCTTTGTTCTTCAAGATGTTGGTGAACTGAATTCATATTTGTACTTATTCCTCTTATATTGCTAAAATCAATTCTGAGTTCAGTTTTTGATCTTCTCTTTATATCTTTGCATGGAGGACCCCCAGGATCACCCGACGCCCGGAGATCCGAGTGGTCGGGTATTTTACCTCCGGAATATTTTGATCCTGGAGGCGCCATCATGCTATCTGTTACTCATTGTTGGAACCGGACTGCCAGAGCAGTAGCGGAACGTGGTGATACCACTTAGCGCTACTCAATTCTGGCATGGTGGTATCTCACCGGTCGACGCCCAATGAGTAAAAAGCGTCTACCACCTACCATATACATGGAAATAAATTCAAACATCAAAATACTCTTTTTTGCGCGACGCCACAATATATTTATGCAGTGCTGCCAGGTTTACCAAATATACAAATATTGTATGGAGGAACTTCACAAGAGAAAGGACATTGGATATGTACTTATGATGATGGAAGCCATATTCATATATATGATAGCCTTAATCATGCAAGATTCACCTATGCTAGTCACCGGCTTTACCTTGACAGCTTATAGACATTTAAGCCTCCCATCGTGTTCCATGAAGTTCAAAAACAGCCTAATATGACTGACTTTGGCTTATTTGCTATCGCCTTCGCAGTATCAATATACTTTAAAAATAAACCAGAAGACATTGAGTATGATGTTGAAAAAATGCGAAATCATTTATTGTAGATTTTGGAAACTTATATTTTGAAACCCTTTCCTGAAAAATGTAAACTATAAAAGGATAAACTAATTGTATCATCAGAAAACAGCGAATCCCTATGCCCAGTATGCCCCCAACTTTCGAAAATTAATTTGGTTAAATTTTGTCAAAATTGACCACAACACCCTGTATAATAGAATAGTAATCATTGTTATTGTTAATTGGTTGCAGTCATTCATACTTTATTATTTGTATGTAGATTATCTAACTGATTTTGTTATACAATATTAAAGTGCAGCTAGGAATATCTTATAGTTATTTAGGTATGTAACCAGTTTAGAGGAAACATTAAAAAAATCTGAGATGCATTTAGCGGCATTTGTATCTGAGCACAATTTATCATATAATTTAATGAATCATTTGGTGAAACTCCTTCCTAGAGTATGCCCCGATGCGATTCAGAGGTAGCAAAGAAGATTACATGATAGAGGCTGCACAAAGCATTTGTGTTTAAGGCCGGTCGTCCTTTGGATGCGTTTTTGTCCGAATTGCATTCTTCATAAATCGGACGAAATAGTTCGAATGATACCACTTCAGTAACACCTAATGACGGTCGTAAATTGTACCCGAAATTATTCGTGCGAATTCGGAAGAAAAAATGCGATTGCGACGCTCTGTCACACGAGTACACCATTTTTCCTACGACCAGAAACCGATTTACACCAATTTTCTGTTATTTTATTTCTTTTCATTTCCGACACACACGTGCTGGAAGTACTTCCAAGCCACGTATTGGAAGTAAATTGTGATGTGAATCACAAATAATATCAACAGTATTTTCCACACGTGTGCTGAAAGTACTTTTAGCATGCGTATTGAAGGTACTTTCGGCACGTGTGTGATATTTAGCGCTTTCCAAAGAACCAAATAGTGCGGATTTTGTTATTTTCGTATGTGGTCGTAGTCGTAGGAAAAATTATATCACACACAGAGAAAGATTCGGCAAGAAGTGGCAGTTGAAATTCTCCGAATTGTTTTCGTTTTGTTAAAATATCATTAACCCAGCACTTTCTCATTTTTAACGATCCCCGTCTAACAAGATAATTATTTTCCACAAGATATTCCTCCATATTACTCCATTATTTAAGATTGACTTTGCAATGCAAAAACTTCTCCAGTGGACGATATCACGTATGCGAAATCCGACGAAAGTATTCGTCCGATTTCTGACGAATGCATTTCGGACGAAAACGCATCCAAAGGACGACCGGCCTAATATGTAGATATCGTCACAATAACAGGTGAGTTTACAAAAAAAAATTGAATTTTGAAATTTCCTATACATTTATTTTCCAGAATTATCGACACTTTTCTTACCTTGCTACCTCTTCAAGAAGTTACAGCAGATGATCTTTATAGAAAAATCGTTGAATTTTTTGACCACAATAGGATTCCATGGAGAGAAAATTGACTTGGCTAAGCTTCTGATGGAGCCAGCGTTATGGTTGGTCGATACAATTCGGTAACATCAAAATTTCAAACACAAATAAAAAATTTGTTTACACTTAAATGTATATGTCATAGCTTAAGCTTGTGTGTATCTAATGCTTGTTTGAAATTGCCTAGACGCGTGGAAGGCTTAGTTCGAAATATCTATAATTTTTTCTCAAACAGTCCAAAACGGCATTCAAAGAATTTCAATCTTCCACTGACACGCCTATTCATAGGATTCTACAGCCTGCTCAAACACGGTGACTATCTTTAGAGTCTGCTGTTAACAGAATTTTGGATCAATATAATGCCCTCATTCTTTTTTTCACTGATGCAGCTATGAGTGAGGGAGTTCGATCTGCTCAAAACATTTTGAGTGATTTACGAGATCCATTGACAAAGCCATTTTTACTATTTCTTCAATGTATTTTGCCCCTTTTTAATAATTTGAACAAAGAGATGCATGTTTCCTAAAATGCCTGCCCACAGTTTAATTTTTTGGGGATACTGGGTATGCCCCTCTACAAAAGCATGAGGATTTTCATTGCTCCAATATCTGCAGTTATGCTTATTCACAAATCCGTTAAGGTAAAACGAGCATTCATCACTGAAGCAAATATTCTTTACCTGAATGGCATTATCATTGATCGCTTCAGTCATTCGTTGGCAAAACTCAACTCGCCTATCGAAATCCTCTTCACTTAACTCTTGGTGTATTTGCATTTTGTAAGGATGGAATTTATGGAGTTTAGTAACTTTGTGTACAGAGCCTAATGAAATACCGGTTGCATCAACAACTTTACGTAAGGAAGTATTCGGATTTATGCCAAAATGGCCTAAAACTTCAACCTGAGCGGCTTCATTTAAAACTCTTCGCTCATCACGTTTTTTGTTTACAACAGATCCAGTCTCAGTAAATTTAGCAACAAGGTCCAGAACATACCTATGCGAAGTTGTCTTCCCTGGATGTCTTGCGTTAAACGTGACGGCAGTTCGCCGAGCACATTGATTTTCGGCACCATAAATTAGAATCAGTTCCACTCTTTCACCTAGGTTGTAAACCATTTTGGAAGTAAAATCAAAACTGTTCAATATTTCGAGATTGTCACAAAGGTAACTGACAGCAAATAAAATGAAGTATTTCGTTTCCTAAGCAACAAACCAATAACTTAAAAGTACAACGATAAAAAAATATTTCGCCAACTAAAGTATTTGGTTTAGGAAATGGTTACAATTGACTATAAAAAAAAGTTTAGTTTGGATTGTTATGTTTTTTCCCTACCTCACGAAATATGCGTTGGCGATAGATACCTTCAATAATCGTAAATTTGAACACTTACTAAAAAAGTGATATTTTGGTGTGTTGCTGTTAGGTATTTATTGTGACTTTAATTTATTTGATTATTAATGTTTTTTTGAAATGTTAAAATATTTTCTCAAATTTCTCGAAAACGAATCGACCGATTTCAAAAATTCAAACGTCATAATAAAGCACTTGATAAGGCCTTTCAAACAAGCTATTATTCGATAACCTTTCCCATTTAAGATTCTTATAGGGTGCTCCTGGGCGGTAGGGGGTGAAGTGGGGGGAAGTAATTTTTACTTAAAAAGTTGTCCCCCTTGACACGTCTTTTGACGTGTCTCGGCATTTTTTTTTTAAATCAGCGGTTTTTGATAAAACCGGGGTGGGAAGTTTTCAAATGAACACCCGGTACTATATAAAAAACATATCGACGAAGGGCTTATCGATGATGACCCGGACGCAGACTGAGATTAATACCAAAAAAAAAAAGTTGTAGAAAAATGCTACCAATTTTCCTATGATAATAATAGGGTACTTGCACATTTTTTAACATCACTTTCAATTGAATCTATATGATGCAAAATATATACCCTATTTATCTTTTTTTATAAAAATCTGTAGTTTTCGAGATATACATAAATAGATTCAAACGCGCGCCAAAAAGCCAAAATTTCGAACATATACAAGTGATGTCATATGCGGTGTTGCCTTATCAATTGTACAATTTCTAGGACAACTCAAAAAATTGGTATTAAAATTTTTACATAAAATATAACCTCACTATTTTGACAGTGGCTACTAGTAGAAATTACTACAAATACAAGGCTGTACTAAATCAATGGTACTAAATAACCAATCCATATGGCGGCGATGGTCAAGCAATGAAGTTTGCGATTGGCGCCATGAGAATATCATTTACATCCAGAAAACCTTGAAGTTTTGTTATCATAAAACTATTTTCTGTGTATTTTGTGGTGTTTTGAGGTAATTTTCCTTAGGCCTACTTGCACCGTTTTGTCTAAGTAATTAACGAACAAGTTAAAATTCAGGAGCAGATTAATTTCTAAAGTAAATTTGTAAGTGAGGTTCACAATTTAACTGGGGAGAACGTTACAGCGCGGAGGACTTGAAACAGATTGAAGTTGATGCAGAAAAAAACAAAGAAGAAAACGATGTGTTTGAAGACGAAGACATAGAAGACATAGAAGAGGAAACAGAGAAGACTGACATCGATTCCAATATTGCACAAGTTCATCCAACCGCGTCAAAAGCGAATCAACAACGAAAAAGGAAATAAAAACATTGGTGGAAAGGCCCGAATCCAAAACTCTTAGACGTACGAAAAGAAAACGAACATTAGTGTACCAATATAGTCCTACCAAGTAACGATAAGGATTTTAAAAATAAACAATTTACTATTTCCCTATCAACAATCAATATAGGTACAAGTCGACTGCAATTCTTGTTTTTGTTCGTGTGGATTATTTAAAGTTAAATTTTTATATACAGCTAGCATTTACACAGCTATAAATAAACTGAAATGGATAATTATGTAAGATTTTTTGATATAAGTGAAATTAAAACTTTTGAAGCAGAAAACTTAGAAATAGCTGACAATCTTTTAACATTGAATAAAAATAAAACTAAATTTTCCATTTTTCACACAAACATTCGGAGCTTACAGAAAAACTTTGAAGAATTTGATGTTTTGCTTAATATACTCAGATATTCAGTCGATTTAATTACTTTAAAAGAAACCTGGCAGCAAAAAGACTTAAATAATTTTAATCTTCCTGGGTACGTAAAATTATACAATCATGGTAAATATAACCAAAATGATGGTGTCATTGCGTATGTTAAAAGCTTACATAACTTTAATCACTTTATTTAATAATATTGTAAATGGATTAAACTTCTTACGTATTACCTTGAAAATAGACAACAAAAAGACGTCAATCACAGCTATTCACAGACCGAATCCTAGTGATGTATATGCCTTTAATACTGAGCTAGCTAATTATTTAAAGTTTCAGTGTATGTCTAATACAGAAATATTTGTGTGCGATATGAACATTAACTTGTTAGAATGCTCTGAAGAATCACAAGAATACTTAAATGAAATGTATTGTACGCAGCCGGGTTCAAATCCACTATTAATGCCTATACAAGAGTAGATATAAATTCCAAAACTTGTATTGATCACATCTTTTTCAAAAGTAGTTCTATAAATTATGACACTTTGATGCCAGTTATACTTCATTCCAAGATAACAGATCACTATCCCATATTACTTAAATTTTCAACAAATGAAAATAATTCAGAAAACAGCCCTAAAATACAGCATAAAGATTATACTGACTACGCAAAATTAAAATTGAAATTAAGGGAATATAACTTTGAACCTATTTACAATACAAACGATGTAAATTTTATCACAGAGTTTATAGTAGCTGCAATCACAACATGTATCAAAAACAGCACATTTACTAAAACCTTTAAAATACATAATAAAAAACCATGGGTGACCAGAGGAATAGTGGCATCAATAAAAATCAGGGATAATTTATATAAAAAATATAAATAGGATAAGACAAATATATCGCTTAACAACTATAAAATCTATCGAAATAAAATCAATACACTTATCCACAATTCCAAAAATATGTATTACCGAAAAGTAATAACTCTAAATAAGAAGGACAGTAAAAAAGTTTGGCAATCAATTAACGGATATAATAATAAAAATGCAGTCAAAACAATTGATATCAAAGAGGTTAGAAATAGAGAAAATAAATTACTTACAGAAAAGCAAGAAATAGTAACTGCTTTTAATGAACATTACATATCAGTTGGTAAGAATTTGGCATCTGAATTTAAACTAATAACAATCAGGAAGAGCTCGAGCATGACACAACTAAGAGGCCCAATCAAAACTCCATGTTCATTACACCTCTCACAAACACAGAAATTGGAGAAATTATTGATTCCTTAAAACCGAATACTTCTCCCGGAGTCGATGGTATCACTAGCAGTACTATAAAAGAAATAAGCTCAGAAATATCGCCTCACCTATTACATTTAATAAATATCATTTATCAGACAGGCTGTCCCAATCATTTCAAACAAGCTGTTGTGAAACCAATTTATAAAAGTGGTGATCGAGAAGTCATCTCTAATTATAGGCCTGTGTCTGATTTCGACGATTGCAAAAATTTTCGAAAAGTCTTTGAAAACTCGACTGGTATCGTTTTTGGAAAAAAATCGTGTTTTAAATGAGAATCAATTTGGATTCATAAAAAATAAATCAACCAACGATGCTATAGCTCTACTTACATCCAAAATTTATTAAAGTCTTGATGGTGGGTACCCTTGTGCTGCGGTCTTCTTGGATTTGGCAAAAGCGTTCGATACCGTTAGTCATCGGAAGCTTTTGTCAAGGCTTGAGGACATTGGAATCAGGGGTTTACCCCTTGAATTGTTCCGTAGTTACCTTACAGGTCGCAGTCAGGTTGTTACTGTGGATGGCACATCGAGTACCCCAATGACTGTTGTGTGTGGAGTTCCCCAAGGAACATCCCAAGTAGCACAAATGTGCTTATTAGGATCATATACATTGCTATAAAACATCTTACTATATAACTGCGATATTTCTTAGTTGGGCTGTAAACGCTTATATGACGTCTATAAGTATGAAAAAGGCCCAGGTTTATAAAATATTATTATTGTTTTAAAGTTGTTTTAGGATCGCGAATAGCATTTACAAAATATTATGAAGTGCTTTATAAAATCGTTATGAAATAGTTTTATAAGAGGTTTATAAGTCAGGAGATAAATTCACCTATATAGCAATTGTGTCTTTTGTGAACCTTAGTATAAAACAACTTTATAAATATTATTTGGAAATTTTGTAGCGGTAGTTGAAATTACTAATAAAACATTTATTAAATAATGTTTTATAGCATACTTAAAACAATTTAATAAAAATATTTTATCGTATTTTCATAATGCCGAATACAAAACTGATTTTTAAATGGTTGTCCAACCTTCTCTCCTTTTATGGATTACGAATATGGCGACATGTTGCTGGGGATGCATGGGTAAATCAGGAAAAATATATAGCCCACTTAAATACCGTTCAACCACTCAAATCTTACTGCGAAGCAAATTTTACTGATCAATTGGGGGTTATTTTTTGGAGATATTTTAACGCGCTTCAATTTTAACAAAGTTTTACAGTTACAAAAAATATTTAAATTTCACGAAAGTCTCCAATAATCATCCGTGAAGTTGAAAATCGACATTATGTCATGTCCTATGTCATTGTGAACTGATTTAATTATTTTAGTAACGACAATTTTCTAAATTATATTATTTTATTTAATTTATTTTGGATAAGACAAAATGGCCGACATAGGACCAAGTGGAATTAAACGTGAAAACATGGCGTCGACTAATATATCATTTTTATCGTCAAGAAAATGTTTAATAAACAAATTTGATATTTATAAAACATATTTGATTTATAACGTGTTTTATAATGCATTTCCATAAAACATTTGTATTATATTATCTAAAATGACATAGCGTGAAACTATTATAATATTCCAGACATTGCAATGTTGCCATGTCAAGAACAAACGTGTACCTTTATATATGTTCAATTTTGTATGGATGAAAATCAAAAGTTACTAGTAACTTTCGAACTTCATTTATAAACAATCATACTTAAAACTCGTGGCCGACAGAATTGAATCAAAAAAGTTGGAATTTAAAATTGGAAGAAATTAGTCATAGGTACTTGATTAGAGTTTTTGGCCACACCGTAACAATTCCAACAAGTTTTCAATTGAATTATATTAAATAGGTAGGTATATAGATTATACCTTCTCTGTATTTTAATTTTTAGTTCACTGTGGTTTACCAGCAGGGTTACAGTACCTACCTAATATAGACAGTAACTTGTAACGGTTCATGCGTTTGCGTATTTGTCTAGGGCATTCGATCATAATCAACCCTTAATAATTTTTATTGAATTTCTGGATTCTTGAAGATAATATATTCAGTTTGACAACGTCGTATCGCCCGTTCTGAATCATGTATATTTGTTTTCAGATCATGGTGCTAGGTGGCGTGGATGTCGGTATATCGTATATCTGAAGTAATTGCGATAAAAATAAAACCCTTATAAAATACTATTGTTATATAGCCTTCAGAAAAATTGCTTAAATAACAATAATATTATAAAGTTTATCTGACTGTATCAGTTTTACGATACTTTTATCGTAGAATACATTTATAAGAAAATTAGAAACTGGACACCTTATTACTATTCTATGTTATGTTACGTTATTATAAGCTAAACGTCCTTAATACAGATATATGTTGCTTAAATGACACCAAATCAGATCTTTCGAAATTAAACTGTACCTCTTTCCTGAAATTGCCACTTCTTCTTAATATTATCCAGCAAGAAATGCTTGACATATTGATAATGTCAAGATTTTTCTGCAGCGTAGTAGATAAACTAAATTTTAGGTTAGTGTTATAACATTTTTATAAGGTTACCCTAATAATAATTTTGTATTTTGTGAGACACTTCTGTTATTTAACCCTTTTTTAAGTGCTTTATTCAATTTTGTTCCACTACAATTATAAAATAGTTTTATAAGAGTATTGAACGGAACTAAATTATTGCTAAGAGTGAACTGTTTTATAAATTATTCTCCATAAATACTATAAAATCTTATGATAAAGCCGTAATAAATCAAAATGCATACTTTTATAAGTGATATATATCTGTTTGTGAGTATTGCTATAAAGCAACTACAAAATATATCTATCTCAAACAAAAACAGTTTTATAAGTCTTGTCATATAAATATTTATGAGCAGGTTAATTACCAAACCTATAAAATTGTTATTTAAATTAATCTTGAAAATATCTACATAGCAAAATAACAAAATAAATTTGTTTCCATGATACATTTGTATTTATTGAGTCTCTTAAAAATCAGTTTTGTTACTTCAAATGCTCTAACAAATCGGATACAAAGCACTTCAGTCTAATAACAATATTTCTGTGCTACTTGGGCAGTATTGGGTCCAATATTGTTTGTCATATATATCAATGATTTGTTGTGTCTGAATTGTTCAAGTGATATAATATCATTTGCAGATGACACAGTTTTGTTTATGAAGGGCGAGTCGTGGGATGTTGTACATAATCTAATCACAGAGGACTTGCAAAAGGTCACTAAATGGCTGAATGAAAGCCTACTTACCCTCAACCTGACCAAGACTGTGTATTTACCTTTTTCAAATAAAATATCAACCCTGCCAACTAATTCTATAAACATAAGTCTACCCTTTAGAAAAAATCAGAATTGGATACTGAATCCTGCCGAATCAGCAAAATACTTAGGTATTACAATTGATAACCATCTTAGGTGGAAGACACATATTGAACAAATAACAAAAAAACTTAGATCTCTAATGTACATGTTTCGAAAAAGTTCAAAAATCTTGAATATCAAAGATTTGAAAACCTTATACTTTTGCTCTGGTGCAATCTATTTTGCTATACGGGATAATTGGGTGGGGTGGGATTTATGATACCAACATTTTACCTCTAGAAATTGCACAAAAACGTATCTTAAAAATTATCTTTAATCTGCCTTTACGATTTCCAACAGAAAAGTTGTATGAGTTTTCTGGTATATCAAGCATACGACATCTTTTCTATAGAGTCTCTGTTATACACCTCGCTAAACTTAAAATGTTAACATGTAACATAGAACATTCATATAATACTCGTCTCAAACAAAATGCTGGTATTATTCTACCACTGCAACAAAAATCGATTGGTCAACGATCCTTTACCCATATTGGGCAAACCGTTTACAATCTCACTCCGCAAGACGTTAAAATAAAAATAAAACACAAAAGTTTTCCAAAATTATTTTCAAAGTGGTTATTAGAAAATAAATTAAACATTAAATAACCCTACTCTGTCTTTTTTTTGTTTACTTATTATTTCGTTTATTTATATAGGCTCACTTAAATGAAAAACGGGAATCAATTTTTAAGTTAGGTATTAGGTCTCTCTTGATGGGAGTATTATAAATAGGGTATTAAGATTTACTTTATATACTTATACAAAATTATATAAAATTATTGCTGTGTTTAATTTATTCAATCATTGTATGAAGTATTATAGTGATTCGTAGCACCATTGATTATTTGAAGTGGCAGACAAGCTTTTAATCTTAAGCAACTTCAAATAGTTAGATTGCGGTTAGAATACGCATTAATATTAGGTACTAATTACAAAAATTAATTTAAGTCATATCTTTCCCATATATTTATTTAAGTTTGATAAAATTATTATAACTCACTGTATTTGATTTAAATAAATATTATTATTATTACTATTATCTAGGGAATTTCACTAAAAAACGGGAATATTGGTACGAATCATAGAGTACAAGTTAACTTCAAACTCATTTCTGACACAAATATTTTGACGTTAATGGTGGCAATTAGGTTTCTTTTGAAAGTCCTCTCAATTATTCGATTTCTTAAAATGGAGGAAAAGGGAGAACAAAAAAGGTGTCTATCCTCAAACTTTTCGGAAAATGAAAAATCTCATTTAATCAACATAGTGGCCAGATACAACCCCAGTAGCACACCATATCGGCATAATATTGATTCTATATTGGTAAAATAATGTATAAAGGCCCAATATTGGCAATTTCTAGCCAATATTGGTAATATATAGGAAATGTACCTTTTTCCTATATTATTACATAATGTTTATCCAATATTGATCCAACATTAATAAATTATATTTCGAAATAAGTACCTTGTATTTATCCAATATTGGTTATACATATTTAGGAAATGTTTCTTTTTTCTATATTATTAAATAATGTTTATCCAATATTGTTCCAACATTGATAAATTTTTGTATCATAGCTACTCGAGTTTGGCACTTATTAGGCTCATAATTTTATTTCTGCGGCTGTATTTTGTGTACAGGGTGTTCACATTTATAGGCTCAAATATCAATAAGTACTATTAGGTAGGTATTTTTTTAAAAAAAATCTGATAGCAGATTCTTGTTTAGAATGATCGAAAACCCAAATGTACTAATTTTTGTTTCAATACGATACAGGGTGATCACAACAAATTTTTAAAATTTAATGGATCAGAACCGGAAAAATATCATATTTTGCGGCCTTAAGAACAAGAAAACTTGATACAACATAGTTTTAGAACATTCTCAACCAAAACATGTAGTAAACTTATCTCAAAATATAACATTTTCGTGGTTTGATTCATTAAATTGAAAATAAACTATCATTTGACACCAACTTTGAACTTAACCGGAGATTAAATTTAACTGAAATTTTTAATCATGGATTTAATTCAAAAATGGTGTCAAATGATAGTTTATAAAAATCTAAGACAGGAATGTAAAATCGGTTTTCCTCTAAAATTAACCGTTCAGGTTCTACAGCCTGTCAATGTTGCAAAAAGTCAATTTTCAACTGTCAATATTTCCAAAACAGTTGAACTTAGGTATAGGGTATATCACATGAAATCTGCTCAGAATTTTACGTAGAATCCAAATATGCAATTTAATACGGGGTGTTCCATTTAAAATAGTAATGTTGCCACTAGTTAAGAGTAGAAGCGGCAACACCGCATGGTCAAAAATATTTTTAAAGTGTAGATCATGGTCGTTTATCCCGGTTGCCAAATTTTCAAAATGACACCCTATTATTTTTTAAAATAGGCAAGAGGTAAGCATAAGCCAAAAAAAATGGCGGCGTTTTCAATATGAATTTATAGGATTTCAAAGAACCAATCAAAAATAAGACAGCAATTGTCGCCACTGTGGTTTATTCGGAGGAAGTGGCAATGCGCGCGCACGACTGCACGATCGCTTTTATTAACCGTGCGTTCCGTAATATGATCAGAGTTCTCCGAGCTTAAATTTACCGTTCATTCATTTAAAAAGTGTGCTCAGTGCAGGGTCATTCACGTTCGTTTATTTAAATTTCCAGAGCTGTGATACAGCGTTTAACTGCTCTGTGCTCTCGCTGGTCACGCGATTACGGCTCCGCTTCAGCACGCTCTACTTTTTGAGCAAAATACCAAACGCAACATAAGAAGCCGACCATGGGCGCAAGTGCAACGCGGCAACACGACACGGGTAGACGTATTATATTCAAAAGTTCAGTTGGGGTCTTGTCATCGCTCATTTATTATAAAATATTAGTGAAAACTAAAAATAAGTGTAGCGCAGCTCAAAAAAGTGGTAAGTAACTGTATATTCGTTGTATATAATAAATTATTATGTATTTTTTGATATTCGCATGCAGCAGTTAACGTTAATTGTTAACTCACCTACAAAATCATTTCTGGTGTTTTCAACCAATTCTAAAGGTGCATCCAGACCGGTGCAACAAACAGCGCAAAACGTTCGCGAACGTTGCAGAACATTTCAGTTTGAAGTGTTGGGTGCTCAAACCTGCTCGCGCGCGCTCTGTTTTGCACGGCGCAAAATGTTTTCCATGCGGTGTCGGTACATACCAAAAAATTGTTGCAGCAGTTTGGACGTTATCCGCGCTGCGCGGAATGTTTGTTGCAAAACATTCGCGAATGTTTTGCGCTGTTTGTTGCACCGGTCTGGATGCACCTTTATACCTAATTTTAAAGTCGGGGAAAAGGAAATCCGCCTACACTTATAATGGGTACGTTTAAATAAATATTTCTAGTCCGTGCGGTTCACGAAAAAACGTAGCAAATTGGGTTAAAAGCATGAAACTTGGCATAGTTCTTTTTCAGGCTATTTTAAGAGATTTGACCCGCAGCACCTAAAATTTCACCCCTTAGGAGGGTGGTTTAACCCCTATTTCATTTTTAAAGGGTCAAAATTGTTAAAAAAGTCTATGTCATAATATTATTTCAATATTGATATCATTTTAGACTAATTCGAATGTGAGAAATTCAAAAAAAAAATCTCATCTTCGTAGGACTCAACGGTAGGGCTCTATTGCTGACATATTTGACATAATTGTAAAAAATATCATTTTTTTACATTCAGACCTACATCTATGGCGATTTATATAGAATTTGGCATGAGAAACCCGCAGCACCTCAAATTTCACTCCTCAGGAGGGTTGTTCAACCCCTATTCGATTTCAAAAGGGTTAAAATTGTTGAAAATGTCTATCATATTATTCCAATATCGGTGTCATTTTAGACTAATTCGAATATAAGGACTTTGAAAAAAATATGACCCAACGGTAGGGCTCTATTGCTGTCATATTTGACATAAATGAACAATATCTTTTTTTACATTCATACCTATTTGGAAAAAATAGATGGCAATTTACATAGAATTTGGCTGGAAAAATCTAAAAAAATATGTTTCGAATCTGTACAGGTCATTGATACAGCTCTACACCAACGTTACACAGAAAATAACAAGCTGCCTTCCTGGGCGGATAATCCATTGATATCTTAAGCTACAAGAGAGAAAAAAAAAAGAATAGGATTAGTCGTTTTGAGCGAATAGTTTACCTCTTATTACTGCATTCTCCTTTACACTTCTTGCATGCAAGTGTACAGGGCAATTCGCTTCTTCTGCAGGAGTAACGCATTGTATCACATGGCGTGTTGCACCCACATGTATCCAGTGATCTGCATGCCTCCCAAACATGTGGTTTTTTTGACCATAATGGTTCCCGCTTGCCTTTATCATCTTTATATCCCCAGCTACTTGGTGCAGGGAGATCGTGGTGGTGTACCTGATCTGCTTTACCCCAAATCTGACCCGTCTGGTAAGCTGTCATTAATGTGTGCTCATGTAGATCCACTGCAGTTGGTGGAATTAGCGTTAGTGAGTGGTTTTCGGTCGCGAATAACTTAGATAGTGTTTTCCCATCAGTTGTAGGCACAGCCTCGAACGAAACATAACAGGTACAGGATGTTCCAAAATTAATGCACCAAATTCTTATGGCATACTTATTCTACGTCGAAAATAGGGCCTAGTTTTCTATATAAACATACATATGTCCAGAAATATCTAGAGTGGTTTGAAAATTATGATGAAAAAATAGATTTTTTCTCAGAATTCTGAATCTGTATCGCGAAAAGGAAGCGTTTCCGGAAATATAGGAAAGTAGGGCTTATTTTCGACGTAGAATATGGCATAAAAATTTGGTGCATTAATTTTGGAACACCCTGTATAGGACATTTGACATAATCACAGTTCAAAATAATTTAATTTAACAAATTTACTTTGAGATATTACCTATTTATGTATAGGGTATAGGTTCAAATTTTACAGTAGGTGGTTCGGTGTCACTGATTTTTTATAAGTAGAGATACCTGAATAAAGTAAAAAGGTATGACTACCAGTAAGTACATTTTCTTAATTTTTTTTCTGAAGTTTTTGGAGAAGATATGGGTACATAGGTATATCAAAATAAATGGACACTTGATATCACATCATTTTCACTTTTCCTCCCCTACAACCTAGTTTATTCAAATTTAAAATCCTACATTTTATTTCCCCGAAACCATCAACTTAATTTTTTTTAAATATGGCCCCAATTTTTTGTGTGTTTAGATTATGATACTACCTACGTCTGTTTCTGCAGAAATCACAAACCACTCAGAGTAAATGTAATTGGTTGAAACTAGTTTTCTGACTGTTTCTGACTGTTTTCAGCCAATGAATTTCACTCTGACTGGTTTGTGATTTCTGCAGAAACAGACCTAATATGTATGTACTTAATAACAATAAGTATTTAGTTTCCTAGATAACTTCATTAGTTAGGTAAAAATCAAGGTAAACATGAAAATCAGCATCAAAACCTTACCAATATTTTAATAGATAACCTGGTACGCCCGCCTTACCTTTCTACCTATCTAAATTGAAAATCAACAATTCAGAAGTACGTTGGGGTCAGAGGATTTAGGAAGTTGAACGGGTAGCAAAATATAATGAAAAAAGCCAGGGCCGTATTTAAAAAATAAATTATTTGACGGTTTCTGGAAGACATCATCAGATTTCAAATATGAAAACGTTATTTTGTAGAGAAAGAAAAATGGCCACATAGCAAAGTGTCATTTATTTGAATGTACATATCTTTTCAAATAACACCAGAAAAAAAATTGGTTGTTTCCAGTGCTCTCCAAAGGTATTCAAAATTTTTTGAATTCCAAAAAGACTTTATTTTGAGCATCAAAATCCGTAACTTTGCCATAATTTATCGGCCCTGTATCCCTTATGGTTTCCAAGATCAGTGATGAGGCTCAGATTCAAACCTCCCTGTAGGTACTTACAAATACCTACTTTGCTTCTCAATAAATTTTAGAAAAAAGCTGAAAAACATATTTATAACTATAGGTAGGTACCTATGTACAGGGTGTTTTTTTTATATGGACACCCCACCTACAGCCTTCACCTTTAGAGATAGAAGAAAGGTGTAAATATAAAAGTTGTACAGTTTCTGCTAAATTTTTAGAATCCACAGTCAGAAACAAAAACTGAATGTCAGAAAGGTGAAATATTGCATGCTGTCAGCTTTTTTCAACCGGGATGACCTGTATTTGATTCTATATTCTTGAAGAGCACAATTTCCCGATTCCAAAAATATATAGTTTGTCTAGATTGTAGATTGTAGATTTCGGGGGAGTCGTTTCGGCTTTTCAGCCGCTCAGCACTGCTACCTTTGCAGATATTTTGTGCGTGACTCTACATCTTAATTTGTCTCCAGGAAGCGTAGACTTCTGCCGAAGGAAGCTATTTTCCTGGGTGTCAGTTGGCCCCCTTCTTCTGGTGACAGCGTTGCCCCCTCGAGGAATTTGAGCCTCTTGCAGAATTGGGCTGGACATTCGCAGAGCAGGTGCTCTGCGGTTTCTATTACATCTGAGCAGAATCTGCAGAGATCGTCTTCCGCTCTGCCCATTAACCTTAAATGGTATTTCACTGGGCAGTGTCCTGTGAGCAGTCCCACCACCAATCTGATGTCTGGTCTGCTCATGTTTAGGAGCTGTTCAGCTCTTTTTGCTGAAAGGTAATAAACCTTTTGGACTGTCTGAGACCCGGCGTGTGCCTCCAATATGATGACAGTTGGTCTTTGTCCCATTTGTTGAGTTCTTTCATGATGTGGCTTTTCATTAAGCATTAGCATTAGCTTCCCTCCAAGATAGCGGTATGTGCCCTAGGAGCAGGCTTGCCTTATAGAGCTTTTGTAGGTGTACCTTCAAGTACTCGTAGCCTTTTTGCAGTTGTGCGGGAAAAATCCCGTCTTTGACTGGAGATTTGTAGGGTCTGAAGCTATCGATCGCCCATTTTGTTCTGTTCATTGTGAATATTTTCCCAGCCAGCCTTTTGCTCCTGCCGTTAGGGCTTTGTGGCCCTTCGATAGGCGGAGTGACCTGGTTCAGGGCTTCAACGATTACCGAACCTGGAAAGTGAGTTTGTAGTAGTACCTCTAGACTTTCTATATGGTCGGTACAGTGTTCTCCTTTTGGCTTTTTAAGCAGACCAATTCCGTTTGAGTGGTTTTTTGAAAAAACTTTTTGGAGACGTTGAGCTGGGGCTAATTCGTCAATCCTCTCGCAGAATTGTCTCCATGATTTCCTTTTTGATTTTCTTAATTCACGGTTGTACTTGTCTAGGGCTGTTCTATAGTCTGCCCAGTTGCCGTTAGTTTTTGCCTTGTTGAACAGTTTTCTGGCATTTTGTTTCAGACGTCTCAGCTGCCCGTTCCACCAAGGCACATCCCTGTGGACTGTCTTCTGTTTTAAGGGACAACTGTAGTTTGTCTATATTTGGTTGAGCAATCTCCAACACATTGGTTCTAAAAAATTTAAAAATACTATCAGAGAAACCAAGTATTTTTAAAATTTTTAGAACCAATATGTTGGAGACTGTTCAACCAAATATAGACAAACTACAGTGTGTCCCGCTTAAGGACTGACCACCCTTCTAAAATTTTTATTTTTCAACCGATTCAATTCATTTTTTTTTTCTTGTAGCTACTCGAATTTGGCACTTATTAGGCTCATAATTTTATTTCTACGGCTGCACTGGTTTACAGGGTGTCCACATTTATAGGCTCAAATTTCAATAAGTACTATTAGGGATTTTTTTAGAAAAAATCTGATAGCAGATTCTTATTTAGAATGGTCTAAAACCCTAATGTACGAATTTTTGTTCCAATAGGATACAGGGTGATCACAACAAATTTTTAAAATTTAATGGATCAAACCGTAAAAATTTTATATTTTGAGACAAGCTTATTACAAGTTTTGGTTAAGGATGTTCTAAAACTATGTTGTATCAAGTTTTGTAGTTCTCAAGGCCTCAAAATATGAAATTTTTCCGGTTTGGTTCATTAAATTTTGAAAAATTGTTGTGATCACCCTATGTCCTATTGGAACAAAAATTCGTACATTAGGGTTTAAGACCATTCTAAACAAGAATCTGCTATCAGATTTTTTCTAAAAAAATCCCTAATAGTACTTATTGAAATTTAAGCCTATAAATGTGGACACCCTGTAAACCAGTGCAGCCGTAGAAATAAAATTATGAGCCTAATAAGTGCCAAATTCGAGTAGCTACAAGACCAAAAAAAAAATGAATTGAATCGGTTGAAAAATAAAAGTTTTAGAAGGGTGGTCAGTCCTTAAGCGGGACACACTGTATATATTTTTGGAATCGGGAAATTGGGCTCTTCAAGAATATAGAATCAAATACAGGGCATCCCGGTTGAAAAAAGCTGACAGCATGCAATATTTCACATTTCTGACATTCAATTTTTGTTTCTGACCATGGATTCTAAAAATTTAGCGAAAACTGTACCAGCTGTATGCAACATCGTCTTTTAACTTTAAAGCGATTCTCAAAACTGGTACCTTCGAAAATTTGTATGGTTTAGAATAAACATTTTTAAAAGTGACCAGTTTCAGAAAGCGCTTTTAAGTTAAAAGAGGATGTTGCATACAGCTGTACAACTTTTTTATTTACACCTTTCTTCTACCTGTAAAGGTAAAGGCTGTAGGTATGGGGTGTCAATACATAAAAAAACACCCTGTACCTACATACTTACATATCATAATAATTTTTTTATTTTGTTAGACTATGGGACTACTCGGTTTGCATGTATTGAAGATGAGAAAACTGTTCCCAGTAGCCCAAATAATATCCTATAGAAATTAAGTCCCATTGGGTACTCTTAATTAGTGCTTTCTGATAACACAAAGAAAGATTTAAATCAGCAGATTCATGGAAAACTAAACTGCTGGAACTTCGATACGCATAACGAAATATTTTGCCTATTTTTGTAGTCAAATATCTCAGAAAGTATAGGAGATATTTGATTGCGGCTTGAAGCATATTGGGGCGCATTGTTTGGTGTTGAAGGTATATGGTATCACGCTGATGAACAGAGACATTATCTACAACATACAGGATGGACAATAACACAGTGCAAAGTTTAATAAATTTCAGGGCGTCGCCATTTCTTTTCATACATACTTCTGCTTTTTTTCTGGGTTTAAGAAGAATCAGTAGTTCAATGGTAAAAAACAACTTGAAGGGTTTTTGAATAAACCTCGTAGTTTTGCAGAAATTTCAGTTTAACTGAAAAACGACTTTCATCACCCTGATTTTTTGTCTCAGTTACTCGAAACAATGTGTTCTTCATTATTGTTGGTTCGACGTTTTCGTCTTTTTTTGTTTTGAGAAAATTTTATACACTACTAATTATTGGGTGGTCCGTCAAGATAATTATTGCGCCTCAGAGTAACTAGAGATAGTACGCGTCCAAACACGTAACATGTACTGCGATTCATAGGGGGCACAGTCCTCTTTGTCAATTGATATGGTACCAACCTTTCTCTGCTTTATTAGGCAATTTTTCGTGGGGATATTCAAGCATAATCGATTATGCTGGATTATGTGAGGTGTCAATAATTGTGTCATACTTCCCTAACTCCCCCACCATCAAATTCTGGGATACTCGAAGATCAAAAACACTTAATTTCTTCTGTGAGAACATACCGAAAATCACATTTTCTACATTTAAAATCGACGAAAAAATTAACTCACTACCACAGCCTGAATCGCAAGCATTCCATAGAGGTCTGCGGGTGACGTCATCACGATAAGCTGCTGATAGTGACGTCACTCGCAGGCCCAAAATTGGATGGCGAGGGAGTATGACACAATGGGACACTTTCACGTGTCAGGAATATGGTAAATTATGATATTTTTCGACGCAGATACATCAATGCAACATGCGACCGAGAATGAACGATATTTTGCAAGCTTTTAGTCCGATTATTGAATAAATCAATAAATAAAAATTTAAAATTTAAACGAAAAATCTCGTGATTGAAAACGCCCTCTGATTGGCTAAAGCCGATTTTGATGTAGATACTTGTTGCCATATGTAGAAATGCGAAATTTAAATGAGTTTTTTTTATTGATAACCTATTTCACCTATTTAAAGTACTCCTTAGCGTGTTTAAATCCAACATTCAAAAACGCGCTTGTTTTAAAGTTACCAATGACAACATCAACAACCAACAACCCGAGAAAGGTCTAAACACAGACCTAATAATACTAAGAGACCCAATTGTTTACATTTTTAGGGTTAGCCATCATTGTCCCTTCCACTTTCAATGCCTATACAACCGTAGCCAAATTTACAAATTTATCGGAAATATATGGGTAAATTTATTACAAATAAGATAAAACTTGAGCGATTTTAATATAATTTGCATGTATTTGTCACCATCTAATAAAAGATAATCATATAATTTATTTTGGTAATTAATTGGTTAATTATCAAATTAATTTTTTCAATATAACGTATATTATTTTGAAAATAATTATTCTCATACTAAAATAAAAGCAACATGACAACGTTGTTTACAACTCTACGTTTGGCGGGCGGCTTGTCAATGAATTTATTGTGTGCGACGTTGCCTTCGAGAACCTGCGAATTATTGCTGTGTTTACATTTATTTTTTCAAATATTTTACTTTTTTGGGATATTTTTGTGATTTTTTTGGAAAAAAAAACCTTATTTATTTAAGAATTATGGTTCGTGGCTGTGTCGTTTGTGGAAAAGTGGATTATTTATTTCCGGATTTAACTTTTCATAGGTAAGTGAGGTTATGTAGATAAAATAATCTTGTTTGGATTACACAGTGGCGGGGATTTTTGTACTTGTACTTATACTAATTATGTATTATTATAATATTGCTTATTCATTTGCATTATTCAAATAGTTTCTTAAATATTTAAGTTTGTCATAGAAAATAATATGTAATTAAATCGGTAAATGTACAATGTACCTATTTCCTCTAGGAAGAAATAATAAGTAAACCAGAAAGGTTCCCTTTGTGCCTTCTCATCTAGGTGCAGGGAGAATTCTTCTATGAATTTCTTTTCTCTTAGGCCCCATATTTGTAGTGTAAACAATCATTAAAATCTGTTGCTTGATTCTGATTTATTTTTATGCTCCACGATAAAAGTGCAGGAGCCTAAATATGGAGTATTATCTTTATATTATGCTAAGCCTCATTATTGTTTCTCTTACATTTTGTTTGTTTTCCAAATTAGGTTTCCTCAGGATCTAGAAAAACGAAAATTATGGTTTTCTTTAGTTGGTATTGCAAAAGGACAAGTGTTGCCAAAAAATCCATGGTTGTGCTCGGATCATTTTTTTCCAGAGGATCTGGCAATTAAATCTAATGGAGTAAGATTTGTTAGAAAGGGTGCCAATCCTCGACGTTGTGAAGGTGTTTTATTTATGGATGATGCATCTACCAGGTAAAAAATATTTTAAATTTTATCTGTAGGTACCTAATGATAATTTATATTTTTCCAGCTCTAGCTCAACTGTTTTTGGAACACCTCCACTTCCAAAAGAAAATACCGAGAAAAATACTAAGTAAGTACCTATCTGTTATTTTAAATTAGAAAAAAACTGTCTCAGACTATACAGGGTGTCCTTAGATAAACTGACACATTTTGTAGGTAAATATTTCGAAAACGGGAAAAGATAACGAGATGCGGTTTGTTCTGGGAGCATAAGGATTTTTTAAAGTTTTTTTTCACATCATTGCCGAATCCTAAAATTTGCTGAAATTTGGTTCTACAGACATGCGATTTTTTGAAATAAGATGACTGCCTTATTTTTAATGAAACACCCTGTATATTTTGTCATCGTGAGAAAGCCTGATATTTCTACTTTACAAAAATGTATAATGTTTTCCAATTATCTTCACCTTGCATCGTGAAAATTGCACTTTGTCGGAGAGAATACCATCGACTAACCAAAAAAAAAATGAGAATTAATTTGTGTTTAATACTTTTATTAACTAATTAGCGCATAGTTAACTAATAATACAAGTAATAAACACAAATAAGTGCATATAAAACACAAATTAATTATTATCATTTTTTTTTTTGGCCAGTCCAGGGTACACTCTTCAACAAAGTGCAATTTTTACGATTCAATCTCATGATAATTGGAACAAATTATACATTTTTGTAAAGTAGAATAGTCATACTTTCTGACGATGAAAAAATATACCAAGAGTTTCATCAAGAATAAGGCAGTGTGTTATTATTGCAAAAAATCGAATGTCTGAAAAACATAATTTCAGGACTCGTTAATACCATGAAAAAAAACTTTGAAAAATCCTTGTTCTTCCAGAACAAACTGCATCCCGTTAGCTTTTCTCGTTTTCGAGATATTCACCTGTAAAATGTGTCAGTTTATCTAAGGACACCCTGTATAGTGGTCTATGTAGATGTATTAAACGCTGTTATACCCATTTTTAAAATTATTATGGAGTCTCCTGTTCCGACCTCTAATATTGGTTCTGAAATCAAAAAGAATGCTTTATGAAAGCTTTTTTAATGTGCAAATAATTTTAATTATTGAAATTTATTCTAGGTCTGAAAATATTATTGATTTCTGTGATTTGACATCCATGCCTGGTCCTTCAAGAGCTACAGAAACTGTTTCACTAGAAGACAATGATAGTTCTGCTACAGAAACTGCATCAGAGATATGTGGATCACATTCTGAATTAAATGAGGCAACTTCAGCCAGTGCAAAAATTCAAAGCAAAAAGAGGTAATTACTACACCATACACCATCAATGTAATATGAATAAACTGCTTGCCAAAAAAGAACAGGACAAGCAATTTTTAGCACCATATTCAATTTTTGTAATAACTTTTTTTCAATAATTTTTTTTGAATGAGGTTTTTTGAATTCGTAAGCCCATGTTGTAGGTATATCTCGTGGGAAAAGCTAATTTTTTGAAGGAATGCATTTCCTCGTGCATTTCTCAAGTAATATACAGGGTGAATAATAAACTGATGCAAAAGTACAAAGTTAGATGTTGGCAATATTTCTTTTCTTATATTTTTATATAGGCGATTAGTCAGTTAATATCAATATCTCGAGACGTTTTGACCAGTTTTTTGATAAGTGCCCTTTGGCAGCAGATAGGCTACTAAACAACAAAGGCAGTAAAATGTTGTGAACATGCATAATATTTAGAGGGCTGTAGCTTGAAAACGATATATCGATTTCAACAGCATTGCAGGTTTCGAAAGCTTATTTTTTTAGAGGTTCCGCAACACTTTTACAGTGGGGGAAAACATTTCCCAATCCATTAAAATGTGAGGTACATAGTTCCAACGTAGTGGTTCTAAAGGGATCACCACCACCAATTTTCAAAGAGATAAAAGGCATACAGACAAATTTGAATAGGCTTAAAAAGAACATTATCATAATTTGCCTAATTTGAGGTTTATGATTTGCTTCAGTCTATAATTCACCATGTATATAATAAATGATCTCGGAAACAGTGAGAGATACAGGGTTGGTTAAATTGGTGCAAAGTTGGGTGATTTGATGCTTAACAAAATTCCTCTTTGATAGGATATTCCGAATACTTACGGAGATATCCGGAAAAAACCGAAAATTTGCAAAATTGTTTTTATTTTTTCCTGACTTTATTTGATGTGATATTTCAAAAAAAATATTACTTCATCATAGCCACTTTTTCTCCCCTACAAGATGCTATCATCAAATTTGAAATCTGACGTTTCGTCTTCGAGCCACCATCATCAACTTCATTTTTTTAAATACGACCCTGGATTTTTTATTTCAGATTTTAGGAGCTTCTGATATCCCAAAACTTATGTCGTATCACATTTATTTGGAAACATATATTTTTTATTAAAAATAAGGGTTCGTATTCAAGAAAATTAAGTTGATGGTGGGGGCCTAAAGACGAAACGTCAGATTTTAAATTTGATGCTAGCATCCTGTAGGAAAAAAAAAGTGGCTATGATGAAGTGAAATAGAATTTTGCAAAATTTCGATTTTTTCCGGATATCTCTGGAAGTATTTATTCGGAATATCCTAAATATCAAAGCGGCATTCTGTTAAGCATCAAATTATGCAACTTTGCCCCAATTTAACCAACCCTGTATCTCTCACCTTTTCCCAGATCTCAATGATGTGGCTCGAATTTGGAGCTCCGGGCTTTTGAATACCAAAAACCTCATTAAAAAAAATATTTAAACAAAGGTAATTACAAATTGGTGCTAAACTAAAAACTGCTTGTCCCCTTTTTTTGGTGAGCAGTTTATTTGAATCTTAATAAATGTTGAATCACCATATTTATATATATCTATAGGAAAAGGATATACGTTGGCGATATGACTAGTAGTGACTTTTCAACCCCTGAAAAGCGAAAAAAAAATATCAAAATTTTAAAAACTACAATAACCTGCCAAAGGAAAAAAATACACACATTACAAAATCAAGTTAGACGACTTAAAAACCGGGTTAAATCATTAAAAGACTTGTTGAAAGTTTTAAGGAAAAAAGATTTTATTACTGAAGCAGCTGAGTCATCTATAAGGGTGAGTATTTTTCTTTTAGGGGTAACATGTTAGGTCTTAGATATATTCTTGTGTTTACTTATTGAGTATGTTTTTTTTTAGGCTTCGGTAACAGGACCTGCTGCCGACATCTTTGAAAACCTACTAGTTGGCAAGCAGAGATACAATGAATCTCTAAAAACCTTTGCACTCACGTTAGCTTTCTATTCTCCAAGAGCCTACAATTTTGTGAGAAAGACTTTCAATAAATCGTTACCACATTTAGGAACCATCTCGGCTTGGTATAAAACGGTAAATGGAAGTCCAGGATTTTCGACTGAGGCATTAAGTGCTTTAAAAGCAAAACAAGAAAGCACCAATTACCCATTGCTTTGTAATTTAGTTATGGATGAGATGTCCATAAGGCGTCAGGTAGAATGGACTGGAACAAAGTTCACTGGTTATGTTGATATTGGTACAAATATTGAATCAGACGTTCTACCTGAAGCCAAAGAAGTTTTAGTGTTCATGGTAGTGTGTTTAAATGGAATGTGGAAAATTCCAGTAGGTTATTTTTTATTAGATGGTTTAGCGGCAATGGAAAAAGCTAATCTAATTAAACAATGCTTACGGTTCGTACATGAAAGTGGAGTACGTGTAACATCGTTTACTTTTGATGGGGCACCGGTCAATTTTAAAACAGTGGAGAGGTTGGGAGCTAATTTTTCCGACCACCAGAATTTAAAAACATCATTTAATCACCCAGTAACCAATGAAGAAATTTATATCTTTTTAGATCCATGCCATATGATTAAACTTGTAAGAAACTGTTTTGCAAGTCAGGATGGCATTACTGATTTGGCAAATAGGGATATAAAATGGAAATACATTTCGGAATTGGTTAAGTTGCAAAACACAGAGGGCTTGCATGCTGCAACTAAAATACGTTTGCGGCACTTACAGTGGGAAAGGGAAAAAATGAAGGTTCGCCTTGCTACTCAAACCATTAGTAAGAGTGTCAGCGATGCGATAACTTTTTTGAGGGAAGATTTGAAAATTGAGCAATTTTCTGATTCTGAGGCAACTTCAGAGTTTTTATTGAAATTCAATAATCTTTTTGATATCCTGAACTCTAGAAATAGGTTTAATAAATATATCTACAAAAGACCTCTCTCCCCTCAAACTATTCCACTGTTTTTAAATTTTTTCGAGGAAATGAAAAATTACATTTTTAATTTAAAATTGAAAGGTAGGCCAATTCTGAATTCTGGTAGGAAAACGGGGTTTTTGGGATTCTTAATTTGTATAGAGAGCATCAAAAAAATGTATACTGATTTAGTAGAGGGCAAAAAAATTTTAAAATATATTTTGTCATATAAATTATCGCAAGATCATTTAGAACTATTTTTTGGGGCAGTTCGAAGTCGTGGTGGGCATAACAATAATCCTACTGCTCGACAATTTGAAGCCGTTTTCAAAAGATTATTGGTTCACAATCAAATAACTGGACCCGAATCAGGAAATGCTGCAAATCTGACAAATATAACAATTTTGGCGTGCTCCAATAAAATAACAAAGCAAAAAACCTCTGAATATTCTTTAGTATTCGAAGATATAAACAAAGAAATTGAAACAAATTTTTTGGGATCAAATGCATGGGACTTGACTTTATATTCTGAAGATATTGTGGCATACATTTCAGGATATGTGGTGAAGAGCATGAAAAAATGCGTCAGCTGTAGTACATGTTTGGGTTTATTGGAAAGCGACTTATCAAAATCACTTCTTTTAGAACGAAAAAAATATGGTAAATTACATAAAGGCAGTCACTTAGTAATAGAAACATGTAAAACAGCGGAACGGTTTTTTAGGTTCTTCCATAAAACGAAAAACATTTTCAACAAAAATATTAAAAATATTAGTGATACTTTAATAATAAACAGTTTGAAGGTATTACCATCTTCCATCTGGGACTGTTTTGGGGATCACGTTTTTGATAACGAAATATTGAGCGACCACCACATTCAACTGGTCAAACTCATATTAAAAAATTATTTCAGAATTCGTATTTATTATGAAACTTTAAAAAAAATGGATTCTGATAAACGAAACAGGACAAGAAGCCTTAGCACAAAATTAGTATTATTCAGAAATGAATAAAATGTTATTTTTGTATAATACCTACATGCAGTAAGTTCATAAAATCCAGCATAAATTCATTATTTTAGTCTTTAGAAGAGGCAAAACTTTTGAGAAATCGCTCAGACACGTCAATTCTGTTAGAAATCTTTTCATATATTTTGTATTAGGGTGCCCCAAAAATTGCACAGTAAACAAAGTTGATTTCAACACAGCTATTTTTGGAAAACCCTGGATAATAAAAAAATATGGATTTTTTTTCTAACAACATTGATTTGTCTAAGCGATTTTTCAAAAATTTTGCCGTTTTAATAGTTATTTGTATACTAAGGCCGCGAAATGCCTTTTTAGCGTACGTATAGAAAACTTATCAACTATAACAATTATTTAAAGTTACAGAAACACTGTATGGATTTGACACATTTGTAAGTAAGGTGTGGCGGCCGCTGAAGCTCATTTCGCGGATGGCTGCACATAATAGTTATTTGTATACTGAGGCCACGAAATGCCGTTTTAGCGTACGTAAAGCAAAGTTATCGCCGAGGCCGTCTGCGGCCAACCAAGGTAAGATAATCTCGAGGACGCTAAAAAGTTTCGCAGTCATGGTATATTTTTTGTGATTGTAAAAATTATGTGAAGTTACAGAAAAACTTTTTGAATTTGACACATCTTGCACGTAAGGTGTGGCGGCCGCGAAAGCTCATTACGTGGGCTGTTGCACAAAAAAATGATTAATTTATGCGGGGACTTCATTGTATAATGAGAGATTTTTAATGTAACAAAGAAATTGTTCTATAATTTGCCCATTTATTAATAAATTATATCTTTTAAAAATGCTCGACTTTTTCTCTTGAATAAAATAGGTTAAGTTATTCAAATTTGGAAATAAAAGTTTTGAAATACGATCCTCTACCTATTTTCCCTTTATTTCATTTTTGTTAGTTTATTTATAATTCATTAATTTGTAAATCGGTGAGCAGTAACCAGTACGCCACTGGCGGCATAACAAGTCACAACTTCTACAGCGTTGCCAATAAGCTCCTTGAAGCTGACAAGGATATGTCTTTCCTTTTTGCACTCATTACTTGTTTACAAGCAATGTTGGATCGCGTTTGGAGGCATTTTATGAATGAATCATTTTGTCTCCCGAGTTCTTAGGTCTGTGGGTCTAAATAACAACTTTTTAATTATTGATTTGTCAGGAGTAGGTAGGTACTTGTAGATAACGTCAAATAAAATGTAACAAGTGTCAAGCACAAATTTAGCATTCTACAATTATTAGTAATTTATGATTTGAACGTATACCAATAAAAAAAAATAGTGTAAAGTATTCGTGGATAACTGGTCTTTAAAACACTTGCTCTATTTCGAGCACTCGGCTGCGCCGTCGTGCTCGAAAAATCGCGCGTGTTAATATCCACTTATACTTTAATATACTATTATAACAATTATACCTAACCTTTATTTTGAAAGTGGCCCATTGACACATCACATAACCCAGCATAATCAGATTATGCTTGATTATCCTCGCGAAAAATTGCCTATTGTATAACCATTCTGAGAGCAGAATATGATTATACATATTATGTTTCCTAGGTGAAAAAGCTATTCTGTTCTCGAGACGCTGAGATATTTTGTTAATTATTAGCACGTGTCATGTCATAAGGGGGACTATTTATACCGGGGTGGTAAAAAGTACCGGAACGGTTGAATTTCTTTCAAACCCGTTTAAAAAACCTGCATTCTCAAATTTTGTTATCTGGAGGTTTCCGGACATACAAAATTTAATGGTTCAATGATGTCGGCGCTGCTGCCAGATCTACCAGCTTTGCCCTATATCATTGTCCAATTTTGTTGGCCCAGAATCCTCCAACGAAATTTGGGAAAGCAGCATGAGTGGGTTTGAAGAGATTCAACCGTTCCGGTTCCTTTTACCACCCCTGTATAAGTAGCCCCCTTATGACATGGTATGTGCTAATAATTCACCAAATATCTCAGTGTCTCGAGAACACTGAGAACAGAATAGCTTTTCCACCTAGGAAACATAATGTAATTATATTTTATTCTTAGCATGGTTATACAATAACGCAGAGAAAGATAGGTGCCACATCAATTGACTGAGAAAACTGTGCCCCCTAGTCGCAGTACATGTTACGTGTTACGACGCGTACTATCTCTAGTTACTCTGAGACGTAATTATCTTTACGGGGCACCCAATAATTAGTATTAAAAACTCACTTTTTTTTTCACCCTGTATAAAATCTTCTTGAAACAAAAAAAGACGAAAACGTTGAACCAACAATAATGAAGAAAATTGTTTTGAGTAACTGAGACAAATAATCAGGATGATGAAAGTCGTTTTTCAGTTAAACTGAAATTTCTACAAAACTACGAGGTTTATTCAAAAACCCTTGAAGTTGTTTTTTACCATTGAACTACTGATTCTTATTAAACCCAGAAAAAAGCAGAAGTATGTATGAAAAGAAATGGCGACGCCCTGAAATTTGTTAAACTTTGCACTGTTTTATTGTCCACCCTGTATGTTGTAGATAATGTCTCTGTTTATCAGCATGATATCATATACCTTGAACACCAAACAATGCGCCCCAATATGCTTCAAACCGCAATCAAATATCTCGTATACTTTCTGAGATATTTGACTTCAAAAATAGGCAAAAAAATTTCTTTATGCGTATCGAAGTTCCAGCAGTTTATACTGTCATAAGCAAAGATATATTTCTATACAAATGAATGCTCGTTATGGGCTTTCTGATAAACCTAAAAAAAAAAATAAGTAAATCTATTCAAATATTTTGTTTTGTTAATTGCATCACACTAATGAACAAAAATCCAAAGAAAGTGAGACAGTAATACCACTACTCTAGATAATTGAACCCACATTTTTGAGTTTTTTTTTTTATAAAATATCAAAAAAGATTCGAAAAACACCTAATTCCTGTAATAAAATATTTTGGTCATAGGTATCTTTTTCTATCTTCTGTGAATATAAATCCACCCTCCCACGAACTTTATAATACACTAATTTTTGACAGATGAACTTAACTAGGTATTTAAGTTTTGACCATGAATTATCAAAAAGCATTTTTAATATGCGACTTAATTTCTATAGAACTGTACTGGCAGAAACATTCATTACATCATATGCTTGTAAATCCAGAAGTCCCATAGTTTAATAAACAAATACTCGTAATGGTTATGTTTTTCAGCTCCTTTATTTAAACTATTATAAGAAGTACTGGAAAAGAAATCGCACACATTTACTTTTCTGAAATCATGTCCAGAAGGTCGAGAAAATACATGTATGTCAAGCGTTTTCTAGAGAAAGATGAAGAATCTGATTTAGAAGCCGATTGGGAAACGGAAAGCATAGATTCTGATGAAAATGCCAGTACTCAAGCAAGCTAAGAAGAATGCACTTCATCACCTTTGCCTATTAACGATCTTAACAGTTCAGGTAGTTCAGAGAGCAGAAAAAGTGACAATTTTGAATGTCGCAATATGGATAATTCTGAATTGCCTGTTAATGTTAATGAAAATGTAAAATATAAGTCAATTGAACATAGATGCAAGTTGTAACGTTCCAAAATCACCATTAGAGGTTTTACTAGCTTTGGGTTAGGTATTTGTTTTGAAACCATTTATTTTCTGCCGGCTAAACTGGCCGTCTGCAAACAAAGGAAAATTAGACATAAATATATGAACGTAATACTTTACTTACCTTATTCCCAAGAGCTGGGGCTTCCTTGATTTGACTCGCCGAGTTGTTGTCATGGTGAGAGTAGGGATGGCTTTATTTTTTTGCACTTCGGTATTTTCTTTCTTATCTAGAAATAATTCATATATTGACTATAAAAATTTATAATACAAAACTTACCTTGGGATTTTCTAAGTTTGTTTTGGTTGGCTTGCTGAAATCAATAATCATCAGCTGATTGTATTTGTACGTCATCGACGCTGCGTTCACGGGTTGACGATCTACTGTAAGATCGTATCGATTCGCCAAGTACCGAAATACTCGGAACAGGGAACAATATTTTGAACTAGGTGCACTAAGTGCAATGCTCGAATTTGTTTCTACCCCATTAGTTCTGTTGCTACTCCACTGGTGTTGCTGCTCGCTGTAGCAACCTTGTTTTCTGTTGACGTTATTTCGTGTGCATGGCGCATGTTCTTACCAGGTTAGGTTTCTTCATTGGAACCCTGGTGAAAATCTTTCTTCTTCTCGAAACCTTCAAGAACCACCGACATCTTGTTCCTAGACCCATTTTAGAAATCCAAAGTCCATGTGCAAGTAAATTTTTGGCCAAGTGTCCATCCATTGCGGGATTTATTTTACTGAGCACACAAATAAAATAGTTCTGTTAAATTCGTTGAGGCTGCTTTGCCGGTGCTTTGTTGCACGTTGATTGGAACTGTTTTACCTTAGTAGGGATTTTGTTGGAACTTTGGTAAGTTGGCACGTGTTGCTTACTTTAATTTGGGCTTAGAATTTTTATTACTTCTTATAGGATTTCTTACCACCCGGCAACTACGTTGTCCGAGTTAGGAGAGAGGCACCACCACAAGGCTTTCAAGTTTTCAAATTACAAGTTTTTCAAGGGTTTTCCAAGCTTTCAAGATTCAAGTTTTTGAATCCACGTGATGCCCGTGTCGTCGTTTTGAATTCATATATCGAACTTCAAGTAGAGGAGTGCTTCAGCCAAGTTACAAGTTGCAATCCTCTTCCGTCAGGCCTATTCTGGTTTGAAACCCAGTCACACACACACACACACACAAGTCAACCAGAAGTAATTGTGAACGACGTATCAAGTAAGATAACTTTAGCTATTTTTCTTCTCAAGAATCAAGGGAAATTCCTAAACTTCAAGTACTTGACTAAGTTAGGTATTAACCGTAAGTGTATGGATTTGTTTAATTGTTTATAATATTCAAGTGGGAGCTTAGCTCATGAAAGTTTTACATAAGTAAGTAGGTATTTTTGTTTCCTAATTTATCATTATAGGAGTTGAACTTTAGGGTATTATTGATATCACCGAGAGTGAATAATTTATTAAATCTATGGGGTGCACCTTCTTTTTAATTGAAGTAACAAGTTCTCTTATCAGTTTATTTTAAATGGTAGGTACCTATACTACTCTCACATTGCCTGTACTATTTTAATCAGATTATAATATATATCTACGTAAATGTTATTTCTGTCTTTCATTGAGGTGTTTTACTATAATCCAACAGAACAAGAAACTACAACCCCTTAGAGTCTCATGCAATAACTTAGTAGGACTATTCTATTTTTGAGCTAGCCGGAGAATCCCTGCTAGGTTAGAGTATAACAACGAACGTTATAAGTTGGCGCCACAACGTGTTTTAAATTTTATTTTAATTAATGGCATTTTACCTACCAGTTTTTTTTTGTTTCTGTTGGTTTTGGTAACACTTTCAGTGTTTTGACTTGATTTTGTAAGCTGGTAGCTTGAGGTTTTACTTGATTTTTTTTTTAACTTGAACAGTATTTAAAGAAACAAAACATAGATTTGTTTTTTGGTATTAAGTTATTTTAGTTGGTTCTACATAAGAGCAATAAATTGATACTGCATTTTGGTGTCGTGTGTTGACTTTAGAAGCTTATTTTGATTTAGATTGGATGCTGACCTTGGCATTCGCTGATATTTATTTATTTTTTTTAATGGGTTTATCTTGAATTTAAGCCCACAGGCCCGATTAGATAAATATTATAGATTTTTTTTTTTTATGCATTCTTAATTGATTTATTGGCTCAATTGGCTGCAGGTAGAATCTTGTTTACCCTTGTGGTGGTAGGCATTTATTATTTATTTACGTGTTTTGACTCTATAAAAATGAGACCCCCCAGAACATAGCCTAATTATCCATGTCATTTTTAATTTAATTTTTTTATTTTTTTTTGTTTTTTTTTGCCAAAGTGGCTTGAAGAAGCAAACCATATATAAGTAGTTGCTTTATTTTTCTGATTTTTTTTCTATTGTTTTTCTGGTTCCGCTCTTGAACATTATTGAGAATTTCTTGTTTTGAAATAGCAGTGTTTATTATTTTCAAATTTTCAAAATGCCTTTCAAACTGGATGTTGATAGACTTGTTAAGGATGAGTTGGTTTATGAGCTCAAGATAAGAGGTATAGCTGAGTCTGATAATGTTGACGCTTTAAGGAAAAGTCTGAGAAGTGCTATTTCTATTGAAAAAGATTCTTCTTTTGTTTTTCATTTGCCTTCAGTAGAAAGTAACTTGGATGAGTTGGTCATCTGTGAGGCGAAGCTAAAAGACATTTCAAGTGTATTATCAACTTTTTCTGGTTCTACATCTCAGGTTAGGAAGATTGAAACAAAGATCTGTCACATAAACGATAGGCTTCATCGCTTTAATGCTAAAGATGATGATTTATTGGAAAAGAGATCAACACTTCTGAGAGAATTGATGAACTTGATTGCCGAATATAATAGTAAAGTTGGATCCTTGCAGCATCCACAGATAGCGCAACAACAAAACAGTCCTGCAGATCCAAACTTTTCTGTATCAGGGTCTGGAAATGTTACTCCAATTATTCCAGTACACACCTCTTCACCTAATCAGCCTTCGACCTCAAACAGCGCTGCTGTTAACCAAGTGTTTTCCAGTATACAAAGTGTGCCTGTTTACAAATGGCAAATTAAATTTTCTGGTAAACCTTCTGAAAGCTTCAATGCTTTCCTGGAGGAGGTGGATGAGCATTGCCGTAGCAGATGCGTGGATAAGGCACAGCTTTTTGCGTCTGCAAGAGATTTGTTTGCAGGGGATGCGTTGCGGTTATACAGCTGGCTGAGAAGATTCGTTTCTGACTGGGATGGTTTAGTTGCTTTGATGAAGGATGAATATATTCCGTCGGCTGACAAACTGTGGCAGCAAATTCTTGCACGAACTCAGGGGGAATCTGAATCAGTTTGTTTGTATGTGGCTATCATGATTGGTTTATTTGATCGTATGCCCACTCCAGTAACCGATTCTTTGCGATTGCAGGTACTGCGTAAAAATATTCTTCCGTTCTTTCAGGAACGCTTAGCATTAACTGAGATTAAAACGCCCTTTGAATTGATCGAACTATGTAGGAAGTTAGAAATAGCTCGCGATTCAGTTAGCTCTTTCAAACCACCGAACCTTTCATCTTTGTCTTTAGAACCAGATTTGGCGTATGTAGGTTTACCGCGCAGAGCTGGAAATAGACTCGATGAAATTAATGTCCGCGAACTTGTTTGTTGGCGTTGCAAAGAACGTGGTCATGTTGTGAAGGATTGCAGCAGACCGAAGCATGATTTTCAGTGCTACAGTTGTGGTCGTGCTGGTTTCACAAAAGCAACATGCCCAACGTGTAAAAAAGGTTCAAATTCGCGATCACATAATAACGCGCAACCACAGAATGACACTTCTAGAGAAACTTGGCAACGCAATAGACAAAGCTATGACAATAATCGGCACAACCATAACAACCGTCGCGACAACGCACCTACGAATTCGGGAAACGGTCAGCAGAGGCGGTAGGCGACCGAACTTTTGTCTCTAATAATGTTAACTCGGTCGAACATATTAAAAATAAATTTGTTTTGGACTATATTTTGGCTCAGGGAGGAGATGGAGAATGTCCTTATGTTAAAATTGAAATTTTGGGTATTCCGATTTTTGGTCTTCTGGATAGCGGAGCTAACAAGGTATTTATGAATTCGGATGGTTGGGATGTATTAAAAATTCTTGGTGTTAGACTTCGTAAATCGGATGTTTCTTGTCGTGTGGCAAACGATGGTGAATGTCACTGTGTAGGAATAGCATCAGCTCCAATACGTTTGGGCGACGTAGTTAGGGTTATAGATGTGTATATCGTTCCCCAATTGAGGCACAAATTAGTGTTGGGTATTGACTTCTGGATTAGGATGGGAATAGTTCCAGATGTGAGGAAGGGAGAATGGCGTTTTTCTGATGTTGAGTTGAGCGAACCAGTTTTGAGTTCTATCCAATCGGATTCAAATTTGAGACCTGATGAACTTGCCAGTCTTGATGAGGTAGTTGATGGTTATTTTTCTTCTGTCGATCCTGATAAGCTAGGTTTTACAGGATTGGTTCAACATAAAATTAGTCTCACTAAGACAGAACCCATTAAACAAAGATACTATCCAGTCTCACCATTCAAGCAGGAGATTATAAATGCTGAATTGGACAAGATGATTAAGTTGGGAGTTGTGGAAAAATCCAATAGCGGTTGGTCGTCTCCAGTTTTAGTTGTACCAAAGAAAGATAATACATGGCGGTTCTGTCTCGACTATCGAAAGTTGAATCGAGTCAGTGAACGAGATGCATATCCTCTTCCCTACATCTCGGATATCCTACGCAAACTAGGCGGCGCTAAATATCTATCTACCTTGGACATTGCTAGCGCCTATTGGCAAATTGAGGTTGAACCATCTTCTCGCCCTTATACGGCCTTCACTGTTCCGTCTAGAGGATTGTATCACTTTGTCCGGATGCCTTTCGGGTTACATAATGCACCAGCTACGTTCCAGCGTTTGGTGGACAGTTTATTTGGTCCAGAACTAGAACCATATGTGCACAGGTACCTTGACGATGTCATTATAGCGACTCCATCCTTTGAAAAGCATCTGGAGGTGTTGAAACTTGTTTTTGCACGTCTCAAAGAGGCTAACTTAACCCTTAACAAGACCAAGTGTTACTTTTGTCGACCTGAACTTAAATTTCTGGGTTTTGTTGTTAATCGCTCTGGTATAGCTGTTGATCCTGCCAAGGTGGAAGCAATAATCAATATTGAACGACCAAAGTCTGTGAAGGAGGTGCGAAGGATAATCGGGATGATTTCCTGGTATCGTCGTTTTGTGGATAATTTTTCCGATTTGCTGGCTCCTCTCACAGCACTTTTGCGAAAAAATAAGAAGTTCCTCTGGGACCCTGCTTGTGAAGAATCCTTTATTAAAATCAAAGATGCTCTTGTTTCGGCACCCATACTTGCCTGTCCTAATTTCAAACATCCATTCTATGTCCAGACTGACGCTTCTGCTTATGGGCTTGGGGCAGTCCTGACGCAAAAGTACGACGGTCGCGAGTTTGTGATTTATTATTTGTCGCGCTCGTTGTCTCGAGCTGAAAGAAACTACTCCAGTACCGAACGAGAATGTTTGGCAGCATTGTGGGCAGTGGAAAAGCTTAGATGTTATCTGGAGCTCTCGAAATTCTATTTGATCACAGATTGTCATTCTCTTTTATGGCTGGAAAATCCAAAGGATCCACAAGGTCGACTTGGTCGCTGGGCTTTGCGTTTACAGCAGTTCGAATATGAGGTGATTCATCGACGAGGCAAAGATCATGTAGTGCCAGATGCACTATCCAGGGCTGTACCTTACAACTTAGAGGTAAATTTTATAGATGTACAAGATGTGAAGGATCCTTGGTACATAAAGATGCGTGGATTGATTGAAAAGTCGCCTTTAAAATATTCCAAGTGGAGGGTTGAACATGGGAAGATCTATAAATATCTTGAACCCGACTATCAGTATCTTCGGGATGGCACAGATTACTGGAAACTGGTGATTCCTAAAGAAATTCGTAGCGATATTCTTCGTAAACATCACGATGATAAGACTGCTGGTCATTTGGGTACATATAAGACTTTCCATCGTCTTTCTCGACTTTTCTATTGGCCGAAAATGAAAAGCGACGTCGCTTCTTGTGTCAGGAGGTGTAAAATCTGTTTAAAGACAAAACCTGAACAAAAGAGACCAGCTGGACTTATGGGTAAACAGATGGACATTACTAAGTGTTGGCAGGTTGTTAGTACCGATCTATGTGGACCTCTTCCAAAATCTTCTCATGGCCATCAGTATGTTCTGGTGGTGACTGATAACTTCAGTAAGTTTAGTATGTTTTTCCCATTACGTCGTGCTACAGCTACTGCGGTAACAAAGGTTATAAAGGAAAACCTCTTTATGATGTTTGGAGTGTGTCAACAGCTACGTTGTGATAACGGTGTACAGTTTAAAAGTCGTGAATTCAGAAACCTTTGTGATTCTTACGGTGTTAAGATCTTGTATAATCCCAATTACTCTCCTCATTGCAATCCCACTGAAAGAGTGAATCGGGTATTAAAATCCATGTTATCAGCATATGTTGAGGATAATCATCGGAAATGGGATGAGTGTCTCGCTGAACTTGGTTGTGCTTATCGCAGTGCACGTCACGAAGTCATAAATGCAACTCCTTATTTTGTGAATTTTGGACAAGAAATGGTAATTCATGGAAATGAATACAATTCGCGCTTGGACCCAGAGAACGACAGGTCAGTTGATGTTGATAAGTCAGGAAATTTATCGAAACTGAGAGAGTTTGTGAAAAAGAGGCTGGATAAGGCATATATGAGGTCTCGTGATCAATATAATCTCCGTAGGAGGCACGTTGAATATGGTGTGGGAGATTCTGTGTGGAAAAGGCAGTTTGTCTTGTCCGACGGGGCAAATTATTTTGCTTCTAAGCTTGCTGGCAAATTTTGTGGACCGTTTAGAGTTCGTAAGAAGATAGGTTATTGTACCTATGAATTGGAAGATGGGAATGGAGTTTCCGTGGGTAATTTTCATGTTAAGGATCTGAAACCAGATCCAGGAGATTAGTTGTTGTTTAATTTTTTTTATTATTTTTCTTGCTGTTCTTCTTGCAATTATTTGGTTAGTACCAGGTTGATGTATTTTGTCAAAAATAAATTTCATTTATTTTTGAAAGGAAGGAAAGGTGGAGTTGTAACGTTCCAAAATCACCATTAGAGGTTTTACTAGCTTTGGGTTAGGTATTTGTTTTGAAACCATTTATTTTCTGCCGGCTAAACTGGCCGTCTGCAAACAAAGGAAAATAACACATAAATATATGAACGTAATACTTTACTTACCTTATTCCCAAGAGCTGGGGCTTCCTTGATTTGACTCGCCGAGTTGTTGTCATGGTGAGAGTAGGGATGGCTTTATTTTTTTGCACTTCGGTATTTTCTTTCTTATCTAGAAATAATTCATATATTGACTATAAATTTATAATACAAAACTTACCTTGGGATTTTCTAAGTTTGTTTTGGTTGGCTTGCTGAAATCAATAATCATCAGCTGATTGTATTTGTACGTCATCGACGCTGCGTTCACGGGTTGACGATCTACTGTAAGATCGTATCGATTCGCCAAGTACCGAAATACTCGGAACAGGGAACAATATTTTGAACTAGGTGCACTAAGTGCAATGCTCGAATTTGTTTCTACCCCATTAGTTCTGTTGCTACTCCACTGGTGTTGCTGCTCGCTGTAGCAACCTTGTTTTCTCTTGACGTTATTTCGTGTGCATGGCGCATGTTCTTACCAGGTTAGGTTTCTTCATTGGAACCCTGGTGAAAATCTTTCTTCTTCTCGAAACCTTCAAGAACCACCGACATCTTGTTCCTAGACCCATTTTAGAAATCCAAAGTCCATGTGCAAGTAAATTTTTGGCCAAGTGTCCATCCATTGCGGGATTTATTTTACTGAGCACACAAATAAAATAGTTCTGTTAGATTCGTTGAGGCTGCTTTGCCGGTGCTTTGTTGCACGTTGATTGGAACTGTTTTACCTTAGTAGGGATTTTGTTGGAACTTTGGTAAGTTGGCACGTGTTGCTTACTTTAATTTGGGCTTAGAATTTTTATTACTTCTTATAGGATTTCTTACCACCCGGCAACTACGTTGTCCGAGTTAGGAGAGAGGCACCACCACAAGGCTTTCAAGTTTTCAAATTACAAGTTTTTCAAGGATTTTCCAAGCTTTCAAGATTCAAGTTTTTGAATCCACGTGATGCCCGTGTCGTCGTTTTGAATTCATATATCGAACTTCAAGTAGAGGACTGCTTCAGCCAAGTTACAAGTTGCAATCCTCTTCCGTCAGGCCTATTCTGGTTTGAAACCCAGTCACACACACACACACAAGTCAACCAGAAGTAATTGTGAACGACGTATCAAGTAAGATAACTTTAGCTATTTTTCTTCTCAAGAATCAAGGGAAATTCCTAAACTTCAAGTACTTGACTAAGTTAGGTATTAACCGTAAGTGTATGGATTTGTTTAATTGTTTATAATATTCAAGTGGGAGCTTAGCTCATGAAAGTTTTACATAAGTAAGTAGGTATTTTTGTTTCCTAATTTATCATTATAGGAGTTGAACTTCAATTCAATTTTCAATTTTATTTATTAATCCATCTTTATAAAAAAGTACATAAAGTGTATGTTTTGGAACGTCAACAAAAAAACAGTGAAAGGCTAAAGCTATGGCCACATAAAAATATGTAGCAATTGTCAGGTATAAAAACTTGCCTAAAAATAAACTTACGAAAAACATATTACCTTAGCTTAGCAATAGACATCCTACCAATAAACAGATAAACAAATCACACAATTAAAAAACAAAAACAAAGAAAACCAGCAAAAGTAAAAAATTATTATTATAAAATTAGATATTAAAATTATTTTCTTTCATGAAATCTTGGATAGAATAATATGCTCGATCACAAAACAGCCTTTTAATTTCCCTTCCAAACTGTTTGCTATTTAAACATTTCACTGATACAGGTAACTTATTATATAATATCACAGCATTGTAATCGAGAGAATGTTCAAAGTTTGTAGTTCTGTGCCTCGGAACAGTCAGGACATGGGCATTTCGCGTTTGATGGTTATGTCCATCAGATAATGCATTGTAGTCCCTAATATTAGCTTTAATGTATTGAAGGCATTTATACATATAAATACACGGCACAGTCAATACGTTTTTACTTTTAAAAAGAGGTCGACAAGACTGTTGGGATTGTAAATTAAAAATGAGCCTTAATATTCTTTTCTGGATTACGAAAACTCTTTGTGATTCTGAGCATTTTCCCCAAAACATAATACTTAGGGAGATATGAGAGTAGCCTAGTGAGTAATAAATATTCATTAGGTCTTTGGAATCAAGTAAATTTTTCATCTGCAGGATTGCAAAATATGCACTATTTAGTTTTTTACAAATGAAATCTATATGTGTATCCCATGAGAAATTGCCTTTTATATGTGTTCCAAGAAACTTGGTATCTAGGGACAGGCGCAGCGCATTACTTGGTAAACATTTTTTTAGATTAAAATTTAAATATGCGGTTTTGTCTTCATTTAAGACCAGTTTATTTCTTTCACACCAGACCATCATTTTTTCTAGAGTTGTGCTTACTTTTTTATGCAACTTTTCGGGAGTACTCGCAGAAACAGTTACTGACGTGTCGTCTGCATACATAACAATTACATCGTCGCCCATATGATCTGGCAGGTCGTTTATGTATACCAAAAAAAGAAGGGGCCCCAGTATAGATCCCTGTGGGACCCCTAACTCTAAATTGAATCGCTCCGATAGCTGCCCATTACATTTTATTAAAATAGAACGATTTGACATAAAAGACCCAATGCAACTCTTTATTGACCCTCTGATTCCCACTTGTTCCAACTTATCCAACAATACATCTCTATTTACCAAATCAAACGCTTTAGTTAGGTCGAAAAATATTGACACCACGTATTTGCCCTCGTCGACTTCTCTATAAACGTTCTTCAAAAAATTAGCAGTGGCAGTCTCAACTGAGCGTCCAGTTCGAAAACCATGTTGCATATTCGACAGTATTTTTTTTTTTTTCAAAAAAACTTATCATCTTATCGTAAATTACCTTTTCTACTACTTTTGAAAAGACACTAACTATCGAAATAGGTCTGAAATTTTGAATATCTGATTGATCACCTTTTTTGAAAATGGGAGATACTACAGAGGTTTTCAAGATATCCGGAAAGCTTCCCGACTCTAGGCACATATTAATGAGAAATAAAAGTGGGTCTATCAAATTAATCGCAATCTTTTTAAACAAAATTGGAGATATTCCATCAAGTCCATGAGATTTTTTATTTTTTAGGCTATTTATTATAGAAGCCAGTTCATCCTTGGTGACGTCAGCACAAAAAATTGACTCCTGACATGCTTTTGAGGTTGTATGAGGCAGTGATAAATTATAGCCAAAACGCTCGTCATATTTTTTTAAGGCAACAGTAGAAAAATACTCCCCAAATTCGTTTGCTATCAATCCGCCCTCAGAAACCAATCTACCATTTAAATTAATTGTCGTAATATCATTTTTACGTTTTTCCCTTCCAAGTGTGGAATTTACAATATTCCAGATTGCTTGGGATTTATTGTCCGCGTTATTTATTTTATTTTTAATAATGTTTTTCTTTGATTCTCGAATTAGCTTTTTATAATTGTTTTTTCGTACTTTATACTGAGCATGCGCTTCTGGGCAGTCTGATCTTTTTATAATTTTAAAAGTTGATTGCAAGTGCTTTTTCTCATTTTTTAGATTTTGGTTGTACCAATTTTTATTTCTATTTTGATTTCTGTCATTTTTAACTACTTTTTTAACAGGACATGATGCATTAAAGCACCAAATGACATTTTCTATAAAAAAATCAAATGCATCATTTAGGCCAAGGTTATTTATTTTAACCCATTCCATTTTATTAAGTAAAAATTTAAATTCATTTATGTTTAAGTCACTACAGCAGCGCTTGGTGATATTTCTTCTAGCGGTTTTTGTTGGAGAATTCCGAGTGCAAGATAATCTGGCGACATGGGCAAGATGGTCTGCCAAACATGGATCAAAGATTTCCACAGTAAATATACTTTCAGGGATGTTAGAAACCATGTAGTCAATGCAAGTTTTCGTAATTCTACCATTTCCGTTCATGCTTATCCGAGAAGCTTCTTTTTTTGGCAAGCCCAAAGAAAAACAGTTGAACAAATCACTTAGCATTTTGGAAGCAAGCGAATTATTGTCTAAATAATTTATATTAAGATCGCCGCATAGGATCACATATCTGTGGCGACTTAAAATTTTCTTAAGTGCGGCTTCCAGATGTTTAAAAAAAACGATAATATCGCCACTAGGAGGCCTATAAACACTGCAGATAGCTACTTTTTCCGTGTCATTTACATACAGACACACGGCACATAACTCGATAACACATTCCACCGAGCATGTCCTCAAACAGCAAATCTCCATAAACCTAAAACTATCTCTTATATAAATAGCAGAGCCACCGTGTATATGTTTATCTCGAGAAAAATGGGAAACTAATTTAAAACCAGGTATGTTAATGCTCAATATATTATCCCCTGTGATCCAATGTTCCGAGACACAGAAACAAGCCAAATTCATATCTTCAACCAAATTACTAACTAAGTCTATCTTATTAACTAAGCTTTGGACATTCACATGACATATATTTATATTTGAGACATCTGAGACAAACGGGGGTATAAAAAATTCGTTTGTACATTCAATAAATTATTTTCTATGGGACTGGTACTTGTTTCTATTTCATTCGGTGATAAATCTTTATTTTTAGTCGCAGGACTATTTACTACCGTAGTGTTTATTCCCTCAGTTATGTCGGGTTGTATTAAATTTAGGCCTTGCGTCTCAGCTGTGCTCAAACCACACGGAGTGTGCATTGAACGAGTTTCCGTTGTTTGGGTAGAACCATTTTCCGTAACTTGATTGGTGTTTATTAATATTAGGTTCTTCGGTAAAGGATTATTTCCTAATATAATTCGGTCATAAATTAAGTTACCTAATTTCTTTTTTGATAGAGTTTTAATTCCAATATTAGCATCAATATAACTGAAAATGCCGGGCAAACATGAGTTTAATTTGCATATAAAGCGATTTAGGTTCTTGTTAAAATTATATATTAGCCTATTTTGTGACTGGTTATATGGTACCCCAACAAAGGAAATGTTTGTGTTTGGACATAACTTCAATTTATTCCAGAGCTCCTTACATTTAGGGTAGTCAGAAGAGTTTGAAAAATTATTTGATCCCGCCATTATTACAATGTGGTCGTCTAAGGTAAAATTGCAGGAAAGTTCTTCAATATTTTCAATGACGTTTTTGAACCTTGCACCCGGTTTATAAATACATTGTACCTGGTAGTTCTTAGAGTTTAATCTATTTCTTAGCAGTTTGTCTACATTATAACCAAAATTATCTGAGAGAACTAGGATATTTTTGCGTTTCACTTCCAATTTCTGACATAATGGTGAACGTGAAAGAGTTTCATCATTTACAGGATGCACTAGTCTGGTTGTGCGGGCTGGTGTCGTTGGCGTCCTTGGCGATTCCGATTCCACCACAGAATTCAGCACCGTTCGCGCTATCGATTTAATTTGTGGAGGTTCCGTTGGTATTGATGTTTCCGTAGTAGTAGTACTGAATGCGTTCCTGAATTCCATTTCAGTTTGCGTACTACCTAAGCTGAACACCTTATTTGTATATACACTTAGGTCCAATTTCAGTTTTTTAATGTTTTCTTTGAGTTCGATGATGGTCTTTTCATTTTCGGTAATAATTTTGTTTAACTCATCCTCCCTTATAGAGGCCTCGTTTAAGAGATTTTCATGTTCTCTCTTTAACTTTTCTATATGTTTGGTTTTTAAGTTTGAATCAAGTAAAAGTTCACTTAATGTTTCTTCCAGTGTGGCATTTTTTTCTTCGATTATACTTATTGAGTCTTCCAGATCAATCATTTCGCATGTGCAACAGTTTACTTTATTTCCCTTGATTACATTTAGGGTTCCCTTAAATTTTCCGTTTGTTACACAGTTTCTGTGAATAATTTCGTGACATTGAGTACATACGTAATACGACGTATATAGTCTCTGACAACATTTAAATCTACCAGACATTCTGGAACGAAGCTGGAGATGTAGAAGATTTGACTTGTAGACTGCGCAAACAAGCAAATTTGCGGCAAAAAAATACAGGTGGTTCTTTGTTATGATTGATATTAATTTAACTTACAGGTAATTTGGGTAAAATTTTTGTCTAGAACTCAGCTAGGATCCCTTCACTACCGATTTGACTGTTTTTTGGTAAATTTTTAATTCAAAAACTAATCACAACAAGACTTTTTAATGAACGACCTTCACAACGGTCACGATACGTTGCTCTTTTTTTGTCTAATAATAATAATAATAATAATAATAATAAACTTTAGGGTATTATTGATATCACCGAGAGTGAATAATTTATTAAATCTATGGGGTGCACCTTCTTTTTAATTGAAGTAACAAGTTCTCTTATCAGTTTATTTTAAATGGTAGGTACCTATACTACTCTCACATTGCCTGTACTATTTTAATCAGATTATAATATATATCTACGTAAATGTTATTTCTGTCTTTCATTGAGGTGTTTTACTATAATCCAACAGAACAAGAAACTACAACCCCTTAGAGTCTCATGCAATAACTTAGTAGGACTATTCTATTTTTGAGCTAGCCGGAGAATCCCTGCTAGGTTAGAGTATAACAACGAACGTTATAAAGTGCTTCCGATTCCATACCTTCATTGAGCAATGCTTTAAAAAAATGGTCCCTAACACAATATGTAAATCATAAACAGATTAATACCTTGTTCACAATTTTAAAGCCATATCATAATGATTTACCATTGGATAGCAGAACTCTTCTCGGGACTCCTCGCCTATTAAATATTAGCTCAATGCTTTCACAGAACAATACAGAAGGAGAGTACATCTATTTCGGTATACAGAAAAATCTAGAAGGGCAATTGTTACGTGGAAACTTGAGAAATGTACTTAATGAAAGAAATATTACCACCATTCAATTAAAATGTAATGTAGACGGTTTAAAGATACATAAGAGTACTAATATAGACTTTTGGCCTATTCTAGCAGCCGTGTTCATTGAAGACTTACAAACTAACCCCTTTGTGGTTAGCATTTATATGGGAGACAGTAAACCGAAAAGTCTAGAAAGTTTTTTGAAAGATTTCATAGCAGAAACTAAATTTCTTTCAGAGACAGGTCTCACCTCTGGAACAACAACGTTTTCGTTTGAACTCAAATATTTTATTTGTGATGCTCCGGCAAGAGCGTTTTTAAAAAATGTTAAATGTCATAATGGGTATTACGCTTGTGAGAGATGTAATGTAAAAGGGATAAAAATCAATGGTCGTTTTATTTATAGAGTTGACGAAAAAGAAGAAAAAAGGACACATAACATTTTTGAATCAAATTCATAAGGGTCATCATTTAGGTACAACCCCATTAATTGAAATAGAAAAATTCGACATGATATTCGGCTTTCCCCTAGATTATATGCACATGGCTTGTTTGGGAATAATGCGACGTCTGTTGAACTTTTGGTTCAAATCAGACTCAGAGTTTAGACTGAGTCCCACATATCGAAGAGAAGCATCTGCTAGAATGATGAGAATAGCTTCATGGATCCCAAAGGAGTTTTGTAGGCGTCCAAGATCATTTTTAGAATTAGATCGTTGGAAAGCTACGGAATTTCGGTTGTTTTTATTATATATTGGAGTGTATGTATTAAAGGGCATTTTATCAAATGAAAAATTTAAACATTTTGTTCATTTTGTCTGTGCAATGCGCATTATATGTTCGAGAAAGTTTTCGAAAGCTTTAGGTGACACTGCAATAAACTGTATAAAAGAATTTTGTACAAAGTTTGAAAATCTATATAATCCCCAGATTGAACCAATATTCAATACGCATTCCATTTACCACTTGGTCCAAGATTCAGTTCAGAGAAATGAAAATCCTGAAGACATGAACTGTTTCATATTTGAAACTTTTTTAGGACAGTTAAAGAAAATGATAAGAACACCAAACAAACCTCTCTCACAAGTATGTAAAAGACTCTCCGAACAAAAAGATAAAATAATCATAACAGATAGTGGCATCCCACAATGTCTCATTATATACGAAAAATGTGGGAACATTATTAAAGCCATAAGGTATAAAAATATGTATATTTCAAAATTAAAAAAAGACTCATTTATTTTACTTTCAAATAAAAAAGTTATGTCAGTAAATCAGATTGATAAAGCACAAAATTCTGAAGTTGAGATCCGTAGCTCAGTTTACCAGTGTACAGAAACATATTTAGTTTTTCAACAATAGCTTCCTCCTCTTTAGATATGTACAAGATTAAAAACTTAAGTCAATTTCAGTTTGCTGTCTCCCTCAATGATATTATTACAAAGTGTATTGTTTTTCCTTTAAGTGATTGTAATTATTTCGGTGCTGTAGGACTCTTACATGTTAATTATTAATTATTAAAGCTCAAAGCTCGGATTATAGGCAAAAACTTAGTTATAAAAAATGCAGGACCATGATGCAGTTGATGTAGGAGTCAACATTCATTATTTAATTATATACAGGGTGTCCGGAAAATGGCGTAAAAGCTTTCCACTACGTATTGTTCGTCGTTTTTAAGCTGACACTTTCGATATGAGGCGCGAGGGGGTTAAGCATATGGCAAAAACAGAGGTGACGTCAGGTGACCATTGGCTTTCTAATGTTGGGAGCCACCAGCTCACATTCTTTTGAAGTATCAGATTAAAATCGTCAGACTGTAGTAGGGAACCCTTTGAGTAACCCTAAAAAAATAATTTGAAAAAATCCTCCTTGGCCATTCTCAGTATATGAAGAGGTAAATGTGAAAATTCAACTTTTTTGTTTTTTTTTTTTAACTGCAATATTTCTCACAAAGTGTTATGCATTATGAAAATTGCAAAATCTCTAAATTACAACAGGAAAAATTGATCAGAAAATATTTTTTAGTCACCTTCGAATTTTTCAGGTAATTACATACATACATAGGTATGTCTTTAATTTAATTCTATAACAAATTGTCAACGGGATATTTTCTTTGTGTCGCCATTGTTTTTAAAATTGGCACCACTGAAAATATCTAGTTTTTTTTTTTTCAAATTATGTTGCCTATAAATCCGAGCTTTATTATTTATTGTGTAAAATCCTAATTTTTATGTTGTAAATATCATCAATCTAATTATAAGAAGTATATGTAAAACAATTATTATATGTGTTGGTTAAAATCAATTTTCTCCTGATAGATCTCAAACGATAAATAAGCCGCACTATGGCAAGCTGGGATATAGTGGTGTTCTCGAAAGACAACAGCTGCGAATTTTTACCGTCTTCCTGGGCAGTAGATTCAGAAAAAAAACTATATTTATGGCCTAAGAAACTTCCTCCAAATCAAATTGAAAAGTTGAGGAACAATTGTGCTGAGCCAACATTAAATATTGACTATGAAGAGTGGGCTGCCACTTGTAAGGCTACCGTATATGATATTGTGGAAGCTCAAAAACTTGCTGAAAAAGCAACATATACGTCAAATTTGTCTTCAGAGGACGAGGAAATGGAAGAAATACCTATTGAAGGGACACAGGATGGAAAAACTATGGAGACAGGCAGTGTTGGTTCACTGAAAAGATACGGCAACGAAAGTAGGTCACTTTCAAATAACAATACTCCTAAAAAACTGAAATTATCATCCACAAAAGAACTGAAAACTCCAAGATTAAAAGGTATGACTTTTTGTATGTTTCTTCATTTAATTTGAACAATATTAAATTAGTTTTTATTTTTAGAAGCATTTCAAGCTACGCAGCATCCCGATACATCCAACCAAGTTGGTTCCACAAATAAACAAAATGGTAAAGGGTAGTATTTCCCAAGATTAATTCATGATCTGATTTTTTTTTAGATCATGTTGAAATACTTAAGGAGTTAAAAAAAATAACCAAAACTTTTGCTGGAACGAACCACGAAATATCTGAGATCAGAAAAGATATAAATGAAATAAATATTAAATTAAATGCACTAAATGAAAAATCAACAAAATCAGCATTCCCAAATTTTTCAAAATTCAACCTACCATTAACGACTCAGTTGGAAATAGACGAAATAGAAAAAAACATTGAGGACACTTCCAGTGAAGACTTTCGAGATTTGGTAACCGCCTGTTCTAAATACTAAAATACCTAATATATCATTTTTAATTATATGTTAACATCCTTGCACATGTTGGTGGAGTGACTGTAAAAAAAAACGTTCACATAATGATGAAAAAATTGATGAATCGTGATCTGAGTCTTCAATACTCGGCACATGGAAAAAAACAAAAACAAAATTTTTCAAAACTAAGCCTTTGTAAAGCTGTATTAGGTAGATACAATTCCTCATATTTTTGATGCATGTAGTATCCCTACTTTAGAATAGGCAAAATAATGGCATGCATTATTTTTTTTTACACTGTAGAATATAATTATTTTATTTTTTATTCCAGAAGCTGTTAAGATGAATTTTCAGTCTGCGACAGACTTAGAAATTACCCAAAACATTGGGCTTTCACTAGCTACTGCTGGTGATCGAGAGGGGGGAAGGAGCAATAGAGGACTAGGTTAGATATTGATACCTATTTCAAATATTGATTTCATGAACATTATTTTTAGCTTCTACTAGGGCAGAAAAGTAATGTAGAAGCTGGATGGAATAAACAGAACTAATAATTTTTATTTTATTATTTTTTTTTTTTAGAAATTATTATATTTTGTTTAAGTTTTTTAGGAATACATATATTTCTGTTTTGTGCCAAATATTTTTACAGGACTATTAATTTTTATTTTTCTATTTTGCTTTATTTATTTATTTTTCTTTTTTAAGAAATTATTATATTTTGTTTGAGTTTTTTTAAGAATATAATATATATTTCAGTTTTGTACCAAATGCTTTTTCTTTCAATTCACACAGACAATATCATCATGCCTAACTTACTATATCGATAAGCCACTTTTTCACTGGTCGCAAGCAACATTGAAAACTGAAATTGAAATTTAATTTAATTTTCAACTGACCATAACTGCAATATTTTTTTCATTTTTTCTATAGCTATACAGAAGACGCCCAATGTGAATTATCATGGTTAACCCAAAATTAGAATACAGTTTTGGGCTACTATTAGCATGCAGGTGACTCGGCATTGAATATTGGGTCAATATTAGCCTTAATAGAATGTGCCATTAGTCATTCAATTTTGGACTCTTGAATTCAAATTTTGGGCCAATGATAAAATACCACTTTCGGGCCAGTATTGATCCAACAATAAACGTCCATGTAGGCCCAACAGTAATTATCAATATTGGCCAAACAATGACGAAGTTATATTGGTCCATACTAGTTTCTTTAGATAAGCTCAATATCGAATGTGGACATTCTGCAATATTGATCCAACAAGATTCGCCAATATAGGCCCAACAGTAATTATCAATATTGGCCAAACAATGACGAAGTTATATTGGTCCATACTAGTTTCTCTAGATAGGCGCAATATCGAATGTGGACATTCTGCAATATTGATCCAACAAGATTCGCCAATATAGGCCCAACAGTAATTATCAATGTTGGCCAAAAAAAATTGCGCCAATAATGGCCCAACATAATATCCCTATGTTGGCTCGATAGTGGGTATGTCAATATTAGCGGTACAAGGTCGGGCCAATCTCAGAATACAATAATTATGGGCCAAATTTGATCTGCCAATAATGGCATACCTTCCTGGGCCAACATTAGCATATTCTGTTGGTTCATTATTGGCGCAATTTTTTTTGGCCAATATTGAAAATTACTGTTGGGCCTATATTGGCGAATCTTGTTGGATCAATATTGCAGAATGTCCACATTCGATATTGAGCCTATCTAGAGAAACTAGTATGGACCAATATAACTTCGTCATTGTTCCAATATTGGAACAATAAGGGTGTGCTACTTGGGCTCTTGTCCTCTTGTGGTAACAGTATATTTCTTAACTAGTGCGGGAACTTTCCACCTTGAAACTTTTCCGCACGCGATAGCTTGTTTGCCGAACGACTCGTAGCGGAGTTCGGCCAAACAATCAAGTGAGGAGAAGAGACTTTCCGCACGATTAGGAACACTATTTTTTCTACGAGATGTAGGTAAGTTAATATTTGTACCTATACAATTTACCAATTTCAGATATAGAACTGGAGTAAAACACACAGTCTATCTTCACTCTTTATTTTACAAAAATAATCAGTTGGAAGGGGGGTTGTACATGTTTCGGATCTATCATAGATCCATCATCAGCATAAGTTCAAATGGCACAGGGAAAATATGGTCATATACGACATGCCTAAGTATAATAATTATACATAAAAATATAAGTGTTCATGCTGTTATCAGCATAAAGTTGGTGGCTAAAGCTGCATCCAACACAGAACACATTTACAAAACAAAGGTGAAGATTGAAAAAATTATTTTATTAACATTAGAAAAATAGGACTGCCACACAAACACAGAATATGCCTATAGGAGGCGGAATTCTGGACGCTCATCTGTACTTCTGGATGTTAGTGGGTGTTAGCTTTTAGTTGTTAATCAAATTTCAAAAATTTACTTAATGAAAATCGTGCTGTCTGCACGAGGAGTAAGAATGTAATGGAGATGAGGAAGAAGATGTGTTTGTGTGGCAGTCCTATTTTTCTAATGTTAATAAAATAATTTTTTCAATCTTCACCTTTGTTTTGTAAATGTGTTCTGTGTTGGATGCAGCTTTAGCCACCAACTTTATGCTGATAACAGCATGAACACTTATATTTTTATGTATAATTATTATACTTAGGCATGTCGTATATGACCATATTTTCCCTGTGCCATTTGAACTTATGCTGATGATGGATCTATGATAGATCCGAAACATGTACAACCCCCCTTCCAACTGATTATTTTTGTAAAATAAAGAGTGAAGATAGACTGTGTGTTTTACTCCAGTTCTTTAACTATCCTCTTCACTGTGAGACATGGACTACTATTTCAAAATTTCAGATATTCTTACCTTTCTGCACTATAGTGCGGAAATAGTACATTAAAATACAAGTTTCATAAAATGTCTTATGAAACGAATATTTTATACTATTTTTTCTATTTTGGTATTGTTTAATTAAAAAAACAAATTTTTCTTGGAAATTTTATTCTCATATTTCCTGATTTCATAGTTTAGGTTGGTAACACTACATGCCAAATATAGAAATCTTCTATTATAAAATAGCGAATGACAATTCGATGGCCATCAGTCAGTCAGTGTCACCAACCTCCGATAAGTAAAAAAGGAGTGTCACAAAGAGCTTCTTTTCAAAACTACTTTTAGTGTCGAAAAGACTTCGATATGACACCAAAATAGAAAAAGTACTTTTCCGCACTAATATTTGTACTTGTTCACCTATCAAAGTTAATATTTGTACCTATATAAATATTTACCGACCATTTTTTTCCCGACTTTTTTTTTCCCGAACTTTTTTTTGCATGTATGTTTTACTTATAAAAATGGTACAAAAACAGTATAATTAAATTATTCGAAAATTTTAGGTCCGACATCCAAAGCATATCATGCACTGATCTAAAAAATAAATGGATAAACAATCGTACAGCTCGATTGGCTAAACTTGTGCGAAAATTTGGGGTCGATATTCTATAGACAGTTGTGCAACGGAACAGCCTAACGCCTGCGCAGTGTCTTATCTTTCGAACAACTGTTCTAAATTTTGAAATTCCTTCGTTTTCATTGGCCAGATTCTCTGCACGCACAGTACATGTATCTACTGCGCACGCTCACAGCTGTCCCAGTCAGTTATTTTTGTTTGCATTATAACCTCGGAAATTAGCAGCATTAGAAGCGTTCTTTGTTTATCCATTTATTTTTGAGATCAGTGATATCATGTAACAGCTGACAGTCCTGGTATGTAAAACTACTATACAGGGTGTCCCACGAGGTTTTTCCCAAATGATAACTTCCGAACGCATCATCTTATGTTCCAAAAAAAAAAATCTTTCTAACAATTTCCATTGCCAACGAAAGCTCAGACCAATCAGTGTAGTTCAACGCCGGAAGGGGTATTTGCCCCCGGAGTAGTTGTTTCTGACTGGTCAACGAAGTTCAATTTTGCTTGAACAGGGAGCTTCAGCCTATGTCCTTCTGATGAGTCCTAACAAGGACGAAACGCATCAAGGATTGGCACGGGAAGCCTGAGTCCACTGCTCAGTGGGCCGATTCCCAAACAGGGACCGTAGTGTCCCTGTATTCACGTTGGTCATTACCTGAAAAAAATCTTTCTAACAATTTCCATTGCCAACGAAAGCTCAGACCAATCAGTGTAGCTCAACGCCGGTAGGGGTATTTGCCCTCGGAGTAGTTGTTTTTGACTGGTCAACGAAGATCAATTTTGCTTGAAAAGGGAGCTTCAGCCTATGTCCTTCTGATGAGTCCTAACAAGGACGAAACACGTCAAGGATTGGCACGGGAAGCCTGAGTCCACTGCTCAGTGGGCCGATTCCCAAACAGGGACCGTAGTGTCCCTGTATTTACGTTGGTCATTACCTGAAAAAAATATTTCTAACAATTTCCATTGCCAACGAAAGCTCAGACCAATCAGTATAGCTCAACGCCGGTAGGGGTATTTGCCCTCGGAGTAGTTGTTTCTGACTGGTCAACGAAGTTCAATTTTGCTTGAACAGGGAGCTTCAGCCTATGTCCTTCTGATGAGTCCTAACAAGGACGAAACGCGTCAAGGATTGGCACAGGAAGCCTGAGTCTACTGCTCAGTGGGCCGATTTCCAAACAGGACCGTCGTAGTATCCCTGTATTCACGTTGGTCATTACCTGGAAAAAATCTTTCTAACAAAATATTAGTTACCTATATAAATAAATTTTTAGCCGCTGAAAAGCTAATTCTCAAAGAAATTAAGAAGTTGAAACTGCCAGTGTTGATATTGAAAATATTCTCAACGAACAATGTCGGCTGCCAATCGCAGATAATGCTGTGAACGCATTGGAAGAAATTTTGAAATAAGATAAAAATATTGAGCTGTTGGTAATAATTTTCAAATAAATGTTATAAGATTTTGCAAAAACTGTTCGTTTTTTATAATTTTCCCTAGAGTCAACGATTGTTTCTTTGTGGGGGCGAAACCAGCCATGAGGCAATTTTTCTTATTATGAAAAAGCTATTTCCCAAAGATTTAGCACTTCTATATTCAGGAAGTGGAAAAAAGGGAAAGCCATTGTAAAAGTGTGCTCATTCACCATAATGTACAGATCTTAAGATAAACTCATTTACCATTTATTACCATATTTTAGCTTAGACAATTTAATATTCTTAATTTGGCAACATTGTATTTAGTTTCTAGAATACCTATATAAGCTGAGGCAGAGGTATGAAATACCTCCCAGACATACAATATATCTTGTACAGTAACTAGCATCAAGAAAGTGAGTTTTATTTTCAAAAGCTATAAGGGCAGTAATAAAATACAAAGTTACAATAACTTAATATGGTGTCAGGTGTAAAACCCAGTAAGATTTTTATAAAAAAAAGCGCTTCAAGAGCGGATGATGATGGATTTCCTGAGAGCACCACCGGCAATGAATTTTGTCACTGGGAATGTTGCCAAGAATTGGTCGAAATGGCAACGGAGAAAGCTGAAGCAGGAGAAAGTGTGAAAGTTGCAATTTTTCTGAATTTGATTGGAGACGACGGCGTGGAGATATTTAACACCCTCAGTATAAAAATGGATAAGGCCAAACTGGATGATGTCAAGAAGAAATTCACGGCCTATTGTGAACCAAAGAAGAAAGTGGTGTATGAAAGATACAGATTTTTAACTTGCAAGCAGAAGCCCAATCAGTCAATTAGTTCTTACATAACAGAACTGAAGACACTGGTATCCTCCTGCGAGTATTCTTATAGTGAAGATAAGGTGAGACACATGGTTATTATGGGGCTGGTGCATCAGTCACTCAGAGAGCAACTTTTCCAAACAGAAAAGCTGACTTTGGAGAAATTGGAAGCCAAGTGCAAGATTTATGACCAAGACAAGAAGCAGATGGAAGATATGGACAAAAATCAGCCTTCTACCAGCCATGTTATGCTGTCATACACTGTTAGGACGCACTGGACAAATCAGATGAGTAATATTCTAATAATAATCATATACCATGTTATGTTGTTATGCACTGTTAGGACGCACTGGACAAATCAGATGAGTAATTTTTCTAATAATAATTATAAAAAAAAATCAAAATTTGGTAATATAAGTTTTCCTGATTGTTTTAAAAACAGAAATAATGCCAATTTGCAGAAACTTCCCCTCATACCTATCAGCAACGACCCGAAAGACCTAGATATGTTAACACCCGGACATTTCCTTATTGGCCACCCTTTAAACATGGTCCTCAATATTGACCTACAACAGACACCTGTAACGTGCCTAAATCAATGCAAAATTACCTTATCAAAAGTAATCCATTGTTGTTCTAATTTTTCTATATCAAGGAAAATTTTTCCATTAACTGTGCCTTCCTTCATAATAAAATATCTTGATAATCCTAGTATCCTTTGGCTATAAGAACAAATTTTAATAATTATTTACATATTTGCCGGAAGTGTATAATTTCTAACTTGGAATCAGCTGTTTGAGTAAAAAAGTTGTTTTTGGAGATCAATGACCTTTCAGGTTAATAATTTTACCGGTTCAATTTTGGTTATTCATGTGAAAGCACCTCTCTGTACCCAGGTATTTACGGGTGCGCCATCTATTTATTTGAGGGCTTATCTCTTATAATTTTGGAATTTTTGTGCAATTTCTTTCGTTTTACAAGTTTTCACTTTTGATACTGAGGCTACTAAATATGTAGTGCACTTAAATTCATTTTTGTTCACTATTGTTGCTAATTGTTGCTACTATTGCATTCAATTTCGTCCTATTTGTTAATATCCAGAGTTGTTAATGGTTTTTGGTACGTTTTAACTCCTTCCACAGCTCCTTGGCAAAGTATTTTATTTCAAGAATGAGTATCGATTGTCATATTTTTGCTCTATTCCTGGCCAAAATTTTGTAGAAGTCAATGTCAAGTACATCATTTCGCTATGACTTGCAAAATAATTGTAATAAAAGTGTTTTTTTTTTACATCCGGCTTTCAATTGGTAAAGAGATCAGGGTTAAAAAGTTACGTTTTTACCTTAAATTCTGAATCTCACAAATATTAAGTTACAGTGCTTATCTGTTGCGTTTCGATTGCCTTTGATTCTGTAACTTGGGGGTGGGACTTTTCGCCGCAGCCGGTTCGCCGCGGCCGATTCGTCGCGGCCGTTTCGCCGCAAGCCGTTTCGCCGCAAGCCGTTCCGCCGCAAGGCCTTTTCGCCGCAAGCCGTTTCGCCGCAGGCCATTTCGCCGCCCGCCGTTTGTTGCGTTATGAGACAAAACTATAGTATGTTTTTTAATCAGAGGGTACACATAAAAGTGTCAGAATGCATTTAGTATAGGTAGTTCATTGGCGTGCCTATATAAGAAAATAATTTTCCAAATAAATTTCTCAAAGACAGGTAGGTACGATTTTTATATGTTTTCACATCAATTTTAAACAGGTAAAAAAAAAATGAAAATTGGAGGTTTACTGCCAAGTAAATTTGTGAATATAAACCGTAACTATTATTATAGAATCATTATTTTACCTGAGCAAGACATTAGTTAGAGTACTCAGAATTAGATAAATTATCATAATGTTTCTTCTTAAAAATGTAGGTACTGTATAATATGGGTTTATTTGGAATAGTTTTAGCAATTTAGCATTAGTTTTCTTGAAGCAGCAATTTAGCAGTTAAGTCCTAAACATTGAACAGTGAACAGTGCGGTTTCGGCTTTCATATTAAGTGATAAATGATTCCTTCAACGAGCTCTTCCTCTTTTCCGGTTAGAAGAAAACGGAAACCTTTGAGTTATAATGAGAAAATCACACTACTGAATGTATTTGATAGCCTGAAGTTAAGACATTTGCAAAGTTCGGAAGCTAGTGTAGTCCGTATGTGCCAAAATGAAACAGGATATGGAAAAAACACGATTTACAGAATTCTTAAAGAGCGGAAAACAAAAGCTTTAAGGTAAAAAATGATATTTAACTACTTATTTTCTGCATTAAGTACGTGCTTGCCGAATTTCTCAAGCAACTTTCTTGTATTACAGAGAACCCTTAAAACCATCGGGCAGAAGAAAAATTAACCTTGATGAAGACATCTTGAATGGAATTCGAAGAAAAGTCCATTCATTCTATTTTAGAAAAGAAATACCGACCTTGGACAAAATTCTGGCAGTCATAAAACATGATGACGACATACCAAATCTAAGTAGGAGCAAGCTCTGGAATACTTTGAAAGAGTTGGGTTTTAATTTTGAAACACACGGAAGAAATTCTATATTGATTGAGAAGGACGAAGTAGTATTTTGGAGAAGGGACTACTTGAGAAAAATTAAAAGGTACCGTGAAGAAAATAGGCAAATTTTTTACCTTGACGAAACATGGATAAATCAAGGGTATACTGTTAAAAAAATGTGGCAAGATAAAAACGTTAAAAGTTCTCGTCAAGCTTTTTTGGAAGGATGGTCAACTGGTATAACTCCACCAACAGGAAAGGGAAAAAGACTAATCATCACTCATATTGGCAATGAGAATGGGTTTTTAGAAGGCGGATTGCTGCCACCCTTTATATCAAACCGTACTGGAGATTATCATGAGGACATGAATGCCGATGTGTTTGAAGAATATTTTGAGCAGATGATAGAACTTATTCCCGAAGGCTCAGTTATAGTAATGGATAATGCCAGCTACCACTCCAGAAAAGAAGAAAAAACTCCAATCACGTCCTGGAGCAAAGTAAAAATACAAAATTGGCTATTGGAAAAAAATATACCCTTCGAACAAAATATGGTAAAGAAAGAATTGCTTGCAATAGTAAAGCCATACAGGTCCAGATATTCCAATTGTATCGTAGATGAAATGGCAAAAAAACAGGGAAAAATTGTTCTTAGGTTACCCCCTCACCATTGCGAACTGAATCCCATCGAGTTAATTTGGGCACAAGTCAAGGGATATGTTGCAAGAGGAAACACAACTTTTAAAATAAAAGATGTGGAAAAATTGTTTCACGAGGCAATTCAAGAAGTAAGTGCTGATAAGTGGCGGAAGTGTATTAAGCATGTTCTTGGCGTAGAGGAAAGGTTTTGGAAACTGGACAATTTAATTGAGGCAACAGTTGAACCTTTGATTATAAATTTGAATGATGACAGTTCTTCATCAGAAGATTAATTGAAAAAAAAAGTTCCAAGAATTAGGGTCTTCAAAAAAAAAAAAATCATAGAATGCTCACGAAAACGTATGTCGCGCATTGAACGTCTATTTCCATAAATAATGTAATTGGGACAGAAATTATGTCAAAATTTTTGTATTGACATTTATTGTCCCTTTATTTGTCAGTTGATAGAAAACAGCTAAGACAAGCAGAGTAACATAAGTACGCTTAAAAAATCATAGCAATCTTTGATTGGTGTTTTTTTTTGAAGACCCTAAAAATTATTATTCTTATTAGGTTTGTTCCAATTTAATTTGTTTGTATTGTAAGTATTGGTTTGTATTATAAGTATTGGTTTAAATTGTTTGTATAATTATGTAAGTACCTTCTTTAAATTGAAAATAAAATAGATTTTTTTTTAAATATTCTGTTTTCCAAAAATCTCTTACCTGCGCCTATGGGTCATAAAATTTACAAATATACGCCTCTTTAAACCCGAAAACCCATTGTTTGGCGAGGGAATTTCGGCTGAAAAGAGTTTCGGGTGGGTTTTCTTGAAACAGTTTGTAAAAATTGGGTATGTGTAAACGAATGAGGATAATGAAAGTGTTGGATCACTCTGTAAGGGGTTTAAGGGATTAAAATTTGGTGAGTTTGATTTATCGTACCCAGTCATTAAAAAACAGACTATAGTAGTTTGAAACAGAAATGGGCTGATATTGAAAAGCAATTAAATAAGACATCAGGTGAATTGGGGTGTCCGAAATTATAACCCTTTTTTCAGTAGCAATAAAAAAGACAATGCTATGATTTTGACCAGGTTATTTTTATGGTTTGGTAGAATCACTAGAAAACCAAACTAACCCTTTCTGCATAAAGTAGCAATAAAAAGAACATTGCCATGATTTTGACCAGGTTATTTTTATTGTTTGGTAGAATCACTAGAAAAGCAAACTAACCCTTTCTGCATAAAGTAGTAATAAAAAGGACAATGCCATGATTTTGATCATTTTTATTTTTTTTATCAAGATGGGTAATTTTTATTGTTTGGTGGAATCACTAAAATTTTGTTCACTATTTAAACCTGAAAATTTTGACCAAATCTTACATAATTATTTATATACAATAATACAAAAGGTTTCTAATGGATAAATATATGTACATATACAGGGTGTTACGAAAGGTTTGTTACAAACTTGTAGAGATGGTAGATCTCGTAAAAATAAAACTTTTTTCGTTGTGTGATATGCCTCTCAAATAGTCTAGAATGTTTCTGTTAGCAAAATCCCGGACAATTCTTAAAATGCGCTCGTCGGCTTGAATGTATTTTCGCAATTTTTTCGGAGGTAGATTTCCTGCAATAAGTTGTTGCTGAAATAAATCTCGTCCTCTTTGTACCAGCTTGAGGGAATCTATCAATCTCCAAATCGTTGGATGGTCAAGTTGGATTTCCGCTTGTAGCCTTCTATTAGCCGCCTCGGCGTGATTATTGGTGCGAGGAAAACCTTCCAGTGTCCTTGTGTGAACATTCCACATCTCAACTGGAAATAGGGGGCGTCTTCTGTTAACACCCCATCTGTTAGGCCGTCCAATATAATTATCTTCAAAATAATCTAAAGCCGTTTGCAATTCATCTGGTATGTTGTCCCTTAGCTGGTCTATTGCCGCATCCAATGAATTGATGGGAACAAAGGCTAAGCTCAAAATCATTTTGGCATTTGATGCAAAATTTGGGTCGTTTATGTACTGCTGGCGTAGTCCCAATTGCGCTAAATGCCTGTGAAAATTCTGGCTTAGATGAAAAAAAACATCCATGTATCCGGGCGTCTGGAAATGCCTCCTGAAAAGCAGTAAATGCTGCAGTCTCAAAATAGGAAATTATATTTTGAGGAGCCAGATCTTGCTGTAATTGCCGTAGCATCTCTATAAGTTTGCAATATGTAGCTTTCCTTTTATTTGGCAGAAGAGCATAGACTGCCGGAAGGACTCCACCATACATTTCGGCCAAAATTACATATATTTGGCTAAAAAGAGGAGGGGCAGGTTTGAAGGTTCCATCCACATACCAGATCCTTGATTGCTGAACTTCTTCAGCAATCAAGGAATATAGACCTTCGTCTATATTCCTTTGCCGTCCAAATATCAAAATCCTGTCATTATCCGGACCACTGTCACTGAGGAGGAAGTTCTCTTCTTCATCGTATGTTCTGTATCTTTCAGGTATTTCCAATTCCTGAAGCGATGCTGGCATTGGAGGAGCTGCCTGAATTACCTTTCTGGTTCGCGTAACTAATTTTCGTAAGGCACTGTTATTAGGCATGGAACCTAAAAATAAGAAAAAGGAATAATATTATCAATGAGGAATTAAGAAAAATAAAAATAATGATGTCAGGTAGCGTAAACTCTTCATACCTTGTGCGGATTCTGAAATGCTCGCGACTACTCCATTAATGATTTGAATCGGCGCTTCCATAGTATCTTCAGCTCGTCGTTTTATTTTATTTTTTATCATATCCACCTCAATTTTCGTAGGGGTTGGTCCGTGGTTGTGGTCGGTTACTCTTAAAGCCAATTCGCCATTTCTAACATGGATTCTGCCTTTACATCTTCCCCTTTGCTCGCAGCGGAAGAACTTTGTGTCGTTGTCCCGACTCAATTTGTCGAATACATAAATGTACCCATCACTGAAAAATTTCTCTTGTTTTCTCTTAGATAAAAGTCGATCCATCCTTGCTGCGTTCTGACAGAAGACTAGTACTTTGAAACCGACAAGTCTTCTCTTTATGCTTGACAAAATGATAATTTTAATAAGCAATAAAGTAAGACAGGTAGATTAGGCTTTCCGAAATTAAAACCCTTTCTTGTTCCTCATATGTGTTTCGGGCAAGTACCAATAAAAAGGACAATACTATGATTTTGACCAAGTTATTATTATTGTTGAATTACCAGAAAACCCAACTAACCCTTTTTTCAGAAAGTAGCAATTTTGACCAGGTAATTTTTTTTCATCAAGATGGGTTGTTTTCATTATTATTATCAATAATAATTTAAGCCTGGAAATTTGGACCAGAACTTACATTACTAATTATATCTAGGATTATTCTCAACTTGGCGAAACGGCTTACGGCGAAATGGCTTGCGGCGGAACGGCTTGCGGCGAAACGGCTTACGGCGAAACGGCTTGCGGCGAAACGGCCGCGACGAATCGGCCACGGCGAATCGGCTGCGGCGAACTGTACTAGACCCCTGTAACTTAAATCGTCTTGTACGGATTTTGAACCAGTTGTGCCTGGAAGTGGAAGGCATTTTGGTACGGAAGACCTGAGTACCTTTATCTTGCCAGAAAACCCTGTGGAACAGGTAATATAATAATAATGTATTTATTTTATGTGACAATCGACAATTTATTCTGTTAAATTGCCTACACCTTTTTCCCTCAGAACTAATTTGAGGTTTACTTTTATTCACGTTTTCATAGTTTTCAATCAGTTATTTTAAAGAAAAAAAAATTAAGAGCTCTGTTTACAACAGTATTTCCTTCTTAGGGTTTATATCTGAGGTTTTCTCTCCGTCTGAGAGTTACGTTACAGTTCCATTTACCCCACCGAACTCAATTCCATCATTTGGATTACACCAATAACCGGTCTTTCAAAGCCAATTCTTGAGACCTGTTGAACTCATCAAGTCCTGAGTGAGAACCAAGAAGTCAGCAGCTGTTTTGTAACTTTTGTAACTTAAAAATTGATCATAATTATTACCTTTTACCATTCATGCTTTTACCTTTTTTCTATAAACTTAAATTTGTACCTTTGGTTACCTAATTTTGTGTCGATAATATTTGTCAGGTTGTCAATTGATCAACAACATATCAACACCCTTATCTATTTATTTTCCTCAAACCAGTTGACTTAAATTCCATTTATAATTAACTTAATTGAATGCACTTTTCTTAACCTCATTATCCTCATCTAAACTGCAATAGCTAGACTCAAACCCAACGTTTAGATTTAATAGGTGGCTATAATCAACCAAATTCTAGCAATAAACTGTTACATAATTTTCTATACCAAATTTAATTTAAGGTGTAAACCAGAGTGATATCACAAAGGTAGTGATATTGCGGATAATAACAAATCGGTTTATATAATATATTGGATTAATGAAATTGATTTATTTTCATATTGTCTTGAACCCGGATTGCTCTTGTAATTTTTTTTTGAATGGACTATTGCCAAACTAAATCTAGTTTTTTTTTTTACATCCGAATTCAAGTCAATAGTTACTAATATCTAGGTTGGGTTACTGATTTATTACAAGGTTTAAGTAAAGTGCTTATTTTGATACTTATAATTGAAGTATTACTTTATTACTTATGCATTTATTTCATATTGTTCAACTGATTTGAGTTTGGTGTTGACAGTTATGTTCCTTGTCGTAAGCGTCAGCAATTTGTTGAGCCCGATTTTTCTTTCATAGGAGTTGAAAATTCCCATTCCCAACCTGAAACGCTATTTTGCTCTTAATCAAATTTTAATGAACCAGACTTGTCAGTTGCTGAGGTTTCAGCAGAGCGTCGAAATCCCGACCAATCGAGTAAACCTTGCTGGAATTGTCGGAAAGTAGGCCATTATAAACGAAATTGTCCAGAACCTCGTATTACTCACTGTTATCGTTGTGGAGCCCCTAATGTTACTGTTAGGACATGTGGGAAATGTTCGGGAAACGAATCCCGAAGGAATCGTTAGGCCGTACTGTTCCTTCTTGTTTTAGCCTTTCGGCCAATCCAATAGATTTTCCAAGCAAGGCCCTCATAGACTACATTGTTTCTCATACCCAAAAATCGATATTATGGGTTATCCTTTACTTGGACTTTCGGACTCTGGAGCCAGCAGGACTATTGTTGGTTTGCCTGGTTATGAGGTACTTTTCTCTCTCGGCTTCAAATTAATCAAACAACCTTATTCATGTACAGTCGCAAATGGTCAGGTCTGCAAAAGTTTAGGCTATATGCAGGTATAGTTTATTCAGAGATCTAAGAAAAGTCGTAAAATGCAATAAATCATCTGCCTCTTTGTTGGGCCACGTGCTTACACCCCTTATATTGATAAAACCAACAGGAAAAATAATTTATGGCAGCCCCGTTCAGGATCGCATTTGATTTTGTTTTGAATATGGCAATATTAATTCAGATTTTTTTGTTTTTTCTAATAAGGAATAGTGTTAAAACAAGTTTGCAGATTTCTAGTGACAGTAAGTTAGTAAATAATAATAACCGGCATCGCCAGGCGAAATTCCGACGGAAACGTAGGTACAGTCCGTTTCATGAGGGTTCATGGGGTTGTAGTAGTCAACTGTAGTAGCGAACAAGAATGCCAAAAGTTATTGCAAACCATACAAGAACGAGACACTGAGGGAAAGTACACAGTACAGCTGCCACAAATGAAGAAACCAAGATTCAAGATTGTTATGTCAACGACAGGTATGGACATGGAAGATATTACCAACTGTTTGAAACAACAAAACCAGTTTATTCAAGATAACGATGACCTTAAGATAACATTCACTAAGCCAACAAAAAACAACAAATCTATAGTCTTTGGCGAATGCTCGGGAGACCTTTTTGGAAGACTGATGACGTACAAAAAGGTGTTTATATCATGGGAACGCTGTCCAGTCTACGAAGATACTCGAATTCCTAGATGTAAAAAATGCTTAGCGTATGATCATAAAGAAACACATTGTAAGAATAAACTTTCTTGTACATACTGTAGTTTAGAGCACAAATCTGAAAATTGTCAGAAAACGTTTAAGAAATGTTGCAACTGCTGTCGAGCAAATGAAAAATTTAATCTAAATCAAAATGTTGAGCATGAAGCTTTTTCTTCTGATTGTCCAATATATGAATATTTCATGCAGAGATATAAATCGACTGTAGACTACTACTCAAGGTCTTTTCTGTCTGTGTTTTTTTTTCTTTGTTTGTTGATAGTTTTCTTTCTTTTTTTTTTCTCTGTATTTTGATGGATATTGCTAATATTCTCAATTCATTGGAAACTGAAGCTGAATTAGAACAGTTGCAAAAAGTCATAGAAATGGATGACTTCAAGACCAGAATGAAGGCTAGCAAAAAGACTCTAGATATTTTACACTTCAATATATGTAGTGCCTCCAGACATTTTGACGAAATCTTAATATTTTTGCAAGCATCACTACCCTATATATCTTCAAATCTGCAATAAAACTCAAGATAAACTACAGCTCCTTGACAAAACTGTCACAAATTTTAACCATTTAAAATTTAAAAATTTAATAACTCAGGAGTCTTGGATTTCTGTTATGGAAAATAATGAAGCAATAACAGCGTGGAACTTATTTTTTAAAACCTTTATAGAAATGTTTGATAAGTGCAAAACAACAAAAGTGTTAAAAATTAAAAAGCATGATAAAATCAAACCTTGGATCACAAATGCCATTATAACTTCTATAAAACATCGTGACCAATTAAAGAAAGATCTAATTAAAAATAGGAACAATAATTTACACATTCAGACATACAAAACATATAGGAATAACCTTAAAAGAATTATAAATGAAGCCAAAGCAAGATATTATCGCGAGATTGTAAATTGTAACAGGAATGACATGAAAAAAAATATATAACATAATCAACGAAGCCACAAATGCAAATAAAAATAAAAACAGTGACATTATAGTTATTAATGATACAAGTTCGATATGAACGCCATAATGAAACGCGTATAACGTTAAACCACGAGGCGTTAGCCGAGTGGTTTAGTTACACAAGTTTCATTAATAAAGTTCATATCGAACGTGTATCATTCAAAATTTAATCTACAATGGTTCAAATAGATTTGATTTGCCTTGAAATAGCAAAAACTTTTCAAATTAAAATTTGAAATTTAGCAGGTGCCCGTACAAGTCGAGAACCTGCTTGTTGGTTTTTAGAATTTTGACTTTGGCAGCTTCAATATTGGAGTCCATTTTTGTGCCATAAATTCAATTTTATGGTGGAAAATAATATTATTATTGGTGAATCTGAGTTCGAAAGTGTCTCTTCGAATATGGAGACAGCATTATTGAAAAGGTTCTTCTGGCAACTAACTTTCTTTTTGTATATTTTTCATTTCAAAATTTGGGTGTTATTATGAATTCTTAAACGCACTAGTGCTATTATGAAGGACCTAATGACATTCAAATGACAATGCTAAATGTGTCATAATGACACCGACGTAGATTAACATATTAAATAGCAATAGAAAACCATTTGAGAATACAAAACAGATGGCTAACTATTGTAATGATTACTTTACAAAGATAGGACAACAAATGGCGGCCAAAATAATAGCACCTACCAATTACCGTAGCTTCAATGATTGCCGATTCGCTCATAGCATGTTTCTCAGGCCAGTGCAAAAAAATGAACTTATCTTGCATATAGCGTCACTCAAAAACAATTGTTCCCCAGGATTTGACGAAATTAGTACTAAACTTATAAAAGATCATCACATACACATTATTAATCCGCTAATGCACATAATAAACTTAATTTTTCTGCAAGGAACTGTTCCAAATGACTTTAAAAAATCTATAGTAGTTCCAATCTATAAATCGGGAAATAAGACTGAAATAAGCAATTTTCGACCAATAAGTCTGATAAGTACTTTTGCCAAATTATTCGAGAAATGCCTCAAAGACAGACTATTCAATTTTTTTATTAAAAATAAGCTTTTGGATGAAAATCAGTTTGGATTCCAAAGAGGTGTTAGCACAAGTCATGCTATATTTAGACTTGTTGACTCTATTAAATCTGACCTGCACAAAAACAAAAAATGCCTAGGTGTCTTTTTGGATCTGGCAAAGGCTTTCGACACTGTGCCTCACAAAAGACTGCTAGAAGTGCTTGAGCACTGCGGGGTGAGGGGAACTGTGTTGGACGTCTTTCGTGGCTATTTGAGAGAAAGAACACAACAGGTTAGAATAAACAACATTATGAGCGACTATCAAACGATCCAATTAGGCATCCCTCAGGGTACTGTCCTAGGTCCGCTCCTATTCGTCATCTATATCAATTCATTACTGAGCAATAAAATACAAGGCCTAATTATATCATATGCGGATGATACAGTTTTGGTATTTAGCGATAATACTTGGGAAGGAGTAAAAAATAAAGCAGAACTTGGCATTGGAATGGTAAAAGACTGGCTAGACTTCAACGAATTAACCCTTAATATAGATAAATCAAAATACATCGCATTTTCTCTTACTGATGTCAACAGACCAAATTTCAACTTTTTACTACTGCCAAGAGCAGGACTCAAAATTAATGAAGTTAGCAACATTAAATACTTGGGTGTCATAGTTGACAAAAATTTGAAATGGTCTAATCATGTTAATAGTTTGGTTGTTAAAACGAGAAGACTAATTTTCAAGTTTTATGAGCTTCGTAAATTTATGAACAAAAAACTACTTATATCTATCTATAAAGCTTTGGTTGAGTCTATTGTACAGTATGCTATAATTGTGTGGGGTGGTCTGTACATAAGCTCCCTCGAACCTCTGAATGTTGTACAGAATTATATTTTGAAAGTCATATTTCAAAAAGAAAAACGATTTCCTACCGAACAGCTTTACGACGACAAAATACTTAACATTAGAATGTTATATTTTTATAACATTTGTCTTTTTCTGTACAAAAACAAGGACTTACAAACAAAAGTTGACCATACATACCAAACTAGACAAATATCCAATCAGAACTTAATTGTTCCTTTTTACCGAAAAGATGGTAACCAGAGATTTATTGCGAGCTTAGCTCCTAAATTGTACAATTCTTTACCAATTAACATCAGGAATATCTCTAAATATGGTGCATTTGCCAAAAAATGCAAGCCAATCATCTACAGTAACTATAAAGCATTTCTTAGACTTCTTTAATTCTCAGTGTTGAGTGCTTAAGAATTTTTTGCTTGTTTTGTTTTTTATTGTAAAATTTCTAACTCCCTTCATATTTTGCTTATTTAAGTACATGCAGGTTGTAAAATAATTTACTCCACGTACCTACATTAGGTATTTTATAAAAAGCTAATTTAACCCCTTAGATTTTTGCACATACAGATTGCTTGTAATCTAGGTGCAATAACTTATTTGAGTAGCTCAAATTGTAATGTGATATTTATTTAACTTATTGTAAACCTATTGTTATTTCTCTGAATAAATTTATTTATTTCTTTATTTAAATTTATTCATACTTTCGTCAATAACTAATGTCTATGGCGTCAATAATTTGTTTCACTCAGGTTTTAAGATAAGACAATTGACCACGTGGGTATGAACCCTCATGAAACGGACTGTAGACCTACTTTTCAATATTACAACGGTATTACCTACCTAAGAATAGAATTATTGTAATTTTTTAATAAAGTAATTTTACATTCTGATAAATTTGGTTTCATTTCGTGTCAAATAAGTGACTTTCTAAGTTGAAATAAATAAGCAGAACATTGGGCTAGTACAACCCACCCGTCTCCTTACCTACCTACTGCGGGTTTTCGGCTCCTTTATGGGTGTAGGTGCTTGGCCGAACAATACAGTAATGATTTATTGCATTTTACGACTTTTCTTATATCTCTGAATAAACTATACCAATAACTTTAATGGGCAGAACACGCATTGTGGATATATGGATCCTTCCTGAGCTTGCTCATAAACTCATTTTGGGTATCGACTTTTGGAAGTCAATGGCGATTATTCCCGACCTTCGACAAGGCGTTTGGCAATTCTCAGAGGATACTGATCACACGGAAATTTTGAACATTCAGGATATTGACAATTTAACTCCTTCAGAAAGGGCAAGTTTGGATGCTTTGATTAGCAAGAAAATTTCTGAAATGGGTTCTGGCTTAGGATGCGGCAAAGTTGCTGAGCACGAGATTATCCTTGAGCCTGGCACGAGACCAATAAAACTGCGTTATTACCCCGTTTCTCCCTATAAACAGAAATTTATTGATGACGAGGTTGATGAAATGTTGCGTCTCGGAGTCATTGAAAGACCTAACAGCCGTCCTGTATGTCTCGCCAAAAAGAAAGACGGTACTTTTAGGTTCTGTATTGACTTCCGTAAGGTTAATCTTCAGACGAAAAAGGATACTTATCCAATCCCGTATATTTCCAGCATTTTGGATAATTTGCTTAATACTCGTTACATTAGCTCCATAGACAAGACAAGTCGGCCTTTTGGCAAGTGCCATTAGCAGAGAATTCCCGTGAATATACTGCATTCACTGTCCCTGGTAGAGGTCTCTTTCAATTTAGGCGCATGCCTTTTGGCATATCAAATGCTTCTGCCACCTGGCAGCGTAAAGTTGGAACTGGACGGACGACTGTCAAAAGCCTTTCACTGCACTCAAAGAAGGTCTAGTCACAGCCCCTGTTTTATCAGCACCTGATTTCGAGAACCCGTTTTGCCTGCAGATTGATGCATCTTCCTTTGGACTTGGAGCCGCACTAACTCAAGAATTTAATCTGGGTGAAAAAGTCATCTGCTACCTATCCCGATTCCTCTCCAAACAAGAGATAAAAGTCTCAGTCACAGAGAAAGAATGCTTGGCGGTAATTTGGAGTGTCGAAAAGCTTCGCTATTACTTGGACCATGTTCATTTCACAGATCATGCTTCCATTTTGTGGTTGCACAGACTTAAAGATCCACAAGGACGTTAGGGTCGTTGGCAGTTGCGTCTTCAGCAGTATGATTTTAAATTAATCCATCGTAAGCGGAAGGACCACGTTGTTCCCGATTTTCTGTCTAGGTCAGTTCCTGTAGCCGTCGATTCAGTACATTGCTTTGAGCCACCTGACTTTTCTTCAATAAACACTAACGATCAATGGTATCTTAATATGATCCAGAAAATGGAACTTCATCCTGTGAAATTTCCTTTGTGATGTGTACAAAATGGGACTCAATATTAATCTATGAAACTCTTTCTGAATTATCCGCGCCATCTGAACAATGGAAAATAGTCGTGCCTAAGGAAAAACGATTGGAAGTTTTGAAACGCTGTCATGATATCCCTGCGGCTGGTCATGTTGGTGTTTTTATAACCTATGACAAAATTTGCCAGAATTATTATTGGCCTAAGATGAGGGCAGACGTTGTTCGTTATATCGGAAAGTATACTCTGTGTGTTCAGTGTAAGGTTGAGCAAAAGCGCCCGGCAGGTTTGATGGGAGAACGTCCGGAAATCAAAGAACCTTTTCAAGCTATCAGTCTTGATTATATCGGTCCTTTACCTCGCACAAAGAAGGGTTATTGTTATATCCTTGTACGAATTTTGAACCAGTTCCTGGAAGTGGAAGCCATTTTGGTAGCGAAGACCTGAGTATCATTATCTTGCCAGAAAACCCAGTGGGACAGGTAATATGATATTATTATATTTATTTTATATGACAATAGGGTAGTGGACAATTTTTTTAAAATATATTTTTTTAATAATCTCTATATTAAAATAAACAGTAGTTGATGATTCTTTGATTTTATAAAACAAAAATATACGTAAACAAAAATTAACAAATTTGTACTTATTTTAAACGCTATAATTTGCCGCCCGAAAATTACGTCATGGCTGTTATAGTAAGAGTGGCGAAAGCGCGGTTTGCACATCCTTATATTTTACATGCTTTTAGAAAAAGATGCTGATGAACTCAGTGCGCACTGATTGACAAATGGAAATCTTTCAAAAAGTGGGGTTATGTTGAGGGTGCGTCTAGATGTAATGATACCGGACAGACGCTGATATATCTTTCTCTTGTAGGATTGTAATTAAGAAATAGCCATTAATACCCTAAAATCATTCTTTTAAACTTAAGGATTTCCGACACGTAATTTTCCCATAAATTGATTTTTCAAGTATTTCTTTATTAATAAAATTTATTTTGATTGAAACATAAGTGATTTTCTTTGTTTATTGATTAATGTACGTTAATACCCGGTAGCACGTTACATAATTGGCGCCCGAGCTAAAAAAGGGTTAATTTCAGGTAGTCCTAAAAGGTTGGGTATTTTCCGTAAACTTAATTATTATTATTTATTTTTTTTTTTGGCTGTAAGATTTAGGTTGTTTTTTTTTTGAAGAGTTTCCTTGATACTACTTATTATTATTTAGTGGTGCAGCTTACATCATATTCTATTTCACTTTTATTGGTATTTATTTGAATGTTTGAGTGACTTGATCGAATTTGGGTAGCGTCTTGTTGTTTGCACTCAATATAGTGATGTGCAATAATTTTATAGGCGTACATATATTATTTTAAAATTTCAATATATCACAGAGTGTTTTACGGGGGATTTTTCCGAATCAGTAAGGGTGGTTTTTCAGGTTATGTTTTTTTTTTGTTAATTTTTTTTGGGTGAAGATATCAGGGAGAAAAATTTGGTTTTCTAGCTTCAGGTTTGAAGCGACAAATATATTGGTATTTGAGCCCCTATAGTGAATGCCTAGCCATAAGCCAGTCACAGGTGATTGGTGGTGTTGTTTTTTTTTTTTGTTTTTTTCAAGTACCTATAAGGTTACATAAGAGAAAAAATATATAATAAATAGAAAGGATTCAGGTTACAGCAACTTGGAAAATAAGTTTTATTGAGGGTGGTTCTAAGGATCATAGGAAAAGAAAGAAAAAAAAGAAAAAAGAAAGATATACAGTATTATTTATTGTGATAGCAACTTGAATGTTTAAGTGTTTTTTTTTTTTGTTTTTTTTTTTTAAATTAGTTTGAGCAATCGGATTTTAAATTTAATGTATGTACAGCGTTTAGAAATGTTAGCGTTTTAGTGAGGCGTTTTGAAAATTTAATGTTTTGTGAACGGCCTGGCCTGTAGGAGTCTTTTTAAAGTGTTTTCGAAGAAATTAATTTTTTTTTTTCTCAAATAGATTATGAAGTAGGAACTGGGATTCAATATTTAAAGATTTTTTTTTGTGAAGTTAATTTCCTGGTTACCTAGAAAAAAAAAAGAAAAAGTAAACAATACAGTTTACATAGTACTACATAGAATAATATAGGGATTCAGTGCTTTTAGTTCACTAAGAATGAAAAAAATATAGTAAAAAAAAAAAAGAAAGGCTTTATCATAAAAATAATTATTATTGGAAGGTTGAACCGTGTGGTACCTTTGGGGTTGAGAGAGAGATTTAACTAAAAAAATAAAATAAAACAATTTGGGTTGAAGTCAAAGCGACGCAATATAAACATAGTGATATGTACATTTTTTTTAAATCACACAATAATTTTTGGTGAGTTGTGTTTGAAAATTTTTGAATTCTTTTGGGAATAGTTTTTAGTGGCACATTAGACTTTAACATCGTCTAGTATAATACAGGGTGTGCATTTGTTCGGGTTTGCATTATTTTATAACGAGATAGCAAGCTATAGACAAAGCGTCTTTGCTATTTTAATAAGTGGAATTGTTCGAGGACATATGTAAATAATTTGTTAAATGACAAAGCGTCTTACAGATTTTTATTTTTTTTTTTTTTTTACGGATATGCGCACTCGCAAGGAAATGTCCTATCACGCTCGAGAGGCGGCAAGTGCGCGGAAATGTCGGTGTATGTTGGTCTTGAAACGGTTCAGGTTGTAACCTGCAGGGAAAACCGTCGCAGGGAGTTTATTCCACAGCGATGCTGCTCTCCAGAGATATGAATTCTGATATAATGAGGTTCTTGGTGCCTCTAGTTTGACAGTAAATGCATGGTTACCGTCTGTTTGACGGGTTCGCCTGGTAGGTGCTACTCTCGGTGGAATCATACGTGCCAACTCTTCAGAGCATTTTCCGTGATAGTACCTGTAGAAGAGAGATAAATCGCCCACAGATCTGCGATGTTCGAGACCATCCAAGTTACGAGTAAGTGCGGGGTCATTGATCAGCTTGATAGCTCGTTTTTGCACGGTATTCAAAAGCATTAAGGTATGTTTGGGTGCTGCACTCCATATATGTGAGCAGTACTCCATAGTTGGTCGAATCTGGGCTTTGTAGAGTGTCAGCAATTGGCTTGGTGTGTACAGATGTCTTGTACGAAATAGCACCCCCAGCTTTTGGGAGGCCCTTTTAGCAATATCTGCCACGTGACTGTGCCAAGACATGTTGGTCTCTGTAGTAACCCCCAAGATGTTCAACTGACTCTGTAATGTGACAGCACTTCCAGCATGATGTTTGGCTCACCGGTGCTGGTCTTTTTTGAAAACAGAGCTGCTTGGGTTTTCTGCGCGTTGAACTGTACAAGGTTTTTGTTACCCCAGTCCTCTATTATCTCCAGGTCGTTATTTATCTGCGATATTTGAGTTAGTCTAAGATGATGGAATTCACGTGCGGAAAGACCTGTGGGTGGTATGAGTGAGGAGACTACATTGCCATCGTCTGCAAAGCAATAAAGTGGATTTACTGTTTTATCTATGAGGTCATTTATGTAAATCAGGAAAAGAGTTGGCGAAAGGATTGCTCCCTGTGGCACACCAGTATTTATTTGGTAAGAGTTGGAGTTCTGGCCATCCAGTGCAACATAAATGGATCTGTCCTTTAGGTAACTTTCAAACCAAGTGCAAAGTTTCGGCGATAATCCCATTGCTTTGAGCTTGTTGAGCAGATTTTCATGCCAAACTTTGTCGAATGCTTTAGATATATCTAAGGCAATTGTTCTTGTTTCACCCCGCAACTCAATCGCTTTTTGCCATAAGTGAGTGACGTATGTAAGTAAATCGCCAGTTGACCTATATTTTCGAAATCCGTATTGCTTATCGTTGATAATTTTGTACTTTTCCAAGTACTTGGTTAGGTGATTGTTCATAACTCTTTCCATTACTTTTGATATTTGATTGATGTTTCATTCCCACTGAGTGGTTATAATTTGAGTTGTGCATACCTGTAACAGCATCGTTTGTGCTGGAGTCACCATACTGTTCATTCAATTGTATAAAATGTGTACATGAGTTGAGAATTAATAAAAGTTGTTGTTTTATTTTACCCCATATTGCAAACATTTAATGTGAATATTTTAGATTGGTAATGCATATTGTCTCATATTTGATTATTTTTTTTTGTGTGCTTGTATGCACGGATATTGCGAACATTTATTGTAAAAATTTTGAAGTGGTAATGCATATTGCCTGATATTTGATTTTGTATACACAGATATTGCAAACATTTAAGGTGAATATTTTGAATTGGTAGTGCTTATTGTTTCATATTTGAATTTATTTTTGTGTTTTTGTATACACAGAGATATTGATTATTGCTTGCATAATATTGAATATTTGTGTGGGTTTATATTGATTTAGCTTGTTATCTAATTTTATTATCACAAGTTGTAAAAAAGTATTTGGCATTGGCACATTCTTAATAATTTATTGGGAGAAGCTGAACTTGCTTGCTGATTTTTTTTGTCTTTGTTGAGTATTTTTACTCAAATAAATTCTTTCTTTGCATAAATTATACCAAATATAAATCTTATAAGGTTAAAGTGGATCAAAATAAGATGGACGCAGAGGAAGGGATTATTACCAGAAATCGGGCAAGGTTGGTGGAGGATCAGCAATGTCTCGTTGAAGAAGACCTTGAGAAACAGAGGTGTGAAGAGGAAAAAGCTAGACAAAAGTTAGAAGAAGAGAAGAAGAAAAAGAAGGAAAGAAGGACAGAACTGGGTGCTAGTGCCAATTCAGACATAGAGAACAGAAGGATCAAAGAAATATTGAGAAAACAATTGGAGGAAGAATATAGGAAAAAGCTGGAAGAAGAAAGAAGAAGGGAACGTGATGTTAGACTGGCTTTGGAAAGCGACAAAAGATTGTTGAATATGGAAAAGGAAAGGACAAGAATATTAGAAAGAGAGCTACAACAAGAAAGAGAAAAGAGGAAGCTAGCGGAAAAAGTTTTGTTCCAGAAGGGAGATGATGTTGGTTCTTTCCTCGGTCCTTTTGAAACTGATTTTGTACCGGGGAATAGAGGATTTCCATTGGGCATTGGCGACAATTGTGGTGAAAGCTTGATGGAGCTCCTTGAAACCTTTGAAAATTTTGTGGATAATCGAACACCAATAGAAAACTGGGACGACACCGGAAGAACAGGAGCTATTAAAAAGAAAAAACGAGATGTGCCCCATAATCAAGAATCCAATGCAGCTGGTGAAAGGGTCGAAGCCCCAAGACAAGATAGGTAGTCAAAGTAGATCTGATAGAAATCTCAGAACTCAACAGGGAACGGTAACATGGATGCGACCTCAGGTGGATGCAACAAGTATGCCAACATTCAATGGAACTAGTAATATAAGTCCTATAGAGTTTCTGGAAAAATTAGAATGGTGGTTGGATGATCAAAGGGTCACAGGAGAGGAGAAGTTAGGATGGGCTCAAAGAAGTTTAAGAGGTGAAGCAAAATTATGGGCTGATATATTGTGCGATGATGTAGAAGAGTTTGAGGAATTTCAGACCAAGTTATTGAGCAAATATTGGAGTAGAGAGAGACAACGGGAAATAGTCCAACAATTATATGAGGGTAAATATCACAAGATAGATGAGAGCTCTAAAATGTCAAACTACTTTTTGAAAATGCTGAAAACTGCAAAATATATCACCCACTTATGCCATGAAGAAATAGTTGACTTAGTGATCGATCATTTTCCAATCGACATTTTTAGGAATTTATTTAGCCTGAATAGTAGAGCAGCTGAAGATGTATATGCTACATTGGAACGATTTGATCTGCTAGAAGTAAGAAACCAAAGGAAGCCATCAAGTCAAGGAAGATATCATTCGGAAAATATAAGGTTTGACAACCAACAAGGTAGACAATTTGGTTCGCCTAATAGGTCAGACAGTGGTAGGCATGAGTTTAGGAGGCAGGAGTATGGATCTGGCAATGGTGGAAGAAGACAAGAATTCAACAGTCATAGGTTTAGCACACCTAGACAATAGAACGGTTACTCACAAAATCACAACAGAGACAGATTTGAAGATAGGAGAAATTGGATAGGAGATAGAAGAACAATGCCTAGACAGTTTCAGAACAGAGAGCCAGAAACTTCAAGAACACCGAATAGAAATGAGAAAAGATAGGATTGGCAAGACAGAAGAGTAAATCAAAAACATTATGAACAAAGCCCACCAGATAAAACTAAAAGGTATAATGTAAGAACAGTAGAAGTGGATATAGAAAAAGAACCACACTGTGAGAAAAAAGATCATGAAAGACTCATTAGGAAGCAAAATCATCTGAAAGCAAAGGCTCGGGAAGAGGAATATCTGGACATTGAAGGTTCTGAGAATGAAATCCAGTGCAACACAGTATTCTATGAAAACGAAAAACATGCAGAGAAGAAAACAAACATTTCTCCAATAATTGAGGCAGAAATTGAGGGTCTTAAATGTGATGTTCTAATTGACTCCTGTTGCCAAATAAGTTGTTTATCAAAGGTATTTTATGATGAAATAAAAAGCCAAAAGCAGTCTGTATTGTCCTTGCCAGTTACAAATATATCAATAATAGGAGCCATAGGAAACAGAAGTAAAAAAAGTAAAAGAACAAACTTTTGTCACACTGAAGTTGGAAAACAAAGAATTTTCCATTGTGTGTTTGGTTGTAGAAGACCTGATACATAAATGTATATTGGGCATGGACTGGATGTCTGCTAATAAAACAATTTTGGATTTTGACAAGGAGAAATTAATAATTGAAAAAAAAGATATACCATTACAACAAATCGACAGTGAACAAAATGAAGTGATAACCATCAAGCTAGAATCGGAAGAATCTTCGAGCATGCCAGTGGAATGTCAAAGACTGTTGGACCGTTACAAAAGTGTATTTTCTGAGAAGCCAGGTCTATCAAGGGCATATATGTATGGAATAACTTTAAAAGATGATATACCATTTAAATCTAGATCGTACCCAATACCATATGCACACCGAGATGCAGTTCAGAAAAAAATAGATGAAATGTTGGAAGAAAAAATTATCAGGAGCTCAGATACACCATATATTAATCCCATTGTGGCAGTAGTAAAGAAGGATGGAAGCGTGAGAATTTGTTTGGATGCTCAAAATTTAAATAAACGGATTTTAATTTTAATGGATCATGAATGCCCGCTGCCAGCAGAAGAAATACTTTATCAAAAAAGTCCTTCACTTTGCTTTTCAACATTGGATTTAACTAGCAGCTACTGGCAAATAGCTCTGTACCCAGAAGATACAAAATACTGTGGGTTCAAGTTTGAAGGCCGAGTTTATGAATTTTTTGAGAATGCCTTTTGGGCTATCCACCGCGGTTGCAGGGATGACAAGGTGCTTGAATATCGTTCTGGGAGATTGTAGACATTTTACGACAGCATTTGTGGATGACATCCTGATATTTTCAAAGTCAGAAGAAGAACATTTACAGCACTTGGAGGATGTATTCGAAAGATTGGTAAAGTGTAATATGACACTAAACCTTTTGAAGTGTAATTTTTTTCGGAAAGAAGTCAAATTTCTGGGTCACATGTTGAGCATTGATGGAATAAGAATGGATGAAAGTAAAATAAATGCAATTAAAAATTTTCAGAAACCTGTCAACCCACGAACATTGAGAGGGTTCTTAGGATTGTGCAATTATCACAGGAAGTTTTGCAAGAAGTACTCGGAGACCCTTATACCTTTATACGATCTGCTGAAGAAGGAAAAGAAGTGGAAATGGACTGAAAATCATGATGTCTTTTAATGCAATCAAGGAAGACTTAATAAACAGCACGCTATTATACCATCCGGATTTGAAAAAACCGTTCTATGTAGAATGTGACGCTAGCGACTACGCAATAGGAGGAAGGTTGTTTCAAAGTTCTGAGGACGCAGAGCATAATATAGCATTTACCAGCAGAAAACTGCACAACTGTGAAAGAATCTATAATACTACTCAGAAAGAACTTCTGAGCATTGTAAACTGCATTCAAAAATGGGAAACGATTATTCTGGGATTTGAAGTAATTATTTTAAGCGATCATAAAGCACTTTCTTTTCTTATAAATTGTAATTTATTAACGCCTCGATTGGCAAGATGGTATCTGAAAATACAACAGTTTAATATAAAAATGAAACATCTTCCTGGGAAAGAAAATCTGATGGCGGATACACTGTCAAGATATGGGCAGGTTGAGGAAGAAACTGAGAGGAAGGAAAACAGGATAACCACCGCGTCAGTAAATATGAAATTCAATAAGGAATTTATTGCAAAATTAAAAGCTTTGCCCAAGCTGCAGCTTGAAGATCCGACGATTAAATCGATTATAGACAAATTACAAAAGGGGGACGATCTACCTTTTCACAAACTTGAAAATAATGTTTTATTTAAAAAGGAGAAGACGCAAGATGGATGGAAGATGTGTGTTCCTGCTCGGTTTTTATCGGAACTTGTGACACTTTATCATAATCAATATGGTCATTTCGGTGTATGGAAGACTTGGAAACTTGTAAAAACCAGCTTTGCAGCAAAAAACATTAAAGATGTGATTAAGAAAGTTGTAAAAAACTGTGAGCAGTGCCAAAGATCAAAAATAGCATCAAATTGTTATACAAGACCGTTAACTCCAATTATTCCAACTGATCAAGAGGACCTTGTGGCTGTAGATGTGTTTGGACCACTACCAACATCTGTAGGAGGAGTCAAATACGTATTTTTTATATTGAATGTTTTCACTAAGTATTTTAAATTATATTCTATGAAACATCAGACAGCAAGAACCATAGTAAATAAAATGGAGGATTATATGACCAGAGTACGAAAACCGAGAAGAATTCTGTCAGACAATGCCACTCAATTCACGAGCAAGGGTTGGAAAGAACTTATGGACAAATGGAAGGTCAAAATAATTCATTGCAGTGTACGTAACCCACAGGGAAATCCATCAGAAAGAGTCATGAGAGAGCTGGCGAGATTGCTACGTATATTTTGCTACAGGTCACATGCAGGTTGGGCAAAACGGCTGCCTGAAGTGGAAACGTTAATAAATTGTGTCACACATGAGTCAACTGGATTTGCACCAATATGGTTGGAGGAAGGAAAGCATCCGGAACAAGTAATTCACAAGATTCTAGGATTTCCAGAGAATGAACCAAACAATAATTTACTGACTTTGAAAACGGCAAAAGAAACCATTATAAAAAGAGCAGATGAAAGGAGACTGAAGCAAAAAAGGAACGTAAATTTCACTGGTTATAAGGAAAGACAGTTAGTGTGGCTTAAATCAAGCAATATTTCGTCACTTGAAAATAAAGAGATAGAGAAATTATTCCTGCTATATGAAGTCCCGTTTAGAATTAAAAGGATAGCTGGCCCAAACTCTTATGAGTTTGAGACTGTGGAAAGAGTCAGTAGAGGCATTTTTAATTGCAGGAACTTAAAACCGCATAACGGTGATATTGTTGACTAGCAGTCTGGGTTTACGTGTTGGAGCTCTGCGGTTTGGTGGGGCTATGGAAGATATTCGGGGAAATTGAATTTGCTTGTTGAATTGATGATTGATTTTTTTTTGGAACAAAATCCCTAATCAATTGGTGGGGCTATGGAACGAACCACTTAATAAATTAAGTACCTAGTGCGACATCTGTTGGTGTGTGGGTGACGACGGGTTCAAATAATATCGAAAACATCACGCTACCTGTACTGCAAGCTCCTTTTAAAGTGCTGAAACGAAACCATCTTCATCTAAAAGAAATCCGCCAACATCGGCGTGAACGTGTGACTTGGAGCCCAAATAAAATAGCAGAACATCAGGTAAATAATCACTTTTGCATTGGAAATATATATTGTTGCCCAGGATATATTATTTGCCGAATTATAAAGAGAGGAAACGGGAAAATCCTGGTTTCATGTCAGGTCAAGAAATAAAGACTTCGAGGATGGTCAAATACGAGTTTTAATTGGGATTTCTTTACAGCTTTAAAACACGGCGTCACGTAGGGGTTCAGGATTGTACCAGTTTGAGAAGTTCTAGTCTGGAACGGAAGTGGAGGACGCAGTTGCGTGGACCTGATTTCAAGATACCAGTCAGCTTAGCTCAACCGAGCGAGCAGCTAATAAAAGGCAGTCGCCAGTAACTCCACCAGATCGGGGTTTCACCCCCATTCACCTTTGTTCGAGGATTCTGCGCGAGATTGTTGATTCTACGAGAGATTGTTGATTCTACTAACCTGGAAAACCCAACGCCCGTCCAACACGGTCGAGTCAATTACCTGTTAAGATTTATGTTCAGGTAACCAATCAAGGTTTTTGTGCTGCAAACCCTAAGAGCCTTGTGAATTTCGTCACCTGGCAAAATTCATTTAAATCAACAATTAATTCATTATATTTCAAGTAAAGTCACATTTGATATTCTATGCATTTAATCAGTAGTAAATTCCCCAGTTAAGAGGGTGTCAGTGCAGATTTGTTTCATATTATAACGTAGTTAGTCATATATAAATGTTTGGCCAAACGATACCCAAAACTTGTAGGATTGTAATTAAGAAATAGCCATTAATACCCTAAAATCATTCTTTTAAACTTAAGGATTTCCGACACGTAATTTTCCCATAAATTAATTTTTCAAGTATTTCTTTATTAATAAAATTTATTTAGATTGAAACATAAGTGATTTTCTTTGTTTATTGATTAATGTACGTTAATACGCCTCGCGGCTAGTGTGGGTAGGACCTGAGGTTAGAGGTTGCTCTTCACGAAAGCACACAACTACAAAAGGCACTTATCGTATATTGTTTTCTGGTGGGTACATTACCAAAGGGACTCTACGTAGGTACGCCACATGACTCTTGCGTTTGGGGCTCTATGTATCTATACGGGGATGCAACTGGTTCCCGCACGTATATAGCGGCGAAAGCCTAAAAAAGATTGCTCCAAGACTTTCTGGGGTGAAGCGAGCCTGAAGAGGCGTGAAGCTACTGCTCCCTTGGGTAAAGAGACCCGGAGGAGAGAGATGCGAACCAGAAGGGATTGGGGTAAGGAGACCCTGAGAAGAGAAAGACCCGAATGGATGCCGATACCATGGGTTGCATCGGTTTTTATATCCATTTCGTGTAAACATTAGTTTACGCGTTCACCTGCTTAAACTGCTGACTGTTGATAAACCGTGTTCAAGTTTTAATTAATATAATGGGGTTTTGATATAATGTAACATTCTAAATGTTACAACATAATGTTAAAAAAGTAATAATTAATCATTTCATTTCCTTATTAATTAAAATGCAGAATAAATTTACTTTCTTTTTCTTCTATGACGTCTTAGAAATAGTCTTGTAGGTATGTAGGCATGCTATCATGCCGATATGTGTATTCCTGGTAACTTCTAAAGAATAAATGAAAAGGGATTTTCTTAGTAAATAATTTTTGAATTTTTCTTTTTTCTGTTAGATATCTCAAATATAGTTCTATGGTTAATTGTCTAAAAGCCAATCTCCTCTAATTACCTCAAAATATTCCTAAATATCTATTAGCAATAGTATCTGCAGGCCCTGAAACTTCAGGACACACCAATTTTCATTTACATTTTGTGGATATTTCCAAACCGTTTCTCTTTGATTTACCATTGAAACTGTAATCTCCTGACCCTAATCTTCTTGCGAAAGGACATCGCACACATCTTATGGGTTTTCGGGGACCGGTCGATTTTTTTAAAAATTTGGTATGTTGTAGTACTAGTGAAAATAAGTATTTTTCATCATTGCGCAAAATCTCTAACTATACAGGGTGACCCAGTAAAGTGGGTCCGAAAATCATTGCCAAGCCTTTCATTTATTGATGTTGGCACGCATTGCAAGCTACATATCGGGATTTTTTTTTCTATTTCGCAAATAAATAGTCTAGATAAGCCTAATATATTATACAGGGTGGCTAACCTTACGTATTCTTTTAGAAATACTGCACTATTCTTAGTAATAGTGTTACGAAAAAGGTCGTGCTGGAATTAATTTGCCCGTAACTTTTCCAATTTTTGTCTGATTTTAGAAAATCTGGTCTCAAAATAAGGCTTACATCACAGAGGGATGTCATGAAATCTGAAAAAATCACAAATCTCATAGAATTCGTGTGAAATATCGCCTTTTTTGGCCAGACATCGTCAATAATTTACATCTGAGAAAGCAAATAATACTCGTAAGATTACATAGACATGTTGGATGGACATTTGAAATCCGTGTTTAACACAAAATGTTGTGACTAGTGCAAAATATTGAAAATACCCTTCATGAAAGGATTCAAAGAGAAAACCTCCAACTTGGGGGTGGTGGGGTGGGCCTTAAGTCGATTTACATGAAAATTATATTAATTTTTCTATTCTCACTGTTGAGTATTCATGAACTAAAACTATCCGAATATATCTAAATATTTTCGGGGTTCACACAAGATAAGTAAGCGGAGATTTTCTGTTTGTATCATTTTTGTTCCCCCCTGGGCTGGATGGAGGGAATCCAGTATTATGGGCACATACTGCACATGCAAAGTTATCGCGTTGTTAGGTACTTTAGTTACGCTCGACAAGAGAACAATGTGAAGTATCCATCAAATACGTTACTTATATTAGGGCCGGTTTATCAATAGCGAGTCATTTCCGTGATTTGTCAATTTTGTGGTAATATTTTTTTTTTTTTCAAAATAGAAATATATGGATTGATTGATGAAGATTTCTACAATTTCGTAGGAAAACGCCTCATATAATCCGCCAAAGGATTAATCCTCTCGAGAAATACGATGACTAGGATTTCTCTACAAAGGATTAAAAGTTCATGTCTGACCTCGTGCACCCTATATTTCGCTTATATTATAGCTTGATTATCATTATTTTTTCTAATTCAAGGAAGTTTTTTCCTCTTGCGATATCTTTCTTCTCCATGACTATTGACTACACACACTGCATTAACCACGCTCTTCAAAAATTAACAAATTGTAATGAAAAAACGGTGCGCCAAAAAGAATACTCGAACTTATCATTAACTTAACAACAATCTACAAAAAGTTTTGTGAATGGGCTAATTTGACGATCGACCCATGCGTGACTGCTTTCGACCAATCAAAAATATGTTAGGATCACCATCCTGGTAAACAATAATGCTACCAACTATTGCTTAACCCAGTGTTTATTAACTTCACCTACAGTGGATGCTTGAGAAACACAATCCTCAGTTAACCTGCAAGGTTGAAATTAACACCGGGTTAGTTAACCCCTAGAGTTACTCGCAATTGAGGAACCGCTCCTTAATTTAGGTGTATTTGGTGTATCCATGATCCTAATCGAATGAAAAGTTATACTTTAATCACGTTCAACCATCTCGAATTTTATCACATTTTCAATTTTTTTAGATTTCATGACATCCCTGTGATATAGGCTTTATTTTGATACCACATTTTTTTAAATCGGACAAAAATTAAAAAAGTTACAGCTAAATAAAATCCAGCGCGACCTTTTTGGTAACACTATTTCTAAAAATAGGGCAGGATTTCTAAAAAAATACGCAAGCTCAGCGACCCTGTATAGTATATTAGGCTTATCTGACTATTTATTTGCGAAATCGAAAACAAAAATCTCGATATTTAGCTTGCAAGGCGCGCTAATACCGATAATAGAAAGGCTTGGTTTATGATTTTCGAACCTACTTTACTGGGTCACCCTGTATAGTTAGAGATTTTGCGCAATGATGAAAAATACTTATTTTCACTAGTACTACAACATACCAAATTTTTAAAAAAATCGACCGTTCCCCGAAAACCCATAAGATGTGTGCGATGTCCTTTAAACGTTTTCTCTCCAATCTGTCATTTATGAAAATTCGAAGTTTTTGAGTTATACATGCGCATTAGCCTTGGAATTAAACCTTGCATTAAAAATTGTTCTGCGTTTGTGGTGTTGTCGGTTGTGTTTTGAAGAAAATAAATTTCACCGACAACAAAAGTTGTGCTTATTAATAAAAATATTGGCATTATTTCTAATCTCTTCTAATTATATTTCTGCGATTGACAAGAAATGTCAGCATTTTTGACTGGTTGACAGGTCGCAAAACTCAATATTCTGGTATTTTAAATATGATTCAATAGTTGCTAAGGAATCAATGAATAACCTCTTTTCCGGCCTAGGTCGGGTAAGTGATTCTCGTACTGCTGAATAATTGGAACAAAAATACAAACATATCAACAAAACATGTCGACTTACACCGTCGGCCGAGAATGTGTCACTTCTCCACCTAAATACACAATATACTATTTTGATAAATAATTACCTAACTTTCAATATCAGGATACCGAATTTGAATGTTTTTCCTACTTATTTCCATGTTTTAATGGCTCGACTCAGATGCCAGATTGTGCAGAAGTTAGTGAATCATTTAGGGGTTGCCAATTTTTTTCTGACAAGAAGCCATGTTGAAACCAAGTGGTTCTTTTCACCCTCTCTTTTCCTTCCCAGATCGCCATGGACGCACATATGAAATTATCGAATGAAATTTTTGAAATGAATTTTCACAAAAAAAAAATATCGAATTGTCTGCTTTAGGCAAGTTGCCTAAGTAGCCTTAACGTTAAAACAATTTTTTTTCTCGTGCCGCAGTCCTATTTGAGGTGAGTTTTTTCAATTTAAATTTTATTGAACCACGTTTTTCGTAATCCAACTTTTTGACAAGATCTATGTCTTGTTCTTAGTTTCCCGTTAAATTATCATCCACACTAAAACTAAGACTCCCCTGTAATTTTTTTAGGAGTTCTTTTGGGAGACTCCAAATTTACCGAGTTACTACCTTTTACGCCTTCTCAATGCCTGCCAAATTAAATTAGTAAGCCTGCCGCCATGTGTTTACCGAATTCACATATTTGACGTACCTACTTACCTGTCGTACCTACTAGATGATTTGGCTCTAGAAAATCAACCGTTAATTAACCAGTGCCGATTGCGAGAAAAACGAAAAAAAAAAAATGATTTGGTGATGTACAATTTATATGTATAGCTAATTTTTTTAACGCCATGTGGAGTAATACCTTTAGTAATACTTACCATGATTTTATATGTTAAGTTTGGGATTTAAATTTTAAACTAATTTTTAATTGCCTGTTTGGCAATTTTTTTTAAGTATAGGTGATCTTTTCCATGTATGGGTTTGGTATAGTTGTTTTATAAATCAGCAAATATTTTTTTTGTAAAATGTGGGATAAATTTATTTCTAAAATCCTGGTAATTAGAAACTTATATTTTTTTTTTTGTGACTAAAACCTAAAAGTATGTTAGTCAAAGGTACCTTTGATCAAGTTTTATGATGCATCATTATTGTGTCATACCTATGTATATTAAGTAAGTATTTTTTTGTTAAATACCCAATTATTGGCAACATATGCTTTAATTTCTGTACTGGCTGGAGAGGTGTTTCAGCGATTCAACCACATACAAAAGCAGGTATTTTTAATAGAAAATTTCTAGTGCACCTAGGATTGTTGTTTGATTTTGACGAGTTGCTGTGATAAAAAACCTAATTGAAATAGGACTACTGAATCTTTTTTCTTGATTTTAAGATTCCATTCAACCTAAAATCGACGTCCTATTATAATTTTTTTTTATTCCTAAAAATCAAGTGGCGCCCTAATTTTTTTTTCAAATATTTTAAAGAAGCTAAAAGATAAAATCCACCCATGCTCTACTGATGTACAGCTGCCGGAGCGCAACACTTTGTGTAATTTTTGTTTTAGGTCAAGACATTCCGATACCTAGATTTGTTTTTTTTTTTCTGTTTTGATTCCAAACAAAATTAACAACATTACAAATGGCGCCCAACGTTAATTGCTTTTAAAAATGTTTATTTTTTTTTTTTTTTTGTCACACAGTATAAGTCAAAGATCATTATAATAATTTTTTTTCACAGCTTTTATCAGGGAAAGTATTACTTTACCAATACTGATTTATCGTTATTTTTTTTCCGGCATTTGTTATTTTGAAAGAAAGGTACACCCTATTTTTATTTTTTGAAGACAATGAACTGATTAATGTTTTACCTTGCATTTGCGCATTCACTGTTTTATATTAATATGTACCGTGAAGTAACAGAGGGCGACTTAGTATTTATGATTTCGATAGTGTATACCTTTTTAAATAGAATTTTGATAGTGTACCTGACACATTTGATAAAAGTGTATCGCATTTTTCACCGTCTATTTTTAAATACGAAGTATTAACTTGAACTTTTATTTACAAATTTTGGAACTTAGTTTCTTTTTATATACTCTAAATAATTTTGATTATAATCATGGCTCAGACATGTAGACATCTTTTTGTAGAAGAAGTAGACTATGAATTATTAATTCGTGGTGTCATTAGTCCTCGCCCTCGTGAAGAAAAAGTTAAATCTTTACAAAGGCTTATGCATAGAGAGATCCGGGGTGCAAATTTAGTTACTTTCGATTTTACAAAAATTGATTTTGAAGCTGAAAAAGTAGCAACTAATAAAACCCTTGATTCTTTACAATTATTATTAATGGAAGATTTCGAAGGAAATCTGCAGGATTCAGTTTTTTTTTAGAATAAATTCTCGTTTGGCACATGTTACGGGTAGAGTTTCGCGAATAATCGTACTTCTCCACCTACTGAGCCTACTTTAATTCAAAATGTTGAAAAATCCAAAGAAGAAGCTTACGATACTTGTATTTATTTAGACGCTGCAGTTCACGATAAAATAAAAGACGAAGCTCCTGAGTCCTGATAATGTCCCAAATCAAATTTCAAATAATACAGCTTTTCCGTCAGTTTTAAACCAAACACAGACCGGGACTTGTTCTAGTAGATATCCTCCTTTATCAGAATGGGAAATTAAATATAATGGAGATTAGAACAAATTTTTTAATTTTTTAGAGAAAATTACTGACTTAGCAGAATCTAAAAAAGTTTCTGAGGCAGATTTGTTTGAATCTTCTGTCGAACTTTTTATAGATGATGCTGTTATATGGCACAAAAACGTAAAACAAAAGCTTTCCTATTGGAATTCTCTAGTAGCGAAATTGAAATAAGATTTTTTTTCTCCAAGTTCTGAAGAAGATTTATGGGAAAAGATTTGAATCTAGGAAACAAGGTCGTAACGAATCAATTATAATTTATGTTGCGCGAATGGAACATTTATTATATCCTACTGAAGTATTATAACCATATAATACCTTGGTTACGATAATCATAAACAGGGTCTTGACTCCCGCGCGGTAGTCAAGTAGGGATGGCAAAGATATATCGATTATTATTTTTTATCGATATTTATCCAAAATATATCGATATATGCCTTGCGATATATATCGGAAAATATCGATATGCTGGAAAATATATCGAAGCTTTTTTTTCACACATACTGGAAAAATTTATTAAAACTACATTTTCCCTTTAGAACATCTTCAGAGGCAAAATATCACCCGGGTTAGAAAATCGTGAACGCACTCCAGAGATCTTGTGGCTTTTCTCCAGGGCCGTAGCTAGAGTCAAATTTAAGGTAGGGCATGACAAATTTGACATAGGGCATACTCTACTTGCCCGCCCCCCCTTAAATTTTTAATAGGTAAACAAAATGGGGCTAATGGCGCCGAAGGCAAATTTTTCAATAAATCAAGGTTCAGGTTGTATGGTAATGGGTTGGGGGTGGGTAATGGGTAACTTGATGATGCATCTGATCTGGGATACCTTATAGAGATTTGCATTATGTTGAGTCACCCCAGATGACCTTATAAAGTTGCCAGGGCTGGGACTGTGTAACGTATAGAGATCGTTATATCCCTATCGCTATGGCACTTGCTGTCTTCTTCTCTCTTCTCGAAATCAATAGAGAGGGAACGTCAATAGGGATAGAGAAAATATCTCTATTCGTTACAGAGTTCCAGCCCAGGCATCCTTCCTCTCTCGCCTTTATCAAACAAACTTCAATCAAACATTGTTCATTAGATTTAGGCATTTTCGGAAACATTCATCCTCGCTTAATCGATTTCAGGCCTATCTACTTCAAGGGCCCGATTCTCGTCTCAGGGAGAGGAGAGCTCCCCGAGAGAACAAATTTTTCGTCTTTATCATTCTCGTTCACTTTTCGATTACGTTGACAAGAACAAATAATCCGTTCTCTCGGGGAGCTCTCCTCTCCCTGCGACCAGAATTGGGCCGCAGGCATCATCTACTCTTAAATTTTTTAAAGAAATCTGTTGTATGTTGATTTTTAAAGGTAGGGCATCATCATTTAAAAGATAGGGCATTGCCCCCCAATGCCCCCCCCTGGCTACGGCCCTGCTTTTCTCGTCTGTCATTGTCAATTGTCGTCGTCGGTGAATGAGGAGTGAGGAGTGCGGTTAGGTTGAGATAGTGTTTATCCTGAAATCCTGAGTTTTTATATTATGTGCTTCGTGATTGTGCCTCTGATTTCTGAATTGTGATTAATTTGCATTTTGGTTAGCTCAATGCAGCTCTTTATCTCAAGACTCAAGACGACGGTTTCAGATAATGGCTCCTCCAAAATCAGTATTGTGGAAATATTTCAATAAAATATCCAAGGAGTTTGTTGTATGTAAGATTGCTGCTTGAGCATAAACAATTGAATATTGACACTCGTACCCCAGAATCCCGAACTGTGTCTGTTGATACTGAAAAAACAAGCTCAAGTACAAGCTCTAGCTCAAGCCAAATCCCAAACGATGATGGGGGAAAGGTTTGTAATTAATGTATTAATGCCTGGAATATTACCAATCATAATATACCTTTGGTATTTTAGGTTACGAATATTTCAACAAGTTCAACTTCTACTACAATAACAGTGGAATCAGAACCAGAACAGATGTCTGTGGATAACATAATCTCTGGATCTGGAACATTTGAGCTTGAGGCTTCTTGCAGTAGTACGAGTAGCTCCGCCTCGGTGAAAATCTGGCCTATTTCTCATCAAACAGTTAAGCCTACAATTGTTCAACAACAGAAAACCATTCCAGGAGTTATGAGAGAGATTGCTTCGTACTCAGGTAATAAAATAATTAAAACAATTTTCAATACTAGATTTTATTCCAAAACTTTTTTTAGATGGTGGTACCAAAAATATAACAATAACAGATGCTATTGTGAAATTTGTGGTTCAAGAAAATATGCCATTCATTACTGTAGAAGGTTAAGGTTTTGTAAACCTGGTGAAAGAAGTTGCACCACTATACAAAGTACCAACTCGAAACACAATAAAAGATAGAATAGAAAAAAAATATGAAGCTACTTCTAATAGTTTTTAAATAGTTTAAAAAAATATTAACAATTTTACTCTGACAACTGACATTTGGACTACAGAAATGCAGACAAAAAGCTACGTTAGGAGTTACAGAACTATCGAAATCACATACTGGAGCTTATATAAACTCTGAGTTGGCTAAAATTCTTCAAGAGTGGGTGAGACTTGAACAGTATTGTTGCAATTGTAACTGATAATGGTGCCAATATAGTAAAAGCTGCACAGGACTTGTTTGGAAAAACTAGACATGTTCTGTTTTACCCAAACTATAAATTAATTATGTGAAAATTCATTGAAAAATACTAAAAATTTAAACATCATAATTGACAAAGTGCGAACAATTGTAGTATGGTTTAAAAGAAGTGTGCATGCAAGTGATAAGCTAAGGAATATGGAAAAAAGCAATGGCATTCTTGAAGGAAATATATTAAAAATAATCCTTGATGGTAAGACAAGATGGAATTCAATCTATTTCATGATTGAAAGATGTTTCGACTTGGCTCCATTAATCGGCAGTATTATTTTAGGCAGCGTGAATGCTCCTGATATGGTAAATGGCACAGAATTAGAGGAGATTAAGCAGGTCCTACATCTTTTAAAACCTCTTGAGCAAACCACAAGGAAAATGAGTGGGCAAACTTATGTGACCCTCAGCAAGGTGATTCCAATGGTTCGTTGTTTGATAGCACAATATGAAAGTACTCAACCGATATGTAAAATTGCTCAAGACTTGAAATCCTCAATATTGAAGGAATTTGATAAAAGATTTGGGGCAGTTGAGAACTGTTTTTTTAAGCAGTTTCTAGATCTCCGCTTTAAGAATATTCATTTCAAGGATCCAATGGCATTGGCTACTATTATAAGGCATTTGAGAAATGAAATTATTTCAAATGAGTTATCCAATGCCAATGAATCATCCTCATCATAAGATCTCTCAGAAAACATGAATGATGAACTAACATTTGACTTATGGGCACATCACAAAAATGTTGCCTACCGAAAAAAAAAAAGAAGACTGCTGATGGTGAAACCCTTGCTCTTGGCGAAGTCTCGCAATATTTGTCTGTACCTGTGGGCAATTTAAGAGAGAATCCATTAGAAATATGGGATGAAATAAAATTCATTTATCCTAAGCTTTACAAGCTCTTACAAAACTGCTTAGGGGTTCTAGCTACATCTGTGCCCAGTAAGAGATTATTCTCAAAAGGTGACTTGACAGCTACCAAAAATCGTAATCGCTTAACTGGAAAGAGGCTTTCCAAATTCTTGTTTTTGGGAAAAAATATTATCATGGTAATTTAAATTTACTTTCTACTTTCTTCTCTTTTCTAAGAAATATTTTTTTATTTTGTAAATTATCTAGGTTAGGTAGATAATCTGAAAAAAATAAATGTTCAGTTTGTTATTTTTTTTTAATGAGATAAATGACATTTTCTTGATCTAGTATTTTTTTTTTATGATGTCGTTCTTTTCCAAACCTATTGGTCACCTTAAGAAAATTATACAAATATTCAAAAAAACAATTTTTTCGTTTTTTGAAATTATCAAAATTTATAAAAAGTTTAAAATATAAATCGATATATTGCATTTATCGATATAATTCGATCGATATATTTTCATATACCGGGTGTTCATTTGAAAACTTCCCACCCCGGTTTTATCAAAAACCGCTGATTTAAAAAAAAAACGCCGGGACACGTCAAAAGACGTGTCAAGGGGGACAACTTTTTAAGTAAAAATTACTTCCCCCCACTTCACCCCCTACCGCCCAGGGGCACCCCCTAAAGAATCTTAATTGGGAAAGGGTATTGAATAATAGCTTGTTTGAAAGGCCTTATCAAGTGCTTTATTATGACGTTTGAATTTTTGAAATCGGTCGATTCGTTTTCGAGAAATTTGAGAAAATATTTTAACATTTCAAAAAAACATTAATAATCAAATAAATTAAAGTCACAATAAATACCTAACAGCAACACACCAAAATATCACTTTTTTAGTAAGTGTTCAAAGAATAGTATATTACATACCGAGGTGGAAAGTGTTTCATTACTGTCGAGAGATTTAAGTTACTGAAATCTCGAGACAGTAATGAATTTTTTCACCGAGGTATGTATACTATTTTATTTACAATCATTCGAATTTTGAAATTTTCATTTGGATTAAAGCTAAAAAATACAATAATTAACAATTTCATTTACTTTCGGCCCGCGGGTCGAAAGTAAACTTTCGACCCGTGGGCCGAAAGTAAAAGTCAAAAAAGTGACATTTTCGAACTTTTTAAAAGTCAGTAAAGTCAACATTACATGTATGATTGTAAATAAAAGTTTTAAATGAAGCCGCTCAGGTTGAAGTTTTTGGCCATTTTGGCATAAATCCGAATACTTCCTTACGTAAAGTTGTTGATGCAACCGGTATTTCATCAGGCGCTGTACACAAAGTTACTAAACTCCATAAATTCCATCCCAACAAAATGCAAATACACCAAGAGTTAAGTGAAGACGATTTTGATAGGCGAGTTGAGTTTTGCCAACAAATGACTGAAGCGATCAATGATAATGCCATTCAGGTAAAGAATATTTGCTTCAGTGATGAATGCTCGTTTTACCTCAACGGATGTGTGAATAAGCATAACTGCAGATATTGGAGCAATGAAACTCCTCATGCTTTTGTAGAGGGGCATACCCAATATCCCCAAAAAATTAATGTGTGGGCAGGCATTTTAGGAAACAAAGTGATTGGGCCGTTGTTTTTTAATGGAAATTTAAATGGAGAAATTTATTTGGATATGGTAGAAAGTACCATCAATACCCTTATTACTGAAGCAATCGAAAACCAAATCGATGAGGATGGAAACCCTGTGCTTGATGAGGCTGAAATTTATTTCCAGCAAGACGGTGCTCCTCCTCATTATGTTCTTCCGGTTCGGCAATGGCTAGATGAGGAGTTTCGAAACAAATGGATAGGACGAAGAGGACCTATGGAATGGCCTACTAGGTCACCTGATTTGACGCCATAATACTTTTTTTTATGGGGCATTTAAAATCTATAGTGTTTACTCCCCAACTTCAAACTTTACATGAACTTCGTCAACGCATCATCAGAAACTGCCATGATATCCCACAAGATGTTTTTGAAAATGTGCTTCAGGAATTTGAACATCGCCTATATTATTGTATGGCCAATAACGGACAACATTTTGAACACTTATTAAAAAAGTGATATTTTAGTGTGTTGCTTTTAGGTATTTATTGACTTTAATTTATTTGATTATTGATGTTTTTTTGAAATGTTAAAATATTTTTTCAAATTTCTCGAAAACTAATCGACCGATTTCAAAAATTCAAACGTCATAATAAAGAACTTGATAAGGCCTTTCAAACAAGCTATTATTCGATAACCTTTCCCATTTAAGATTCTTTAGGGGGTGCCACTTGGCGGTAGGGGGTGAAGTGGGGGGAAGTAATTTTTACTTAAAAAGTTGTCCCCCTTGACAGGTCTTTTGACGTGTCTCGGCGTTTTTTTTTAATCAGTGGTTTTTGATAAAACCGGGGTGGGAAGTTTTCAAATGAACACCCGGTATATAACTGAATGTTGATATATCAATTGATACGATATATAAATATATTAATTTTTTCTGCCATCCCTAGAGTTAATGATTTTCATAATTCCCGCTTTAACCTTGAATAGGTAAAATTTTGAGAAAAAATAGAAATTTTGGTTTATGGTTCATTCATTTATAAAAATAGACAAAATACAGTAAATTCAGTGAGATATAAAATTATCCATGTACCACGGGAATTATCAGGTATTAATACCCACAGGCAATTGGTGCCACAAACTTTGCCCTGGGGTATTAACACCCTCATAATTCCCTTGATATATAAATAACTATTTCACGTCTTTCTCGTGCCCCTATAGAGCAAACAAAAATAAAAATAATAAGATAAAATAATATATTATCGGAATATAAGTCAATTAGCTCTTTGCGATATAAGGTCTGTTTCTGCAGAAATCACAAACCAGTCAGAGTGAATTTCATTGGTTGAAACTAGTTTTCTGACTTTCAACCAATGAAATTCGCTTGACTGGTTTGTGATTTCTGCAGAAACAGACCTATAAATTTGGTTTATGACTTAGTGAATAAAATTAAAAAACTTGAGAAGTCGCGACTTTAAGAAATAAATCAAATAGAACCATTCGTAAAGTAGACTAGATTACCTACGGTCCTTCAACCTCACAAAATAACAACTATCGCGCTTTTTCTCAAACTAAAACCAATTACGGAGCATCTTCTTCATGAAATACTAATAATCGCGTAAATTCTCGAACTTATTCTCGAAATTTTAATCCAAATTTCAATCATAACCATTCTTATAATTCAAATATATCACGATTCAACAATAACCAAAATTATAATGAACGTTTCAACTCAAATAATAATTACTCTCGTTTAAATCAAAATAATAATTCTTCACCTGCTAATAATGAACAAACAAACCTAAATAATAATTTCTGGCCTAATACAATCCCAAACCGTGAAACAAGAACTAAAGTATGTTGGAATTGCGGTCGAAACGGGCATAGATTTAGCTTATGAGCGTTAATCACCAGTCATTCTGTAATCATAACTTTTTGGCGTTAATATGCATAATATCAAAAATATTTATATGAAAAAGTTGTAGAGAATTACTATATCTAGCTGAGAACATGGCATAAAATTTTATTTATTTACAATCATACATGTAATGTTGACTTTACTGACTTCTAAAAAGTTCGAAAATGTCACTTTTTTGACTTTTACTTTCTGCCCACGGGTCGAAAGTTTACTTTCGACCCGTGGGCCGAAAGTGAATGAAATTTTTAAAATTTATTGTATTTTTTGACTTTTACTTTCGGCCCACGGGTCGAAAGTAAACTTTCGACCCGTGGGCCGAAAGTAAATCAAATTGTTAATTATTGTATTTTTTAGTTTTAATCCAAATGAAAATTTCAAAATTCGAATGATTGTAAATAAAATAGTATAATATACTATTCCGCAAGTGTTAGGTACAATATTTTTCCTACAGGCGAAAAAATGTAAATTTTTTCTTTTTTTTTTGACATATCAGTGCGGTAAAATTTTTTGTGGGTGTCTAGTTTGCGTCCGTCCACGAGGCTGACGTCGGAAAGTAGCGTTTTTAAACCAATGCCACCTGATTAAACTAACGTACGAGTAGAACGTTGCCGTCGTCGTCGCGAGGCGCCAATCACTCCGATCGTGTATGTATATAATATATCGATCGGGGAAGGAATGGCGCGCGCGCGGGCGCACGTTCTCTGTCGTTGAACGAATTTAAAAAAGATTACCCTAAACGGTGGATCACTTCGCTCGTGGGTCGATGAAGAACGCAGCTAATTGCGCGTCAACTTGTGAACTGCAGGACACATGAACATCGACATTTCGAACGCACATTGCGGTCCTCGGATTCTGTTCCCGGACCACTCCTGGCTGAGGGTCGTATCTATTTGAAAGACTGCTCGGTGTCGCCGCGCCGCCACAATCGCTTTACCGCTTCGGCGTCGATGATTGAACATCGATGCCGACGGCGGAGCGAGGTGGCGTTGACGACGCGTCGGAGCGAGTTGGATGTTTTACGCGTTTTTCCTCCTAGGCTTCTAGTAGGAGAGACGCGACATCTTAAAACGCGAAAGCGATCCCTCGTCGTTGTCGTCGTCTCACACCGACGACGACGACGAGTGCGATAAACATTTGAACGCCGAAGCGTGTGTGAACGTAGCGCGTAATCGCACTATACTACATATACGATCGTCGTGTCCGATATTTTCGAATGAAAAAACCCGGAAAATGACGTCTGATCGTGTTTAGCGATTCGCCTAAAGCGCCTTGTACACACTTAATACACGCATCGGTCGTTTCGAAATTTATGTTTGATTTCAAATTATCGACCTCAGAGCAGGTGAGACTACCCGCCGAATTTAAGCATATTACTAAGCGGAGGAAAAGAAACTAACTAGGATTCCCTCAGTAGCTGCGAGCGAACAGGGAAGAGCCCAGCACCGAATCCCGCGGCCGAGACCGGGCGCCGGGAAATGTGGTGTTCGGGAGGGTCCATTATCCCGAGATCATGCGGCGCGTCCAAGTCCTTCTTGAACGGGGCCACAGCCCATAGAGGGTGCCAGGCCCGTAGCGACCGCTGCTGATCGCGGGAGGATCTCTCCTTAGAGTCGGGTTGCTTGAGAGTGCAGCCCTAAGTGGGTGGTAAACTCCATCTAAGGCTAAATATGACCACGAGACCGATAGCGAACAAGTACCGTGAGGGAAAGTTGAAAAGCACTTTGAAGAGAGAGTTCAAGAGTACGTGAAACCGTTTAGGGGTAAACCTGAGAAACCCGAAAGGTCGAAGGGAGAAATTCATTCGCGTTTCGCCGCAGGCGTCGGGCGGTCGTGCGACGGAGAACGTTCGCGTTACCCGCGCCCTCCGTTCTTCGAACCGGTGGCGAACGCGTGCACTTTTCTCCTGGTAGGACGTCGCGATCCGTTGGGTGTCGGTCTACGGCTCGCGGTGGAGCCCGTTCGTGCCACGTGTGCGAGCGGACCCGCGTGTCCCGGCTGACTCGCTCGACGGTATACGAAAGATTTAAGGCCGCTCTCGGAGCGTTCGACTCGTGGCAAGCGCGCCAGATGCGTCGGCGATCGGACCTAGTGCCGATTCTGACCTCTGGTGACTGTTGGCTGCGATCGTCTCGAACAGACCTTTGGATCGATCGGCGACGCTATAGCTTGGGGTACTTTCAGGACCCGTCTTGAAACACGGACCAAGGAGTCTAGCATGTGCGCGAGTCATTGGGAATCACTAAACCTAAAGGCGCAATGAAAGTAAAGGTCTTCCTCGCGGAGACTGAGGGAGGACGGGCGGTTTACCCTTAAAAGTGGCCGCTCAGCACTCCCGGGGCGTCTCGTTCTCATTGCGAGAAGAGGCGCACCATGAGCGTACACGCTGGGACCCGAAAGATGGTGAACTATGCCTGGTCAGGACGAAGTCAGGGGAAACCCTGATGGAGGTCCATAGCGATTCTGACGTGCAAATCGATCGTCGGAACTGGGTATAGGGGCGAAAGACTAATCGAACCATCTAGTAGCTGGTTCCCTCCGAAGTTTCCCTCAGGATAGCTGGCGCTCGTTGCGCACGAGTCTCATCCGGTAAAGCGAATGATTAGAGGCATTGGGGTCGAAACGTCCTCAACCTATTCTCAAACTTTAAATCGGTGAGATCTCCGGCTTGCTCGAACTTATGAAGCCGCGAGACACGGATCAGAGTGCCAAGTGGGCCATTTTTGGTAAGCAGAACTGGCGCTGTGGGATGAACCAAACGTCGAGTTAAAGCGCCTAAATCGACGCTTATGGGATACCACGAAAGGCGTTGGTAACTTAAGACAGCAGGACGGTGGCCATGGAAGTCGGAATCCTCCAAGGAGTGTGTAACAACTCACCTGCCGAAGTTACTAGCCCTGAAAATGGATGGCGCTGAAGCGTCGTGCTTATACTCGACCGTCAGCGGCATGTGCGATCGCCCTCGTGGCGATCATGAAGCCCTGACGAGTAGGAGGGTCGCGGCGGTGAGCGCAGAAGGGCTGGCCGTGAGGCCGTCTGGAGCCGCCGTCGGTGCAGATCTTGGTGGTAGTAGCAAATACTCCAGCGAGGCCCTGGAGGACTGACGTGGAGAAGGGTTTCGTGTGAACAGCCGTTGCACACGAGTCAGTCGATCCTAAGCCCTAGGCGAAAGCCGATGTCGATGTGGTGTAGATTTACGACACAAAAGCTCGCCGCGCTGCGGCGTCGGTATCGTACTACGTACGATACCCCGAGGCCGCTGCTGGCGAGCGTTCTAAAACTAGTACACACCCATTGGGCGAAAGGGAATCCGGTTCCTATTCCGGAACCTGGCAGCGGAACCGTCAATAAGTCGGGCCCTCGCAAGAGAGTTCGTCGGGGTAACCCAAAAGGACCCGGAGACGCCGTCGGGAGATCCGGGAAGAGTTTTCTTTTCTGCATGAGCGTTCGAGTTCCATGGAATCCTCTAGCAGGGAGATATGGTTTGGAACGCGAAGAGCACCGCAGTTGCCGCGGTGTCCGGATCTTCCCCTCGGACCTTGAAAATCCGGGAGAGGGCCACGTGGAGGCGTCGCGCCAGTTCGTACCCATATCCGCAGCAGGTCTCCAAGGTGAAGAGCCTCTAGTCGATAGAATAATGTAGGTAAGGGAAGTCGGCAAATTGGATCCGTAACTTCGGGATAAGGATTGGCTCTGAGGATCGGGGCGTGTCGGGCTTGGCGAGGAAGCGGGTCCTGGTTAACGAGCCGGGCCTGGGCGGGGTGAAAGTTTCGGCTGGATCCGAGCTCGGTCTCGCGCCTTGACCTCCCGCGGAACCGCTTTGCTGCGAGGCCCGGAAAGTTTCGGCTTTTCGGTGTCCTCTTCGGCCGCTATTTAACGGTCAGCTCAGAACTGGCACGGACCGGGGGAATCCGACTGTCTAATTAAAACAAAGCATTGCGATGGTCTTAACGTGATGTTGACGCAATGTGATTTCTGCCCAGTGCTCTGAATGTCAAAGTGAAGAAATTCAATCAAGCGCGGGTAAACGGCGGGAGTAACTATGACTCTCTTCAAAGCGAATAAATCTTTCGCCCTAGACTTCATGTCCTGTGTGAATTATACTTGTTTGTCTTTGTGTATAAACCTATTTGTGTAAGCGAACAAAAGGCCAGGCCGGCTGCTTATGTTCCATGAGCAGTTGGTCTTTTTTTATGCCGAATTTTGTGCGTCCCCTGACTTTTTTCCGAAAATAACTAAGATCGTCCGGAAGAGTGGAAAAGTCAGTATATCCAATATACCCAACCTCTCCCGGAAGTCGAAGAGTCGACCTCCACGTGGTAAAGGGCGGACAACGACGGTGAGCAATCAGTCGTGGACCTGGTTAACGCCGGTGACCGATAGGGAAACGTAACGTCATTCCTCATACACGACCAGTTTCCCTTCGGTGCATGAGCCTCGCAATCAGTTCTCACTGCGGCCAACGACTCGAATTACCTACCCACCGTCCCATCCTTATCAGAGCTTCACTCTCCCAATTCGCTAAGTTCCAGAATATATCATGGACAGGGGTGCGACCAAGGGGCATAAGGGCCTGCCCAATAATAGTGTATTTTTCAGGGCTGGCAAAGACCAAAGCCAGCAGGCCCAAGGGTCTGTAGCCTCTGCAAGAGAGATCCAGGGTCCTCAGACTACCTCTCGAAGAGAGAGTCTCCCTCCTACCATCAGTAGGGAGGTAGAACAGGGAAAGGCCGACCGTAGAAACTCTTTGAATTTAATGCCGGTTTCCAAAAAGTCGAGTAAACCGGCGGTCGGCCCACCCAAGACAGCCAAAACCGAATGTACAAGCTGCGGAGAGGTTTTGGAGAGCGAGGCGCTATTGCGTGTACACGTGATGCGAAGGCAATGCGGGGACAGGACCAATTGCAAGTACTGCAGATCGTACTGGCCGTCCTACGCGCAGACGAGACAGCACGAGAAGCGTTTCCACCCTACAGAGTACCTGAGAGAGCTGGAAAACTTGAAATCTCCTCTCTCAGAGCCAGAACTCTACGAAATCATGGCCCAAATCGAGCTGGAGAACGCGAAGGAGGGAAAGTACCGGGGTAAATTCATTGAAAAGATGGTAAATGCAACCGGCCTCACACTAAATCAAGTGAGTAGATATAGTTTGGGGATTCTACGCCCACCGTCCACCGGTGGAGCTTCCAGCGCGCCTGCGCGTCCCCGCCTGACGTGCCATCTATCGGTACCTGCCGCAGGTGTAACATCTAGGTTCGGGGACCGTCCCGCTCCCCCGCCTGACGCGCCATCTCTCGGTACTTGGTGCAGGTGTCCGGTGCGCCATCTATAGGTTCAGTTGCCATAATAGCCCCGGGGAGCTTTTGTAATTATCGCCCCCTGCTGTAGGTGCCCAAATCGGGACCTTTTGTAAGAGGTTGGCCCGCGGGTTAAACCTCCGAAATTTCAAATCAAAGACGCTACCGATCTAGAGATTTTCCCACGGTATCGAAAAAGTTCCCACGCTAGCGAAAAAGTTCCCACGCTATCGCAAAAGTTCCCACGGTTGGCCCGGATCAAAACCCCGAAATTTCAGATCAAAGACGCCGCCGATCTAGAGATTTTCCCACGGTATCGAAAAAGTTCCCAGGCTCAGGTGCCCCCGTTAGCTAGACCCTGTTCTTAGGCATGCCTTATTTGATACAATTGACGATGAAGATCAATGAAACAACAAATTTTTGGTAAAATTTTATTCATTAAACCTTAAAATAATCACATTTGCTCTTTCCTATAATTAGGTATAACATTCTAGACAATAAAATACCAAAAACTACAGCTATGGTTATTATACAGGTATAGATTAAGTAAATAGATGCATCAGGTCTAGAATCTGTTGAAGTGGAGTTTATAGTTCCGTTTCTACAGATGATTTTGGAGATGGTTTCTTGCTGCGAACCAATTCCGATAGTTGTCCATTCCTTGCTATCTAAAATGCTGTTGTTCAGGAATTCCACTCGCAATTTATACTGGTATAATCTATTCCGCGATTCTGGAAGTACTGTCTGGAAAGTGCGTGTACGATCATTGTCTATGAGGCGGTAGTAAAGCGGAATCCATAAATCGTTGGAATAGCTTTCCGTTTTCAGCTGAGCCTTGATATTTCGGACATCTGATGGCGGATGTATATAGAAGATATTTTGAACGACTGCTGCGAGAGCGATGAAATTAGAGCTAAGCCAAACCATTGCCTCAACGTTAATGACTGAGTCCACTATTGGGTCAGGGCTCTTATACAGAAATAACAGGTATTTTGTGATGAGGGAGGTCCATCTACTTGCGTCCTCCAATCAGGTCTATTATAATGCATGAAACAAGGAAGTCTTGTCTGCAACTCAAAATCTTTTCTACATTCGAGTGGTAATTTCCCCCAGATATTCAAAAGTGTAGTACTATCGACATACTGCAGAAAGAACCCAATAGGTAGATTTTTCAACTCATCAGCACTACAATCTTCTATATTTTTTTCGCCCGTTAGGAATTTCAACAATTGATCACACATCTTCAACAAGAGCTTCTACTAGACTGAAAACGGAGACAATTATTGTGCTATATTCAGTTTCCCTTCCCTTTTGGCTTTTTAGCGACCGCTGCTGCAGGTGCCGGTGTTGCAGACTGCTTCACCTTCTCATTAATCATTTTGATTACCTGACCTTTGGTGACTAAGTCGTTATCGTTTATAGCATTTGCAGCTCTAACTATTCTCTTGTCACCAATGCTTATATAATTTTTCGTTACATTAAACACCTTATGTTGTTCTTCTAAGGCAGATAATCGAACAGCCAATTTTGTTTTAATATCATTTTCAATAGACTGATTTTTACTCAGTAAATCAATTTTCTTCTGACATTCCTTTATTTGGGACTCCAGCTGCTTATATCTATTCTCTTCTTGTGGGGGTATCGCAGTTTTCACTCGGTTTTCCATATCTTTTCTGAACGTTTCTGAGATTTCTTGAAGCTTTTTATCCGTGTAGGATTTTGTAACATAATCTTGTGTACCCCCACCACCACCACCACCACCACCAGGACTTTTTACGTTGCTTAGTTTGACTACTAAATTTTTGTAGTCGTTAAGACGTTGCGTACGCCCAAACTTATCGACTGACATGATGATACTGAGGAAAGAATCAAATGTTATAGGTTCTTATCTTACTAGAAAGACTTTGTGGCGCAATTGGTAGCGCGTCTGGCTCCAGATCAGAAGGTTGTGTGTTCGAATCACATCAAAGTCAAAAAAAGTTTGGATGGTGCCAAGCTCCCGATTAGGCTGTAGTTGACAATTACAGCCTAATCGAAAGCATGGTATCATGCAATCTTTTTTCCTGTGTTTCCCTTCTTCTTCTTCAGTCTTTCTCATCGTATTTGTCGAGATTTCAAGACACATAATAAAATAACGATTTGTTTTTTTATTTTTTTTTATTACTATTAAAAATTACATAATACATACATGAACTGCTATAAACTATACATCACTTTCTAAATTGCATATTCTAATGAAATCTGCTTTTATTTTTTCTGGGTTCAGGTGTATAAACTCTAACGTGAAATAACATAGTTCACAAATATTTAAGTTACAATATTCTTTTATCACACTTAGACAATTATTTTCATTAACAGTTTTTACATTGTAATAGTTCAATAGATTGTCATAAAAGGTTCTAAAATCTAGTTCTGCGAGTAAACGCAGCCTGTAATCTATTATATCTTGGGTTTTTAAAAAGGATTCAATATCGTCTACAAAAAAGCATAAATTAACTCCTCTGCTTGTCAACTTGATCATTCTCTCTCCCAAAAATATAGCTGAGGAAACAGTAAAGTTTTCTGATAGAGAATAAACTATTATCACTTCACTAACATCATCATCATCATCATTATCCATCTCCATGAAGGAATTGACAATTCCCAGAAATTCAGTCCATTCTTTATCACTAAAGGATACAGTCACTTGTTCTTCAGGTAGGTTTAAAATGGTACTTGTTACTTTTATACTGGGTATCAATCCTTGAGCGATACTTATTCCGGCAATAATTTTGAAGTTCTTGGTTGCATAACATGTCTCACCCAAAAATTTCGATTCTTTCTTGATTTCTTGATCACTTCTCGCCACCATACTGTTAAAATAATTCCAACCCGACAAAGAACAGGACGAATTAAATACAGTTGTTTCCATTTCTGCAGACATCAAGCCTTCGTTGTCTGAACTGGGGGTTGAACTCGCCATACTTCTAGTAGACTGGAGTAAATTTTGTAAAAATTTGCTTTATATAGGAAGCTCCCACCATTATTTCAATGGTTTAAACTTGTTTATGTTAACTTCCAGAAATAAGAGTTTAGATAAAGCCCACCCACTGTCTTTCTCCTGGAATTCAACAGATTTTGAGACTAAAACTTGTTCGAATTCAGCGAATAACTTATTCAGATCGGTGTTGGGCGAAATGGCTGCAAAACGAGAATTGAAGGATTTTATTTCGAGCATTTCTCTTAAAATATAGAGTCCATATAATTCCAGGTTAATTTTTAAATTGGAGTATGTAGAAAACCCTTTTTTTATCAAATCCATAATTTTAGGTTTTAATTCCTCCAAATAAAGTCCAACACTGGTTAGATGGACATTTGTAAATAACCTATAGGAAATTATTCGATTCTTAAACGCTGTTTTAATGATCTGAACATTGGGTTCCAGTTCCGTACAACACTTATTTTTATGTCTGTGACTTAGGTTATGTGAATGAGAAGAAACAGTTTCCTCACAAACTTGACAGTGCGAACTCATAACTGAAACTGAATAATAAATCCTGAAAAATTTAATTCATACTACATCCTTGGTTTTATCGATCCAGCTGTTGAAAGATTTATCAAAACCCAACCATTTTACAAAAACTTTATTTCCCTTCTTTCGTAATACTTGTTCAACGAGGAACACATCAGGTTGCTTTGTTTTTTGTAATTCTTCTTCATAAAACCCACCACTTATAGGATGACCTTGGAAATCCTCCAACAAATATGTTGTGGGGTTTGTAATTTGCACTTTAGCTACCTTAAAGAGTTCCGTACTCCAATTCGGTGTATATCCTTTTTGAAAAACATGTTTGAACTTGCTTATGCGAACCACGTCACCGACCTTGAACTTTTGTCTACCAACAACTTTGATATGACCATAAACGGAATTCAACAGTGTCTTTTCATTTTGTTTATTGACTTTACTTGGCTTCATATGTATCGCACTATGTTTGCTATTATTGTATGCAGCAGTAACTGGCTGTAATAATTCCAGCCATTTATGGTTTCCATATAATGTAAATTGCTTGAACAATTTTTCTTTCAAGGTTCGAATTACCCGTTCTGCAATAGATGCCTTTAGAGGACTAAATGAACTATAATGATGTATCCCATGTTTCTGCATAAGACCTAAAAATTGACTGTTATAGTATTCCTTTCCATTATCCGAAATAAGTTTCTTGGGTATTCTTCCAGAAGTTTTCAGTATGTTCTCCATGGCTTTGGTAACATCCTGTGCTGATTTAGACTTTAGAGCTCTAGTCCAGAGGTATTTAGAGAAACAATCAATAACAACCAGTATATACTTGAATCCTTTGTTTTCTCGAGCATACTGATCAAGCTGGGCTAAATCTGTAGCAAAAGTATCATCCAGACCATACTGTATAAATCTTCTACGATTGAACTTTTTACGTGCCGGTTTATGTAGTTCTTCAACCACCTGCTCTCGGGCTTTAGTGATACTGGTCATATTATGGCTGTGGTTAGGAGATCCAAGCTTGATCGAGTTTAGTCCTGCAATGATTGTTAGATAAGTCAGATGAGTCTATTTATTAAACGCAATCACATCCAATTCAACCAATTCCTCTAAAATACTCATAATTTCATTGATGTTATTAGTATTTCCAGCTTCTTGCGATGCATCCAATTTAGCAAGTCTATCAATCAATTCGTTGACGTCATCATAATAAACATACTGTTTTGGTTTCTTATTATATTTCAACAATAAAGCACTTCCGGATTTAGTTTTAGCTCTTGTAGATGGATTTCGGCCAGATGGCGAGGCACTGCTACTCGATTTCAGCCTTTTCACTTCAGATGATGTCGAAAGAAGGGGTTTTACAATGTCTTTATATTTTGAGGATACGGATCCTTTAACTTGCTTGGATGGATCAAAGTCTCTTCGATGAGCATTGGTTCTGTCTAAAATATCCTTGAACTGCAACTTATCGTCCGCCGTCTGATATAGAGGCTTCTTCAAAAACAGTAGATCATATAGGCCTTGTGTTCCTCGATAAGTAACGGGTCCCACCTTGATATCTCCACTCGAGAGAAATTTGACTTTTTGTGATCCCATAGACCAATCGTCAGTTCTCATATCATGTTTTAAGCCATAAGAATGATCTATTTCATCTGAATTCTGTAGATCCTCTTTCAACCCTTCTAACGACGGTTCATAGAAGACATCCTCATCATCATCATCATCATCATCATCGTCATCATCATCACTTTTTAAATTCGCACTTGTTTGAGCAAGAACCTCTGTTGGCTGAAACTCAACATTTTCAAGAATTTTCGGTTTAAATTTAACGTGTGTTTCAGGAGCTTCCTGCTTAATTTTTTCGTGTTTGATTCGGGTTTTTCCATTAACCGCTTTTTTAACAAGCTCTTTTAGAGGGTCTGTTAAAGGGTTCATTATCCTATTGAGTGCCTCATCTTCCTCGTTTCTCTCTAGTTTTAAGGCCAAATACTTTTTCCTTATATATCTAGCAGCATTCAGTATTTTTTTCTGAATATTTTTATCAACTTCGCTTGGATTCATGATGATCAACTGAAGACATGACCGGCTTTTATACAGACTTGTATACAGCTATACAGCTATACTGGTCAGCTTTTAGACTGACCTGTATACTTGTACACAGGACAGGAGACAGCTTTTAGACTGCTTCACAGGTCCAGAGACTGGTCTGACACAGCTTTTAGACTGACCCGTATACTGGTACACTGATCAGGAGACAGCTTTTAGACTGCGACACAGGTCGAGAGACTGGTCTGCTATTGGTTTTAAGATGATCTGTATAGTGCTACACAGGTTCAGAGACAGCTATGATACAGCTTTTGCAGAGGTGTGTACACAGCAATGCCCTAACGGATACTGAGGCGTACTTGTCTTTTATGGAGATATATAGGTATCGAACTGGCATCGATACCTACCCTTCGTAATATCGTCATCCTTAACAATAACCAGGAATCCGTATCTGTCCTTCCAACACTCTCTACATATTTGCTTGAACGTATCAAAAGACATATCTGTGTTTACATGATCGTCATATACATGTTTCAAGTTCGTATCATCCTGCTTGAAAAGTACCAACATGTTAGCATTATCTCTAACCAATTGTTTCGGGATTTTCGAATACGTTTGGCAAAGATAGAAACAGTCAATAGCGTTATGGCGGCCCATGCAAAAGTAGTTCCTTATCTTGTCCTGTTTCTCGCAGGCTACATCGTCAAAGATAAACACCGAATCTGGCTGAGCTGTTTGCGGCTCTACAACGGTTTCATTATCACTGTATCCGTAAAATTTTATACCGGCAACCCGTTTTAAAACCGCTTCTAGGAACTTATACTTATCCTGGTTCAATGATTTGGAATAAACATAGACGTTTCTGAATCTAAGACCGTTTTCATCGGTTAAAAGACTAAGCATAACATTTGTTTTCCCCGAACCACTTGATCCACATATTATTGCTCTAATCGTGTTTGGTAAAAGGTCCCCATGTCTCTTTTCAATCCTTGTCCTTTCTATGTCAAAGTTGTTGATCTCAATTTTAATTTTCTGCTTTTTCATTCTCATAGTATATAAACGATGCTCACTCTAGCTCGGTTTCATTCTTAATGAATACGTCACCGAGTGCAGGTCTTTTAAATAGCGCCATCAACAAACTTCCGTTTGAAGCTCATTTACCTGGATACTCCTACTGTGGTCCTGGAACTAGATTGAAGCAGAGATTAACACGAGGCGATAAGCCGAAAAACAAGTTGGATAGTTACTGTAGAGAACACGATATCGAATACGCCCTAAAGCCGGATCTACAACAGAGACATCGGGCTGATAAAGTGTTGGAGAATAAATCGTGGGAACGAGTCAAGGCTAAAGACGCTAGTTTCGGCGAAAAAAGTGCTGCTTGGTTCATAACTACTGCAATGAAAGCTAAACGTAAACTCGGTATGGGTCGACCGAAAAAATTGAAACCCTTCAGTTCGTACGTGGTTTCTAATGTGAGAAAGCAAATGAAGCATCGTGGGAAAGGAAGCAAAGACTTTATTAAATCGGCTCTTCAGGCAGCTCGTAAGACTATTAGAACGGCTGGCGGACGTCGGAATATCAAAGTTCCGCGAGTTATTCCAGTACCGAAATTAGGCGGCATTATTCCGCTGATTCCTCTTTTTGCCGGGCTCAGTGCCCTCGGGGCATTATCTGGCGGTGCCGCCGGTATTGCGAAAGCTGTCAACGATACCCGTTCTGCCAAGGATAAACTCGCCGAGTCTAAACGTCACAACCAAACGATGGAAGCCATTGCGTTGGGAAAAAAGGGGAATGGATTATATTTAGCCAAACACAAGACCGGATATGGACTCTATTTGAAAAAGATGCCAAAAAACTACCAATAAAGCTACCCAAGCGGCCACTTAGTGATCAGGATATCAAACGATACGTTAAAAAACTTGAAATTTCCAATTTTAGAGGCGTGTTTATGCGAGATAACTTACCATCACGTCCCAACAAAAACGAATGTGCTGTAGTTAATTTGGACACAAATACGGGGTCGGGAACGCATTGGGTAGCCTATAAAAAAAGTGGCGATAAAGTGATTTACTTTGACAGTTTCGGGAACCTCAATCCTCCGAATGAACTAGTTCGTTATTTTAAAAAATGTAAGATAGTTTTCAATTTCGACCAGTATCAGTCCTATAACTCGTACAATTGCGGCCATCTTGTATTAAGCTTCTTGTTTAATAGTTCGATATAAGTTCGGCATCGTGTTAATGTTAGCTTAGTCATGTCTCAGACATTCACGTTAAAAGGTCGAACCAGTTGCTTGAGCGTTGATTTTACTCCACCTATCGAGCTCGATCCTGGTTATAGCTATTCATTGGCTCTCATCTCGTTCACTACTTGGAATTCCATTCCCAACATTGAACCAGGCCGAAACAAGTTCTACTATAGCGAAGAAGGAAAGGAAAAACAATTGGAAATTCCAACTGGATCGTACGAGGTTGCAGATATTGAAGCCTATTTACTAAACCAATTATCAAATCCAACTGGAATAGAACAGATTTCTCTCAAACCAAACAATAATACATTAAAGTGTATGCTAAAGTGCATATACGATATTAATTTCAAACCCAAGGATAGTATTGGAAAACTTTTGGGATTCTCAGAAAAATCTCTGAAAGCCAATTCTTTGCACGAATCCGATCTGCCCGTAGAGATCATATCAGTGGCAACTATAAGGATTGAGTGCAACATCGTTTCAGGCTCCTACTACACTAGTAATCCATCCCATACGATCTACGAGTTTACACCAGCTGTTGATCCTGGATACAGAATTATAGTAGATCCTCGTAACTTGATCTATCTTCCTCTCAATAGAAACAGCATCGATAATTTAACAATCAATATACTCGATCAAGAAGCAAGGCCGGTTAATTTCAGAGGAGAAGAGATTATAGTGAGATTAGAGCTGAAGAAGTATGGTCCTGGTTTTTAATCGTGGCTACTTAAACAGTGGTTTCAATAACTGTAACTCAGTCTGTACCCAGGCATCGAGGCAAGCGCTCACACACAGAAGTCTGATACGGTTGAATTCTCTGGCCTCTAAATATGGCTATCACATCAGAAAAACTGCGAATATTTCAGTCGGTCAACACCGATGAGTCCATAGCTAGAGAAGAATGGCATACCTACCATCCTTTCACAAACTCTTTCAACTATAACGATGAAATCGAAATTGTTATCAATCAGCAAGACGTGTTTATGGATATCAGCCAAGCCGAAATCTATATCGAAGGAAAGTTTCACGAAGACACTACCGCTGGGAAAACAGGAAAATGTAATCTAACAATTAATGCGGGAGCATTTCTTTTCGAATCCATCACCTACGAATTAAACGGCAAGGAAATTGAAAGAATCCGAGATCCCGGACTCACTAGCACAGTGCGGAATTTTTTATGCCTCAACGATCAAGAGAGCCGGGCACTCGAGCGAGCTGGCTGGAATTGGCCTAATGGTGTAGTGAAATCCTCAGTAGGAGAAAACTTTAATTTCCTGATACCCTTGAGGGCAATGCTAAATATCTTTTCCGATTACAACAAGGTTATTATGGGTAGACAAAAAATAAAACTTGTTAGAGCTAGAAATGATGATAACTGCTATACCAATACGACGGGTGATAAAACGGCCAAAATCACTCTAGACAAAGTAGAACTGAGAGTGAGGCACATTTATCCAGATGATGTTTTGAAATTGAGCTTGTTGGAAGACATTTCAAATAACAAGCCCATATTCATCCCATTCAGAAGTTGGGAGATCCACGAGCTGCCCTCATTGAGAAAAACCAAGAGAGACGTATGGACTGTAAAATCCATGTCAGAGAGAGCGAGATATGTCATAGTATTGTTCCAGAAGAAGCGAAAGGATAATCCAAGATCTGATATTACTCTTTTTGATCATTTGAATATTACGGATGTTAAACTATATCTTAACTCCGAGATATATCCGTACGAGTCCCTAAACCTTAATTTCAATGCGAAACAGTTTGCAGAAGCCTACCGGATGTATACCGAATTTCAAAACACGTATTTGGGTAAAACCAATAGTGAGCCATTATTGGACTTTGAAAATTTTTCAAATAGGGCATTATTTGTGATAGACTGCTCGAAACAAAACGAAGCTCTGAAAAGCAGTACCATCGATGTTAAATTGGAATTCCAAAGCTCGGAGAATTTTTCTGATGAATCACGAGCCTGCTGCATTATCGTGCATGATCGAGTGTTTGAATACTTGCCCTTATCAGGTAATGTTCGAACTTTGATTTAATCAGTCGTTCCCAAACTTTGCACAGAAAAGGATGAAGTTTGTAGTTCTGGACGTTCAAGGCTACTTTTCTACTGATTTCCAAGTAAAAGAGTTGGCCATTTATGATGGGAAATTGCTGCGAAGTTGGGTGTTTAAACCCAAAATATTGTACCGTAACTTGAGCGAGGCTCAGAAGAAAGAAGTAAACTACGTGTTCCACAACCTACATGGTATCTCTTACAATGCAGGTCATGTAGACTATGAACAACTTAATCAACTGCTTCGGGAGAATTTGAAAGACGTTGATATTGTTTACGTGAAGGGACATGTCAAGAAGGACTTTTTAATCAAAGTCTTTATGGAAATGAACCTAGATCCTCCAGCCATAGTTAATTTAGAATTTTCGGGTGGTAAAGTACCCAAGCTTACTCCTAATTTGACAAATTGTATATATCATAGAATTATGTTTAGTTTATGTAGCATTAGGAATGCCTATGTACTGTATAATTATATTACCGACCTTTTACCTCAATAAAAATATTTTTAGTAAATAGAGTTGAGTTTTTCTATAAATAGAGAATGGTAAGTTGCACCTGGTCAGTCTTTTTCTAGCTCACATGAGCAGTACACTAGCTGAAGGGATTCAAAATTATCTGAAAAATCTCTCTAAACTGAGAAAAGATTTGGAGTTTTACGAGCAAAAACAATCGCTGATAAAGAATTTTCAAAATCTCCAAATGGATTCGAAATGGGATGATGTTTTCACATCCGCTTCGAGATTTGTGAATGGACCATCAACGAGCAGTTGGAGCATCCGTCCGAAACCGGTTTATCGAGAATATAACATTGAGAACATTTTTCGAGTCAAATATAATCGAGAGAAAAAGGAGGTTATTGTACATCACAAGAATGATCACCCAATAAAACTCACCAATGATGAATTTGAAGACTTTCTGAATTTTCTGGATACGATCAACGATGGATGGTGTGATACTAATTTTTATATTGGGGAATACATTCACGTTAGCTATTGGCATGAAGAAGAAAGCAAAGGACTGACTGTGACTGATATGCGGACCAATAAAGTGATGGCATGGAACGAAAATCATCTTGAATTAGTTTTAGCCCACAGATTTAACCTGTATGATATATTAATGAAAATGGAATAAAACAAGTAAAAACAAAAAACAAGTGTTTTATTAAAATAAAAATAAACTTACAAATAAATAACATTATAAGAATAAATAAGTCTAAAATGAATAAATAATACTAAAACTAATAGGTGAAAAAAATCCTAACCTAAATACCTTAAAACTATAAACCCTTGAAAGCTTCGTGCTTAAAAAGCTATCAGTCTTGACTCTCTGGAATTTCCGATGATTCCTTATACAATTCTATATCTTTATGTCCCCAAGCGAGCGTGTACTCTGTACCGGGTATAACGTAGCGTTTATCGTCCGCGTATGATAAAGCTACCTTATTTTTAAGTTCGATAAACATATCGTGTTTATGTGAACGGAAAGTATTCATTTGACGATGGATAAGCGTACCTTCTACGTCAACTGCAGTCTTATAATCATCAAGACTAAGTTCTTTCTTGGTGACGTAATCAGCCACGCCTTTGGCTTTTTTAGTGAGTTCACCTTCCACATTAACGCAATACGCCTTCGCCGCGGTGCCATAGAACTCCCACAAAATCTTACCTGCATACTCATCCTTCATTTTTCCCAAAATTGATTGGTTTACTGGAAGATTGTGTGGGTTATTCTGCGAGTAATTAGAAGTATCGAATTTGTTCAAATTTTCCCTCATATCATCATAAAAATTTTGTGTCTCTACTTTTAAAATAAGGGAGTCAGTGTCTGTGTAGAGTAAGGTCGCTTTATTCCCGTATTTAGGCTTGATATAGCTATACAAAAAATCATACATGATTGTCTTGGATATATCCAATATGGCGAATCCCACGTAAATAGGCTTATCATATTTAATTTTCTGTTTAGCCATATGAATAGCCACTAAATTCTCACCGAAAATGGTCACGTCTTTAAAGTGAGGCTTTGAAATCCACGCTTCCGCTCCCCGTTTCCTACCAATATTTTCCCAATGAGTGATTAGCTTGATGTCTACCCTTTTCTCCACGTTTTCCATAGTTTTCCCAAACACCGCATTATTCATTAATTTGAAAAAGTCTTTCTCAAACTTATTGGATGCAGCATTTCTTTTTACTGTGTTTAGGTCGATATAAATTTTGAGCCAGGGTGATTGTTTGAAAGTGAGAACACGATGAATTTTTTCCAATTTCACGCCATGACTTATAGCTTGCTGCAAATTTTGAATATGAATAACGTATTTTTCTTTGCGGTTAAAATTCGGAATAAGTTTTTTAATTTTAGAAGCTTCTGGAGCAACGGACTCTGGGCAAAAGGGTAGCTCGTTATGTGTATAATGTAAGTCTTCCGGATACGTTAAATCAACTTCTAAAATGTAACCAGTGTTTGAATTTTTTTCTAATTTCAAATAGTCCAAATTTTGAATTTCTTCTGCTTCAAGCCACTTGAAATTACCCGTTGGTAAATATTGTGACATGGCTGCACCATACAAGTTGGTTGCATCCAAGTACATAATGTAGGAATCAGGTTTAGATGCATCATAGTGCGGAATAAATTTATTGTTCGCAGTAGCTTTCCTTACACTACACTGACTTACCCCTCCGCGAATGCCACGTTTCAAAAAGTGTATCATGTCTATATCCGTCAGTAGTTCCAACTCTATGGCTGTCGTTTTGAGAGCTGCATCAAATGATAGCCCTGGAGCTGTATAATACTGACAAGGATCCAGACCATAGGTTGATAAACACACGTCTCTGAAATTTTCAAAAACATCAGCCAGAATAAGCACGTCTGATTTTAAATAAATATCTGAATATTGGCCTAAAGTTTTACATTTGAACAAGTTCCATACTTTTTGTGCACGCTCGTAATCTTTCCGATTGATGGCTTCTTTTCTTAAATCATTGTAGAAACCGTCAATGGATGGAAGCTTGGTGTCATCTAGTTTCGAAAATGAATCCACGTAGGAATACGGGAAAACGCCCTTTTGTCGAATCATTTGAAATTCATCTTCCGCGGGAAAAAATTTTCTAACTTCTCGACATTTTTCCGGCTTTAAATTTTGTGATAATTTATCTAGGCTAGATGCCATGAATCGAAAACTATCGAGGAAGCGCAATTTTAAAAATACCTGTTTATATTTTTTACCTGATTGATCGACAGGGATTTTATCCACCAAAACATGTTTGGTGAATGAAATGTACCGTTCTTTATTTTGGGGGATAACATCCAATCTCTCGTTTCCTTGAGCCAACTCCTTGACAAATAGGTGGGAATCAAAATTGGACATACAGTGAAAGAAGATGGGGATGAAGTTTGGGGCTTTAAAATTAATATTACAAACGGAGTGGGCTGCAGCTCGATAATTCCCTGCGAAATGACAGTGGTCCCTCACTCTTTTGTCTTCTACTTTAAATGGTTTTTCACAAATATGGCAATTTCTCGCATTGCGAAACTCATTTTCTTGTTCTTGACTTAGAGGATACATGGGCACTATGTCTTTCATAAATCGATCATAAATGGATTTGCAATCAGTCTCTAACCAATCTACGAAAACTTTTTGTGCAGCAGGTCCCCTGAAAGTCTTGAAAAAAGAATGAGAGTCGTCGAAATTGCATTTAATGTAGTAAGCGAAAGAATAAGGGACGGCTTTGTGAGTTTTTAGAGTGTACGAATTTTCGGGATATAAATCTTTATCTAAGGTATCAACAGGCTCAATGATTGTCTCAAAATCAGCGTAAACTACAAATGGTACCTTCAATTTTTTTTCGAAATTTATGAATTTCAGAATATTCTCGGGAACCTCTTCTCCGTATTTATTTTTCTTCAAGTCTATTATCGGAAGTTTAACCGAAACGTGACCACAGTCGTGCTCTTGATGAGCTTTTAATTTCTGTTCGGTTGAAAAATACAGCAAGCATCCATCACACAAGTGCTTAGCCTCTTTATGTTTCGATAGTTGACTTGAAATCAAGCGAGACATGTTTCTTATTAAACAGTAGTGACTATTACCATAATCATTACTGATTAATAATAAATTCACATGTTTGGCTCTTCGAGATCTAGTAAAGTGTAAGGGACCCACAACTTCAATAATATTTCTACCATTCTGATAAACTTCATCGAGTCCGTAAACGTTGATTGAAATATTATTGAGCTGTTCAAACTTACCAACGTCTTTGAGTTTAATCGGAAATTCCAAACCTGTAAAGTCCAGCTCGTTCTCAAAGGGCGAATAGTTCGCGACTCTATTCGCATGTTGAGTATAATCGATTGGATGTAGGTGAGCCAAGACCGCCCACATGAAACACTTTTGGTCCATATTTTGTATATTTAGGACAGCTTTCTTAGCCTCAATCACTTGCGGTAGCGGGAGATAAGACGATGCTTTCAAAGGGTTGGCCTTATTTACACCTATATCTAAATGGAGTAGTTTTTGTAGCGCCCAGCCTGTAAGATAGATTGTTCATCATTTAACAGTTAATAAAAAACAAAAACATACCGCTTTCTTTTTCCTGAAACTCCACACATTTTTTATCTATGATGGCTGAAAATTGCTGGAATACCTCGTCTAAATCGGTACCATCGCTCACCATTTGATATTTGGTGTTGAACGACTTGACCTCCTCCATATCTTTCGTCTGCAGGAGGAAGCGCCCAAAAAGCTCCATGCCGACTTTAATATGACCAAATATTTTGACATTATCCCCTACCAGCTTGATAAATTTTTGTTTCAAATGTTTTAAAAATTCTTTTACGCTGGTAGGGTGCTGTTTTGAAGAAAGCCGGTACGTAACAATTCGGTTCTTGAAAGAGGTTCTTACGAGCTGTACGCCTTCCTCCTGCTCCACACAGGTGTTCGTCCGGTGTTGGATACTCCGCAGATGCCCAGCCCATCGACTGGTTGGAATCTGCAGGTCACAATCCGAACACCTACGCGTAGATGACGTGGAAGCTGAAACAATAAATTAGCAAAAAACTATACAAACGTCACGAAAAACTCACCAGTAGAATGATCAAGTCTAGCTTGTTTAGCCATGGGGACCGACGAATTTTCAGCCTTACGTTTGGGGGCCCTAGGGTGTTTCAGTTTCAGATGGCGTTGGAGAGCCCCCTCTGATTTAAAGATTTCTCCACATTGCTCGCAAATTTTCACGGCTGCTCTGCAGTCCCCATGACGCTTCAAACTATCCTTCCTGGAAAACGATTTGGCGCAGTATTCGCAGTTAAGCATTTTTCCCTAAAAAGCAAAAGCATCAATCGCCCACTTTTATTTAAATATTATTAAATTATACTAACTGGCATGGTCTGCGATTTCGAACGTTTGATTTTTCATAGCATTCACTATGAAAAATCAAACGTTCACTTTTATTTAAAGAATAATTATTTATACTCATGATTTTAAAAGTGAATGTAAAAAAAGTTAAAAGACTGACTAATCAAGCATTCGGATGTTCCTAAGCTCCCAATAAGACTGTAGTTGGCAATTACAGTCTAATCGAAAGCATGGGATCATGCAATCTTTTTTCCTCTGTTTCCCTTCTTTTTTCTCTCGGTCTTTCTCATTGTATTTGTCGAGATTTCAAGACAGGTAATAAAATAACGATTTGTTTGTTTGATTTTTTTTTTATTATTATTAAAAATTACATAGTACTACTAAAAAATTAGGATCTTTGAATGCAACAACAATATTCCAATCTAATTTAATTCGTTTGCTCATTTTTGAATTATTTGAAGAGAATAACTATCACGTTAAGTTTATTAGTTGAAGGATGATAGAAACTTTGAGCTGACTAATTATTTTTAGTATTAGCGATTTGCTTAGTGAGTAACGCTATCTAATTATCTGGGTTAGGTCTAGTGTATGTTATGTTTTTTTATAGATGTAAAAACTTAAAACTAAATAAGTATACAATTTTTAATGGCAATAGCTTACTTTGTTAATTATTATTCGAGTTCAAGGAACTCTAGATCATTTGCCACTTTACCACTTGTGAGAGTCTTTTTCCCTTTATAAACCAGATTGATACTTTTTTGCTTATTCAGCGAGTCTATTTCTTCGTTGGTCAAACATTTGAATCTTTCTGGTAAAAACACAATTTTTTGAATCTCCGGCAAGTCTACAATAACTCTTCGGCCATGAACGGTTTGCAGTGCCTGGATTTTTTGGACTCGATAAGGCTTATTTTGCTCCAGATCGCACAGTTTTAGAGTCGCGAAATTGAATGCGGCAACATTGTTGAGTGTCTGCAAAGACATCTAAAATATATTTTAAAATTCTAGTTTCAGGGGATTGAAAAATTATGGCATTTTCAAGTTAATCAGATAATTACAAATTAATAATACGAACTAAATCTTACCTTTAAAAATCTAAGCACAAGTAAATACTTATAAAACACAAGTCACTAGTAACTGATCTGCTTGAATTGCCGTATTTATACACTTGATTGTCCTTTCTCTTTCCGTTCACTATTGTAATTATTAAAATAAAAAAAATGCAGTAGGTAATTTCAATTTATGTATTATGCTAAAATGTAGTTAAAATGTAATAAATTGCAATAATTTATGCAGCTAAAAGACGCTAAGTTTATACGGACCGTATTTATACACGCGATTATCCTTTCTCTTTTTGTTCGCTATTGTAATTATTAAAAAAAAAAACGCAGTAGGTAATTTCAAATTATGTCGTAGACTAAAATGTAATAAATTACAATAATGTATGCATTAATAGACGCTAAGGTTCTACCGATAGGATTGGCAATCCTTTCCAATGTCACATGTAATTTACATGTTCTTGATTTTACTGTTGGTATATGCCTTTTTAAAAGAATTAACGATTTTCATTTTATATAAAGAGATCGGTAAAGTAAACAGATTATCATTCGATGTATAATCGAGCTTGTAGAATTTAGACACGACAGTAAATTAAAAAAATTAATTCAGTCAGAATGGCAACTAAAAAAACAACGATTGGTGCAGCAACTGACATAGCGAAGGTAAGTCTAATAATTTTTATTGTAATTTAATTAAACAATCGAATATATTCCAGACGAAATTATGTCAATTGACAAAATACATAAGAGTATTTGTTAGAACATACGAGAATACCTTCCAGGAATCATGTCCGAATAATGAAGAAGGTTTGTCTTTCGATTCTCAAGAAGAATATGAAAATGGCATTGTGGAGCTATGTTTCGAGTGTGCGAAACCAGTATATCCCTTGGATCGACTCGAGAAAATTGATCTACATAAAACAATTGAAGAAAATGAGAAACCAACTTATTCTGAGTGGTTTTGTATTAAATGCGAAAATGAAATGGTAACATTTGTCAAACCCGATGAGTGTGAATTTTGTATAGATAATAAAGTATAATTTTTCTCGTTCAATAAAAAAAAAAAAAATAACAGAAACTTGCAATTTTAATAAATACTAGGCTTTTTTTCCTACAAATTTTTTTTCAACCTCCCGCGAATCACACAACCTCCGCGCACCCACGGACGCCGGACGCGATCACCCACGCTTCACCTGTCACTTGGCGGCTCGCCGGAACGCACTTGGAGGAATGGATTGATTCTCATTGGTTAAGGGTGAACCTAGAGGTCTCACAGACGGCAGGGGGCGATAATTACAAAAGCTCCCCGGGGCTATTATGGTAACTGAACCTATAGATGGCGCACCGGACACCTGCACCAAGTACCGAGAGATGGCGCGTCAGGCGGGGCAGCGGGACGGTCCCCGAACCTAGATGTTACACCTGCGGCAGGTACCGATAGATGGCACGTCAGGCGGGGACGCGCAGGCGCGCTGGAAGCTCCACCGGTGGACGGTGGGCGTAGAATCCCCAAACTATATCTACTCAAGTGAGAAGCAGAAGGGAGAGAAACTCCTACAAGGTATTCCTCGAAAAGGCCCGTATAACATTCACTAAGGTGAACAGGGCGAGGTTACTTGGATTAGGGCACAAAGCCAACAAGCCCCCTCCCACTGCTGATACCATTGCCGACATCCCTCCTTCACCGAGTGTGAGTCCCGTCTTCGCCCGCGACGGACTTGGCGCGGCACCTACGCATGAGGTTCGTGGCGAACTCACCGAAGTGCCTAGCCCCCCTGCCCTAGCGCTACGAGCTCGCAACTCTGCGCCTCGCGCTACAAATCCTCTCGGCAGCAGCGACCAAAGCGGATTGCTAAACCAAAGCTCCGCAGCCGATGGCGACTGCATCTTAATCTCCGAAACCGACGATCGAGTCCTGGCTCCCGGAAAGAGAGCTCGGGAGAGCAGCGTTAGCCCACAAGGGCACACTAAAAGAGTCTGTAATTCTATAAACAGAGGTCCACTCGAGCGGACCTTCTCACCCGAGCCCCCTGGCCGAAACGAGCCAGTGAGCGGCGCGAGTCCGAATCTTGCCGCCAAGAACTGCGGAGGGGCGGCCGCAAATCCTGCCAAGGGCAAGTCCATCAGAAAGAGGGCTCCTACAGAGCAAGACATTGTAACACCACAGCCTCACTGTACGCCACAAGCGGGGCCCTCTAGGACTACGGCGCCTGCCAAAGCCGCCGAGGTTCCTACCTTCCGTCCGGGCGGGGAGCGAACTCCGAAGCTGCCAGGAGGTGAAGTAGGTCACCCCAACCTGCGACAGCTGCTGACGAGGGAGCGATCTAACCTGGACCCTGCGTGCGAAGACGACAAACCCATCAGACTGGCGATCGACCTGTTCATGACAGGCCAAGTGGCCGAGCTACTTCCGGTGGTGGACAGGTGGCTTGCTAGTCTGGGGAAGAATCAGCGAGCAAAGGAAAAGGAGGCAAGGAAGGAGAACAAGAAAGAGGCCCAGTACCGCAGGAACAAACCTGCTGCGCACAACTACGGGCAAACCTCGACCGGCAGCGGTAAACGCCAGTCCTTGTACAAGAAGTACCAAGACCTCTGGCAGAAGAACCGCTCGAACCTCGCTGACCTCATCCTGTCGGACAGGGGCAGCATGAGTTCTGAGGAGCTACCACCGCTAGCAGAGGTGGAATCGCTCTATGGCGGAATAATGGGCTCCTTCTCGCCTAGCGACAACAAGCTGGTAAGCGAGACACAACCCGATTGGGAATTTCTGCCGATAACGGCTGACGAAATAAGGAAGGCAAAGCAGGGCTGGAGTAACACAGCTCCTGGAGTTGACGGCGTTGCCGTTGAGAGTGTCAAGTCTGTTGCCTTGAACCACCTAACGGTGATGTTTAATATCATCCTATACAGCAACACTCAGCCCGGCTCTTTCCGCCGAATGCAGATCATCCTGGTACCCAAAGCAGGAGACAGAAAGAAAGCTACAAACTGGCGGCCCATTACCATCGGGCCTGCCGCACAGCGACTGCTGCATCGGGTCCTTCACGCCCGCCTAAGGGAGAAGTGTAGCCTCAATTTAAATCAAAGAGGCTTCACAGAGACAGATGGGACACTAGCGAATGTCACGGTGCTCGACCACTACATAAGCACCCGCCTTAGCGCAGGAAAACAATACACAGTTGTGTCGCTGGACGTGCGCAAGGCATTTGACTCGGTGTCCCATCACTCCATCACCAGAGCTCTCCGCAGGATGGGGGTTTCCCCCGTCCTGATAAACTACATCTCCACGGGCCTGAGGGAGTCGGTGACGCAGATTAAAGTGGGTAGAGAGGTCACCGGGGAGATCCGCATGAGTCGGGGGGTCAGGCAGGGTGACCCATTGAGCCCTATGCTGTTCAACATGGTAATGGACGAGATGCTCGAATCGATCAACGCCCAATACAATGGGGGCTCTATTTCAGCCACACAGCGAGTCGCCGCTATGGCGTTCGCTGATGATGTCGTGCTCCTGGCTGATAAACAGGTCGATATGCCATCAATGCTGGCCGAAGTACAGCGGTTCCTAGAGACCCGAGTTATGTCCATAAATGCAGCCAAGAGTGTGGCACTTTCAGCGACACCCCTAGCAGGGGACAAAAGGCCTGTCGCGGTCACTCGGCCGATTTTCTCAATTGGGGGCCATAAAATACCGGCAGTGCCTCACATCAACACCTTCAGATATCTGGGACACCAGTTCGGTGCGTCTGGCGTGGAGAAGCCTAGTGTTCCTAACCTTCGGAGATGGTTGCACCTCGTTGGGGCGGCGCCACTCAAGCCCGATCAGCGCCTCGAGCTCATACGCACCTTCGTAATTCCAAAGTTGCTGTACGGGCTGCAGAACAACAGGGTGACGGCGGCGGTCCTGAAAAACGCAGATAGGCTAGTCAGGGCCGCCATAAAGAAATATGCACACTTGTGTAAAACCACGCCAAATGCCGTCATCCACTGCAGCCTGCGGGACGGTGGGCTCGGGATCGCTGAGCTGGCGCGGGTGGTACCGCAACAACTGCTGGGCAGGTGCTCTAGACTCCTCAAGAATACGGCAGACCCGCTCGTGCTAGAGGTCCTTCAGACCGACAGGATGAGGGCGATATTCGAGAAATTAACAAAAATGTCAGGCGACGTGCCTTCAGCACAGTATTGGCGAGAAGAGTTGGACTCGAACCCGTTCACAAAAGGCCTTTCCAAGGCGAACGAGGATTCGAGCAGTCGCGATTGGTTGCGGGGTAGACCAACCGGTTGGACCGGCCGGGACTTCGTCAGGGCTGTTCAGCTCCGTACTGGGAACCTGCCTACGGCAGGACTACCGGGGAAACCTATGGAGGAACGCCGTTGTCGTGCCGGTTGCGGGGTAATCGAATCGATTTGTCATGTGCTGCAAAAGTGCGAACGCACACATGACAAACGGATAGCCAGACACAATGAGATCGTGTCAAAAATCAAGGCCCATTGCTCTCGCCTCGGCTTCACCGTCGAGGACGAGCCGCACATGAGATCGAGCAATGGTGTCCTACAGAAACCGGATCTGGCTATCCACATCGGAGGCCTCGCGACCGTCATAACAGACGTGCAGGTCTCTTGGGACGGGGCTGATCGGTCCCTGTCGGAGAGCTGGCTGGCCAAGCGCGAGAAGTACCGCAACGCCGACTTCCTGGAGGCCGCTGGAAAAAGGTGGCCAGGGAAGATCCTAACTTTCTGCCCGATAACCGTGGGAGCACGGGGCATATGGCCCCGTTGTAATGAGCCGACGGAGCGCACGCTACAGCTGACCAAACCTCTTAAGAGGAGCTGCGTGCACTCCGTCCTTAAATGGGGCTCTACGATCCATGGCACCTTTGGAAAACGTACTTGGGGAGGTCGGCAGGGTGGTATAGAACCCGCTCCGGGCATTGATGCAGAGGTCGTGTACATCGGTTGAGGTAGACTGAGACGGCTCCTTGCATGCTAGAACACCAGCACGAGTTTTCCCGGAGACTCGATAGATCGCAAGGAACATAACATAACATCTAGGTATTTGCCGTTGTAAAATTATTATTATATATAATTTATTATTATTATTGTATTAATTGTATTAATTTAATTAGTTCAATAAACATGAACTGGGGTGTCACTCGCTTGCGAGGGCACCCCTATTTTAAAAAAAAAATAGCCAAATGCCTCGTCATCTAATTAGTGACGCGCATGAATGGATTAACGAGATTCCCACTGTCCCTACCCACTATCTAGCGAAACCACTGCCAAGGGAACGGGCTTGGAAAAATTAGCGGGGAAAGAAGACCCTATTGAGCTTGACTCTAGTCTGGCACTGTAAGGAGACATGAGAGGTGTAGCATAAGTGGGAGATGAAAATCGCCGGTGAAATACCACTACTTTCATCGTTTCTTTACTTACTCGGTTAGGCAGAACGCGTGCGCCGTTCGCTCACGAGGCGACGGCTGTCACGGTATTCTCGAACCAAGCACGTAGGGTGGTATTCGGAAGCCGTGAGTAGTATGTCCCGCCGGTACAAACCATCCCCACTCCTGCCTCCTGAGGGGGCGTGGCCCCGCCCTCCTGCTGTATAGCTCCTCCCCTTTTCCCATTTATGGACTCTTTTGCGATGTTGCCCCGCCCCTTTGCCGCCATTAGGTTTCTTTGTTCGGCCAATCAGGGCTGGTCCCGTCCCTCCTGCTGAATTAGGCTCCTCCTCCTGTCCATTCATTGGTTGTTGTTGAAAATGGCGGCCGTCCAATGGTTTCTGTTGGCGGCGGCGGCTGTGGTACAATATGCCCGCCAACTTATGGCCGTCGCCCAATAGCTGATGGCGGCGGCGGCCGTGGCGGTGGCGGCAGTACTGACTTTTTTTTTTTTTGTATTTTATTAAAAAAGTCTGAAAAGTCTGGGCTCGAACCTGCGACCCCAAGATCCAAAATCAAGAGTGCTAACCACTGAGCTATCAGGGTATCTCAAGAAATTGTGTCCTAAGCTAGTAGACATCATGATGCGAGCTAATTGAGGAAAATTTGAAAGAGCGAGAGGGCTAAGGGTGAAGAAGATGATTTGATAACTTGTATGGACTTGTCCAGCTGATAATTTTAATGTAATTTGGTGTACGGGGAAAAATAATATGAAAACTCAATTTTCAATTACGAAATTAAACGAGATAATTGATTAAGGTATTACCTACTACTTTATTATTTTACTGTATAAACATAAATAAAACTAAAAATTAAACTTTCCAGTGCGTACGCTTCCATCCATCGGATTGTAGGTGAGAAAAGCATCATGTAGAGGCCGCTGGAAAAAGGTGGCCAGGGAAGATCCTAACTTCGGCAGGGTGGTATAGAACCCGCTCCGGGCATTGATGCAGAGGTCGTGTACATCGGTTGAGGTAGACTGAGACGGCTCCTTGCATGCTAGAACACCAGCACGAGTTTTCCCGGAGACTCGATAGATCGCAAGGAACATAACATAACATCTAGGTATTTGCCGTTGTAAAATTATTATTATATATAATTTATTATTATTATTGTATTAATTGTATTAATTTAATTAGTTCAATAAACATGAACTGGGGTGTCACTCGCTTGCGAGGGCACCCCTATTTTAAAAAAAAAAATAGCCAAATGCCTCGTCATCTAATTAGTGACGCGCATGAATGGATTAACGAGATTCCCACTGTCCCAGCTCCGTACTGGGAACCTGCCTACGGCAGGACTACCGGGGAAACCTATGGAGGAACGCCGTTGTCGTGCCGGTTGCGGGGTAATCGAATCGATTTGTCATGTGCTGCAAAAGTGCGAACGCACTACTTCTAGGTAAAAAAAGTCAGAGGTAGAAAAGGTGCTCCGCAATATTTTTGAAAGTTTGAAGAAAATTGTAACGGAAAAATTGTAAATTTGGTACGAGTGGAAAGAGAAAAATTTTTGGTGTAAGTGGCCGGAGGTGTAGCATTGGGGACAACTGTAAAGGGACGAAATTGGTGAGTTTTTTTTCTTTTTTTTATTTTTTTGACATTGAAAATTTTGAAAGTGACAAATAAAGGTAAATACCTACAAATCCCATCAAAGGTAAATTACCTAGACAATTAGTCCAGGTGTACCTGGACAGGTAAATTTACACAGGTAACTCAGGTAACCTTACCTGAAAGGTGTATACAGGTAAAAAATCACGCCTGACAGGTAAAAGGTAAATTTACCTGTAAAAAACGTGAAAAGTGACAAATAAAGGTAAATACCTACATAACCCATCAAAGGTAAATTACCTAGACAATAAGTCCAGGTGTACCTGGACAGGTAAATTTACACAGGTAACTCAGGTAACCTTACCTGAAAGGTGTATACAGGTAAAAAATCACACCTGACAGGTAAAAGGTAAATTTACCTGTAAAAAACGTGAAAAGTGCCAAATAAAGGTAAATACCTACATAACCCATCAAAGGTAAATTACCTAGACAATTAGTCCAGGTGTACCTGGACAGGTAAATTTACACAGGTAACCTTACCTGAAAGGTGTATACAGGTAAAAAATCACACCTGACAGGTAAAAGGTAAATTTACCTGTAAAAAACGTAAAAATGAACGAAAATAAAGAAGACAACGAAAATGAGAAGAAAATAACTAGAAGTGCAAAAAAAGATCAAAACGAAGAAGAAAACAAAGAAGAAAATGAAAACAGTAAGAAACAAAACGAAAAAAGAAGTGTATCAACAGAAGAAATTAACACGCAAACTTATAATAGAAAAAATTTAGAAAAAGAAATAGAAGACGAAGCATCAAACAATATTTGTAATAAAATAAGAAAATGGGTCAAACAAATTAACGAAGCTACGGGAACCATGAGCTCAGGAAAATTAAGATTCACCCTTGAGGAACAACAAAAGGTAAAAAGAGCATTAAATGAAATTATGTGTGAATTCATGACAATGTCTGGAAAAATGGAATTCCTCAAAGGTGAATTACAAAGTGCGAAGGAACATAATGAATTTTTACAGAATGAGTGTAGTCTGCTGGTAGCGGAAAAAAGTGATATCTTTGATATTAAAAAGAATATTGAGGAATTAAAAAAGGAAATTTTAAAAAATCCAAAACCAGCAGAAGAGAAAATGTACAATGAAAGACATATGGATCATGGAATAGTTCCAATAAACATAGATAAACAAAGAAAGGACAGTAAACAGACAAATAAAAACAACTCACTAGACAAACTTAAAATAGATGACAGACATATACTTTCTAATATAGACATTTCGAGTGATGAGGAAGAAGATATAACAAAATGGACAACCGTAACAAGACAAAAGAAAAAGACATACGCGGACGTGTCAAAACTTTTCCCAACAGGAATAAAAACAAATAGAAATTTAAATAAAGAAGGTTGGAAATCGCCTGTAAAAAATAATCAAGACACATACAAAATCTTTATAAAAGGTGAAAAAGATGACACAACAAAATCAAAACTATCTAGATTAAAACAAATTAAAGACATATTATGGAAAAACAACATTAAGGAACTAAATGGACTAAGAACCACAAAATCTGGAGGAACCATTATTATAACTGATACAATCGAAAAACATAATACTATAAAATTAATTTTGGAAAAAGAAAATATTGGAACAATTAAAGCTGAAAATAAACAAAATCCACTTGTTAAAATAACAGGAATTGCGAAGGGAATGAGTTCCCAAGATTTAATAGAAGCCATATTAACAGAAAATGATAATTTAAATTCCATTAATAATAAAAGTATGAAAGTGATTTTTAGGAGAGAATGTAGAAATGAATGGGTAGAAAATATAGTTTTGGAAGTAAGTACAGAAATTTTTAGATGCATGATGAAGGATGGTAGAGTATCAATAAATTTAACTAGAATGTATGTGGAGGAATATTTGGATTTGATGTTGTGTTTTAAATGCAATGGATATGGTCACAAGGCCAATTTATGTAAGGAAGAAAAAATATGTTACAAATGCGGAGAAAAACATGAAGCAAAAAATTGCAATAAGTTGGTCTTGGACTGTATTAATTGTAAAAAATACAACATCAATATGAATGAAAGAAGACATACGGCCCTGGACAAAGAATGTCCAATTTATAAATTAAAGTTGGAAAAAAAAAGAGAAAATATTAAATATACTTAGTAATAATTGATACAAAATTAAAAATACTCCAGTTGAATGTAGGAAGAGGGAAAGAGGCGACTGAATTGATGAAACAGAGAGTGAATGACTGGAATATAGATATAATTTTTTTACAGGAACCGTATGTCAAATTGAATGAATGGAATGGGTATGAAAGATTTTCAAACGGAAATAGGGCAAAAAGTGAGATTTGGATGAAAGAGGATTTGAATGGGATAAGAGTGAATGAGTTAATATCAAATAATGTGGCTTCTTGTAGGATTGGGAATTTATATCTCTTCTCAATTTATGATGAACCAGGAGGTAGGGTAAATAACAGATTTCTCGAAATACAAAATAAAATTAAAATGTTAAATGGAAATAAAATTATATGTGGAGATCTAAATGCAAAAAATCAGGCATGGGGAGGGAATTTAAATGATGAAAGGGGTGAGGAATTATTTTTATGGATTTTGGATTCGGGTTTAATAATTTTTAGTAATCAAAATTCGATATCAACCTTCAGCAGTACCAGAGGCGAAAGTTGGATTGATCTAACTATTGGAAGTCCTGGTATTGTTGAAGGTTGGGATGTATGTGATGACGAATCACTTAGTGATCACAGATACATCACCTTTGATTTGATAATAGATGAAGTAAAAACCAAACAAAAATGGGTGAATGATTATACTAAAACAAACTGGACAGACTTTGAAAGAATGATTGAAGATTTTGATGAAAGAATGATAGTTACGAATGATGATGTAGAGAATGAGGCAGAACGATTCCAAAATTATTGTAGTTTGGCATGTAAAAAATTTATAAAAAGAAAAATTTTATTAGACAAAAACGAAACAGACTGGTGGGACAATGACTTAGAAAACTCAAGGAGAACTGTTAACCAAACAAGAAGAAAATTTACTAACGAACATGACCAACAACTTAGATTATTATATATGTTAGACTTTAGACGACAAAGACAACTATACAAAAAACTAATTAAAGACAAAAAAAATTAGCACATATAATATCTCTGGAAAAATTAACAGGAGAAAATAGTTGGGATAAAATTTGGAACTATATAAGAAATTCAGGTATAAAAAAAGGAAAGGAAGGACTAAAGACAGACAATGGACGTTACATAACAAAAGGAGACGAATTAGACACAACTTTAATAAAAAAATATCATCCTCCTTTAGACTTTGACAAAAAAAACCAAATTGAAAATTATAATACTTTTAGAATATTTGATCAAAATTTAAATCAAAAATTTGATAAGGAACCGTCTGCAAGAGAAATTGAGGAAGCAATAGAGTCTCTCAAAAGAGAGAAAGCAACAGCGAGTGACAGAATACCAAATGAAGCGATTGTACATATATGGAAGGCGAAGGATGTATGGATGAAGAGACTCTATTGCGAATGTTGGAATAGGGAAATTTTCCCTAAAGTATGGAAGAGAGCTGATCTGGTATGGATCCCAAAGGAGAAAGGAGGTTTCAGACCCATAACACTTCTTCCTTGTTTGGGAAAAATACTAGATAAGCTAACGAATGAAAGAGTGAGAGCATGGTGTGAATGTAAGGGAAAATTCAGCAAAGGACAGTATGGTTTCAGAGGTGGAATAGGTACGATTGATGCATTAAAAGCATTAATCGACAAAGTCAAAACTATAAAAGCTGAAGGGAAGCATTCGCTGATAGTTACTTTGGACCTTGCGAATGCGTTTAACATGGCATGGCCAGAAAGTATTGATCGTGAATTTGAGAGAATGAAAACGCCGAGGAGAATGAGAAATATGTGTTGGAATTTTTTGAAAGATCGAATGGTTAAAAGCGGGAATGTGAATGAAAGTGTTTTTAGAGGTTGTCCACAGGGTTCTAGTTTAGGACCAACTTTGTGGATAATCGAAATGGAAGAATGGCTGAGAAGTATAAATGCAATGGATGTAGGAATATATGGACAAGCATTCGCCGACGATCAAGTGGTCGTGATCGCGGGGAATTCAGTGAAAGAAATTGAAAGAAAATGGATAAATGTTTGGGGTGTATGTGAAAATTGGGCAAATAAACAAAAAATTAGCTATAATAAAGAAAAAACAAAATGTATGTTTGTAGAAGCAAGAGGAAGTATAAGAGGACCGGTAGTTAGAATGGAAAATGAAATTTTAAAATTGGATGAATGGATAGAGTATTTGGGAATGAAATTAGATAAAAAATTCAATTTTATTGAACATTTGAAAGGAGTGAGAGCGAAAACTGGAGGGACTGCAACAATGTTAATGGCTTTATCAAGAAATAAAGGTAAAATTGATAAAGAAAAAGTAAAAAACATCTATGAGTTAGTAGTCCTTCCAGCTGTTATGTATGGAGTGGATATATGGGGAGAAAGAGCGAATGACACGAGAGTCCAAAGACAACTTACGGCCATACAGCGGATGTTTCTTTTGGGAATTGTTAAAGCTTACAAAACAACGCCAACTGAAACTCTTCAAGTTTTAGCAGGCTGTCCACCAATGAAGATACTGGCCTCAGCTGAATTTAGATGGAAAAGAATGAAAAGAGAAGAGGATGAAAGATTTAGAATGAAAGAGAGGGAGAGAATGTTTCCATCTGATATGAATGACGACAACAACTTTACATATACAAGAATGAATGAAATATACGTGGATATGAGTGAAAGGAATAATATTATGAGTGTGGGTTGGGTTTTATTATCAAATCAAAGAGTGATGGAATCAGAAGGTTTTATAATTGATGGAGTAGAGGGAACGATACAAGGAGAATTATGTGGAATATTTTTAGCTTTAAATTACATAAACAATATTAGAACTGAAAACGAATTATTTTACATAAATACAGACAATTTAACTGCGACAAAATTAGTAAAAAACAGAAAAACACATCACAAAATTATTGGAACTATTCAAAGTAAAATTATAAGTTTGAGAGAAAGAAAAATTTATGTATGTATAAGATATAAAAATAGAAGTACGAATGGAATGATGAGAGCACATGAAAAAGCAAATGAATCAAGAATGAATGGAATAGTTATGGTAATGAATGATTGGAGATTAAGAAACACAAAAATTTTAAGAAAAAGAATGAATGAGGAAATTTTGAATGAATGGCAGAATGAATGGATAAATTCAACAAAGGGAAGGGAAACTTTTCAAATTTGTAATGAGGTAGGAAAAGAACTAATTGGGTTGTCTTTTAAAGCAACACAATTAGTAACAGGACATGGGAATATTAGGGGTTATTTGGCAAGATTTAATTTAATTAGGGATGAAGGAATGTGTGAATGTGGACTAGAAATTGAGAGTATGAATCATGTGAGAAAAAGGTGTACTCTAAATTATAGAGTACAAGCGCGGGAAAGAGTGTTAGAAGAGGGATTAGAGTGGATGAATTTAAATTTGAGAAATGGGGGTGTAAATTTTCGTAATGTGGAAGTGATTAATGAATGGGCAGAGGGAGCATTGTTGGTTGAAGAAATGTGAGACCTATTTTCTTATATTTAATGTTTGTTAAAAATGGTTATTGTTTTATAGTTAGATTTAAATTAGTTATGTTTTTTAATATTTGAATAATTTAGAGTTAATTAAGTAATTTAAGTGGTTTCTTTCCCCAATAATAACGGGATGCCTATTTTTCGCACAGCTTAATAGCAGTCGGAAAATAGGGATCTTAGGAGAAGTGGAGATGGGATGGACTCTAATGGTGCACTGTGTGTTTCCATAAGAGTCCTACGGGTTTCATTGAGAGTGGTTTCATTAGATAGTTGGTGGGTAATCACGTGGAAGTCGCAAGATATATCACAAAAAATTAGAGTAATGTCCCTACCCACTATCTAGCGAAACCACTGCCAAGGGAACGGGCTTGGAAAAATTAGCGGGGAAAGAAGACCCTATTGAGCTTGACTCTAGTCTGGCACTGTAAGGAGACATGAGAGGTGTAGCATAAGTGGGAGATGAAAATCGCCGGTGAAATACCACTACTTTCATCGTTTCTTTACTTACTCGGTTAGGCAGAACGCGTGCACCGTTCGCTCACGAGGCGACGGCTGTCACGGTATTCTCGAACCAAGCACGTAGGGTGGTATTCGGAAGCCGTGAGTAGTATGTCCCGCCGGTACAAACCATCCCCACTCCTGCCTCCTGAGGGGGCGTGGTAGCTCCTCCCCTTTTCCCATTTATGGACTCTTTTGCGATGTTGCCCCGCCCCTTTGCCGCCATTAGGTTTCTTTGTTCGGCCAATCAGGGCTGGTCCCGTCCCTCCTGCTGAATTAGGCTCCTCCTCCTGTCCATTCATTGGTTGTTGTTGAAAATGGCGGCCGTCCAATGGTTTCTGTTGGCGGCGGCGGCTGTGGTACAATATGCCCGCCAACTTATGGCCGTCGCCCAATAGCTGATGGCGGCGGCGGCCGTGGCGGTGGCGGCATTACTGACTTTTTTTTTTTTGTATTTTATTAAAAAAGTCTGAAAAGTCTGGGCTCGAACCTGCGACCCCAAGATCCAAAATCAAGAGTGCTAACCACTGAGCTATCAGGGTATCTCAAGAAATTGTGTCCTAAGCTTGTAGACATCATGATGCGAGCTAATTGAGGAAAATTTGAAAGAGCGAGAGGGCTAAGGGTGAAGAAGATGATTTGATAACTTGTATGGACTTGTCCAGCTGATAATTTTAATGTAATTTGGTGTACGGGGAAAAATAATATGAAAACTCAATTTTCAATTACGAAATTAAACGAGATAATTGATTAAGGTATTACCTACTACTTTATTATTTTACTGTATAAACATAAATAAAACTAAAAATTAAACTTTCCAGTGCGTACGCTTCCATCCATCGGATTGTAGGTGAGAAAAGCATCATGTAGAATAAGTGCGTAAGCTCGAATGCCCTTGTCAAACTTTTTATGAGCCTCAAACACGACCTTTAGATCGACCGTTGAATTTTTCACCCCTTCGGGCTGATTGCTGCAGTCCACTACAAATATGGGATTGGACAGAAATTCGCCAATATCCATTATTGGGTCATTTATTTCTCGCCTATAATAGCTGCTTTGGAAGTTTTCATACGAGTCATAGACGGAGGTAATTAGCTTTTTAGTAAAATCGAGATTCCATCGTTCGTACGGATATACATCGGAATTTAAATAAAGTCTAATGTTTCGTATGTTGGCATCGGTGAACGCTGTAGAATCTTCTAGCCTGTTGTCGTGGTTTTTCACCTTCTGAAATCCAATAACAACATAGCGGGGTTTCTCCAATTGTGTAGTAGTTTTTATCGCCCATATATCGCTTGTTGTATCTCTCAAAGAGGGCAGCTCGTAAAGGTCCCATTTTCTATATGGTATCTTTATTCTAGCATTGTCGCCTCCTCTATTGATGCGTGTGAGTATTTTTAATTTTTCCTCATCATCCGGTACAATGTGTTTAATCTTCCACTCGAGCTTCTCAATCTGGATGGTGGCCTCTTCGTCGCCAATGTAGCAGTTTTCGAATGTGCGGGCAATTATCAAAATCAGCTCATGTTTAACGTTCAAAATTCCTCTGGAGTAGTCCTCGGCGAAACCAAAGAGATGTTTTAATGGTAGTTTTCCACTGAATATACGGCTAGTTTTGTCCAATATATCTTGACGAGTCTCGCCAAGGCCCCATCCCGAACTTATTGAGCGACGAGCTTGTGTAGCTTCTAAAGAAACCAGAGTTTTCAATGTCGTTGCTATCCCGGGATTTCGCAAGCCAGCTACTTGTTCACTAGCCATCTCATAACGGATTTCATCGAAAAGAAATGTCAATGCATTGTTTGACAGGTAGCATTTCTTCAAAGGATCTTTGGGTGAAAATTTCCCCTCAATGTATAAATAACTGTCGGCGATATCTAGAATTAGATCCTGAAAGTTGACGGGAATTCGCACTTCATCAGAGTTTTTATATGCTGGAGCTCCATATGGTTTATATGTATGTAGATGCGTGCTTGCCAGTGATGAATCGTAGATTGGTGTACCAAATACTGATAATTTCTCGCTCATTTCGGGGCAGTTCGTAGCTCAAGTCCTATGGATCGCAGAAACTCTCTGTCTTTTTTGTTGAGTTTACGACGCTGATGACGGCGTGGTGTTCGCTGTTGAAAGTTCAATGCCGAACTAAACTTTTTTTTGTCCTCACGATTTTTTATATGCTCGTTGACACTAATTTCGGCTCTTTGTGTTGAAAGATCGAATCGAAACCCCATGGTAGTGCTGATCTATTATGGAATTTGTTTCAACTCCAGCTTCACAATAACTTTTTCTCCTTGAAAATCCACCAAGTCGCCGTTATCATCCAAAATTCTCAGTGTAAGGTTGTCAATGTACTGCAGGCCCCCTGGCTTAACTGGTAAATATATAATATTCTGTGGTTCCTTGGTTAGCTTATAGCCGGGCGGAACGTCAATATCAAATTCGAAAAGGGTATGCGACTGTACAGAATTCAGGTAGGCCCCTGAAGTTAGATTACAATCCACTCTAATCATTCTCACTTTCATAACATCGACAGGGAGATTGGACTCGTGCCAATAATTAGCCTCTAGTTTACCTTCTCTAAATCCTAGTAGCTTTCCCAGGGATGCCTCCGTAGCAAACACTATGTCATATTTTGACTTTATTTCGCATTTAAGTGTATTGTTATTGGGCTTCAAAACGAACAATGCATTGTCTTCTTCGCCTCGCTCTAGACTCGATGGGTCGCTTATTTCTTTCAGGGCATATAAAACAGCTTTTTCTATTTCTTCTAATTCATAGGCACCGGGCTTCAACTGCACGTTAATTTCGTCTGATCCAGTATTTACAAATTTTATCGAATTATTGGTTTTATCCACGGTAAAAACCGAATTATATGAATAAAATCCCAGCAGTCCAAGTCCATAACGAGAGTTTTTGTCTAGCTCAATAGGGGGAAAGAAATTGGCACTTAACACACTGGAATGATCCGATAAAGTAAAGGTGCTAGCCATGACTGATGAGTAGTATATTAATTCCTAGATCTTTATAAGACGGAACAGTTAGTAGTACTTTTTTCCGTCTGGTTGGAGACTTCAATTGCATTATCGGATCCCATTGAAACTTCACTGATTTTGCAATAACAGCAGAAAATTCTTCTCGGTGGTGGCCCATCTGCAACATCGTGTTCATCAGAGTTTTCTTCACCATAGTGGTCAGTGCAATATAAATATTGAATAATATCTGGATCTAGTTTCAACTTTTCCGGCAATTTATTATAAACATAAACAATTTCTTCGGGTACACAGCACACCATCACTTCTTTAGGTAAATCGGCCAATTCTTCTTCTGTCAAATCTATGAGACTTTTTTTCTTCGAGAATGCTTTCAACGAAGCCGACATTTTTTCCAAGTCTTGACGAATCATAACTACGCGTCGATTGCGAGAAACTTCAAGCACAAGTGCCCACAAATGACTGAATCGAAAGACTGTTCCCTCTTGTAATTGTACAAGATAGAACTTGTTGGTGAAGAACCACTGTAGAGATAGCGAGCTATCTCGTTCGGAGGGGGAAGGCTGCCAAAGCTATCGTAGTAATGCGTTTCAGATCCGTGTTTTTTATATGCTACCCAATGAGTCCCCGCCCCTTTATTGCTGTCCAAATTTACTACAGCTCTTTCGTACTGTTTCGGCCCAGATAAAGGCAGTCTGTCTCTCATAAACACTCCTCTAAAGTGGGGTATGTCCATTTTCACTGCATATCTGGTTAAATCAATATTTGACAGCGGCTTTTGAGGCAGGGATAAAATCAGTTTTTTGGCCTGCTCACCAGGAACAATCCAAATCCGTTACGATACGGTTTCAGGTAGAGTCCTTTACCCTGCTTTGTTTGAGCAATAGACTCCATAGCGTGATTATGTCTTCTAGACTCTGACAATGCCTCTCTTGCACTTTTCACTTTATTCACAACTTTTGCGATGGTTGCTGCTCCGCTAGCAATTGTTCCTAGAGCAGATAATCCAGCGAATATAGGTAAAAGAGGTAACAAACCCCCGACCTTAGGAATAGGTATAACTCGTGGCGATTTTATTCTCTTCTTGCCTCCTTTTTTCCTAATATATCGGCGGGCGGCTGCAAGAGCTGTTTTGGCCGAATCAAAAAGGCTATTAGATTTATTCATTGATCGAAGTTCGGACTTTACTGTTTTCACTAATCCACTTCCGAAAGCAACTTGTTTAAGGGTAGCGGTTTTAATTTTGCCCCTATTTGGATGTTTTCTTCTAACGACTCCTTTCTTTTTCGATAAGCCCTTTTTCTTTGATCTCGAAGCCTTTTTGAGACGGAGGCCTAATTTTTGTTTGGTCTTCATGGCCGTTGTAACCAACCAAGCTGCTCTTTTCTCTCCTGCCGATGCGTCTTTGGATCCAAATCTTTCCCAGGCCTTCTGTTCTAAAGCAAAGTCAGCCTTGTGTCTTGAATAAAGATTTTTTTTTTCTGCGTAAGCTATATCGTGGATCCTGCAAGCAGCATCAAGTGGATTGATTCCTTGGTCACCTCTTGCTATTCTTTGACTGAGATGCGTGCCAGGGCCACAGAACTGGTATCCTCCAGGCAAGTGAATTTCAAAAGGTAATTTATCAATTAAAGTATTCACAATTCCTCGGCCAGTCTTTTTACAAGTGCTGTGGTAGGAGGATCTCTGTCGTGTTGACTTTGCTGTGGTCTTCATCGGAATAAACATTTAAGTCGAGTGACAGGTCTTATAAACCAAATTAACTATGAAGCTAATTGAATCGAAACACAAACTCAGCGTAGATAATTTGGATAATATAGTGGGATCGGGGATTGGAAAGGAGGAGTTCAGTACTCATGGCCCGTTGTTCCCTTCAACCATAAGGGCCTTGCTAGTTGGTCCTTCAGCGTGTGGAAAAACCAATCTTCTGCTCGGGTTGATAACTCACCCTGAGGGCCTATTTTTCGAAAACATATATGTATACGCCAAATCGCTCAATCAACCGAAATACCAGTTTCTACGTGATGTACTGGCCCGAATAAAAGAAATCGGATATTACACTTACACCACCAGCGATAAAATTCTCGAACCCTCCGAGGCCAGGGAAAATTCAATATTTATATTTGATGATGTCATCTGCGAGCAGCAGGACCCTATTCGGGCGTATTTTTCGATGGGACGTCACAGAAATATTTCAAGTTTTTATCTAGCACAAACATACTCGCGTATTCCTAAACAATTGATAAGGGATAATGCCAATTTTATAATATTGTTTAGACAGGATGAAACAAATCTGAAGCACATTTTCACCGATCATGTGTCCCCAGACGTAACATTCACCCAATTCTTGGAGATGTGCATGGAATGCTGGAAGGAGAATTATGGTTTTTTAGTTATTGACAAGGATAGTAGTATAGACAAAGGAAGATATCGCAAGAGATTCGATTGCTATATAAGCCCGTGATTTCTAAAATTGCTTCCATGTTTATTGTGACAGTCGTGCGCAGTGTAAAAACGAGCAATTATGAGAGCTACTGGTCAGGAAGAGATTAGTCTAAAGCGCAAGCTAATTGAAGCAACCGAAGCTGTTAGAAATAAGTATAGAAATTTGAAATGCCGCCTGTCGAAAAACAGGCACGATAATGAAGAGTTTCACGAGCCCTGTTACTGCAGAGTTGAAGACTTTATCTGAAACAATAAGTAAACATCCAAAAGTGACATTCTCGCCACCCTTGCTATCCAGCTCACCTCTAGCAGGACAGACACTGGCCAGCGATCAGAGAAAACAATTTGTGCCCGATGAAACGTTGCAATCATTACAAACTACAAATTTCCCCCTCACACCGTCGTCAGACTCCGAAAAAGCTCATTCAGCTGAATATGAAACTCCCATGAATAATCAAACTGTTCAGCCCAGGCAATTGACTTTTTCTTCAGAGAGGCGGCGTAAAAAACCTACACAGTTTGACGATGGAATACCTCGACGGGTTGAAGCAAAAACCGGCAGGCTATGATAACATTTTTGGCGTCTACATTGACGGGGATGACAGATATAAAATAGGAGATGTTCGCGTGCGCTTTCCACCCGGAAAAATGGCTTTATGGAGAGGCTCTAAAAATATAGGAAACTACGAAGCTTCCGAGGAACTTTTTGATTTAGTTTTCCTGAAAAAGCCCAAAGCACTTGCTAACGCTGACGAAATTTCTGATGAAACGAGAAACCAATATTTCGAA